>CM046375.1:11259492-11928643 GCA_025413485.1 Ficus microcarpa
AAAATCAAAGCTCAAATTATCTTCTTGTCTTATCAAACATGAGAAGGCCAAATTGAAACATGTATCTTATCTTTTTCACTTGAATATAATTATGATTATACTAGTGTGATCACCTATCCTTTCACCCCAAAAAAAAAAAAAAAAAAAAAAAAAAAAAAAAAAAGACCACTAGCGTGATCACGTGCTAAGACCAAACAATTTGCAAGACAATGAGCAAAGTGATTAGCAGTTCCAAAAACGAATAAAGAGGGAAATAGATCAAAATTTTCTAATAATGAAATAAATAACCGAAAACTTTTTGGGTGATAGTAAATAACATATGCAGGGTAAAAAAATTTATTTAAGAAGCATATTCGTGCCAAAACTTATAATAAAAGTTTGCAATAAAATCATGTTTATGATAGATAATTTATTTACAAAGCATATTTACGATAAAATTACATTAAAAAAATTTTGCAAACAAATAAGTTATCATAAATATATTATTTACCTCAATGTTTTCAAAATATGCTATTTACTTTGAACCTTTGTTGTTTTGTTAGCTCTTTGTTTGGTTTTAACAAATTAAAGTGAGAGGTTTCTCACCCCATTTAAAAATCAACAATACTTATTTATTTTTAACTCAACTTGGAGCAGTTATTAACGAAAAATATTAGGAAAAACAATTTACCATAGGGAAAATAAACTATATTAAAAAAAATTTTAATTTGTTACCACTAAAGGTACAATAAGAACTTTCATTTAGTGTAGTGGTTCTAACCAGTATTGTTGGAGAAAAATTTTTTACGAATGCAGCACTTCCTAAACAAAAGAATCCTGAGAAGACATGGAATTTGTTGATCCGTACTAAATAGAATTATATTACGAAGCAATGTTAAAGCTTTTATCATCATAAGAGGATTGTTTTGGTCCAAAAATTTATTCATATTAATGCCCTACAGAAATTAAGATTTTTTTTAATAAGAGATAGAGAATTTGAATTTTTCACCTTTTAGTAAAGTTAGGTGTGAAATTACCATTTAGTTTATGCCTACAACTATTCTTAAAATTAATTTGCATATCACTGAAACAGGAAAAAATAAAAAAATAATTATGCAAAAAGTATATTTTTAGATTCTATTTTAATATATGTGAATTTTTTAACAATATAATATATATATATGTCTATTTTGTAAAAAATAAATATATGTAATACATATTTTGTCATTTTACTATGATTGACATCATTCCATTTTTATACAAATTCTTTTAGTTTTCTTTCTTGTTTTTTTACTTTAATGATGAATATTTTTTGTTGATAAATGTGAATTACATTTAATAAATCAAAACTAGTTAAAAACATCTAAGTACTTATAATAAATTTAAAATATTTACTATAAAAATAATGGTTTATACTAAATAACAAACACAACACAAAATATTTATAATAAAGATTGATGAAATTAAAATATTCACACTTTTCATATAAAAACCAATGAATTCTTTATGAACAATCTTTTTATTTAAGTAATCCACTACAAATCAAATGGTTGTCATTTAAGCTTCAACCAAACAAATTGAAAAATAACACTATTCATGCTATCAAAATTTTTATGAAAAAAACACTATTACTTATATAAATTAACAGAAATGAAATCATACAAATTTTTATGACAAAAACTAATTCATTATGTGAAAAAAAAAAAAAATAGATGTTTCTTTTCTTTATTTAGTTTAATCACTTTTTTTAGTTAATCTTATTAATGTGAAATCTGATGTTAAGAAAACATTGCCTTTTTGGTTCATTATGAATATTGTACCTTCTTTACAATAAATCAGAACTGTTTTTCAAAATTTTCTTCTATATCATTTCTTTTTACAATTCCATTGAGTCCATTTTAGCCCTCTTTGGGTCTTAGATTCCCTCCCCCTGTAATTTCTTTATTTGTTAATTTTTCGTTCTTTATGAAGGGTAGCATTGTCTTAGAATTACTCTTTTAGATATTCACATAAGTAAAAAAGAAAAATAGATATATTTCAAATCAACTTCTCTAATTTGGACATATATATAAATAACTCAAAAAAAAAAAAAGGAAGAATAATTGAGGTTCTAACTATGATAAATACTGTTTGATTTTTTAAATTAAAGATATAACCCCTGTGACATGTTGTATCTATAATCTACAACCGTATATAGAAGTGTGGATCTTCGGAGGAAGTTTTTACACTTTCACCCCCAAATGACCCAAAAAAAAAGGTTCTTCTAACTTATTTCCCACATGTCTGCATATCAATGATGCTTGCTTCCTTTTTTTTTTTTTCCCCGTTCTTTTACTTGTATATTAAAGTTTTTTTTTTTTTCCACTTTACCCTTTAAATAACATTTATAAAATATATCCCAACTAAATATTGTTCTTTTATTAAAGTGTTTTGTTTATTTTTAATTTACCTTTTAAATAACATCGCCTCTCAAATATAAATTTTTACAATTTGTTGTTTGTTAAAGGTGACTGAAAAATTAAGTACTTTTCTAAAATTGTATTAAAATTTATATTTTTTTCAATTATATCTTTCAATTATATTATAATGTATATTTCTTTTCAATGAAAATGTAATTCCTCGTTTGGAAAGGGGTGTAACTCTTATATTTGCTTCCTACTTTTTCATCGAAAATGCTTTTTTTTTTAATTGTAAGTTTATAGTGATGAGTGAATAAGATACAACTTTTTCTTATTATTTTTATTTTTTATTATTATCTCGACTTATAGATCCTCTCTATACTACATAAAAGAAGAGAAAACACATTTATTTCCATAAATTTTTTCTTCAATCGTCACTGATGAATTCGTTGATTTTCATAATATGTACCATCACTTCGTTTGTGTTAAATTATAGAACTTCCCAATATCTACACAATAATTGTAAAGATTTAATAATTTAATTTTTAATTTACAAATAATTATGGATTGAGTATTGACTATATTCATTCATATTTGCATTTCTACATTTGAAATGTAAATATTTAACTACATTTTTAAGCAGTTATTAATTAACATATTTGTTTATATTCTTCCATCGAGAAACAATGAAAAAGAAATTTTTTGTATGGACAAAAAAAATTCTGAAATTATTAATCATATATAACAATTTTAAAGTATTTTTTAACAAAATTATACAAATAAAAAATTGTTAATAAAACGGGAGACGTCCCCCATGCTAATATACGGAAGAAAGAAGAAAATTGCTTCTTTTTTTCTTTCTTTCTTTTTTTTTTTTTTTTTTTTGGGAAAAACAAAGTATTAGCTTACTGCAATCAATTATGATGAAATGACCACTCATCGAAAAATAAGAATGAACTAACCACCATGGGGAGGCAGATGAGAATATCCCAACATCTGAACCCAACTCTCTCTCTCACTCTCTCTCTCATTCATTATTAGGAGTGCCTATGCCGCGGTAGGTGGAACCAACAATCAACATTCAAATCACAGATGCTATTGTAGCACTAATATGGGAAGGCAACAAAAGCTGATCAATGTCGTAACATTACTACAGCATTTTTGCACCAAAAAAAAAAAAGTGCTAGGGCATAAATTTAAAACTAAGGGTTTGTTTAGTTTATTATCTAATTTCAAACTAAAATGTACTTTTTCATCTTAATTTTTATCTTTTTCTGAAAAATTTTTTTCTTTTCCGAAAAGTCAACAAAAATTTTCAACTCAAACTTAAAATTTTCAAACTCAACTAACGAACCAAATGAAGTTTAAGTCCTTGTTTTGACAAGGCAATTCAGGGCTTGTTAGGGCTACAACCAAATATTTAAAAAGGAAAAAAAAAAGTTACGGGCAGATAAATGGAAAGTAAATAAACGATAGTGCTGCATCATAACAGAGGGGAGGCCCACAAAGTTAACATATCCGTGGGTCAAAGAGACACAAAGTTAGATCTGTGTTAAATAAACGAATGGAGTCGTGATTAAAACTAAGACTATATTTGGTGAATGAGTTTAATTTAAACTCAACTCAAATTTTCATCTCAATTTTTGTCTTTTTCTTAACAATTAACAAAATTTATAACTACTTTTTAAAAAGTCAACTCAACTCAAACTTAAAAATTTTATCTCATCTCAAACTTAACTCAAACACCAAATGAACTCTAAGTATTAGATCTGCATGGAGTTGAATAAAGTTGTGATTAAAACTAGGTGTTAGATCTGCACGGAGTCGGATAGAGTCGTGATTAAAACTAGGTGTTAGACAGGAAGTTAAGGAGCCTGTCAAAAGTGGATTCATCACAGGTCAGGACAATTCCGTTGGAGTTATCAAAGCCATATTCGTCTGCGGATTTCTCTAGAAATTGCTGAAAGATTGAGTTCCTCAAAAACGACAGTGGAACCACAAATCTCTTCAGCTCTTTGCCCACATAAACAACAAAGTGTCCCTTTGGAGCCCTTTTGCTTGAGTGCTTTTCACTTCTGAAAGCCATCACTGACGTAAGAAAATTAGGAAATGTGAGAGAGGCCGGTCTAATATCTTTTGGTTCTCATCACGACTAGAAATCAACAAATTAATTTGCCGCTTATTGTAAAGCGAGCAAAACGTGCTTAATTATTGTTATCTTGTCTTTAGCCAACAATGAGAGTTCGGTAGATTCTGTAGTGCCAAATAGTTCACGTGCGTCTGTCTACCAGTTAGGAAGCAACGAAGATACACACACAGACACACACACATATATATACACAATTGAGTAGTTTTTGCATGAGAGTTTGGCAGCAACATTAATAAAACAAACTTACTAAATTATCCTTTAAGTCCTTTTGAATTAAAAAAAAAATTATATATAGGTAAAATAGTATTTCAACCAATATAATTGCCCCTCTCTGGATGAGGGAAACAGAAGTAAATAGTACGTTTTTAAAACATGATAATAAATACCAAATTTATAATGTAAATGATTTAATTTACATCTTGTAAGATACTATAGTTACCTAGTAAATAAATATGCTATTTACTCATTATTTACTTCAATTGTTTTCTTATTAACGCTATTTACTACAGTTTTCCTAGATTTAATGATGGAAGAAAACCCCAAGACAAGCTAGAACAAGTCAATTTTGGAATGCAAATTACTAAAGCTAACGACAAGTAGTGGACGTCGATATCAACCTGAGCTAGCAAGGTCCGCGACACTGAAATCCAATGTTGTGGTAGCCAGCATAGCCATTTGTTTGCCATATCTCTTGATTAGATATTATCTCTTGAAATGAAAGTTAGAACTAATGAGCTTTACACATATATACATATGTGTGTGTGTGAAGAAACAAACAAGACAAATAATTTAATTTGTAAATGACAAAACTCATTACATTAATATTTGTATACTCAAACTCTATCAATAGATTTATTAATATCTTATTCATTTAGATTAACTTTTTAACATCCAATTTGTAACTGTTCACGTTAAAAATTTACAAAACGACACATAAAATTGCTTTCAATATTATACCGCTAAAAATTTAATGTAATGACTAAAACAATAATATACTTAACAATAAAGTAATTAAAATTCAGTTCTTACCATAAAATTTTCTTTGTATATATGTGCAGCATATAGAACATTATTTCTGGACCAAAAAAGTATAGAATAGTCTGAGATATTTTGTATTATAATGTTTGTCCGATGCTACTATATGTAAGACAAATCAAAGAGTATCCTCTTAGATCTTTTTGTCGCAGAATTATTTGATGGTCTCCTAGAGCTGGGTTAAACTTTTTTAACAGACATTTGAACCAGTGTTTACAGCCACATCAAATGAAATTAATATTTTCTGTACAAATTGTATTTCATTTATATCCTCTTTGAGCATGGAAAGCTACATTACTTTGGATGGAAAGATATTTAGAGAAGAACTCATAGGTTCGAAAACTATAAATATTTTCATTTCTCTTTAATTAGTAAAGTCATAGGCCTCATACCAGTAAAATTTAATATATATATATATATATATATATATATATATATAAATGACTATGCTTATGTTTGGGTAATATACACAGACCCACACGCCTATTGGCCGTGTTGCAACATAGTAAATTGGCCAACTCATTGCTAGATATTGAAGCACGTCTCTTATCTCTACATGGTCTATTCTTCCAGAAAAAAAAAAAAAAAAAGAACTGAAAATGCAAACATCCCAGAATTTTGCTTTACAGTTTATAAAACATGTGTGCCTTCGAAATTCAGGATATTATACGTGCACTTTAATTGTTAAGTTCGGCTTTTTTCAAATTTGTGCATATCCCTACAAAAACATACGGACTGTAAAAAATAAAAGAGATTTATCGAAGTTTTATTATTCTTGTTGTTGTTGTTGTTGTTGTTGTAAAATTATGATGTTGTAGGAAACGGGAGACCAAAAGGAACAACTAATGACGTGTTCATCAATATACGCGTGTAAATACATATAAGAAGGGAAAATTTCATCTATCCGACTTTGCTCTATCTCAACATTCAAATGTATTATGACACTTCGAAGTGACGAAGTCGGGAACTTTATCAGGTTTAGTAATTATTATAAATATTGAATTAAGATAAATAATTAATATGTATTATGATCTTCTCTTATATGTATACAACTAATGAGAGGAAAAAAAAAACCAGCAAGAATAAAGAAAATGATTTTGGGGGGGGGGGGGGGGGGAGGAAAAAGAGAGACTTATTTAATAAATATTTCAAGCTATTAAATGAGAAAAAGATATTGTTAAATGTTTAATTGGGGATATTATTTTAGGATAGATGAAATAACAACACTAACCAAAGCTGGAATATTAGTAGCGAGAAGTGTGTGTGTGTGTGTGTTTTTAAAATGAAGAGAAGGACAACTGATATTAGGGGTCAGAGTAAGCAATATCCTAACTATATTAACTGGCACCCAAATCCTTAACTCATCCCACGCTAAACCTTTAACTCAATTTATCAAAACAAAATAAAATTACATTAGATTGAAGGATAGAAAACCAAGATATTAAAATCCCAAAGGGAAATTCCACCCAAACAAAAAACCACATAACTAGTAGAAACTAATGCTAGAAGGTTATAAGTCGAAACCATGTCTTTGAAAATCAATTTTCATGTAATAGACCTCATTAAAAACCCTATTAGTAAAACCCAAAGAGAAAAACCTAGCAAGGGTTATGCTAATTAAACATACAAAAGGAAAATTTCCTAAGGATATTAAAATAAACCCCCAAGCAGATCCCATCTTGAAAACCTATAAAAAGGAAGAGGGGACATATCCCTATTAACCCACTGGAGAATAAACTGGCAGACCAACGGCGAAATTACTAGCATGAAACCCAAAAGAAGCCAACATTTTTACCATACAAAAAGCAATAAGCTTAGATGCTAAATCCAGAGCTCCAACCCAATGTTCTGAAGTTAATTTCCAAGGCACCGTCAACTCTGATTTAGCATGAAAGAGTTTCTACCACATAAATATAATCGCATTCGACCCATAATGTTAGGAAATAGCTTGTAATGACTAATTATACTTAGATTCTTAGTTAGATTAGTTGATTAGAATCTGTTAGTTTGTTAAGGTCTCTGTACACGTGGTGCTTTACCACTGGCTGATAGAAATGTTAGTTAGAGCTTAGCCTTTGTATATAAAGACCAGTTGTAAGATATTTTATGATATATGAAACAGAAAATTCTTTCCCCAAATTCTCTCAAGAATCGTTCTTTCCTCTTTCTTTACATAGTATCAGAGCCATCTAGGGTTATCAATGGCGGATTCGAGTTCATCCTCCACGGTGATCGGAGCACAGAGATACACTCCATTATCGTTCAATCATCCAATTTCGTCAAAACTGGATCAGAATAACTTCTTGGTATGGAGAAAACAAGTCCTCGCGACAATCAGAGGACATCGATTGCAGAATTTTCTGTTTGGCACAATTTCACCTCCACCGAAGTATCTTGCAGCAGGCGATGAGATACTTGGAAGGATTAGCAGCAAGTATTAAGATTGGGAGCAACACGACCAGCTCATTCTTTCCTGGTTACTGAATTCCAAGTCCGAAACGATTCTCACCAGAATGGTGAATTGCGAGACGTCTGCGCAGATCTGGCGAACTCTGAAGGTGTACTTCGGTCAACAGATTCGAGCCAAGGTAAATCAGTACAAAACCCTACTTCAATCTATGAAGAAAGGATCTTTGTCTCTAAATGAGTATCTACTCAAAATCAGGGGTTATGTTGATTTACTTGGACTTGTTGGACAATCGTTGTCTGTAAAGGAACATATAGATGCAATTCTTGAAGGTTTGCCACCTGAGTATGAGACTTTTATTGTCTCGGTTAACACTCGTACGATCCATATACTATAGAAGAAATAGAGTCTTTGCTGCTGGCTCAAAAAGTCAGATTCGAAAAACAAGTGAAAAATCTTGAATTGGCTGCAACAAATCTTGCTCAGTCAGGATTTCAACCCAATCCAGGGAAAAAGAGGTTCTTTAATCCTCAGGGTGGTCCTTATGGTGGTCGTGGCTACTACAATAACTCTTCAGGGGTCCCTGGTCACAGTGGTTTCATAATGGGAAGAGGTGTGAGTCCTCGAGGAAATTTCTATGGAGATAGAAACTCGTTTCATGGAGGAAGACATTCGAGTGGTAGAGGATAGAATTCTGCAGGGACTGCTAATGGAGGAAGAGTGCAGTGTGAACTATGCACCAAATTTGGTCATGTGGTTCAGGATTGTTACTACATGTTTGATCAGACCTTTCGTGGACCTTCTCATTCTCATGGTCAAATGCAGGGTCATCTTGCTCAAGTTGGACAGGGCTATGGAGACGAGCTTTCACTTCCTCCTTACTCGTTTGGAAGCGAAGGACCACCTATGTTTAGGATGCTTGCAACACCAGAAGTTCTGACTGATGACAATTGGTATCCAGACTCGGGTGCTACAAATCACCTAACTGCTGAGGTCTCGAATCTAATGGACAAGAATGACTTCCATGGACCTGAACAAGTTCATATGGGGAATGGTAAGGGAATTAGCATTAGACACATTGGTGATTCTTTGTTCTCATCTCCCTTTGTTCCATCTAAAAAGTTATCCCTGTCTCATTTACTTCATGTTCCCGAAATCACTAAAAATCTCCTTAGTGTGTCTAAATTCGCTCAAGATAACCATGTCTATTTTGAGTTTCATCCTTTTTCTTGCTGTGTGAAGGACAAAGCTACACACATTGTCCTGCTGGAAGGGAAGCTTAAAGGAGGGCTCTATATCTTCGATCAGTCATAAATCAACCTTCAAAGTGTAACAACATTCTGTCACTCACCAGCTAGAGTCCAGCAAAACAAACAGTCCATCAAAATTGTGTGCCTTTTCTTCTTGTATTTCTCCTTGTATTCCAACTTCCAATTCAACTTCTTCTAATGTGTTTGAACTTTGGCACAAACGGTTGGGTCATCCTTCAGAAAAGGTTGTACAAACTGTTTTGAATCATTGTAACCTCAAGCATATCAATAAACAACCTTCCTCCTTGTGTCAATCTTGTTGTTTAGGAAAATTACATAAACTACCTTTTCCTACTTCAGATACTGTCTGCTCAAAACCATTCCAATTAATTCACTCAGATTTATGGGGTTCTTCTCCTTACACTTCCTCCAATGGTTACAAATATTACATTCATTTTACTGATGCTTTCTCTCGGTTCACCTGGATTTTCTTACTTAGACAAAAATCTGAGGCTTTGCAGTCATTTGAAATCTTCAAGAATCAGGTTGAGTTACAAGTCAATCACAAAATCCTAGCTATTCAGTCCGATTAGGGAGGTGAGTATAGGGCATTCACAAATTTACTACAAACTCATGGTATTATTCATAGAAACTCATGCCCTCATACCCATGAACAGAACGGTTTGGCTGAAAGAAAACATAGGACTATTGTTGAACATGGCCTCACACTTTTAGCCCATGCTTCCATGCCACTTAAACATTGGGATGAAGCATTTAGAACTTCAGTTTTCTTATCCAATAGGTTACCCACACCTGTCCTACATGGCAAATCTCCTCTAGAAACCCTATTCCACATAAAACCAGATTACTCTCTGCTTAAAGTCTTTGGATGTCTATGTTTTCCCAATATTAGACCCTACAATGCACATAAATTTCATTTCCATTCTACTCCTTGCACGTTCTTAGGATATAGCCTTAATCATAAAGGCTATAAGTGCACGGACAAATCTGGCCGTGTTTTCATTTCTAGGGATGTACAATTTGATGAAAATGTGTTCCCTTTTTCTTCCTTGATCAAACAGCCCTCCAGTTCTGCTCCTACTGTGCAGTCATTTCCTGTCAATCCTTTTTGTGTAACTCCATCTCCTGCATCTAGTCAAGCTCCTGCAGCAAACCCCACTGGTTTGGCTGTTCCTGAGAACACAGAACTAACCAATGATACTAATGCTACTCAACCAGTTACTTCACTGACTTGTCCAGGTGCAGGATATTCAGGTTGTCCACCAGAGGAGAACACCAATGCAGCTGCAGAAGGAGGAAGGAAACGACCAGGTGGTGGCAGTAGAGAAAATGTGCATCCCATGGTGACAAGGCTAAAAGCTAGAATTGTCAAACCCAAGGTGTTTATGGCAACCCGAGAACCAGATTCGGTAGAAGCTACACTTCAAAATCCAGAGTGGAAACAAGCAATGACAGATGAATTCCTTGCCTTGATCAGAAATAACACGTGGTCATTAGTAGAGTTACCTGAGAATAGGAGGGCTATTGGCTGCAAATGGGTGTTCAAGGTCAAAGAGAATCCAGATGGGACTATCAATAAATATAAAGCCAGGTTAGTAGCTGAAGGCTTTCATCAGATTGCTGGCTTCGATTTTACTGAGACGTTTAGCCCAGTGGTTAAACCAGCCACCATTAGAGTGGTTCTCACTATAGCTTTGGCTTACAAGTGAAATGTGAGGCAACTAGATGTAAACAATGCATTTCTCAATGGAGATCTGCAGGAAGAAGTGTACATGACACAACCAACAGGTTTTGAAGATCCTATGGATTCAACTCTGGTTTGCAGATTACACAAATTCCTTTATGGTCTCAAACAGGCTCCTAGAGCCTAATTTGAGAAGCTGCAGAATGCTCTAGTTTCTTTTGGATTTGTGTCTGTAAAATCTGATCAGTCTTTGTTTGTGAGAACTTCTGAGCAGGATTCAACATTCGTTTTAGTCTATGTTGATGATATACTCATCACAGGAAGTAGTGAATCCTTTATCTCTGATCTGATTGCTCAGCTGAATCAGAGATTTGCTCTAAAAGACTTGGGAGCAATAAACTACTTCCTGGAAATACAAGTGAAGAAAACGAATGAAGGGATGCACCTGTCACAGACTAAGTATGTTAGAGATCTACTTTGTAGGGCTAAAATGCAATATGCAAAGCCTACCACAGCGCCTATGACTCATGGTTTAAAATTGACTGCCTATGGAAGTGATCCTGTAGCTAGTCCACAGCTCTACAGAAGCATAGTTGGAGCACTCCAGTATGTTACAATCACAAGACCAGAAATTGCCTTTAGTGTCAACAAGGTTGGCCAGTTCATGCAAAATCCATTAGAGGCACATTGGAAGGCAGTAAAAAGAATACTTAGATATCTGGCAGGGACTCTGGAGCATGGTCTTCATCTCAGGGAAAGCCGTATGGATAATTTGAAGCTGGTTGGTTTCTGTGATGCTGACTGGGCATCTGACGTGGACAACAGAAGATCAACTACAGGGCATTGTGTGTTTCTAGGCTCCAATCTCATCTCATAGAGCTCTAAGAAGCAACATACGGTCTCAAGATCATCAACAGAGGCAGAGTTCAGAAGTCTAGCTAGTTTAGTGTCTGAAATCTCTTGGACACAATCCTTACTAGGCGAGCTGAAAGTGACTCCTAAGGTTGTTCCAGTGATCTAGTGTGATAATCAGAGTGCGGTGTTATTGGCTGCAAATCCAATTCTACATGCTAGAACCAAACATATAGAACTGGATCTCTATTTTGTGAGAGAAAAAGTGATACAGAAACAGCTAGAGGTCAAGCATGTTCCTTCACTGGATCAAGTTGCCGATGTCTTCACCAAAGCTGTCTCCAGTTCTTAGTATGGAGTTTTTAGAAACAAACTCACAGTGGAAAGTCTCCCACAATGAGTTTAAGGGGGGCTGTTAGGAAATAGCTTGTAATGACTAATTATAATTAGATTCTTAGTTAGATTAGTTGATTAGAATCTGTTAGTTTGTTACAGTCTCTGTACACGTGGTGCTTTACCACTGGCTGATAGAAATGTTAGTTAGAGCTTAGCCTTTGTATATATAGACCAGTTGTAAGATATTTTCTGATATATGAAACAGAAAATTCTTTCCCCAAATTCTCTCAAGAATCGTTCTTTCCTCTTTCTTTACCCATAAAATTGTGCCGGCCAAACTCAAACGTTTTTTCTATAACAATCATGAAACCAAGAAGAATGGGAATATGTAATCAATAAGAACGGAAATGTATTTAAAATCCCCTGGCTTCGTCAAGGATGTGTATTCACTATTTTTTGTTATTGTTATATGTTATTGTGTTCTTTTGTAAATAATATGATACTATTGTGTTTACTAAAAATATTACGAGTCCTTATTTACACCTGCAATAAAAATGCAAAAAATAAAATAAAAATAAAAACCTTTCATTTTTGCAATAAAATGTCATGGCCAAGAACATTATTTTTTCTCCTACCAAGCGTTCACAAGGATATTTCCATCATAAAAAGTGTGCACAAGGATATTCTCCCTTAGGCTGTGGATCGGAGGTGCAGTTGAACTGTTGAAGCAAGGCCATTGCTAAAAGACAAATTCAAAAGCACAGACAAGAAAGGCTAAAACAAAAATAAAAAAATATATTTCTCATGGCATTGATGTGATCGCCACGTGACATTAATGTGGTAACTACACTACTGCTAGATGACAAGCAGGGAAGAGGGAGACGAGAAGAGTCATTTGCTTTTTTTAAGTATAAAATAGATTATCATGATCGTGATTATGATTATGATGATACCATAGTATGAGCACATGCTTAGCATGACTATGTGCAAAAGCACGTGTTAAGTTACTAGATATCTCTTTTTTTTTTTTTTTTTTTTTTTTTTTTTTTTTTTTTTTTTTTTAACAACAACAAAAGAATTTAGAAAACCAAAACACCTAAGACCAAACATTGCAAGACAACGAGCAAAGTGGTTAGAAACTCTAGAAATAGGGTTGAAACAAATAACCCTAGGTTAAAGCTAAATAAGCAAGTAAAGCGTATATACTATGTCGTGTTTCATTTAGGGTATAGTAAAAACGTAAACAGAAAACAACAGATTTACTTCTTTTATTTGCCTATAACTTTGAAGTATAGAAATTGTTATTGCCATGAAACGATATTTTTTACAACAGGTTTTTAATACAATTGCTATCGCGGAGTATGATTTGGAAAATATTTCTATGACATCCTATCCATGATATAATTAATTTATTTTCTCTACATTAGTCTCTCCTTATTTTTTAATTATCTTTCCTATTTAGCTTCATTGTCTCTCCTTTTATATTTTCACTTTCTTTTCTATTTTCTCACACTCTCTTAACTTTCGTTTTTCACTAAAAATCATCTTGAATTTCTCCATAGTCCATACTTTTCTTTTTTAATCTTAAATTTATGTTCCTTGATATTATAGTTCCTTCCAATTAACTCGCACGTTGCTTTTAAAGTTTAAAGGATTATTCAGATGGTATATAAATGTGTTATTTTTTCAATATCTTTTCGATATTAGTTAAACGAATGGTATGATCAGTTGCTCTATCACTCTTTGTCACTCTCTTACTTTTGCACTTGTCATATATTTTATTAAGGTGTAAAGATGCTAGCTTCATTACATGATTATATACAAATAAAATCACAAGGCGTGACAATGAAAATAACAGAGAACATAGCTTATGAAAGGGTTTTTTTTTTTTTCCCTTTCAAATAGAAAGAAAAAAAGAAAAAGAAAAGTCAATTCTCTCAATCCAATCTTTTTGTGTAGAAGAGAATAGACAGAGAAAGAAAGAAAAACAAAGAGAAGAGGGGGCGTGTGCATGAGAAAATGTTGACAAAAGTGAGTGCCTAAACAAAGTAAAGGAAAGAAAAAGGAATTTAAAGAATAAAAAAAATATATAAAAGATCACAAAAGGGTGCCCAAAAGACAGATGATAAACACACACGGGTTTAAGATTAGATCAATTTTATTAGCGTAGTGATACTTAAAAAAAAAAAAAAAAAGGTTCTGTATACGTGACCAACAAATATTGAAAATAAAGGTGCTATTTTTGTTTTTGCCATATATATATATATATTTTTTTGGCACCATTAATCTGATAGAAATAGAGAGTAACTTACATTTGAATCACCATTGGAAATAAAATTTTTAAGTTAAAATTAATTAACTTTTCAAAAATTAATTATAAATTTTATTATTTTTCTAAAAAAAAAGATAAAAATTAAAAATAAAAAATTACAATTTAATTAAAATTAAACTTAAATATCAAATAAATATTAAATAACAAATAAAAATAAAAAGACAATGCTGTGGCAAGAGACGAGACATTAGGATCGCAGGGTACATAAGCTACTGTTCGAATAGACATTTACACTGTAACAGACATCACTTACACAACAATTTTTTTTGTTGAAACAAAAGCAAACACCAGCTGTTGGATCGATAGACCTTTACACTTTACACAGCTGGTAGCCACGAACTACTTTCTACCGGTTAATCCCCGAAAAAATATAAATAAAAATTAAAAATAAAAAAATGATGATGAAGATGAAAGCACCAAAATCGTGCGTTGCTTGAAAGACGACAATGGATGAATAAGAGTATAACATCCTCTACTTTGTATTTATTTAGGATAGCGTGGGTGCCAACTGAATACCAAATTAAAACCTTACTATAATCGTGTCGTTATGAAATATAATAACAAGTAAGAATTGTTCCCACAGAGAATTAATTCTAATTAATTAATTATTGGCTCTAAAACCTAAAACACAATAAAATTAGACATCAAAAATAGGGGATTTGCATGTTTAAGATAAATAAATGAAAATATTTAAAAAAAAAATTAAAGATTGGTTAAGAAACTTTTCTCCACTATAAGATATAGAACTATAATTGAAATAATAATTGTCTCTAACTTTCTATTAAAACTACCAATTATAGATAACAACAAATCATGTACCATTGGCATTCGACACAACTAATAGAATATGGATCTTACAATGTGAGACTCACAAATAAAGTTCTTTTTTCTTCTTTTTTTTTTTTTTGGTTAGTTGCGATACCTGGCGGTAATCGTGGGTATTATTCTTAATAATGATGTCGCCAGTGAAAGAACTGATCTGGTAATTACTAACTAAACGAATGTATTTTCATTACTCGGCTAAGCAGTCCATTGTAAAATAACACCAGCAGAAACCAAAGAACTTCACTTTTCTATGCAGAAAATTAAATACCAAATGCATTGAAAGTTGTCCATGTAAATTGCATCTATTATAAGAACATTTGTAAACAGTAAATCAAAAGGGGAAAAACCATGATAAAATCCGTCAAAATCTCCTGGCCGATGCTTGTTGAAAAATTGCAACATCAGTCAGTGTGTGGTTAGTTTGTCAGACAGCGTATCACGATCTATTACTACGGTCCCACTCCCATACAATGTTGAGTCGATGCTCCGAATCTGCAACCTTCATAGCATCGCCTGCAAGATGAGGTGTATCCCTCCTGAAAACAGCAATCTGGGAAGCGAAACCTGGCTCGGTGTCACCAGATCCACCAACTCCACTGAACTCGACGCTATAATTGTGCTTCACGGCCAACTCTGTCGCCCAGTGATTGAACTGCTCTCTAGTCCACTCGAACTTGTGATCGTGATTTCGAAATTTACAAGATTGTGACTGAGTTTTGTCATCTGGATCCTCTTCTTGGCCTGATAGACTGGATCTCTGAAGAATGACATTGTATTCATAGTTAGGAGTCGAAACGATGAGAAGCTTTGGCCGGAAGTAGCTCAACACAATGTTGCCAAACAACCACGCTTGATCTTCCTCCATGTGCTCAATCACCTGAAATATCGAAGAGTGTTGGTGGTGAACGATGCCAACTATTATTCTAACAAAAATCTAACCATCGATAACATTTAATTTGCACCAAAATAAAATAAAACAACAATTTGAGTGTTTGTTTTCACGTAAAACTATAAGATATTCCTGTTAGTAATTTCCTCTTCTTTAGTTAGTTCCTTTGACATAATTGGACAAATCAGTAAAAAAGACGAACAAATGCAAGATTGCACCATCGAAACCCAAGTTCTAAAATGGGAAGGGTGGGCAAAACAAATTAAAATATTAGAGACATGAAAACTTGGATGGTTGACCAAAATTAAAATATAAACTGTGAGCTAAAGGTAAAAAGGCAGGGGGGGGGGGGATCCAGTAAATAATAAACAGTTCTGTTTGGGCAACGCAAATCAGTCAGAATCAACATTAAAGTTCAAATGGGAAGGCATTACCTCTAAACAAGTGCCTATGTCAAATCCACAGAGTCGAGAATCGAAATCTGTGATGGAACCATCATAAAGAATTGCAGATTTTACGTCATTCGTCCGGACATCAGCATCAGAGTTGTTGTTTAGTTTTGAATGGAGTATCTGCAGAATTAACAGAAAAATGGAGATACATGGCTATGTCAAATAGCTAACAACAAGTCCATAATACAAAAGGTAAAATAAAATCAAATAAAAAAGATACTAAGAAGTCCACAAAGGCAAGATGTAATACCCATTGATCAGGTAATATTTCTTTAGCAGAAAAAATTCCGAATTAGCTGATTAATAGATATCAAGTGTCTGTTTACCCAAAGTTGGTTGTGTTTTTAAAATATAGATGACCTTTATGAGTGAGTGAGTAGTATATTTCTTCCCAATTTTCCAAGCGATATATGTTTACCCATCATGTAACTAACTGGTTGTTTACTTCCCATAGAAAAGATAAAAACAGAACATATTAAATAAACAAAGAACTAATCTAAAAGCATAAGATTTCGCACCTTTGCTGCACGTATAAGACTCTTATGTGAGATGTCAACTCCAACAATTTTTTCTAGAGAAGTCCGATAATTCAACAAAGAATCCAACAAACTTCCAGAACCACATCCGAAATCAACCTGCCAAGTAAGGAGAAGATTAAACTCCTGCATCAATGTAGCAGTCAAAAAAAATATATTATACATACATATATATATATATATATAAAAGAGGCAAGAAACACAATATTACCAAATTTTTAGCACAAGATTGTTTGATGTGTTGTAATGCATATTCCACCCGCTGCTTTGAAAGCGGCGGACTGAAAAGAGCCTGCTCCATTCTGTCCTCCAGAGGTTCTGTCACCCGAATCAAAGTTATAGTGTACTGCAAGCTGCAGTCCTCTGTATATCAATAAATCAAATTAGCACACAGACATCGAACCAAATACTTCAGAAAGAAAGTAAGCAGAACAAAAGCAGCAACTGTCCTAATATCAAAATTGAAAAAATAAAAACACAAAACAAAAACAAAAATGAACCAAAGGAATTTTATCCTAAATTGCTATGTAAACCTCATCACCACAAGCCACACATCCCAATCAAACGTGAAGACAAGGATCTTAGATCTTTTCGCTTTTAATTATGATTATCCAAAACAAATGTTGTTGTTATTGTGATAATCGTTACGGTGGAAACTAATACTCACAAAAATATGACACTTACAAATTGTTAGTATTCGATATCCAAACCAATTCTCTGCTCTCTACGTAATCTTAGTCATAAAGGAGAAATTAACAAACCCACCACTAACCCTGCCCAAACTCCCCACCACCAAGAGACGCACGTGTGGAGGAATGTAAAATATAACCCATCTTTCCCAAGGAATTTCACCAAGAACATAACTAGAAACATTTGTACATCGTAGTCACAACCTCCATCATCCTCGTAAGGTTAAAATGGAAAAAGAGAGCAACTCACTTGATGATAACAATGAAAGAATCCTTTCAGAATCGTCAGCAGCTGCTAAAATGAAGTCTTGAGGGGGCAAGTCTACACGTAAAAAAGCTGACTGCCCTACTGTCATTTGCGTCACAGCTGCTTCAAGTTGAGAAATCACTGATCGTGACCCGATCTCAAACTCAAACTCATCACTGCTTTCCAGAAGTTCTTTCGTATTTTCACTTTCAGTCACCAATGTAACCGAATAGCTTATACACAGTAAGGAGCCATTAGTTGGGGAGATACCAGAATCTGGGCCATCTATGTCCAGTGAAAATATCCCGTGTCCTGGCATAAAATTTAAATCATGCGATCCGCCTTCCTGTGTATCACAGTGCTGGAAAAAGCGAATAAATTGACAAAATTCAAATGCTTTGGAGAAACTTTGGGGGTTGAATCTAATGTCGAGCTCATGGGCAAAGCACTCTAGTCTCTCCACAGGCATGTCTAGATTCTTGAAATATGCATCTAACCACAAAAGAACTTTCAAAGAGGCCTTCTGGATCGAATCACTCTGCTTCTTATAAGACTCTTTTGGCAAACAGTCTATAATCAAATCCTGAGACCTTGAATATATCTTAACTTCACACCTAAACATGCCTCCTGATTCAGCCCGTTCCTCAAGACCATAAGACACTGCACATCCATTCACACAGTGCGTCCCTTCCACAGGTGAGTCAATCACCTTCAACTTTTTGTGTGATCCTGATGGCTCAGACGGTGCTTCAGAGATACTTACAATAGAGAAAACAGGTTCGGAAAGACGGTGCTGACGGCAGAATGCACAGAGTATATCTCTTGGAATGGAACCCCTCCAGTTTGTCCTAGTAGTAAATGCTAAAGGTAAGTCCGCCATAAGTATTGCTGCCCTGGATAACTTGTAAACTCCACTCGGTACCTTGCCCAGAAGCATCCTGTAGTTGCAGACTTAAGTTTAACAATGCCGTATTTAAACAAGTAATACAACAATAAGATCAAAACATTTACAGATTCCAAACAAGCATGCATTATACTCTCTTCAAAACCCAAGATGAGCAATTGAATACATAAAAATTATGAGCACCTCAAACAGGTTTCAGAAAACACATTTAACCTCCCATGAGCACTCACACAATACTCACAACCAGTACAAGGAAATTCTGAGACGTGACTAACCTGCTAAACGCCTTTTTTTTTCAGTTTATTATCATCATTAAATTTACATGCCATGTTGCACATCAAAATAGGAAAAAAATATAATATGAACATCATATGCAAAAATCAGCCGCAACAGGTAGCCAAAAATATAACAGGAAAAATTAAATTAAGCACTTCTAAAGAAGGCCATAGAGGAATGAGTGGGACGGTAAGAATAGTCATTTAGTAATCAATCATAAGAGTCAGAGACCTGTAATATGATTGCTTGCTTAAATCTTCATGCCAAAGGTCTTTAGACTTCCACGTATATCCAATGGATGCAAAAATTGCATCACCAAATACATCCTCACCAGATAAGTAACTTGCCCGTGCATTATATAATCTCTCCAAATGCATAGCTTTTTTACCAAGATCTGTGGATGGTTCCAACACACATGACTGTGAAGCAGCAAAGTATATCCTTGCTTCAGATGAAGCTTTACCAATTGACCTGTAAACAAGAAGTATGATTAATGATTGGCATTAAGCATACATACATACTTTATAAAGCACACGGTACACTATCAAAACTGTCCTCTTAAATTTTCCGTATCATTTTTCTTCCACCTACCTCGTAATCAGAACCTCAGAAGCCTCAACCAAACCCAGTTGTTTCGCAATAACATCCAGATAATACACTGGTGAAGAAACATTAAGGTTTACAACATCAACGGCCTTCTCACTTGAACACGGTATGTGTACAGCTTCTATCGAAATGCTTCCTGGCGAGCCAGATTCTCCAGTAGCTGACTCTATAACTTCAAGAGGGTAAGGATTTTGCCTCCTAATCCAATGTTGTTCCTCAGAAGTAATGACAATCCCGGATAACTGAGCCGCAGCCTTCCTGACATGAGATATGGCCAGATATGGATTTAACTCCACCTTAGGGTCAATTGCTTTGCTTAGATTGCAAACTTTTGCATCAAGTATAGCAATGATGGAAATGGGAACAGAACCACAGAGATCACCTTCTCTCTGCAAGGCTGCTCTCAAGTGACCACTTAGTGGATGAAGAGAAGAAAGGAACTGTAACAGTGACAGATTCGTTAAAAAACAAAGATAGAGTGACAGCTCGATTTTAATGTTCAAAACATTTAACACAGCTTGTTATACAAAACAACCAAGAATATGAAATAGAGCACAGTACAGCAAAAAGGAGAGAATCTTAAAAATAAATAAATAAATGATGGCATTGAACAGTTAGCACGCTTACCAACTTAAATCATATACTCTAATGCAAGTATCCAATCCTCAAAAAAGTTAAAGCAGAAGGAGGAGTAAATAAAGAAATGACAGTGGGGAAATGCTGAGAAAAGTTTCTCACTGATAGCTAAATGCAACCTTTTAACTTTGGTGCAAATTTAAGAATCAAAGATCCAACAAACAATATGAATAGCAATGACAAGATCACTTGATCCAAGCAGCTTATTTTTCAACTTAGATTGCAGGTTTTAAAATGTCTGTCAAGCTTTAAATCAAAACGAAAAAGAAGAAAGAATACAAGTACCCAGATACCAAGAACAACTAAAAAATCAAATAATTGATTCACCATAGGCATGAATAGGTACATTTGGAAATTTATAGAAATTTTCTAGAATCGAAGACTAGTCAAGTCATTTCAAATAAATGATAGCTAATTGCAAGGTCTATGTTGAAACAATAAATTTAGAACGCATAAAATCAAGTGCATAATGGCATTTACCGGGGTAGAAATAAATAAACAGTAAATAGAGTATGGAAACAAAGTAGGTGCTCCTACATAGTTTGTCCAAAGCATCAAAAAGTGTGCATTATACTATTTAGTAGAACCAACCTCATCTGCAAACAAAAACTTGATGCGACCAACTAAAGCATCCCATGGATCTTGCTCAGTGGGGTTACCAGAAGGATCGATACCAAGCTGCAGCCAAATAGTTATGTAACAAATTAATCAAACAATCAGAAACACAAACCAAATCTTCTATTATGTTTCAACTAATAAAATCTTCCAATCAGCAAGCAGATAAGAAGTATGTAATGCTACGAAGCGAATATTATTTCCCAGAGCATGTATCAAAAGGATGAGTTCTTCTAGAATAATTATAGTCTAAAAACAAAGACTCATCTTACCAAATAGCACATTACTTTTACTTCAAGTCTTCATAATTTTTCAAATAAAGCAGATAGACAAAAAAAACAAAATATAAGACAGGGCAGTGAGTAATTTTAGAAAGGAACAAAAGAGAAACCTTTTCCAAGGCCAATTCAGAAGCATGTTGCTCAGCTTCCTTCTTCTTCTTAAAGATTTTCGAGACAACATAAGTTTCTGGAAGCTGCAAGGAGCAGCGATACATACAAGGACCTTTTTGCAAGATAGCCAATCCTGGGCATTCGTTATCAACAGATTCATGTACTTCCTCAATTTTATAGCAAGCCTTGGTACCAAATTTTTGATGTACAATAGCCTTCGGCGTGAGAGCGTTCTTTCGCACTGCAACGGCTTGGGAAGCTCCAGTTTCCATCAGTAACTTCTGGACGTTTGATGACTGATTTCATGAATTATTGGAAAGAATTAATTAGCAAACCCACTCATTTCATATCCTATGGATCATATATCTTCTAACTAAGTTATCCCATTAGAAGCAGCTATTAACGCCAGAACCTAATTTCATACTTATTTACACACACATATATATATATATATAATTATCCTTCCCAGATGTTATAAATGCATGATAGCACACTAGTCGAAGGAATGCCCGAACCACAATTCAGTAGTTGGCTCCATTTTCAGTTCTGAATATAATTTTGACTAAAAAGAATCAAAACAGAAGCCAACAAAAAAAAAAAAAAGGCCAAGAAATCAAGAAAACTCCAAAATCTGTGAAACACGCTATAAACGGAGTTAAATTCTTATATGTTTGAGTAATCAAAGATTGAGAATCGAAAAGTAAGTTATTAATTCCCAGCATTTCAACTTTCTATGCAACCAAACAAATGGCAAGAAAATGAAAATTCAACAACGGAAAAACCTCGGAAATTTCGGGAGAAAAATACTCAAGAAAATGAAAATACAACAACGAACCAAGAAATCAGAAATGCTTAAAAGGAAAACAAGAAATTAATCGCAAGAAGTAAATTTAAAGAATCAAAATTAGGAAACAGAAACAAAACCCAAAACGAAAAAAATTCAGAACGAGAAGGTAAAAAAAGAACGGGTAAAGAAAGTAAAAGGAAAGATGATCAGAAGAAAAAGAGAATCGTTACCAGTTTCTCTCTCTACATGAGATTGGAAAGGGGAAAATGGAAGAGAGAGAAAGTGGGTTTCGGAGGTGAAGAAGGCTTTTTCGTTTTGGTTATGGGAATCTGGGGAGTTTCTGTCTGATAGTCTTTCTGAGAGGAGCTGGACTAAAAGAGCATTCAAAGGGAAAGGACTAAGGGAGGGAAAGGAAAGGTCTTTTTTTATTATTCTTTTTTTTTTTTTTTTTGGGAACTCGCACTCATGCAAAGCAAACAAGAGAAGAAAAAAGCGCAGATTGCATTGTGTGGTTGTGTTTTGGTTTTTAGCAAAGTATTTATTCTCGTCATTGTCCCCACTTTCGACTTGCTTCCTAAGGCTAAACAAAAAAAAAAATTTTAATTAAATTTTTAAAAATAAATAAATAACCCTTGTTTGCTAAGGCTTCTATACAAGAGAAAAAATACAAACAAAAATAAGAAAAATTTTATGGACTCCAATTAGAATCTCAATTTTTTAATTCCGATTTATATAACATATAACTTATCGTTATTTTATTGATAAATGTTTAAAGTATTATCACATCAATTAATTATATCAATCAATGAAAATATGACACGTGACTTTATACTCAAAAAGTTGATAAGCTGATATCCCTAATGCCACCCAAAATAAAAGGTGTTTGGTATCATTTTCAAAATGTTTTGTAAATGAAATGGTATGCATTTGGCATTGTTTTCAAAACATTTTGAAAATGAAACGACACTTCTTTTGATACGTGAAAATGAAAGCATTTTGTAGATTGCGTTTGTTTATTAAATATTAGTTTAACATTGTTTTCAAAACATTTTAGATAAAAGTTGAAAGTTGTTTATTTTCCATTTCTTAAAACTTCTAAATTAAAAAACATATTCAAGCACAATTTTATTTTTTCTTACCCAAATAAATCCGTTAAAAACATAATTGATGTGAAGAGTTAAGCAAAAGTGTTAATAAAAAATATGGGGCCTACGAAGGAAATGTTGTCATAATGACAAATAGAAATTGAAATATATATAATAATCTCTAATATAAATTTGTAATAACAAAACTGTAACGACCCAACTTTTCAAATCGTTAGCTAACTTACTTATTTTTTATTCATTTATTCTTAACACTTATTTATATTAGGTTCAAAAAATATGACTTTTTTTTAATATATAGATTATACTTGTACTTGAAGAATTTAATAAACTAAAATTTTTAATTGAGAAAATTGAAAATCTTTAGATATAAATATCCTATTCAAATTCGTACTTAAAGAACATTTAAAAAACTATAACTTCATGTAAGTTAAAAGGAAAGACTCTAAAGTCTTTTTCTCGTAAAATACTCTTACTAGTTTAGTAGTATCAAAATATTAGAAACATAGTTATAAATATAGCCAATACAAAATAATTTAAGAAGTCTAAATACGGAAATTAAATTCGTGGTGGTATTCCAGTCTCTTGCTTCATCACCTCCGCAAAGCTTCTCAAGTTCAGAAAATATCTAAGTAGCAGGCTGCTATAACCGCGTTACCTACAGTATGAACACATACGTATGAGCTTTCACTCAGCAAGTACAAATGATATCTCACAAAACATTTTCATAAAATCACATCATCACATGTATTATTAAGAATGTTCAAAAATGCATGTGATCTATATGTATTTAATTATGCTTTATTATATACATGTCTTGTCTATTTAAGGGCCCCTATGTCGTACCCATATGCTCGTAATCAATGGGAAGTTGGGGAAACGACCCTCCAACAACCTTTAAGGTAACTTATAACTTTCATTCTTATCATATCCCCTCACTAATTGAAGATTGGTACGACACTTAATCCTGTATTTCGTTAGCCTCATTCTTATTATTTGTGATAATGTGTAGATTTACAAATCAGTATACATCTATCATTACGACATACATATCTGTGAGACATGTCGATCATATTAGTGCAAGAGAATTATGCACGTCAAATGTTTAATCAATGCAATATATATGACTCATATACTTATCACTTCATCAAGGTAAATAAAATATAAAAAAAACATATAACATCAACAACGAAAAACATTTTGTTCCATACTATAGGTGAGATTTATACTTATTTATCTTATGTGCTTAAACTTCCAGAGTTGTACCTCCTACTACTTAAGTTCAAGAAATTGTTTTGATTTAACAATATCTCATTATTAAATAGAATCATAGTTATATAACTTTATTTATTTATTTATTTTATAAATTAAAGTGAGTCTAATTTACTTATATCATAATTAACTTTAACAATTAATTCAAATTAATTATTAAGTGTTAAATAAATTTCTACTATTATTATTTAATTAATTTAATTTTACTAAATTTAATTTAATTTAATTTAATTTAATTGATTAATTAATCAATTGATGAATTAATCAATTAACTAATTAATTAGGTAGTAATTAATTATTATTTTATTTAATTGAGTAATTATAATTAAATTACATAATTTTAATTAACTAATTAATAACTATATCGTTAATAATTTAATTATGTTACTTAAATATCCTTTCTCATATAATAAATATCAATTATTAATTCTCATATTAATAATTAAAAATTTAATTAATATAATAATTAATGAAATCTCTAATTAATCATCTATAGTTATTTTAATAATTATATCAATGATTAATGGTTAATTATATTTAATTAATCATGTACTATAATTATATAGTTACTCAATATAATACTCTTATTTACACAACTAATTATTACTTACTAACTCTTATAGTTAATTAATTAAACAATTATTAATGAATTATTTCATTAATTATTAACTAACTTTCTTAACATAATTACATTTTGTTATATACTTATTAGTTTATTTATTTCTTTCTTTCTTTCTTAATTAATTAATTAATCAATTAAGGTGACAAGAAGTTACTTATATATATACCTTTAATATAGTATTGGGCTTGTAAGACTATATCCCTTTAGTTATAATCATTTAATTGGGCTAAAGTAATCTCTTGGTATATATTTAGAAATCCTCTAGTGTACTTTATCTCAGTACATTTAAAAACTTGTGATTCAATTTTATAAAGTTAGAGTCTTTTATATTATTTGATTGTACACTTAATATCAGCTCATTTCATAGCTAAATATATCCATAAGTTATGACTTACCCTTATATCACATTTTAATATTTAATCATTTTGTCGGTGCAGGATTTTAACTTGTAAGATTTATTTAAATTTGAATATAATTCTGTTTTAGACACTTGATAACTCGTTGGAAAGCTTAAAATATTTAGCTTTTGTCTTTATAATTTGTTGTCCAAGATTTCAGCATTTCAAACATTAATTTGGGCGTTTTCGTAAATATCTTATAGTAAAATCTCAATTTACCAAATTATAATACAATATTATGTGATTTATTAAATTTATATATATATATATCTGTTTTAAACACATGATTTCGAAGCTTGAAATGTCTACTAAACAATCGTAAAGTTCTTTCCTTTAGTGTTTGTGTATTTCAAACCGTAAACTTAGGTTTTGTTACTGTTGGTCCCACATATATACTATAAGTCTAGATTTATGGGCAAACTTAGAAAAATCATGAAAATTCACTTGCAAGTCCAAACAAGGCAAATGATATGTCATTGGAAAGCTTATAGTATCTAGTTCATACATTAAGAATAGTTTTGTAAAATATTACTGTTAATAACCCAAAATATACAAAACACGTGGCTGGTATAGGGTTCCAACAAAAGTTCTTAGTTCGTAATCTAAACTAATAAAATTCACCAAAAACTACACATTTATCCGTTTGAGGCACATGATACCTTATTGGAATGCTTAAATAATCTATTGTTCAGATCCATAACCTATAATCTAAAATTTTGAGACTAAGGGGTTCGAAATACTAAAACCCGCGGTTAGGCTGTACCCCAAAGGTTCATTTTCTCTTCAGTTTTGTATCACAACTTCAAATGCTCATAACTTTAGATATACAAAAACAAACCAAGTGATTCCAAAACCTATAATAAAGTTTATCCTCTATAAAATCTTATTATGTAATCTATTTTTCATACCAAAGTTTCTACCACATGCTATATTACCACAACAACTATGATATAAACCACGCCAACTATGTGACAAAACCTGTATCTGAAGAGGTCTTCAGGATCGTTTTTACTAATAGGTTTTAATGGAAGGAATTGTGACCCATTACCTATAAGAAGTAAGAAATTTGGTATGGTGATGACGCCACAAACGGTGATGGAAATCTATTTGATAAGTCGATGGTGAACGCAACGGAAAATCCCGATAAGTTCAAATAGTTCTTTAAAGAACCAAAGAGAAAGAATTCTCACAATTTTTTGATTAATGATCTGCCTTTTTTACATTCCCTAGACGTCCTTTTTTTTATTGGTTTGTTGTGAATTTTTTTCAGCGCACTTAATTTTCTCTCCCTTACTCTCCTTGCTCTTCTTTTTCTCGGCCATCTATTCTTTTTTTTTTTTCCTCATTAAACGAACTCTTTCTCTGCACTCCCACTATTGATTTTTCTTTGCTTAATTTTTTTTTTCTCACTTTCTCTCTGTAAGCTCACTTAGTCTTCATAGACCTGTTTTGGTATTAACGAAACAAGAGTGATCGTTCTTTGATTGTAAACTAATGAGTACTTGTTGGTGAAACTATCATGTTTAATCACCAATCAAATTGCCATGTTCTACCTAATAACAAGTGCCCAGCTTGCATCAAAACCACATCGCACAAAACTTCATCTTCATATCTTCCAATGCGAAAAGAAACTAACACTTGTTTATTCACCTTTACCTTACCACTATCATTTAATCATTGCAATTGATAAGGTCGAGGATGCTTACTTGTTGGCAACCTTAACTTCTCAACCATAGTTATGCTAGCAATGTTATTACAACTTCCACCATCAATAATCATACTGCATACTTTGTTTTGGACATGGCACCTAGTATGAAAGATGTTTTCATGTTGCTCCTTTTTGCAACCAACAATTCTCCCCGGGCAGCATGCTCCTCATAATTGGCATCCTCTAATGATGGCATAGAATGATTGTCCAAATCCTCGTCGATTTCAATCTCTCCATTGCCCCGTGTCACCATAGGACATTGACTTGTTATGTGACCCCTGTCTTGACACTTAAAACACTTGATATCTGGATTCCGAATAGTCAAAAAATCGGATTTACCTTGATTCCCATGGCTGGCTTCTTGTTTTTGCTCGATCTTTGGCTTGGTGTTGGGTTGCTTCTCATCCTTCTTCCACTGGTTCATTTTCCAAGCGGATGTACTCGGGTTTTGGCTTGGACGCGTGTTACGTCCCTCCTTTTGAGTTGATTCTCAATTTTGATAGCCATGTGCAACATGTCTTCCAACTCCACAAAATGTTGTAACTCAACGGCATTATGAATTTCTCGGTTCAAGCCTACCAAAAACCTTGCCATTCTAGCCTCCCGATCCTCCTTTCTGTTTGCTCGAATCATCATGACCTCCATCTCCTTATAGTACTTGTCCATACTCCGGCTGCCTTGCTTAAGATTTTGTAGTTTGTTGTACAACTTTCGGTAGTAGTAAGCTGGTACAAATCGCTTCCTCATCACAGTCTTCGTCTCTTCCCATGACTCAATAGGTTGCTTTCTACTTCGTCTCCTATTAATGACAAACTGATCCCACCAAGTAATGGCATAGTCGGAAAATTCAATCACAATTAGTTTTACTTTCTTCGCCTCGGAATAGTTGTGGCAGTCAAAGATGAACTCCATCTTCTTCTCCCATTCTAGGTTTGCTTCGGGATTGGATTTGCCTTGAAATGATGTTATTTTCATTTTTATGCCACTCAAACTATCATTTTCCCGGTTCCTAACTCCTCTATCCCTTCCAAATCTCTGGTAACTGCCCACTAAATCTCCTCCTTCATCAAACTCATTGTCATCAATCCCGTAATAGTCATCACCCTCTCCTCTAACTAGAACCATCTCCCGCCTACGCGTATGAGGAACATTTTGTGGCTGTTTCACACATGCATTTTTAATCCAGTCTAACCTCTCATGAAGCTGCTCCAACTCTCCTATTAACAAACACTTTATCTCCCCTATCATCGCCTCCATGAGGAATTTTGGATCTATTGCTCTAGAGGTACCTGCAGTAGTGTTCTTGCTGTTGTTTGACATCTTTTTTTTTTTTTTTTTCAAAGCAACGTAAGAGACAATGCAAAGGACCTTATCATACTCCCTTACGTGTTTCACTCGTTAAAGGGTTCGCCCAATTTCACTCATGTTTGTACTCAATACTTTCGGCTTTTGTCCACTCTAATGCTCTCACCTCTCTTGTCTTTTTCCACTCATTACCTCTCACTCTGTTCTTATAAAACTAGTCAAATCAATATCAAAACTTCCGTAACAATTCACAAACAATTACCTAGGAGGCTCAGATTGGAAACAAGAATCAAACAAAAATTTTAAGGAAGGTTCACTCGTTTTTTTTTTTTTTTTAACGAACTCTTTTCTATTTTTCTTTTCTTTTCTTTTCTTTTTGACATTTTTTTTAATTCAAAATTTTTTTTTTTGAATTATCAAGAACTGAAATAAATTAGAATTCAAACAAAAAGAAAATTTAAAGGATAGGCAAACCTGAGACTAGAACCAAAGCTTTGATACCAAATGATACGAACCACGCTAACTATGTAACGAAACCCGTATTCGAAGATGTCTCCAAGATCGTTTCTACAAACAGGTTCGAATGGAAGGAACCGCGACCCATTATCTGTAAGAGATAAGAAACTTGTTATGATGATGACGCAACAAACGATGGTGGAAATCCATTTGATAAGTCGGTAGTGAACGCCACGGAAAATCCCGTTAAATTTGGGTAGTTCTTCAAGGAACCAAAGAGAGAATTCTCACAATTTTCTGATTAATGATCTGCCTTTTTTACATTCTCTAAACGTCCTTTTAATAGCTGCACCATACAAAGAAAATTTCCTAAAATAGCTATCGAAGGCTAAAAATCTGGACTAAAAATAAAGGAAACAATCAGCTCCCTTAGTTGGCTGATTACAAAGGACATCTAGGCTGATTACAAAGAAAAGGAAAGTAAAAGTCAAATGCCTAAACAAAATAAAAGAAACAATCAGCTCCATTATTTGACTGATTACACACATCTAAGAAAAAAAGAAAAGTCAAAATCAAAGGACTAAACTAATATAAGGAAAGTAAATATACAATTAGGCTATAGAATATTCCTAAACATCCCAATTTAACTTGCTAAAATTAAGCTTAGTCTTGGTCAGATTCTTCTAGAACTTAAATCACGCATTTGTTGGTCTAATTGTCACATGCTGGTCTAATAGTCACATGCAATTCCCTCAATGGGCCTCCATGCAATAGCTTGAGACCAAGCTGTCTCAATCAGTCCAATAAGTGCATCTTTGAATTTCTTCGCGTGAGCTCTCATAACCGGGCCAATAGGAACTTGAATTGGATCTGAGTATGTCTCATCCCACATGCTCTTGTTTGTGCTACCGAAGACCTCATCAAACTACAAACTCTAATAAAGTTCATGGATCTTACCGAAATACTTCGTGGATCCTTTAAGATCTTGAACCTATAAAGTTTTTCTCAAAACCTTTTCTTAGGTAAAAAGAAGTCTAACATTAAGATTCCAACTAAACATCATGCTTTAGTTCTCTAAGAATGACTAAAACACAAAGGATACTACTAAGTTACCTATAGTAAAACATCCTCTAACTCTACTTCACACTTTTTTAAACTTGGTAACAGGATTGTTTAGAGCTTGGAAATAGAGAGAACTGGGTGCTAAAGGGGTTTTGGAGATGGAGAATAGTGTTTGTGGTTCTTTTTTTTTTTTTTTTCTTTTTTTCTTTTTGAGCTTGGTGGTGGCTAGAGAAGCTAGGGTTTTTGAGCTTAACTTATGTGATAATAAAATGAGATGTTAGGAGCTTGTCTTTGGCCAACATTTACTTTAAAAAAGCTATATTTTGAGGGGTAAAAATGAAAATTTTTTTTGATCTTCCCCTTGTATTGCCGTCACTTATGGGAGAAAGTTGGTGTGAAAACTTTGTTCAAAGTGGAAACAATGGGTCACTTTCACTTGTCTCTTCTTTAGGTCAAATTACCAAAATAAACAATGCCATCTCTTGCATGAACTTTTATGCATGCACCACTTTTTTTTTTTTTTTTTCATTTATTCAAATCTCTTCTTACTTTTAACCACAAAAATCTAGATCCCTATGACTTTCTCATTTTTTTTTTCTTCCAATTTTTCCACCATTGATCCAAGGTTGTCATCTTTATTCTCATCCATTAGATCTTCTATCATACCAATCATTATCTTAAGTTCTCATTGATCACTTATCAGCCAAAGCTTGACTATTGATTTACCTAGGATATTTTAACATAAAATCTACACCATTAAATTCAAACTTAAGTATGATTCTTGATCAATCTTTTACCTTTGGATTTTCTAAAAATAAATCCTAATCATACATCTTCTATCTATGTGACATATTATTTTCCAATCATACTCTCAAAACTTAAATATTGATATGACCAAAATAAATACTAAGATATTAAATTTACTTACTAATATTTTCCCAAAATTGATATTTATCCCTCTAATACGATATAATAAAATTTTTTTTAAATAAATTTATACGTCGTTCAACTCATCTTCTATTTATCTAAAATTTTTCATTTAAATAGAGAAACTCAATATTGATAGTCATTGACATCATTATACTGATAATACATAAACAATCATTTATGGTCTTGAAATTTGATATTCATCAAAATAGTTCATTAAAAGTATATTAAAGAAAGAATCCATGATAATAATTCATAAATCAAGTTTATGAATTTCTAAGTCGTCACAAAGATAATATGAAATGAAATTATAATAAAACAAAGATCGTAAGCAACACAAACAATTGGAAACGGGAAAGTGGACAATAAGCCGGGGTTCGTAAATCACATAATTTTCTTAAAACAGATTTGTCTTCTCACCATCAATATCGAAGGTTTGAACAAATGCCTAGATACATTGGTTGCAAGTAGCAATTGAACACCATGAATCTACTTTTCGGCAAATTGAATATTAGCCCAAACTCTATCACACTAATGAACATCTAATAACACTCTAGAGAGAATATGAGAGAGAAGTACCAATTTTTGTTGTCTTGAACTATCGAGAGGGTAGCTTTTTATAGGCTTCAAGGAAGAGAATGTCATCAATGTAGAAATTAATCCGTGATTAGTTTATTTTCAATTCTGGAATTCATCACATTAATTCCTAATTTTTGGTTGTTACAAGGGATAAGTTTGGAATTAACTCACTTAATTCCTAGCACTAATAAGGCTTTTTAACTTTCAAAATTAAACAATATTAGTCCAGTAGTTAATCCATTTAATTTTTGGGTTAAACATTCTTTATCTTCAAGGGTGCACTTAGGAAGTTAATTTCTATTCACCTTTCATCATTTTGAACATATAACAATTTTGAACTCAATTTCGAACTCCTCTCACGTGAGAAACATATTCATCTAAATACGTCACAAATATGCTGTCAATCCCCACTCAAAATCAATACCCAAAAATGAGTTTATATAGCCATTTTTACAACAGGAAAAACATCTTCATCTCCCAAAACTTGAACAGAAGGCTCACAATTCCCTTTTTGTCTCTTCGAAAAATCTTTATTTTCAATACACTCAACATCATAGTCAACAAGGAACTCGACAAAGCTCTTGCCACATGTTCCTTCTCTCTTATGGCCTTGTCATCCAACATTTTGATAAGAGGACCAATGCAACCATATTCCCCCATCTCCATCTTCATTCTCGAACTAAAACCAAGCTCATGAACCAGCTGGGTTGCGGTGATTCCCAATCTTTAAACACCACAATTTAGCACGCCAACAAGGCAGGTTATACTCGTTGGAGTAAAGAGCTTCGGCGACCAGCAAGAGTGAAGCCAAGTGGATCAGCCAGTCAAGAGTGACTTCAAGACTCTGAGCCGATAGGGCTAACTCCCAAAAATTCTTTATAAGTACTCGATTATGCCTTCCTTAATGACTAAAAGCTTTACCTTTAGTAGAAAAAATTGTTTCCATCATGAAGAAATGCCAAATAAACTCCGTTCATCAATCTCGAAAGGCTGATATTATAAGGATTGGTTTGATAATAATTAAAGGAATGGCCAGTTTTTCTCATATCTGTTACAACATTGGTCTCATGCCTACGTCATGGCTCAGTGCCTTCTACTATTTATTACAATTGTAAAAGAACCTCGTACTTCGTAAATACATTTGACATTGGCTTCAATTAAACTCCACTCCTAAATGCTAACCTAATTCCTACTTTTTGATGTAACCATAATTTACCTTTTTCTATGAGTCTTACACTTACAATTTACAAGTTACTAGTTGACAAGCACACATTACGCACATAAGGAATAGACAAATAAAATAAAAGCAAAACAAAAACAAAAAAACAAAAAAACCACATGAACCTTTTTCTATGAGTCTTACACTTATAATTTACAAGTTACTAGTTGACAAGCACATGTTATGCACATAAGAAATAGACAAATAAAGTAAAATAAAGCAAAAAAAAAAAAAAACCACATGACATTAACGTGACCACCACATGATAATGATATGACAATCACGTAACTGCTATGTAGCAAATGGCGAAGGAAGGACAAAAGTCTCCATTCTTGCGTTTAATGATGGTTAAAGATTTCCAACTTCATTCTAGTTCTATAACAATCTTGCTACAATCCGACCGTACGAAATAAAATTTTGCATTTTCTACTTCTTTTAATACCTATGAAGTTGCCTTTTACTTTCTCTTAACATTAATAAACATTATTTATCCTCTGAATTTTGAGGTTTTCTATTTTTTTTTTTTTCAACTGCCTTTCTGCAATTGCAAGCTTTCCTTACTCAATATTACATGTCCGCCACGCTATTTTTCCCTTTGCAATGCCTATAAGAACCACAAAATTTGTAACAATGAATTTTAGTGAATTCAAGACTTAATTATTGAAAAATGTTCTAAGTTCATAAATAAATTGTGTCACATTTTTATGTGTTAGCAATGTGGCACATTAATACCACTTAAGGCATGGTACCGTTTTAACTCACAAAAATTCCAACATCATGAGAAAATTAAATTTGAGAACATTTGGTTGGTACGATTGAGTTGGAGAATTGGAGTTGAGTTAAGTTATAGAATTATGTAGGACCGGTAATTTTAGACATGACACGATGACATGACACGAGAACAACACGTAATAAATGGGTTTGGACTACACGTTTAATAATTGGATCGAAATTGGGTCGACACGTTCAATACAAAAATAAATGGGCTAGAAACGGGTTAACACGGTTAATACGTTTAACATGTTTATGTTAGAATTTTCAAACTATTCTAAACCACTTTTATAATAAGTATAGGCCCATTTGTGTCTTTAATACAAGACCAGAAAACAACTATTGAATAATTTTCACTACTGAGGCAACATAAATCTGAAGTTAAGAAAATGTTGCTTCTGATATAAAATAATAATCTTTTAATTAACTAGTTAATAATATAAAATAGTAAACCTAATTATGTATATATTTTTGGATTAGGGTATTAGGGTAATCTTATAGTTAACAAAAACATAAATTTATTAGGATGTAAAATAATAAAACTTACTCATCATTTTGAAACTACATTTTTCAAATTCAAACTTCAGCTTTCCAAATTCTTATTGAACACTAAAATATTTTTTGAAACTACATTACTCCAGATGTTTTCAAGTTATATGGAGAAATAGTTTATTCATTCTTTATTAACTATATAAGATTACTTTATGTTGTTGGCCACTTATTAAATTTATGTGCAGACAATAACAAATCAATTCACGTGGCTGTGGATGAAATCATTGAAGATGTGCTTAGTTTGGAACTCAATTAGTCCAGATCTATATCTACTCAAAGTTCCCACAACCCCAACTCCTTAAATGCAGAGGTCTCAATGGAAAGTAATTTAGACATAGTGACATTTTTTTAATCTTTAGATAGTTTTTAAATATGTTTTAATTTCATTATCATAAATTTCTTGAATAGGTTGAAATATTTGGGAATTTTTGAAGATTTGTGGAGTTGGAACCTATGATACTATTATTCTTAAGTAAGAAAGCATTTCCTTTTGCTTTAAAATTTTGTTGTCTTTTGATGTTTCTCTTAATATTTTGGATTTTGAGTATGTGACAATTTGAGACTTGTTTGTGTTGGAAAAATTGGATCCGGTATTGGAGTTACGGCGCAGCGGAAGTTTTAAAAATTTTATGCCGTTTCCGAAAAAGAAGCTCATGATGCATATAACAATAAATTAATTCACGATCAAGCATACCTTATTTCTTGGATTCCGGAATTGCTAGAGTGTTTGACCAACGTGTCTTCTCTACTATTCTCGAGTTCCACGTCTCAGAGTGTGTGTGGGCACACGTTTTATGAATCAAAGCGACCGGTAATACTTTCCGAAGTCTAGATCCCTCCTTCTCAATTCCGATGATCCTCGTTGAGAATTTGATCCAACTTCTTTCTTCAAAACTACAAAACAAGAACCGATTAACCTCCTATGAAAAATTATCACTCGGTTTAACCTTCCTCGCAGTTTTGGTTCAATGGAATTTTCTTTCTTTTTCTCTCTCACAAGAAAGCCGAATTTTTGATGTGGAAGAAAAACAAAATTTTTTTTTTTATTAAAAAACTTTTTTCTCCTTAAAAAAAAAATCAAAAATTAGTTTTTCAAGAACTCCTAGCCTTTATATAGTATTCCATTCCTTTTCAAAATTTATCTCCTACTTAAAAAATAATTAATAATTATTTTCCGGATAAATCTTGAACCAAAAGATCATACAACTTTAGGGCTAGATTCATTGAACATAAAAATAATTTTCAAGAGGAAATACCCTTTAAAATTCGGCCACAAAGTGAGATAAATCTTGATTGGTGGTTTAAATTTTAAATCAAGAATCTAGACTAGTCAAAAGATCCTAGTCCTATCTAGATTCAAACTTCTTTTAAACCTTTTCGAATTTAAATAGGATTCACATATTTGAATAAATATTTTCCATAAACATTATCCATATTAATTAATTTAAATTAATGAAATATTTCAAATTTTCTTTCCTCACAAAAACCATGCACCTATTTAATTAGGAAAGAAAAATTCATGAAATAATCTCCATTATTTAAACCAATTAATAATTAAATGTTAGGAATATATTTAAATAATTTTGAAACAAAATTTTCTTCCCTCCATACAATTAAAAAAACGTGCACCACTTTTAATTAGGAGAGAAAAATTTTGTTTTCCAAAATTCAAATACAATCTTATTTTCAAAATTCAAATTAACCAATCACATGTTGACAAATCATTTGTCTACAAATTTCACATGTCCAATCCTTTCTGGATTGCATGTTAGAGAGTACCATGTCTTAATAGACATTACAAAATTCCATTTACAATTTACCGATCTCATTAGGAACAAATCCCGAGACGTTTCGTGGAACTATATGAGCTAATAGAGGGACCCGATGGAAATATGTAAAGAGACTCCTATAATTGTGAAAAATTAATCCCAGATTAATTATCCATCAATTATCAACTTCAAAACTATTCCACTAAAAGTTTGAAGCTGAACTCCTGTTTACATACCGTATTACGAAAGCTCTCTCACGTAGTGCTTCTTCCATGATTTATTTATCGCTTGCTTAATCCCCATATGTTATCCATGATTGAATTAAGGACTTTTTCCGTTTTACCTTTTCAATCATTTTAACTTAAAGTTCAATTATTCTCCATTGAAAGAACCACCAATTGTAAAACCATACAATTGAAAAACCACCAGAGAACACAAAGTAAACCGATGGCCAAGATCTTGTTATACTATATTTCAATCCCCGAATAATACCTTTAAGTAGATAACATTTACTATCATTAAGATAACTATGGATTCCGTATCTATGAATCTTGATTTCTCCATCCATAAGTCATGCACCCAAAACATAAGTATGTTGACCATGAATTAACAGTGTCTCACCTTTAGTGCATCAAAGTACATAAGTCATGGATGCGAACTCAAGTAATCATTTCAGGATTAAGATTAATGCAGGATGATAATCAAAGTATCATTGATTCTTATAAACGGAATTATTAAACCGAATCAATTAACACTTTAGGTCCAGTCCAATGTCATACCTTAATACTGGTATACATTAAAGTTTCTACTCGGAACCTATCCGATGGTCAAGACAAATCATCCCTCCAAGGAAGTAGACAACCTTTACAATCTTATCATGAATAAGATCCCCAAATCTTATTCCATTGATTGCGGACTATTTATTTAGACTGTTATCAAATTACCACGTCTTCTATGCATACCCCGTATACATATGGTAATTCGATATATTACCAACAGCCTAGGAGTATTTTATGTTTGCTCAAAATAATTATACAATCAACAAATGAAAGTAAATAGGACACAACTTATTAAACATGAATAATTTCCTCTTATTAATATCAAAATGTCATATTTACAGAAAATCCCTAAGATTTTCTATCCTTAGGGCACTTATAGATCCCAACAGTTTGGGTAGTGATTTGTATATGGACACCAACTACAACTTAGACTTATGTTTTATTCTAAGAAATGTTTGTCTTAATCATTATGTATATTTAATAATTCTAGTTATTCGTTTTATATTTTATATGAATATGATGAGTTTCTTATATTAGTGAATTTAGAATTTTAAATGATTTTTTATCCAAAATTTTTATGTTAAATGGGTCAGTAACCCGTTTTATGTTAAATAGGCCGTAAACAGGTTTTTCGTGTTAAATGGGTCATAAATGTGTTTGTTTTCGTGCCAACCCATCATGACCCGTTTAATAATCGTGTTCACGTGTCGTGTCGTGCTACCCCTTTATTAAATAGTTCGTGTTCGTGTTTAGATTCCTGGCCCATTTATTAATCGTGTCGTGTTCGTGTTCGTGTTCGTGCCTATTGTGTCGTGATGTAATCTCGCTGGCCCAAACTCGGCCCGCAAACACGAATTGCCAGCCCTAAAATTATGTATTTTGTTAAAAAGGATTTTATGTATTGGTATACTCTAAACTTATTATACAGTTACAATTTACACCTTCAATATTTAATTTTGACAATTTATACCCTAAACTTATAAATTTGTAGCAATTTACACCCCATTAATTAATAATGTTGATTTTTTTTATATGAAAATTAATACTTCACTTGTATATAGATTGTTAATTAACAAATATTGAAATGATTATTTATGTCATGAATTAATAACCCATGTACAAATCACATATCAATTTCTTTTGAAAGATTAATATTATTGTCAATGGGGTGCAAATTGCTATATATTTGTAAGTCCATGGTGCAAATTGTCAAAATTAAAAATTTAGGATGTAAATTGCAACTCTACAATAAGTTTAAGATGTACCAATGCAGAAAAGCCAAAAATGAATGGTTCGGAGTTAAAAAGTGTAAAAACTTAAAATGTGCTTGAAAAAAACATGTTAATACATATCTTATTCTGTTCCTCTCGAAATTTTAAGCGATTTAAAAAAAAAAAAATCCCATTTCGACTTGAAATAATAAATTTCTGGACTTTTAAAGTTTGAGTTTTTAAGCTTTCGTTTGAATCCCTGGTTAAAATTGATATTTTTAAATTGTAGTTTGTTAGCTTTTCAAAAACTAGTAATAATTTTTGTTGACTTTAAAAAAAAAAAAAACAAAATCCAACGAAAAAAGTACAATTTAGTTAGAATTATACCTATAAACCAAACAAATTATAAGTTAGAATCAAAGACATGAATAGTGAAACTGTGATTATTTTTGAAGAAAAAAAATAAAAAACAATGGTAGTATTTGATTGTTGCGAATATGCCAAACATCATTTTGTACTATGCCTAAGCGAGCTTAGAACCTAATAATTTTCCCGTACACCATTAACAGGCCTTTAAGCTTGGATTATTAGCTAAAATGAAGCTTAATTATTAAGAGAGAAAAAAATGCTTGATTCAAACCAATGGTGAACATGCTCTGTGAAAACAATTCAAGGGCTTAGATTGGACGAAAATTTTCGAACAAATTCCCCGACAAGATCCGGTTATTCAAGGCTTGGAAAACAATATTTTATCAAATCCATAAAATAAGGAAAAGGTTGGAAAAAGTGGGAGCTAGGCCTGTGATGAATAATGACTTGATGGAGTCTTATTTTAAGGCAAACTTTTGACCGTGGGATAAGCAAGATTTTTCCGAGCTTGATTAAGCCTAGACGAGGCTTAGCGAGTTAAGGAAACATCATTAACATTGCCTACAAATATAAATCATGATAAGAATGTCAATCCCTTTCTTTTTCCACAACACAAAACCCCCTTTTTCCATTTTTTTTTTTTTTTTTTACTTGCTTGGCCGAACTCCACCCCTGAAGAAACCCCAAAATTGTTGTTTAGTCATCTTCCTGGGAGTTAAATTTTTTTGTTTGAATTTTCTTCACTTTGGCCACGGTTTTGTATGCTCGGCATGTGGATATGGTTCAAGATAGTTTTTTTTTTTTTTTTTTTTGGTATGAGGGTAATTGTGACATTTTTATGGTTTTGATCATGTGGAAAATAACTAAAGACACCAACTACAGCTCAGTACTAGACTAAATGTTTAATTAAGAAACTTAAGCGAGCTTAATTATTACTAATCAAAATGAGTAAACTGGTATTAGATCCAAGGTAAACCCACAGATTACCTGCAGCCACTGTGCAAATTTTCCATCCATATTGTAGGCGCATTTCGGGCCACTTGGAGACTACGCTGAGCCTTGGGGCCAACAGAGGAAATGTAGACACGGATGTGGGAACAATTTTACGTGAAATAGAAATTCGGAGGTTTTAACATTAAGCCTTAGTTCAGTATTTAAGTTTAACTTGTTTTTATCTTTTTTTTTTTTTTTTTTAAATTAACAAAATTTATAATTAGTTTTTAAAAGTCAACTAACTCTAATTTAAAATTTGTTATCTTCAACTAATTTACCAAACGAAAGCTGAGACGAGGTTTTGAGCATTTTTCTGGAAACTGTCCAGGCAGTTTTCGATTACTGCTTGCAGCCATGAATTTTGGTAAAGCAAACCACTTTAGGGCCAAACTGACTTTCAAACAAAACATGAAAGTTTTACAATGTGGGCTACTGTACACTTGTCGTGAAGAATCTTTCTTTCTTTCTTTCTTTTTTTTTTTTTTTTTTAATTCCCAATAGAATAAAAGATACCATTTTTTACACGAAATTTCCATTAGAGGAAATATGTAATTTTACCTATTAATGCAAAAAATTTGTAAACCGAATGGTAAGATCTTGGACAGTGAATGAGGCAGTGTAACTGTCAATAACATAGGGAAAGAAAAGCTTCGAGAGCGATACAATATTTCCGCGCACTAGTGCGCACAAAAATTAATAATCTGCAAAACACGATCGAGCCTTGGATGTGGCTCAAAGTTTTTGCGGGAGTCCAAACCGGACTTAGAAACCCATAACCCATAAGAGATAAACCCAATGGGCCCATTAGGCCTCCCACTTTAGCGAAATGTCACAAAATCATAACTTAATTGAGTTTTACCTTAAAAAAAAAAAAAAACTCTTATAATAAGAAATATCATCACATCACATCATATATATATATATATATTTGTTTCTTCTAAAATACTGATTATAATTACTAAGTGGTATCGATGACTCTAGCGATGGGTTATAAGTTGGTTACCAACCAGTAACTAGTCGGTTACTGACAATAACCATCGACGTCGGCAAGTAACCAACTGATAACCAACGAATAACCACCACTATCAGTGGGCAACTAGTTGTTACTAGTCAGAAACTTCTAATTCTGTTGATTTTTCAGGTTCTGTCACAATAATATTTAAAAAAAAAAGATTTTATCATTGAAACATCAAAAAGTTCAACCAAAAAATCATCACAATTCCACAAAAATCATAAATTATATTAGAATAAATCATCCCCACCACTTGAATGAGGAGGAACACGAAGAAGATCCGGTGACCAAACACGGAATGTGGTCGCCTGGCATCACATCCTCCGATTGTGGAGGAAGAGATCTGAACACGCGGCAACCTTGTCGAAGCTTGAAACGATTAGGCGGCAACCATAGATTGGAGCTCGCACCAGAGAGCTAGTTTCGGAGATGGGGGTGGGGAATGAGAGAGAGAGAGAGGGAAGGTCGTGTGTATGACAGTAGGGGGAGAGAGTGTAGGAAGAGAGAAATTAAAAAAATATTATATGACATCAGCTTTGTGGTTTTTTTTTATAATAGTTTTTTTTGGAAAAGTACTTACATGACACAAATTTGAATATCATTGCATCAACATAATACAAAAAATAATATTAAATCTATATAACACAAAATTAAATTACAGTAAACTAAAATTTAGGTCATAGTGGTCAAGATAAGAGAATTTATGTCATATTAATCAATAGATGAAAAAAATATAGTTATTCAAGTAATTTTCATTAGTTTTTTTAGGGTGTGGCAAAAATCAATCCATACTAAAAAATTGTGGCCCATGGCCTAATTTCCCCACTGGAATTCAAGTAAGATAAGCCTTTTTCAAAGTTGAAAAAAGCCCAATTTCACATAATAGACTCAAAAGACTTTATTAATGAGGAAATGCACTAGGTCCGGCGAGCATGCCAGCACCGCCGCCGACGATGATGATGGTGATGGTGGGCAGGCAACAACCATAACAACAAAGGAATCCATTCTTCTCCGGCGCCGGCAAGGCCAACGGCCAAAAAAAAAAAAAGCATTGCTGCTGAGGAGAGAGAAAGGAGAATGAAGATGAGAGAATGGATGAGGTTTTTATTTAGGGGTACTTTCGGGTTTTACTGAGTTGTAACTTTGGTTTGACTCATGTTATCCATTATCATTTCCTTACGGTTTTTTACGTCATAATCTAGCATTTAGCAGATTAATCTGTAGCTATTAATAAGCAAAACGTAAGCAGGGAAATTATCAAGACAAGTAAAATTTAAAGGAAATTAAGTAAATAATTTTCTGATAAGCATGTTTAATATTCCCTGTCTAAAGGAATAAAAATTATAAACATCTAGATAAAGTTATAAACTCATACTCGAATATATTCTCAAAAAGGAAATTTATCTAAACATGATGTATGTAGAGGGACTCGACTCTTGTCGAGATAAATTCAAACCTCACTTCTTGTATGAAGTTTTAATATTCAAGATGTTTTTAAGGCTGTGTCATGTCATGTAAACATGCATGTTCACTGACTTAAAACTCATGTTAACCAGGTTACGATAATCAAAAAAGAATAAATTAAAAGAGTGTCATACCAATCTTTATCTAGATGAAAATCTAGATCTCCACACATGAGAGATCATTTAGACCGGTGGTCAAAGGCCAAGAGCAAGTCTGTGTGGGTAGCTCTCCCAGTTCTCCCTCTCTAGTCATGCGCATCGGGTACAAACACTTGGGCCTATAGATCAATGTAATATTTTCATAATAAAGCATTCTAGCATATAGTAATCGTTGCATTTTCTTAGTTTGTTTTGTGAGATTTGTTTGCACTTTTTAAGCAAAAACTCATTTAGTTCCTCCAAAATGTAGTAACCCTACAAAGAGACCCATGCAGTTGGTCTGCTGGACTGAGTGTAGCGTCGGGCCGTGTGCAAAGACGGACAGCGAATACCATTCCAAGTTTACTTTTGTTTTTTAATAACTTATCATTACGTAGTAAAATATATTGGGCAAGCTGTATGCTAGTGCCGCTTCTGTAAGGCGGTACAAGTTATGTTTGTATTACTAGTAGGTTTGCAATGTTTTAACTATTTTGATTATTGATTAATAGTTTAAGATTATGCTGTAAAAATAAAAAATAAAAAAAAAAAACTCTGCATTTTCCCAAGTAATTAAGCAAGAATTAAGATTTAGAAATCAGTTTCACAATGTCTTTATACCAGTTCAGTGCCCTATCTCATCTGGCGATAGATAACAGACCATGCGTATATACTTACATATATCTACATCATTTGTTGCTTAGTATGAATTTGTTTTTCCTTTTTTTTTTCCCCCTCAAAAATTGCTTTTCATTGCTTTTCTTTTTCTCTACTTTATAATTGGTGAAATTTTACTGTAAAGTACACTTTTTAAAGTGTACGTATTTGCTTGTATATTGGGAACATTTATGTTTTGAAATAAAGTTTTCTTTGTATATTGTACATACTTATGTTTGTAACGTAGAAACATTTGTTTTAAATAATAAAGAAATGTAAAAGTTTTTTTAGTAATAATTAGTGATGGGATTCTCTATAAGCTTATGGATATCTGTGGGTCAAGCTCTTGATAGGACAGATATAATTAAATGGGGTTGGGAGGAGGACGGGTACATGGATTAATATTGTCCTCTGCATCAGGGATGGGGTTGGAGAAGCACCGGCAACCCCATTCCATCCCGATATACACGTATCTTTACATTTTAAAATAAAAATCGCATGTATATATGCATGTATAGTTTTATTACCTAATTAGAGAAACAATGTTTCACGTGTTTTAATGTTTTCGTTTGGTTATGTAAGTTTATTTGAGAATATTTATGATACGACCTTTCATTTTCTACTATCAGGAGGAATTACTGTTTTAACAATTGATCAATTTTTCGACGATCAAATTTATGACTAGATATGATTATGCACTCTGCATTATAAATTTTTGATATGCAAATACATAAATCAAACCGTTAATATAATTCAACGGATGCAGGACCGGTACGAGGGTGGGAAAATATATCCATCCCCTCCCACTCGAATAATTCAAATGATTTCGTAGTGGATCATTTTGTTATATTTCATATCACGTGCTTATTTATTTATTTATTAATTATATATCACGTGCTTAAGTTGCAAGTTGCTTGGAATTAATTCATCTCTTGGCGCACACACTCACGCCAAAAACATTTTCCGTACTTCCGACTTAAAAAAAAAAAAAATATGTCCATGATTGATATATGATACCGTGGACTTCTTCTTGCATTTTATTTAATGAAGAGGGTTGGACCTGAGATAGATTATGGCTTGAGCTTTATTTATTTATTTATTTTTTTCATTCAGTAAAATAATGCATAGAGTGGGATTCATATCAACTCTAATTAAAATCAAATAATTAGAAAAAGGTTAAACATAAATCATTCAAAATAAGTTATTTTGTTTTTCTATCCCAAAAAAAAAAAAAAACTAAAAATTTATAACTTTGTAGTTCTGCATGTACGTCCTTCTTGGATTTTATATTTATATTTTATGTCTTTTTTTAATCTTGATATAAATTAATATGTGTCATTACTACTGAAGTATAAAGCTAGCTCCTTGGGTGAGATCCCAGGAGAGTATCCACCAAACATTGTCCAATGACAGTTCCTTTGATAGCATCACATGGGAGTGTTCATAGATCGGTTTCTATAGGTTAAGTCTCAATCTATAAATCAATCCGTGATATTTGAATTGAAATTTTTATAATTCATAACCAATCCGTGAAACTTCTAATCCAATCCGTGAAACTTCTAATTCAGATTCAATTCAAAAAAATCTAGGAACTAAAATGTAAAAATATAATGCTTAAATATGAAATAGTTTAATAAAATTACAACACAATTAACTTCAAGTCTGCAATCATTAGCTAAATTGTAACTTACAGTATATAACAACAGTCAAACTTGGATTAAACTCAAAATAATGTGTCCATACTAATCAACTTAACCAATACTATATCAAAGTAATTCAACGGATTGACAGATTAGCGGATTACACGGATTGAGAAATCTTCAATCCGTAATCCAATCCATAACATTCGGTTTGGGAAAATTTTAATCTGCAACTAATCCCTTAGTCTCTCAACCCAATACAATCCAGTAAATTGGACTGGGTTGAGCGGATTTAGTAAGTTGGCGAATTCTGTGAATACGCCTAACAACGCAATTGGCTAATTCCGTATCGGACATTAGAATCCAAAAATAAATAAAATAAATAAAAATCTTATCAAATATCAACAACATTTTTTGGTACTTCTCCACTTACATATTAAAAATTAAAAAAGGAAAAAAGTTTATGATTGATAAATCCAATAAGAGTGACTTTTTTTTTTTCATTGATTTTATGAGGAGTGTTGGACCTCGAGACACAATATGACTTTTTTTTTTGTTTTTTTGTTTTTGTTTTTAAAATCAGGTTATGGCTCTATCATCTTCAGATTTTCAGCTTTTATATGGGGGACATTCTTGTAAGTATACTGATAATCAAGTCCTTACGTCAGTTTTTCTCAGTTGTCTATTGAGGGCCTATCCTGCACTCACCAACTCATACATCTACAATCAAAGTTGGAGTAAGGGCCTTATGAAAAACAATGAGAATTGAACTTGAATGGATGAATAAGAAATACCTAACAAAGGCATTCTAACTTCTTGCCACTCTATCTACCCCTATGAGATGTGAGACCTCTTAGACTCCGGAGTTCCATTTGGTTTTTTTTATTCCATAAAATAATGCATAAAGTGGGACTGATATCCACTTAATTAAAATAAAGTAAAATAAAAAAGAGTTGAAATAATTCATTAATCCGCTTACTTGAGGCATATTCTAATAGTAGTACCTAAAAAAAAGCCTAAAACTGTAAGGGTGAGTTTGACACAATAGTTTAAACTCATGGATTTAAACTCAATTTTTGTCTTTTTCTAAAAAAGTTTTTTATTTTTTCTGAAAAAATCAACAAAAATTACTATTGAAACTTACAAATCTTAACTCAAACTCATACACCAAACACCCAATAAGAAACAAGAAACTTGGATAATAGAGAGAAAACGGATTTTATTATTTTTATTTTTTTAAAAGAGATTCAGTTGTCCAACGTCAGAAAGCCTATCAATCTTCCCCAAAAAAAGAAATAAATGCCCGACTAAACTTTACTTTAGATTTATTGGTAGGTGTTGAATTTTTTTTTTTTTTTTTGGATTTATTATATGGTCTCATATGAATTTTAATTCCCCATTGAAAAAAAAAAAAAATTTCCCCCACAAAGATACCAAGAATCAAAATGTGTAGTGGAATCCAAATCAATTAATTGATTTTGTGTTTATGTATGAAGTTCTAAATTCGTACGGTATCAAATAATTTGACATAATCTAAAGTTTGGGTGCGGGAACTTGCAAATTCACTAACATTATCTTTGATAAGAAGGAAAAAAAAATATAGGAGAGAGAACTTATAAAAGAAAAAAAATTTTAAATGATAAAAAGAAATTAGTTTGCTTTATGTAATTTGGTTGATAAGAAGGAAAGAAAATAAAAGAATTGTATAATTACTCTTTATCCATATGTTTATACTTTCACTTTAAAAATAAGAATAAAAAATATATATGTAGCTTTTTTTTTTTTTTTTTTTTAAACTTAAGGGTGGAAGAGTCAAATTATACATCTTTAGGTAAAGTCAGATGTGGTATCATCATTAGGCTATATTTGTAACCATGAATAAAAAAAAATCAAGTATGATATTACTTTTAAGATTAAATCATGTTCATTTATCAAAATACCTCTTACGTATAGTTCATGTGTGTTTAAACCATCCCTTTTTAGACGTCTATTAGAGTTTTGACCTTTTTTACACATTTTTTACGAGTTCGGGGACCTTTTGATTTAAAAAAAAAAAAGGTTTATGAACCAAATGACACATTTTTCAAAAGTTCAGGGATTTAATGGGTAATTTATCCAAAATAATTTTAATCATTATGGGATGAATTTGAGTTTCCCACTCACTTTTAGAACGATTAAAATGAATGGGCCCCACTATGATTTTTACCATCCTAATTTTCTTTTCTCTCATCTTTTCATTCTTACCAAACAGTCTACTTCAACACTTTCCATTCAATTATCCCTGGTTCCACTTACTTCTTTCCTCTTTCCTATCCTATCAAACATGTCATGAAAGTTAAGGAGGAAAAAGAACCATTGATTTCAAACAAACAGGAGCTTTTTCGTAGGGAAGTAAGCGAAAAAAAAGCCCATTAGTCTTTTAACGAGTGACCACTTGTTCCCTAGTCGATAGCTTATGGCAATAAACTCTGGGATTCTTCTTTCTTCCCAAACAGTCCACAAGTCTGAGGGTTTTCACTCAATTAAAAAAATTAATATCTATTATTTGCTTCAGTTATTCAATATTTTTTCCTTTTCTTTTTCTAACTTGATTGCTCATTTCATTTCATTTTTTTTTTTTTTTCAGTTTTCCCATTACCATAGTATAAATGCACCAACCAATGAAGACAGGTGTACAATCATCACATCAAAAGTTATTTTTATTTATTTATGTAGCTTTTTAGGGGAACGGTACGAAAGTAATCGCCTTCGATTTTTTCAAGAAAATTTTCTTAACTTTATCACATTAGTAACTTACGGTAATTTAACTTTTAAATTCAAGTCTTTTTAAATTATAGATTTTAAATTCTCTTATTCAGAAAATATATACATATATATGTACATATAAAATAATAATAATAGATATATAAGAATATTGGATAACTTCATTTAAAAGACTAACCTTTTAAAATGGAAGCTCAATTTCTTAATAGTCTCAAATTCTTTTTTCTTCTTTCTAACTTTCACATGATATCAGAGCCTAACAAGCTCAAACAAGCAGCCTAATTCATCCAATGCAAGATTGATCTCTCCGAAAAGAGCACCATTTTGTGGGGACGTATTAAGGGTAAAAATAAACCCAAATCCCAAATTGAAAATATATAACAATAATAACAGACATAAAAGGATATTGAGCCACTCCACTTAAATGGTTAACCTTTTAAGATAGAAGTTCAATTTCTTAACAATCTCAAATTCTTTATTCTTCTCTTTAATCTCACGATATATATGTAATATTGTAATTAAAAAAAAAAAGCAACTATTATATTGTTAGTTTATTAGGGTAATTAGCATTGGTGCACTTATTAATACTTGTTATTCTTTGACAATTTATATAAATTTTTTATTTTGACAATATACTCCCTAAACTTACTAAATTATTGTGATGCACACCATATGGCATGATTTTCTAGTAAATTAATCACAAAAAGACCACATACACCACACATGAGTACGAAAACTCCACTTTCGATCAAAAATTTTTTTTTCCACATCTAACCCGAACACAAATCTTCCAAATTCAAATCTTCATTAATAAAAATTTAACCAAATATAGTGCATCGCAACAATTAAGAAAATCTTCCAAATTTAAATATTAAATTTAATGAAAAATGAATTAAGCATGGTATATTGCAACAATTTAGAAAATTCAACAGGTAAATTGTCAAAGTTATAAATTTAAGGAGTAAATTGTCAAAGGAAACAAATTTAGAGTGTGTATGTGCTAAATACTCAGTTTTTTTTTTTTTTTATTTCAATGGACTTAGTTTTTTGGTATTTAAAGAAACAATATGCGATTTTTTTATTTTTTTTATTTTTACCAGAAAAACCACACGAGAGTTTAAAATGTCTTTTACTAGTAATTATCTTTTCTTATTTTTACCTATTTTCTTTGGGAAATTGATGTTTAGGATACCTTCAACTTTATCGATTCATTAATTTATACCAATATTTTCTTTCTTTCTATCTTTTTTTTTTTTTTCTAGGTTATAATAACTAGGGTTATATACTTTTTATATCTTATAATTTGCTTTATTCAAAATATACTATGCATTTTAAAGTGTTAAACTTTTATACCATCCAATTGCATTTAATATACTAACTATACTTTTTCTTGATTAACACTAAATTTTGACCAAAAAAATATCCAAAATAACCTTTGAAAAGAAATATAAGCTTTCGTTTGGATTGCTAGTTAGAGTTAAAATTTTAAGTTGGAGTTGGTTAACTTTTTAAAAACTAGTTATAATTATTATTGATTTTCTAGAAAAAGACAAAAAGCTAGCTGAAAATATACAGTTTAGTTGAAGATGAAGTGAAACACCAAACAAGCCCTCACCTTTTATACCATGTTTTGCTTTAATTTAGAAATGTAACCTATATTTTAAAATCATGTGTTTTTCTACCATTCTATTAAATTTAATACACAAATCTTTATATTTTCTCAATTAAGACTTTATTTGGATCTTAAAATGCCCAAAATACCATTAAAATTGAATTTCTTCATTTATTATTTAATTTTAATTTTAAGATATCTTCAGTATTTTTGAAATCAAATTATGTGTTGATCAAGAAAAGTATAGATTTATGTATTAAATATAATCTAATAGTATAAAAATACATAACTTCAAAATGCATGATATAAAAAGGTAAATAACACTTCAATTTTTGTTTTTCTTTTAAGGATATGTTGATCGTCTTCATGTTGATCGAACTCCTTTTTTTTAGATAAAGAAAAAAAAGAGAGGGACTCTAAGAGATAATGAGGTTTTTGAGATCTGGAGCTTGTGGTCCGGCCTTTTGCTGGGTTGCCACCCTTTGTCACTCACAAAGGAGTTCGCCGTGGTCTCCGACACTGTGCTCGTGCCATCGGAAGTGTGGGTCAGAGTTATTTTGGAGCCGATTGTGGAGAGTTAGTCGTCGTTTGTTGTCCTAAGATCCGGGCACATCCGTCACAAGGGCTTGTGGATACCATGAGACCTAGGTTGTGGAGTGGTGGTAAGGGGGTTGGGTCGGTGCATCGGCTTGCATTGCCCGTCGTGGGCGGCGTGCGTCCTTCAGGCGCAATCGATTTTTCCCCCTTGTTGTTGGCCTTCTTTCTGCAATGGTCTGATCGCGCCAATGGTTGCTCCAGTGTTGATGGGTGTGGCTTTGTGGAGGTTTGCAGTGGTTGCCCTTTTTTCTTTTGTTTGTTTTACATGTTTGTTTGTAATAATGGCAGAGGTTTCCCTTCTAGTCCCTCATGTAGGTTTTTGTGTTGATCTGGGTTTTATTGATTGGGTTTAAGTCGTTGTTTGGCTGGGTGTTGTTTGATGGACAGATCTTGAGTTCACATCACCTGCTATAAGAGTTTTCCCCCATGTTTGGGCTGGGAGATCGCTTCGACTTTCCTTGAGTGGGCTACTTACATGCGTGTTGTCCCGTTAGTTTGTGGACTTTAGGTCCATTTCATGGTTTTCTAACCATTCGGTGGCTAGCCGGATAGCTTATTATAGGTTTTATTTTGTGGGCTTATCTCTCTACTGGTGCTTGTCTCTTGCCTTTCAGTGACTTGATAATAAAATTTCTTATTTAGTCAAAAAAAAAAAATGAACTTGAACATTAAACGTAATTTACTAGTATAAAAATGTAAAACTTTGTAACACAAGGTATACTTAATTATTTTCTTATTAAGAACAAAATACAATGTCTAAAAAAGGTAAATAACCTTAATAATTAACAATTTTGAGCTGTGGAGTTCAAATTTTTACTTCAAGGGGAAAAAAAAAGTAATTACACAAAATGTATTTTTTTAGACTTCCAGGTCCCAGTACAAATTTTTTTACAGTGTTTTTTATTTTTAAAAAAAAATCAAATTTTCAGTTAGAAAAAGTGGGTTTAAAAGAAAGACTCGAAGTAATAGAATCTATGATTTAATAGTCTCAAGGCCCACACAAGAGAGTATCTACCAATCATTGTCTAATGACGATCCCTTCGACAGCAACACAGCTGGCTGATTCTGTATCTGACATCAGAATCCAAATTAATAAATAATAGAATCTCATTTTTCTCAGTTCCACACTCTACAACGACGAGATTGTTTACTTCAAACACTTGGCGTCAAAATATCTAAGAGTATTTTTTTTTTTTTTTTTTAAGAAAAGGACCCAAGCTTGATATCATGTAAAACTTCTTAGTTTGATTCAAAACCTGCGGTGGTGGTTCCACCAAAAAAACAAAAAAAATCCAAAGTCTATCCCTACATTTTTTTTTTTTTTGGGTTTCTTTTCATAATTTGTTCTGATAAGTCGAGAAGATTTATATACACATACTGACATACATATATATAAATATATATATTTTTGGATGAAACAAAGAAATTGAAACAGGGATTTTGGAAAAAAAAAAAAAAAAAAAGAAAACATAGAAAGTGGAAACCGGATTGGGATTGATTGGTTTTCTTGTGGAGTGAAGGTAATAATAACATTAATGGCCACAAAGTGTCCTCCTTTTGGGTTCTCAGGAGAGTATTACCATGTTTCTGGAGGTAGTTGTGTGAGGCAAAACAGTTTCTTTGAAGGCAAAGCTGCTCTTAACCAAGGTGTTGGCTATGCTGTCATTCTTGGTTTTGGTGCCTTCTTTGCTGTCTTCACTTCTTTTCTGGTATTACCCTTTTTCTTTTTCTCACTTTTTGATGATTTTTGTATTTTTGTTTTAGCTTCATATTCGTTTATCCATGGATTCTGTTGAGCGTCTGAAGCCTAATTATTTCTTGTAGTAGGATTAATTATCCCGAAGGCCTTTTGGCTCTTAAATTTTTCTTTCTTTTTTTTTTTTTTTTTTGGATGCATATGAGTCCCATTTATCTAATGTTGAGTCTGCTTTTTGTTGGATAAGGTATGGCTGGAGAGGCGATACGTCGGCTCCCGCCACACGTCGGAATGGTTCAACACGGCGGGCAGAAATGTCAAGACGGGACTGATTGCTAGTGTGATTGTATCTCAGGTAATCTCTTCTTGAGTGTATCTATTTTGTTGAATGAAGATGGGATTTTACAGGCAAAGCTCTGCTGATAAGACATTTGTGAATGATTTGTATAGTGGACTTGGGCAGCAACAATCTTGCAAAGCTCAAACGTTGCATGGCAGTATGGAATTAGTGGGCCCTTTTGGTATGCTAGTGGGGCCACAATTCAGGTAATTTTTCTGATCAAATTTATCGAAGATAATCTGTTTGGGGAACATCCGAATAGTAACATTTAGGATGGAAACATTGAATGAAAACAGAAATATTTGAATTATCATTCAAATTGATGTTTGAAAGTTAACGTTCTGAATAGAACATTTGAACACAAATATAAGTATGGAGAGAGAGAGAGAGACAGAGAGAGAATGGAGTAAAATTTCAAAAAAACACCATACATATCATATCCAAATGGGTCAAAATTGAGCGGGGTGCGTCTTTTTAGATTTATGTCTAAGGTAAAATGGACCATCTAAGTGGTCCATTTAAATTGACCTCAACAAACACAATTATGAATGTGTCATTCAAATGGAATTGTCAAAATTGTGTCAAACGGTTGCCCCAGACACAGAGGGCATATTTTTCCTTTTTCATTAGCATTATCTGATTTTTGTTGTATGATACTGATGTTAGGTGCTCTTGTTTGGTATAATGGCCATAGAGATCAAAAGAAAGGCTCCTCACGCTCATACCGTTTGTGAAATAGTAAAAGCCCGGTATGTCTTAAAGATCTCATGATCTCAACCAAAATCTTTTCCATACTGATGGTGATGATACTGTTCTTGTTCAGCTGGGGCACAGCAGCACATGTTGTCTTTCTTGTTTTCTGCTTCATGACAAATATTATCGTTACCGCCATGCTGCTGCTTGGTGGTTCTGCCGTGGTGAACGCCCTCACGGGAGTAAACATCTACGCTGCTAGCTTCCTAATACCTCTCGGAGTGATTGTGTACACTTTAGCTGGAGGCTTGAAAGCTACCTTCTTGGCAAGCTATATACATTCCGTTATCGGTACTCTATTCAACTTTCTTGTCAATGTCCTCATTCCTCAATCATATTTCTGTTTCCTATTAAAAAAAAAAAAGAAAAAGAAAAAAAATTTGTTGCTCTTATCGTAATATTTATTTTAGTCATGTAATTTGGTTTCAGTACATGTGGTTTTGGTCATTTTTGTCTACCTTGTATATGTGGCGAGCAACGAGCTTGGTAGCCCGAGCATGATTTACAACCGTCTGTTGGAGGTAGCAAGTAAATCAAGATCATGTGAGGAGCCATTTTCGCATCACGGTCAAGCTTGTGGTCCTGTTAGTGGCAATTACAAAGGGTCGTATCTGACAATGTTGAGTTCTGGGGGTCTCGTCTTCGGAATAATCAACATTGTGGGCAACTTCGGGACTGTTTTTGTTGATAATGTAAGCTTCCCTTCTAATTTAGAGCAATGCCATATTTTGAATTTTTTTAGTTCAAATGCTTTTTACTAGATCCACTATTTTGTTACTTTTTTGGAGAACTTCAGGGCTATTGGGTAAGTGCGATAGCAGCGAGGCCTTCATCGACGCATAAAGGCTACTTGTTAGGTGGGCTGGTGTGGTTTGCAGTGCCATTCTCTTTAGCAACATCGCTCGGTTTGGGGGCTCTTGCTCTTAATCTACCAATAACAGCGAGTGAGGCAGGGCATGGATTGGTTCCTCCCGCTACCGCAATAGCTTTGATGGGGAAGGGAGGCGCTGTTCTTCTACTCACCATGCTTTTCATGTAAGCCTAATCTCTCAGCTTCACGTGTTACACCCGACCTAATTGAAGGATCGAATGCTATTGGTTATCACCATCCGCTTCATGAAAACTAAAATTATCATTTTGTGTTCAGACAATTTTAAACCAGATGACTTTTAAACTTCTATGATGGTTTAATTGACACTTAGTTGAATTGTCTGAAACTTTGGAATTTTGTGGCACAACGATCAGGGCCGTGACATCCGCTGGTTCGTCCGAGCTAATAGCAGTCTCGTCTCTATGCACATACGACATCTACCGAACATACATAAACCCAGACGCAAGCGGGAAGAAAATCTTGCAAGTTTCAAGGTTTGTCATTTTTGTCTTTGGATGTTTCATGGGTCTACTGGCGGTGATACTCAACAAGGTCGGAGTTTCCCTTGGCTGGATGTACTTAGCAACGGGCGTCCTCATCGGTTCAGCTGTTCTTCCCATTGCATTCATGCTTCTGTGGAGAAAGGCAAATGCAGTTGGAGCAATTAGTGCAGCAATTACCGGTTGTATTCTTGGCATCATCACTTGGTTGTCGGTTGCAAAGATCGAGTATGGTCGTGTGACGCTTGACACAACAGGTCGAAACGCGCCAATGCTTGCGGGGAACCTTGTGTCAACACTCATTGGTGGAGCTGTACATGCAGTTTGCAGCTTTTTGTGGCCTCAAAACTATGATTGGAGCACCACTAAGCAGATTACCGTTGTTGAGAAGGAAAAGAGCGAGCTTCCCGCGGAAGAGTACCGGGAAGAGAAGTTGGTAAAGGCAAAATCATGGATTGTCAAATGGGGTGTAGGTTTTACGGTTGTGATTGTCATCTTGTGGCCTGCTCTCACTCTCCCAGCAGGTAAAGTTCAAATCAGTTAATCATAAGTGAAACGGTTTTAACTTCAAGTTTACTTGCCTTAGAAGCCAAGGAAAGACAAAGCAAGGACTTCAAATTTGACAAACAGTTTTGAATATCTTCTTAGAAAACGAGAAGAAAGTGCCTTCTAAACTTAGAGATCGAATTGGGATGGGATTCAAATTGACAAATAATTACATTTTTTTCAATGTTTCTTTATTTAAATTTTGGCTCTGATAATGCAGGGGAATTCAAAGCTGGGTACTTCACGTTTTGGGCAGTGATTGCAGTTGCATGGGGTACCATTGGTTCCGCCGTGATCATCGCATTGCCATTGGTGGAAAGCTGGGAAACAATCAAAAGCGTGTGCCTTGGAATGTTCACAAACGACAGGCTCATCGAAAGAGTCGAGGAGTTGAACTTCAAGCTACATTCAATCATATTAGCGTTACCTGAAGCAGAGAGGATTTACCTGCAAGAAAAGGGGAAAGCTAAGAAGAAAGATGTTTTTGAGCCTAAAGATGGTCAAGCTCTCCCTAGAGCTTGAAGGATAATGATGTCCTTTGGAACTTTGTGGCATGTTGTGTGTGTGTGTGTTTTTTTTTCTTTTTTTCTTTTTTCTTTTTCGTAAATAAACTATGTTGGTAAAATGGCCTCAATTCCAAATAACTTCAACCATAAGTCTTTCTGAACAATGTCTTTTGGAACTTTGGCATCAATTTGCTATTTTTGTAAATAAATCGTGTTGGCAAAATAGCCTCAATCAATTCCAATGTCAACCTTTTCTCTTTTCATTCCCCCAATTTTTTTATTTTTATTTTTTTTTATTACAACACTCCCTGAATTTAACGTGCTGTTACAAAATGACTACAAATTGTCGAAGAAAATTTTAACAAAAACAACCCCACACACATTACCTGAGCTTTTGAAAAAAAAAAAATCTGAGATTTTGTACAATAATAGGAGCATGTCGTGTAATGGGCATTTCCTTTAAATATAAGGTTATTCATCGATTTAGGACACTTTACAATACCTATAAATTTCAAGAGTAATTTGTCACAGTTTAAAGTTCGGTGAATAACTTGCCAATTGAGTTGAAATTCAGGGGGGCGAAAACGCCAAATGTTGCCGAACTTATGTTTCACTATAGAGAATTTCAAAATGTACAAAATGTTTCTGAAAGTGAAAAACTGCTAGGATTCTCCACTTATATATTTATAGTTCCAGTGCAATTTCATGAACCACTTATCCAACTTGAAGAGAAAAATCTACTCCGGATAGAGAATGTCAACCAAGAAATTGCATGTCGACAGAAAGTTGGATTTGTAAACCAGTTCATGTATAAACGACTAACTTGCCGCGGTTTAGAGTAAAATTGGCGGCACATTCCAGCATTTTGGTCTTTAGAATGGTTCTAGTTGATGTTATAAATCAACTTCTGCTGCTAAAATTTAGCCAAAATGCAAGTTGGCCAAGTAACAACTCTTGCCACTATCGAACTCCGCCTGTCTAAGGTCTGAGCCTGCTCAGACATATTAGCCAAGTTCCAGTATTTCATGGCTTCTTTCTCTGGTTTCTTCTTCTCAGCGTCGGCCAGTAGTCCGCATTCAGGACTACTGTTTGAGTTTTGTCTTTCCTAGTATAGCCTTTGAGATAGAAGAAACCTTATCTTCATCTTTCTTTGCAGAGGAATTAGCCAGGGTGCGGTCTTTCATCGCTTCCTTTTCTAGTTTCTTTTTCTAGTCCACAAGTCTGAGGTTTTCACTCAATTCAAAAATTAATATATTATCTGCTTTAGTTAATCACGAGTCTAATACCCGTGCGTTGCACAGTAATGGGAGAAAAATGTTAAAAACAAAATATGAAAATAAATAATTTACATTAAATACAGTTAATTAAGAAACCTAATATATTTACAATAACTTTGATAATTTAGTTTGGTTTTTTATATATCTAGATTTACATTACGATGTCTAAATTACATATATTAGTATAGATATATATTTATATTTACAGAAACAAAAAGTGTTGAAGTAGGGAATTTTTCTTCGTAGAATAACTTCGTGTCATTCATGTTTAACATTCTTTATTTTCTCCTCCGATCTGTTATAATAAAAATATTTCCATATGTTAGTAAAATCATATTTATAGTTGATATATGAATTGATATAAATTTATTAATTTATTGTGTAATTATGTACAAAAAATAATATTACCTGGTTTCTTTTCGTTTTTTTGATGGATCAGTTGGAGATACAATTCCAGGATGCGATGGAAGAGGTTGATACTGAGGACTAAAATAATAATACATAAAATTATATATTAATTAATTATATATAAATATATATGTTAAATTAAAAAATCTAAACATTGAAATTAAAATATAAATAATAATATACCTTGATTCTACTTCTTCACTGATATTTTCGGGGAAGGTAAGTTGTTTTTTTTGCTGTTTTTCTGCCTCCTAACTGAGGTGTCTCTGGATTAATGGAGATTGATGATGATCGAATTTCTTCAGATGATGAAATTGTTGGTGCAGGTAATAACATTGGTTGTACATCATCGTCAAATGTCTTAACAATAACTGCATCAATGAAAGCACTTCGGAGACGAAATTGGATGACAAATATTTTTGATATGTCTTTTAGTTGGTTCAAAATGTGAGGGATAATGGTTGGATCAGTATATCCTTCCTAGATCGTCAGTATGGAACAAGGTTTATTTATCAATGATTGAACTGTTTTCCCAAACATGACGATGTTCATTCCTCCGGTGCTGTCTTCAATCCGCGCATTAATTTTGTACCTGTTGAAAAAATTTAATATTTCATTAATTTTTAATTATTTTGATATTAATATGTCTATATTTTTTTAATAGAGATAAAGTATATTACCAAGTAATTGGCATTGTGGTCAAATGTCCATAACTATCGCACCATCATGATGTCCCTGATTGTTTTAATTGTCTGTAACATTTTGGACATGCGTTGTAGAACCAACCTTGGCGAATATCAAGTTTAGTAATAGTTGCTTTAACAGTGAATTTTGTCTTCTGTTTCATAAAATAATATTAATAATGTTGATTAAAATTTTTTTTTTCTATTTCATACATAATAGTTTGATATTTACCTGATTTTGATATGGATTTAAAGCCTGAAGTTCTGCAATTGTTGTTTTGTTGGCAACCTTTTGTTCTTCTATTGATAATGGTTGTTTTGTTGATCCAGTAATAAAATCAATTCCTTGAATGGAATGACTGAATATATAAAAACTCAATATATTAAATGGAGTTAGTTTTTTTTTTTTTTTAACTAATAAATAGAAATAATTATAATAATATATGAATCAAAATTTAAATTACCTTTTTTTTTTTTGGCTTCTGCAATGTCTGGATCAAGATAATATGAAGTACCAGTGGTGCTTGTAATATAAAGTCTACCTGTATATGTATAATTATAATAGTTAGTAATTAATAATATAAAATTTTATTTTATTTTTATTTAAAGGAATGGGTTTTTTTTTATTGAATATATACTTACCCATATATTGTTTAGCCGCCATTGCCGAAAGTGCTATCACAACTGGTTCAGGCATTGTTTGGATTGTATTTTCATCAAAATTTTCTGCAAGTTCTCCCCAGAGGGTGACATTTAGTGTTTCTTCTCTGTTAAATAAAATAAATACAAATAAATAATTTGTTAATAATAAATTATGAAAATTTTAAATATATATTTTTAATAATATATTATTTGTAATTACCTGATATTTTGAATAATTGCACTTCGTCTTTTTACTGATCTATCGTTTATAATGGATTCTTCTATGCCTTTGACGGAAATAATGCGACCAATTACATCTAAAACAATAAAATAAATAAGAAGATATTAGTTATTATTTTTTATATAAATAATTTATTAATTATTAATTAAAGAATAACAAGTATGTGTATTAAATATGATTTACCTGACAGAATATCATTGATGTCGATTTTTGCTATTAGTTGATCAAATTCCACAAAATTAAATTTGAGTTGTGGAATTTCTGGTACGTCATCCTCAACATTTTTGAAAACTGTGGATCTTGCAAATTGTAGTATCGCTACATGAGGAACGATTTTGTATCTTTGTTTGTTGTTCGTGATGAAGAAGTTGCTGATCTCATATATGTTGCCAATTTGTATTTTATTTATTATGAATTCAGCATCCTTTGCATGAATAAAACCATATATTGCTTCTTCCTGTATTCAAAAATATATATATTTATATATTATCATTATTAGTAATATATTAAATAATGATTAAAGATAAGTTGTATTAACATAATAATATTAATAAGAAATACAATAAATTACCTGTTTGCCAACTAATAAGCAATCAATGCTTATTAGTTTTCCAGTTTTGAAATCTGTATTCCTCCATAATCGACATATTTGAGCGTATATTGTTTAGTGCATCTCTCCTGGTTTCAGTATTCGTATTGGACTGAACATTTTCTATAAATAGGAGCAATATATGTATTAAATTCTGAAGATTACAAATATTGCTGTACTATAGAGCAAATTAAAAAAAAACGTAAATATTATTTTATTTTTTTAATACACATTTATCATTTTTGATGAATATTATGTAATACTTCTTTGTAAACAATGTTTTTAACATTATTTGGATATTTGTTAATCGAATCATGTATTAAAATATGTAATCCTTTTGGTGAAGTTACTCTAGATAAAGCAACATATAATTAGCCGTGACTAAAAATTTCATCCTCTAAATATAAACCGACTTTACTCGAAGATTGATCTTGACTTTTATTTATTGTCATCGCATGACAAATTTTTAAAGGAAATTGTCGTCTTTTTAAAGTAAATGGCAATTTCAATTCATGAATTGCCATTTCTATTCTTGGTATGTATACTTTTTCATTTGTATCAGTAACGTTAATTATGTGGCCCTCAATAATTCTATTTGTCAATTGTGTAATAATCATTCTAATACCATTACATAAACCCATTGATTGATTAAGATTTCGCATTAACTTAACAGGAATTCTAATTTTGAGTTTTAATTCATAGGGAGGTAAACCATTGAAGTTAAGAGTACGTAAAAATTCAAGTGGATATAAAAGATTTAATTATTCAAGATTTCCAGATGATGAAAGAATAGTATCACAATTGTAATAAATCTTCGTATCCGTAGGTACTAACAATAATATATATTTATTTATTTTATCAGTTGATTTATTTTTAGGTGTAATAATCGCACGTTGTTTTAAATAATTAATATCTTGAAAATTATTAAGAAAATTATCATATATTGTTGTAGAAATTTGTTCAATATAATTGATATTATATTGTATTAAATATTTTTCAGGTATTTCAATCCAAGTAGCATCTTCATTTTCTGGATTTTTTATTCCATTTACTGTTCCATCACCAACATTTAAAATCCATTCTGAAAAATTGGTAATTTCTATTTGTTCTTCAATAGAGTAATTATTTCTTTTTAATCGCATGTTTTCTGTTAAAGTAAGTATACGAAAATATTACCAAAGATAAGAATTATTTATGGTTATATCAATAATATTTTCTTTTGTGCCATTTGGGACAACATGCAATATTTGTCTGAAATCACCACCTAAAATAACTGTCATTCCTCCAAAAGGTTGATCAAAATTATTTTTTATATCTTGCATTGTTTTATTTAATGCTTCAAAACAATATTTATTAGGCATAGGTGCTTCATCCCATAAAATTAATGTGCTTTTTTCTATTAATTTTGCTAATTATGTAGATTTTTTAATTTGGCAAGTTGAAAATTCGTCGATTGAAAGAGGTATGTGAAATCTTGAATGTGCAGTTCGACATTTTGGTAACAATAATGATGCTATTTCAGATGATGCAACAACTAATACTATTTCACCGTTTGATCTAATTTTACTAATAATAGTGTTCCATAAATATGTTTTTCTGGTACCTCCATAACCATATATAAAAAATAAATTATTATGTTTGTTTTTAATTACTTTTAAAATTTCATTATAAATAAAATTTTGTTCTTGATTTAAATTTTGCAGTAAATTAATATGTTCTTCTTTTAATTTATGGATATCATAATTAAGTTCTTCTCTTAAAAGATTATTGTTTAAATCTTCAATTAACGATCTAATAGGGAGTGGGAGGTTATAATGTGATAAAGAAGTTGAATTTAAATTTAATAATTTTTCTAATTCATATAATATAAAATTATATAATTCATTTTTTGGTATTTCAAAATTTGGGTTATTAAATAATTGTCGTATTTTGTATAAAATATCTTCAGACATTAATTCCCAATGTTTTTCAAGAAATTTTGTAGGATTAGAAATATTACAAAATAATAGTATAGTAACAAAAAGTTGTCGAAGTTGAATAGATATTGACCAAAATGATTCTTCTTTTATTGATTTGTCCCATTCTTTATCATCTTCTAATAAACCTAATGCATATCAAGCTGTTTGATTTGTTGGATAAATAATATTATTTACTATTCGAAGTGATTCATAACTAGTTGCACCTTTTTGATGATTTAATAATAATTTTAAATAATATAATTCACCTGAACTTGGGTGAATATAAAATGTTTTTCCTATAGTATGACCATTTTGTTGATAAGTCCAAGTTTTATTTTTATTATTCCATACCCATTTTGTTGGAAATTCTGTGTAAGTAAGTTGTTGAGTGTTTGTATTAGTTTTATTAATTTCCATCCATTCTGTTAATGTTGTTTTTTGAATTTGTGGTTGACGTATTATATTTTGAAGTTGTTGATTTTTACAAAATGTAATGTTTTACATATTTGGTAAATGAATAGAAAGTCGTTGAATAGCCGGATTTCTATGATGGATTGAATATTCAAATATTCTCCATATTGTTTTATGAGGTGTGATATATCGACAGTTAAGATAAGCTTTTATTTCATCAACTTCTTTATAAATTGTTTTATCATTATTTCCTATAATAACATTATCTTCAATAACAGCTCGGATTCTATCTGGACCTTTTGTTAAATATTTTATTAACATGGATTGAGAACATATTTCAACATTAATATGAGCATTATATTTTAAACATAATGTTCGATTAAATGGAACAACATATCTATTATCAAGTTTAATTCCTTCTTTTATAATATTAAATTCTGTATCTCTACGATGGAAATAACAAAACTATTTTCTTCTATTGTTGTCTCATTCTTTATATGTTTTGGGAATTTTTTGGAACATTTAGAGTTTTTCATACATGATGCATTTGTTTTTGCGTATCCACATGGTCCGTGTATCATATATTCAGTTATAATTTTATAACCTAATGAATCTTTTTATTGGATCTGGTATCTCAGCAGAAATAAATTTATCTATTTGTATAGCATTATGATATTTACATTCAGGATGTGACCAAAATAACATGTAACAATGAGGTAAGCCACGTTTTTGAAATTTGACCACATTTAAATCTACAACAAAAAAAAAAAGAAAAAAAAACACAGAAACAAAACAATTATGTTAGTATTTTTTAATTTATTATAATAAAGAATTATAATAATAAATAATGATTTATTTTTTTATTATATATAATGAATTAACTCACCTGCTATTATAGTTCCAAAAATTTTACCTGATTTTATTGTATTTAATAGATGTTCTAATTTTATTTTAAATATTCTATTTATAATATTTGGTCTATGTTCAGATTTTTGACCAGGAATTCTGTTCAGATTTCTTTTAATTTCTGGCTATTTGGGGTTACATGTAAAAGTTTAAAATATATCAGGATTTCCATAATATCTACAAATCGCCATTGTGTCCTGATAATTTTGAATTATATATCTTGGACTTCCAGTGTAAGATAATGGTAAAATAATTCTTTTTCCTATTGCTTCTGCGTTTGTGTCACCTCTAATTATAACATCTTAAATACCTTTGTAAATATCAGATCTAAAATTATTTTGATTTTGTCTAACATAATTTAAACGATCTTCTTCAATAGAAGCATAACTATCTACAATATATTGTTGAAAAAGTCATCCAGATCTGAATAATGTATTTTCTTCATTTAATCGTTATTGAAATTGAAAAACATAAAATGATCTCATTGATATTATATTTTTATGTGGTTGTTTACTAGTAAAATTTGGATTTCATTTTGTATTAATTCTAATCCATCTTCTCCATAAGGGAATAACAATGGATATTGCAATGCCATATAAGATGGATGAAGTTTATTAATTCGTTGTAATTCTCCAATTTGACTATGAATAATAATATCTCTACCTTTCTCATATAAACCAAAATCTCCAACAATTAAACCTCCTATATCCGATGAACTTGGAAGATCATATTGTGTACTATCTCCTTGTCGTCTTCCAATTAATCTTAATTTTATTGAAGGTATTTCATAATTTTTGTAAATATCTCTGACATTTCTAAAAAGTTGAACCAATTTATTTGTTTCATCTAACATTGTAATTAATTTTTGAACAATAATCTCATTTATATTATTTGAATCATTATTATTTGAAAGTGTTGCTATTCTATTTTGAATTTCATTTTCTGTATCATAAATATATAATTGAGCGAATTTTGGATGATTATTATTTATTAGAAGTAAAGATCTAATTAGATGATGAATTTGTCCACTAATTTTAAAAATATATGGTCTTGATGATTTATTAATATCTGACTGAATATTTGCTCCGAATGAATTGAAAGCAAACATAGAATTATAAATTCTAATTTTTTTTTCTAAAATTTGTACTTAAGGGTCCTCCACAATAATCTAATAACTCATCTAAAATTGATGGTGTTTTTTTTCTTTAAAGGTATCATAATTTTTTCATTTTGACAACATAAAAAAAAAATTTGGTGGATGTGTATTTTGTGTTTGTTCATTTTTCCAAAATAATGCTCCATAGTATTGACATTCACAATTGCAGTCTCCAATGTCAATATATTCATCATTTAAATCTGGAAAAAAATTTTGTGGGGAAAAAAAATGTTACTAAAATTTTTTTTTCCAATTTTATAATTAAAAAAAAAGATTTTAGGAAGAAAAAATTACTTCTTTCGATTGATGATAAATCGTAATCCTCCAATGATGCATTTGATGCACTTTCGCTGGTCACATGAGTTGAAGATAATCGAATAAATCTATTTCGATAACCAGTAAAAATTTATCTATTTAATTCTTCAAACTGATTGTTTGGCCAATGTATATTTATGGACGTGGATGCTTCATTGTCATTCATACAAATTTGTTTTCTATAACACTTTGAATGTTTTGAATTGTTGCTATTAGTATGAGTTTTTCTTTTCATTCTTCTTAACTTCATTTTATTTAATATAAATTATAAAAAGAACAATATAAAATTTTATTAAAAGATAAATATTATGGACATAAAAGAGAGAGAGAAAAAAAGAATTATGTAATTTATTTAGTTAATAAAAAAAGAATGAACTAGCAAAATATTAAAATTAAAAGAGAGTATTCAATGTAACAATTTTTTTAATCAAAAGAAAATAAAGCAATGCATTTTGAATAAAATACTATAAATAATAAATAATATGAAAACTTTAAAAAGTTAATAGTAAGAAAAATTAACTAACTTAAATAACTATGGTTAAAAAGTAAAAAACAAACTAATTAAATTGATTAAAAAATAAGCAAATATGTTATACAATTAACAAATGTAAATTTTAAATAATAATATTCACATATAACATTAATTATAATTTGTAAATATACGCTTCCTATAATAAAAAATCTTCAAAGAAAAAATGGGCAGAGAAAAAAAGACTATATTTTTTTATTTTGTTCTACATCTATAATGATAATTTATTTTTACAAATTCTGCTGAATTATTTTTTTAATCTAAAATATTGATTTTTTTTTATTTTTTTAATATTATAATTTAATTGGGTTATTTTAATTTTAAATTAAATTAATTAAATTTTTTTTGGCTATCTGTTGTAAATTTTTATAAAAGTTAAGATTTTACAATTCTTATATATTATTTAATTGATGTAATTTTATTCTACATAGTGAAAAATGATTGAAGAAAATATTATTGTTTAATTTGTAATTTAGTTTATTTATTTGTTCTTTTGATATTAATTGATTAAAAATTAAATTTATTTGTTGAAGTAAATTTTTTTTGTATATTAAAATCGGTTTGTTTTCTTTTTAATTTTTTTTAATTTTTCATTTTTTAATATGTATATATTGTTAAATTTAATTTACATAATTAAAGTTAATTGGAGAAAATATTGCTTTGACTTTGTTAATATATATGATTATAACGAATAATTTTTATCTTTTCTCACCCTCTCTATTCTATTTGTTGCATTTTGTACAAAGGAAGAATTGGTTCCTGTCAAATTTCATATGTTGCTAATATGCAACAACTGATGAAGATATTATTGTTTAAGTTTTTTTTTTTAATATTATTATGAGAATCTACATTTCTTGAATCAAATAATATATAACTTATTATTATTCATTATGATCAATTATGTTATCAAACAAAGTAAAAATTTATATACAACAAAAAATCTAACATTAATGAATTAAAAAAATCCAATTCATTAACATGTTAACTATTAATCTTTTTCCTTCCTTTTCCTTATGTGAACGTAGTTTTTACCTTCCATAAAGACTTGAATTTATTAGATCAAATAATTAATAAATTACAGTATCTAAATTCACAAATAAATATTACATTAAAACTGCAAAACTAAAAAAAAAAAAAAAAAAAGAGAGAGAGAGAGGGAGAGAAAATAAAATTACATAATGAGAGAACTTAAATTATACAATTAAGATTACAACAAATTGTAATTAAAAAAAAGATTCAAATACAGACACTCTTCTGCAAAATTTCAATATTACAACAATATAATAAAAAAAAAATCTCCCCGGGTAATTAAAAAAAGAAAAAATCAAGGGCCACAAAAAAAAAACACTAAAGTACAAATAATAACATCAAATTTAATATATACAGATACAAAAATATATATAGCATAAAAAACAGTATAAAGGTTTTAATTAACTATTTTTTGGTATGCTCAAATTTCATTAGTAATATGTCTTAACAATAACCATAATACAATTCAACATCATCTTCGATAGCTAGCAGGTGTAATGTCTACGAATGTGTCCAGAAAAAAAAAAAACAGAAAACAAAAAACAGAGAGAAGGTTTACATAATACAGAAAGAAAACGAAGATGGGAGAAAATAGGAACAAAGTGGAGAAAGTTAAAAAAAATTTACAATATTGCAATAATATAAAGACAGTAATATATCAATACCATTATAATATCAGAAAAATAAAATTGACACATATCCCAAACATTCACAGCAACAATAAAGATGGTCAAATAGTATATAACAGTTATGTAATATATGTTATCAATAATACATTATTCAGCATTATACACCAAATTAAACAATGAATCTGGTATATGGATTCTTATACATCTGATTATAGATCATCATAGCATATAAAAACTTTAATCCAAAAGTTTTTGTTAAAAACATTTATAAGAACACAACACAGAAACAATAATAGAAGAAAATAGAAAAAAAAAAAAAACAAAACAGTTAATTTATCACATATATCATTATCATATAACTTAAAATATAAATAATACTTACAAAACATTCACAAATAAGGAAAAAAAAAAAAAACCTTGTGTATATTATCAGCTAGGGAGAGGGACGAAGGGAGGGGAGGCAGAAAAAAAAAAGTGTAACTAACCATTTAGAATATAAATAATACTCACAAAATATTGACAAATGAGGGAAAAAAAAGGGGGGGGGTTCTGTGTATTCTCAGCTAAGGACAGAAACAGGGAGAGGGGAGACAGAAAAAAAAAAAAACATTTACAACAACACAATAAATAAACAATAATAGGAGAAAATAGGAAAAAAAAAAAAGCAAACAAAACAAAACAAAATAATGAACTTATCACATATATTATTATCATGTAACTTATAATATGAATAATACTCACAAAACATTCAGAAATAAGAAAGAAAAAAAAATATTGTGTATGTTATCAGCTAGGGAGAGAGACCGGGGGAAGGGAGGCATGAAAAAAAAAGGGTAACTAACAATTTATAGTATAAATAATACTCACAAAACATTGACAAATGAGAAAAAAAAAAAAAAAAAAAAGAGTTCTGTGTATTCTCAGCTAAGGACAGTGACAGGGAAAGGGGAGAGAGGAAAAAAAAGGTAAATAACCACTTATAATATAAATAATAATCACAAAACATTCACAAATAAGAAAAAAAAAAGTTTTCTATGTTGTCAACCAAGGAGATGGACGGGGGGAGGGAAGGCAGAAAAAAAAGGGTAAAATAATTACTTATAATATAAATAATAATCACAAAACATTCAGATATAAGAAAAAAAAGGCTGTGTATACTGTCGACCACGGAGAGGGACGGGGAGAAGAGGGAGCAAAGAAAAAAAAGCAGTAAATAACCACAAACAGAGAAAAGAAACAAAACAGAGTAAAAAAAAATGAATCTTTTCAGAATATGATGATCATAGTAATAAATATGCTGAAATAAGAAGACAATAATGAAGATTAATGAAAATGTTTAAATAAGAACAGTACCTGAATAAAAAAGCAACTTTGAACAAATAGCAACGAAGATTTAAGAGGAAACAGTTGAGAGAAGTGTAGAGAAGCATTAATGGTGAAGGAAAGAGATGGAGCAATAAATGAGGAGGAGATTTATTTATAAGAGAGAAGCGGCTAAATCAGATGGCTCTGTGCAAGAGAGAGAGAGAAAAATTTTCCACACAGAACAAAGGAAAGATAACAAAGTTTAATAAAATCAGGTACATTAATGATAAAGTTAAGTCTGTAAAAATATCTGACTGAAAGTAATAATAGACAATAAATGAGAAACTTCTAGCATATAATACGATTATAACAAAAAAGTTAAAAAAAAAAAAAACCAGATAACTTAACCGGATCAAATCTTATAATTGCAGCTACCAAACTACATAGTTAAAACATCTCTAACAAAGTATTGAAATCTAACTAAATCATACAATACAGTTATTAGACAAAAGAGAACAACAATTCCACAGGAATTCAACCGAAAGGTGATAACAAAACATCACACATACTAACCTAATCATAATTAACCATTACAAGCAAAAACACCCTATCTATAATAAAAGCAAACTGTAAAAAAAAAAAATTTAACAGAAAAAATAAATAACTTCTAATAAAAACATCTAAAACTACAAATCCTAAATATAATAGGAAATCATCAACATTCAAAATGCAAGGATCAGAATTGGAAACAAAATGAAGAAAATATTACCCGGGGACAAAAAATACTAAAAATTATAAACATACAAACTAACAGTTAAAAAATCTTTAATGTTCCGCTTGATATTTGCATCGATTCATCTTGCCATAATTGTTATCCCAATTTGCAAAAAATAATTAGCAAGAATCATATAACTCGAAAAAAAAAAAAAAAAGAAAGAAAAACTGGCGGCAGAAACAAAGTAGAAATAAAAAGAAAAAGAAAAAAAATGCAACATACTATAATTTTTATTCACATTTTTTTGTACTGTGGATTCGTACTAAAAATCAAAATTCAAACATACAATAAGGAAAAACCTCAAAATTATATATAAAAAAAAAGAATGAATGATTGAGAGCACAAAAAATACTGATATCTAGAGATTCAAGTCCGAATATATCTCACTAAACAGTGATTTAAAAAATTCACAAAATGGCCCAAAAAAAAAAAAACAAACAAACAAACGGAAACAACAATAAAAAAAAGGGGGGAAAAACCACAGAAAAAAAGTACAAATTATAGCATTTGAAAACAACCACAAAAAAATATAAAAATAAAAAAAATTTTACAAAAAAGATTCTAAATATTAGCACTCAACATTCGGGGGGGGGGGGGGGGAAGGGAAGATCCATTAGACAAATACACATAAATGAGTTAAAAAATAACAAAACAACCGCAGAAAGAAATAGAAAGGAGAGAAAAAAGAAAAAAGAGGAAAAAAAAACCCCCAAAAATAGTAAGCAAGAACAAAACAACAGAGGGAAAAAAAAATTCCGAAAATGAAGAACAAAAACCAAGCTTCTACAACCGAAGAAAACAACCACAGTAGCAAAAAAATCATCACCACTAAAAACCGAACCATAAAAAAAAACAATAAGTAGGCAAAGGAACAAAAAAAACCCAAAAATCTAACGTTTAGAACCCAAAAATCCGAAGAAGAGGAAGAGAGAGAGCCAGAACTTTAGAGAGAAAACAACCACCGCAGCAAAAAAATCATCACCACTAAAAATCGAAACCACAAAAAAAAAAAAAGAATGAGTAGGCAAAAGAACCAAAAAAAGGCAAAATCTAACCTTTACAACCCAAAAATCCGAAGAAGAGGAAGAGTGAGAGGCATAGCCGTAGAGAGAGAGTGTGTGTGAAAAGAACAAAAATAGAGAGAGAAAAAGACTTGGAAAGAGGACGGGCAAAGAAAGAAGGAGAAGAGAAAATTAGGGTAGAGAGAGGCAGAGTTGTAGAGAGAGAGAGTCAAAAGAGCAAAAATAGAGAGAGAATCAATTAGGAAAGGGGCAGCCAAAGAAGGAAGGAAGAGAGAGAGAGAAAGAGAGAGAGAGAGAGAGAGAAAATCAATAGGGAAAGGGGGCGGATTCTGGAGAAAGAGATAGAGGAATGGCAAGAGAGAGAGAGAGGAAAAAGAAATGAATTGTGATAGACTAAACACAAAAGTAAGAGAGAGAAAGGCAAACTTATTAGACTTTGGGAAGCAAAAACGATCTGAGGAAAGAAAGAGAAGAATGGCAAGAGAGAGAAAGAGAGGAACACAAAAGCAAGAGAGAGAAAGGCAAACTTATTAGACTTTGGGAAGCAAAAAGGTTCTGAAGAAAGAGAGAGAGAGGAAAAAGAAATAAATAGTGAGAGGCTAAACACAACAACAAGAGAGAGAAGACTGTGGGAAGCTCAACCGGCTGAAGAAAATCATGGGCAGAATCATCATTTTGCATCAAAATTGACTGTGCATTACTGTGGGTAACTGTAGCAGCTGAAACGGAAAAGTGAAGGAAAAAATTTTTTTCACTGTGCAATACTGTAGAAAGAACAGTAAAAAGGGTGCTTTGCTTTAGTATAATAGTATAATTTCTTTCTTTTTTTTTTTTCCTTTCTTTTTTTAACTTGATTGCTCATTTCATTTTAATTTTTTTTTTATTTTTTCCAGTTTTCCCATTATCATATTATAAAAGCACCAGCCAATGAAGACAGGTGTACAATTGCATTACAAGTTATTTTTATTTATTTATTTAGCTTTTTAAGGGGAGCGGTACGAAAGTAATTACCTTCGATTTTTTCAAGAAAATTTTCTAACTTTATCACATTAGTAACTTACGGTAATTTAACTTTTAAATCCAAGTCTTTATAAATTATAAATTTTGAATTCCGATATTCAGAAAATATATACATATATAAATGTAAAAATAAACCCAAGTCTTATATTAAAAATATATAAAATTATATAACAATAATAACAGACATATAATTATATCGGATCACGTTACTTAAAATGTTAACCTTTTAAGATAGAAATTCAGTTTCTTAATAGTCTTAAATTCCTTCTTTTTCTCTCTAACTTTCATATGATATCAGAGTCCAATAAGCTTAAATGAGAGAGTCAATCCATCCAATACAAGATTAGTCTCTCCAAAGAGAACACTGCTTACGCCCAAATGTGTACAAAAACAAGCGGTCGATTGTAGCATAATTAGGATGATCGATCCCACGAGGAGGTGATAAAAATAAACAAGAAAAGATTAGCGGAATAAAAGCGTTAGAGAAATAAATAATCAAAGAGAGGAGAAGATGAAGTATTTTTGTGAATTTTAAAACAAAATTAAAGACAACATATTTTAAAATGGAGTAAAATTCAATAATCAAAAGGTGGTAAAGCATCAAGAATCCTCATATGTATTGTTTTTCAATTTTAGTTTTGATTCAACAAAAGTATTCAAATGAGTTAGACTTATCACGTTACGATCAAAAAGATTATTATTATAAATTATCTAAAATCGACAATATATCAAATTGACAATATTGCAGTAAAAGATCAATTTATAAAATAATTCTAGTTACAAAACATTACATGACAAAATTTACATAGAAAAAGCATGACTAAATCTATATAAAAACTTGGCACATAATATTTAGCATTCAAAGAGAAATTAGAAAATGGAGAAGAATATTTTACTCAAATATATATGCATTACAAAATCAAACAAACAAAACCTCAATTGGAAAACTCAACACATGAGTTCATCTCTAACTTCACCAAGAGAAATTTAGCCTAGCTTGCAATCCATCTCACAAAATTCTAACAAGAAAATATGAGATGAAAAATGCAAGAAAAAGAAAAATCAACACTAAAAACTCAGCCAAAAATCTCATGGAAAAACATCCTCTCTTTGTGGAGCAACCCTCCATTTATAGGCTTCCATGTCCAGTCATCAGAGGAAAGAATTTCGGCCCAAATATCATGCTATCAGGTTGGAAATTCGATTGGAGACTCACGGTAAACCATCCGGAGTAACTGGATTGCCTAAGCTGGGGTCGAGCGGGCTTGGCTGGAAATTCGGCCTGGCATTGGCGCGGGCTTGACTGGGACACACGACTCGAAATTCACGCTAGGCCAGCTAGAGGAGGAGCTGGGGTTGCGGGCTGACGCTTGGAATCACAGGCTGGCTGCTTGGTTGAAAGCACAGGCCTGGGATCCCGCAGGCTTGAGTTGGCACACGTGGAGGGAACAGCTGGGGTGGCAGCTGGTTGCGCGCAGGCTTGGGCTGCTGGATTTTTGGCCCGAAACTCGTGCTGGGCCTGGTGCTGGAGTTGCAGCCGGAGGGAGCAAATGGGGCTGAAATTATGGGCTAGACTGCGTGCTTAGGCTGCGGAAGAAAGGAGAAAGAAAAGGAAAAGAAAGGAAAAAGAAGAGGAGGAAAGAAAGAAAAATAAATCAAATTATAAATATTTTCAAAGTAAAATATTATGAATTAATATCATGAAAATATCCAATTAAAACTTAATTTACTTTGACAATTTTGAACAATAAAAGTGCATTTTTGGGCACTTATCAAACACCATCTTGCGGGGACATATTAAGGGTAAAAATAAACCCAAGTCCTACATTGAAAACATATAACAACAATGAAGAAATTGAGAATAATACTAATAATTATCATTATTTTTTGATAAATACAATACATGGCTTAAATAGAAAGGAAGAGGGAAATCTCTTCGTGTAATCAAGGAGTAAAAAATAGAAAAATAGCTATTTAGGGAATTGGTAAAATAATCCCAATATCCCTTTATTCTAGGAAACAAATCAAACTAATTCTCAACAGCTAATTCTACACTCCCCCTTAAGCTAGGTTGTAAATGTTGAGTAAACCTAGCTTGGAATTAAGATCTTCAAATGTCTTTTTGGGCACGGCCTTAGTTAGGATGTCTGTAATCTGTAGGTTGGTTGGGATATATTGGAGTGATATAATGTCGGCCTTTATCTTCTCCTTGGCAAAGTGCCTATCGATCTCAACATGCTCTGTCCTGTAATGATGCACCAGATTCTTTGCTATGCTGATTGCGGAATGGTTATCACAGAACATCTTCATGGAACCTGTAACCGGAATTTGTAGCTTACAAAGTACCCTTTTTAGCCATGTTCCTTCACATATACCGAGTGCTAGTGCTCTAAATTCTGCTTCCGCACTACTTCGAGATAGAACTGATTGCTTCTTACTCCACCAATGACTAGATTTCCCTAGACATACATGCAATAACCTGAAGTTGATCGTTTATCCATCACAGCCCCAACCCAGTCTGCATCAGTGAATATCTCAATCCCCATTTCTCCGTCTTTTTGAAAAACAATTCTTGGCCTAGTGTCATCTTCAGACATCTCAAGATCCTATAGATAGTCTCCATGTGCTCTTCTGATGGATTGTTCATGAATTGACTTACCACACTAACTGTAAAGCTAATGTTAGGCAAGATATATGATAAATAAATGAGTTTCCCAACCAGTCTTTGATACCTCCCTTTGTCAATTGGCCCACTATTGTTGTCATTTCCAAGTTTCGAATTAGAATTCATGGGAGTGTTTGTTGGCTTGCATCCAAGCATTCTTGTTTCCTTTAATAGATCTAACACATACTTTCGCTATAACCCCAAAATTCCTCTTTTTGACCATGCTACCTCCATACCAAGAAAGTATTTAAGATTGCCTTGGTCTTTGGTCTCGAATTCCTTGGCCAATAAGCATTTAAGTTGGAGTATCTCTTCACCATGATCTCCTGTTAGAATGTTGTTGTCGACATACACAATAAGAATTGCCTTTTTCCCCGTGGATGAGTACATGACAAACATTGTGTGATTTGCCTGACACTGGTTATACCCAAACTTCTTAACTGCTCTGGTGAATCTGTCAAACCATGCTCTTGGTGACTGCTTAAGCCCATATAAAGAATTCCTGAGTTTGCAGACCTTGTTGGTGGTGGCTAAAGTATCCATGCCAGGGGGTATCTCCATGTAAACTTCTTCTTCCAAATCCCTATTGAGAAAAGCATTCTTCACGTCCAGCTGATATAATGGCTAGTTTAGATTGGAGGCAAGTGACAGTAACACCCGAACTGTATTAAGTTTTGCTACAGGGGCAAAAGTCTCTTAGTAGTCAATTCCGTAAGATTGTGTGAACCCCTTAGCTACGAGCCGTGCTTTAAATCTGTTGATACTACCATCTGCATTATGTTTGACGGTGAAAATCCACTTGCATCCTACAGGAAGTTTTCCTGAGGGTAGCTCAGATATCACGCAAGTCCCATTCTTCTCTAGAGCATTCATTTCTTCCTAGACAACTGTTTTGCACTCCAGTAGTCTAAGAGTTTCGTGTATTAAACTTGGAACCTGTATTTTGTCGAGACTACTAACAAAAGCATGGTAATTAGGTGATAGTCCTCCATATGAGATAAAATTGTAAATGGGATGATCAGTGCATGACCTTTTATCTTTTCTTTAGGCAATAGGTCTATCATCAACAGGTACATTGACAGGGGTAAGAGTAGGACTAGTGTTACTTGGTGAACTTTGAGATTTCAGATTCACATTGGATTCATGGTTCTGATCAGGTGGCTGCATTTCTTTCCCTTCTTGAGTTTTGTTTCTCCTAGAATAAACACGTAATTTACTGGATACTTCAAGTTATTAGGGTGTTTGAGGTTCCACTTGGACTTCTATTCGGACGACAGGCTAAGACAACTCAGGTTGGATAACAGGAGACTCGGACTCAAGTTCAAGTTGGATGACAGGAATTGGACTTTGACTAGGTTTAGATGACTCTAATGACTTCAGATTAGAAATGAAGGATGAATATAATCTATCAATATCCCAAAACTGATATTCTTGAGTAAAGTTCTCCCCCCGAATATCATATTTGTAAAAGGGTTGTGTCTCGAAAAAGGAAATATCCATGGAGTTGTAGATTTTTCTTGTGATTGGAGACTAACATTTATATCCTTTTTAATTTGAGGAGTACTTGACAAATATTCATTTGTGAGCTTTTGGATCAAGTTTACCTCTATGTTGGGCATGTATATGGACAAACACAGTACAACCAAACACTCTCATGGGTAGAGTGGAAAAGATACGATTATTGGGAAATGAGTGAGAGAAAACTTGACTCAGTGTTTGGAAGTTCAAGACTCGAGAAGGCATCCTATTTATCAGATAAGCAGCTGTTAAAACTGCCTCTCCCCAGAAAATTTTGGGAACATGTGTTGTGAACTTGAGGGATCGATCAACTTCAAGGAGATATCTGTTTTTTCTTTTTGCAATCCCATTTTGTTGGGGTGTGTTGACATATGAACTCTGATGTACAATTCCCTGACCCTCAAGATATTCGGCTAGAATTGTCTCAAAATACTTTTTTGCATTGTCGGTTTTTAACACTTGTATTTTTGTTTGGAATTGAGTTTGGACCATAATGCTAAAGTTTCTAAAAATTTGACTGATTTCTAATTTTTCTTTCTTAAGAAACAACCATGTGATCCTAATATGATCACCTACAAATGATACAAACCACCTAGTGCCTGTAACATTTTTAGTTCTAGATGGGCGCCATACTTCACTATGGATCATTGAAAACGAATGAGATGCCTTATAAGGTAGACTGTGATAAGAATTACGAACATGTTTTGAAAATTGACACACTTCGCATTGAAAACTTTTCGGATTTTTGTTATTGAACAAAGATGGGAGCAATTTCTGAAGATACACAAAATTAGGATGACCTAGACGATAGTGCGATAACATGATTACACTATCCTTATTGGAATTTTCAAATCAAACTTGACTTTTATTGGACTGACTATTTGACTCAACACGTACTGCGTAATGAGTTTGTCTTCTAGGAGATTCATTAACTTTCAGAAGAAATAGTCCCAAGCACACCCTAACATTGCCAATCATCCTCTCTGAATCCAAATCCTAAAATTCACACACAAACCCGAGGAAAATTTAGCAATAAAATTATGCTTTTGAGTAAGCTTGCTAACTGATAAAATGTTGCAATCCAAATTAGGAACATGAAGCATAGATGTAATGGTTAGGTCCTTTGAAAGAGTAATAGAACTTGTTCCAACCACTTTAGAGAGAGATCCATCAGCTATATTCACTGTAAGATTTTCTCAGCATGGATTATAGGTGTGGAATAGAAAGGCATCTCCTATCATATGATCGGATGCACCCGAGTCTACAATCCATGGACCTATTTTTTTAGATTTTACAGTGAAAGCACTCAAGTATTTACCTTTTTGTGCCAAAGTTCCTATTCCAACAATATTGTTGATCGGACTTTGCTGTGAAAACATCCTTTGCAGGGCTTCTAACTGTTCCTTGTTGAACGGACTGGAGTTGGTGGAAGAAGGCTTTTCATTAATGGAGACATGATTTCCATGGCTTTCTTTGTCAGGTGTAGATCTTAATGGCTTCTAATAAGCACGTGCGGATCTTGATGGCTTCTAATTAGCAGGCTTGCTGTGGATTTTCCAACAGTTGTCTCGTGTGTGGCCTAGTTTCCAACAATGATCACATGATGGTCTTTTCTTTTGTCGGTTGTCACAGTTGTTGTGTTGAACTCCTCGGGCAGCTAGTGCAGAATTTTTGGTAATAGAAACACCAGGGAATTCTCCTAGCATTACATTCTTCCGACTTTCTTTTCGGCGAACCTCAGAAGACACTTCTCGAATGTTGGGCAATGGTTTTGTACCCAGTATGCGCCCTCGAACCTCATCGAGATTTTTGTTGAGTCCCATTAAGAATTTAAAAATTCTTTTCTTCTCAACAATTTCTCTATATTTAGTAGCATCCACTGCACAGCCCCATTAATGTTCTTCAAATACATCCAATCGCTGCCATTGACGAGTAAGAAGGTTGTAGTATTGCGTGACGGAAGAATCTACTTGTCGAAGATCATGGAGATTAGTTTCGATCTTGAAAATCTTAGAGGTATTTTCCTTGCTTGAGTAAAATTCTCTCACTGCCTCTCAGATTTCATTAGCAGTACAATATAGCAAGAAATTCTCGCCAATTTCGTTTGTCATCGAGTTAACCAGCCATGACATGACCATATTATTTTCAATCTTCCAGGTTTTGAATTTCGGATCCTCGGCCTTTGGAGGAACAACTTCATCGGTGAGGTAATCTTCCTCCCCTTTTCCACAATTATACATCAAAACCGATTGTGACCACTGGAGATAATTATTCCCATTCAACTCGTGTCCTGTAATTTGAAGAGAAACACTATCTATCCCACCATGGTTATTGTTGACAAGGGTTTCGGAGCTCGAAGTCACTTCTAACAGGAATGAGATTTGTTTTCCCATGGCCATTTCGTAATTGGTCATCGGTTTTGTAGGCTTGGTATGTGGATATGGTTCAAGATAGTTTTTTTTTTTTTTTTTTCCGCTTGGTATAAGGGTAATTGTGACATTTTTATGGTTTTGATCATGTGGAAAATAACTAAAGACACCAACTACAGCTCAGTACTCGACTAAATGTTTAATTTTACGTGAAATAGAAATTCTGAGGTTTTAACATTAAAGGGGTGTTTGGTATGTTAGTTTGAGTTGAAATATTTTAGTTGTAACAGTAAATTTTTTTGAATTTTCAGAAAAGACAAAAAAACTTTTTGGGAAAAAGACAAAAACGTTTTAGGAAAAAGACAAAAAAAAGTTTAAAATGAGTTTGAGTTGGACCGGTTGTCAAACTCCCCCTAAGCCTTAGTTTGGTATTCAAGTTTAATTTTAATTAAATTGTACTTTTTCATCTCAATTTTTATCTTTTTTTGAAAAGTCAACAAATTTATAACTAGTTTTTAAAAATTCAATAAACTCTAATTTAAAATTTTTATCTCCAACTAACTTGCCAAATAAAGGCTAAGACAAGGTTTTGAGCCTTTTTTTTGGAAACCATCCAAGCAGTTTTCGATTACTGCAGCCATAAATTTTGGGAAAGTGGACCACTTTAGGGCTGGACTAGCTTTCAGATAAAACGTGAAAGTTTTACAATGTGGGAAACTGTACATTTGTCGTGAAGAATCTTTCTTTCTTTGTTTTTTTTTTTTAATTCTTACTAGAATAAAATATGTCAATTTTCACACGAAATTTCCTTTAGAGGCAATAGGTAATTTTACCTATTAATGAAAAAAATTTGTAAACCGAATGGTGAGATCTTGGGCAATGAACGAGCCAGTGTGTAATAACACAGGGAAAGAAAAGCCTCGAGAGCGATACAATATTTCCACACACTAGTGCGCACAAAAATTAAGAATTCGCAAAACGCGATGGAGCCTTGGATGTGGCTCTAAATTTTTGCGGGAGTCCAAACAGGACTTAGAAACCCATCACCCAAAGAGATAAACCCAATGGGCCTTTGGGCCTCCCACTTTGGAGAAATGCCACAAAACCACATTGAGTTTTGCCACAATAAAAGAACTACTCTTATAAGAAATATCAGTACATTACATCATAAATATATTTTTTTTTATATGTTTCTTCTAAAATACTGATTATAATTCTAGCAATGGGTTATAAATTGGTTACCGACCAGTAACTAGTCAGTTACCGACAGTAACCACTGATGCCAGTAAGTAACCAATTGGTTACCGATGGATAACCACCTTTGTTAGTAGGCAATTAGTTGTTATTGGTTGGAAACTTCTAATTCCGTTGATTTTTCAAGTTCTCTCACAATAATATTAAAAAAAAAAAACAGATTTAATCACTGAAACATCAAAAATTTCAACGAAAAAATCATTCACAATTTCACAAAAATCATAAATAAGATTAGAATAAATCATCCCCACCACTTGAACGAGGAGGAACATGAAGAAGATCCGGTGACCAAACACGGAATGTGGTCGCCTAGCATCGCATCCTCCGATTGTGGAGGAAGAGATCTGAACGCGCGGCAACGTCGTCGAAGCTTGAAGCGATCTGGCAACAACCATAGATTGGAGCTTGCACTAGAGAACTAGTTCGGAGATTTGGGGGTGGTGTGGGGGAATGAGAGAGTAGGAGGGAAGGTCACGTGTGCGAGGGTAGGGGGAGAGAAAGTGCGGGAGGAGAGAAATTAAAAAAATATTAAATGACATCAGCTTTATGGGTTTTTTTTTTATAACAGTTTTTTTTAATTAGAAAAATACACAAATTTAAATATGATTGTACAAATAATTATACCTATATAACACAAAATTAGACTAAAGTAAACAAAAATTTAGGTCATTTTGATCAAGATAAGAGAATTTGTATCATGTTAGTCAATAGATAAAAAAAATGATTATTTAGGTAATTTTCATTAGTTTTTTTTTTTAGGGTGTGGCAAAAATCAATCCATACTGAAAAATTGTGCCAAATGACCTAATTTCCCCTGTGGAATTCAAGTAAGATGAGCTTTTTTCAAAGTGGGAAAAAGCCCAATTTCACATAATAGACTCAAAAGACTTTATTAATGAGGAAATGCACTAGGTCGGTCGAGCATGCCATCACCGCTGCGGACGATGACGATGGTGATGGTGGGCGGGCAACAACCATAACAACCCCGGAATCCATTCTTCTCCAGCGCCGGCAAGGCCAACGGCCAAAAAAAAAAAAAAAAAAAAGCATTGCTGCTGAGGAGAGAGAAAGGAAGATGAAGATGAGAGAATGGATGAGGTTTTTATTTAGGGGTACTTTCGGGTTTTATTGAGATGTAAATTTAGTTTGACTCTTTTTATGCTCTCTATTATCATTTCCTTACAGTTTTTTACGTCATAATCTAGCATTTAGCAGATTAATCTGTAGCTATTATTAAGCAACACATAAGCAGGGAAATTATCAAGACAAGTAAAATTTAAAGGAAATTACGTAAATAATTTTCTCGATAAGCACGTTTAATATTCCTTGTCTTAAGGAATAAAAATTCTAAACATCTATATAAATTGGTAAACTTATGCTCGAATATATTCTCGAGAAGGAAATTTATCTAAACATGATGTATGTAGAGGGACTCAACTCTTGTCGAGATAAATTCAAACCTCACTTCTAATACAAAGTTTTAATATTCAAGATGTTTTTAAGACTATGTCATGTCATGTAAATATGTTCACTGATTTAAAACGGATGTTAACCAAGTTACGATAATCAAAAAAGAATAAATTAGATGAATGTCATATCAGCTTTTATCCATATGAAAATCTAGACCTCCACACATGAGAGATCATTTAGACCCGTGGTCAAAGGCCAAGAGCGAGTCTGTGTGGGTAGCTCCCCCAGTTCCCCTTTCTAGTCACGCGCACCGGATACAAACATACTTGGGCCTATAGATCAATGTTAGATGTTCATAATAAAGCATTCTAGCACATAGTAATCGTTGCATTTTCTTAATTTGTTTTGTGAGATATGTTTGGACTTTTTAAGCAAAAACTCATTTAGTTCCTTCAAAATGTTGTAACCCTACAACGAGACCCATGCAGTTGGTCTGCTGGACTGAGTGTAGCGTCGGGCCGTGTGCAAGGACGGACAGCGAATACCATTCCAAGTTTACTTTTGTTTTTGAAATACTTATCATTATGTAGTAAACTATATTGGGCTAGCTGCATGCTAGTGCCGCTTCTATAAGGCGGTACAAGTTATGTTTGTATTAATAGTAGGTTTGCAATGTCTTAACTATTTTGATTATTGATTAATAGTTTACGATTATTTTGTTAAAAAAAAAAAAAAAACTATGCATTTTCCCAAGTAATTAAGCAAGAACTAAGATTTAGAAATCAGTTTCACAATGTCTATATGCCAAGTCGATGCCGTATCTCGTCTGGCCATAGATAACAGACCATGCATATATACTTATATATATCTATATAATTTGTTGCTTAGTATGAATTTGTTTTTCCTTTTTTTCCCCCCCTTCAAAAATTGCTCTTCATTGCTTTTCTTTTTCTCTACTTTATATTTGGTGAAATTTTACTCTAAAGTACACTTTTTAAAGTGTACGTATCTGTTTGTATATTGGGAACATTTATGTTTTGAAATAAAGTTTTCTTTGTATATTGTACATAATTATGTTTCTAATGTAGAAACATTTGTTTTAAATAATAAAGAAATGTAAAAGTTTTTTTAGTAATAATTAGGGTTGGGATTCTCTATAAGCATATGGATATCTGTGGGTCAAGCTCTTGATAGGACGGATAAAATTAAGCGGGGTTGGGACGAGGACCGGTACATGGATTAATATTGTCCCCTGCATCAGGGACGGGGTTGGAGAAGCACCGGCCACCCCATTCCACCCCGATATACATATATCTTTACATTTTAAAATCAAAATCGTGTGTATAAATACACGTATATTTTTATTACCGAATAAGGGAAACAATGATTTTGGCGTCTTAATGTTTTAGTTTGGATATGTAAGTTTATTTGGGAATATTTATAGTATGACCTTTCATTTTGTATACTAGTAGGAACCGTTGTTTTAACAACCGATCAATTTCTCGATGATCAAATTTATGATTAGGGACGGTTATGTATTCTGTATTATAAATTTTTGATATGCAAACACTTAAATGAAACCGTTAATATAAGTCAACGGTTAAATAGTTATTTTATACCAGTAATGTAAAATAAGAGGTATTACTATTTAGATTGATTTTTAAGAACTTAGTTTTATATTGTGAGAGCTTAGTTCAATTTTGAGACTTTGACCCGCTTGGATATTCAGTTGAAAATATTTCAAGAATTTCCTTTTAAGTTTTTAATAAGTCTCCATTTAGTATTTAAGTTTAGATTTAACTAAATTGTACTTTTTCATATCATTTTTTATTTTTTATTTTTCTAAAATGTCAATAAACTTTATAATTAGTTTTTGAAAAGTCAATTAATTCTAACTTAAAAATTAAATCTCTAACTAACTTACTAACGGAAGCTAAGTAAATGCATAGGTGCATGAATAGTATCTTCGATGGGAATTTCTCAATTTCTCTCCCACCTCATTTTACAGGGGAGGTATGAGGGCACAAGAAGGGGTGAAGGCGAGGGTGGGAAAGTATATCCATCCCATCCCACTCAAATAATTCAAATGATTTTGTAATGGATCATTTTGTCATATTTTATAGGGAGAGGCTGTGGTAGAACCTCTCTCAGAGTAATTACCAATAGAGCTTTTTTTAAATCGTTGAGATTTAATCAAACGGTTGAAATGTTATTAGTGTGCTATACTTATATACACTTTACCTCATATTACCCTTCTCACCCTAAGTCTTCTCCGTCGCCGGCGACCCACCCTCGGCTGCCCCTACCACCAGCCCCAGCCTCGACCGCCCCACACCTAACCCTGGCCCCCCCACTACTCGGCCCTAGGCACCCCCAGCCCTCCACTACTAGCCCCAGCCCGCCCCCCCCCCCCCCGGCGCCCCCTTCCCCCAGCCTCCCCCCAAGCCCCCCACCCCCTCTCTCTTCCCCTCTCTCTCAGCCCCCCACCCCACCCCCACTCTCGGCGGGGACCCCCCATCCCCCCATCTTTCTTTTCGTGTCAGGGGTGTTAGGGGGGCGTGAGCCAAGAGAAGAGAGAGAGGAAAAGAGAAAGAAAGGGAAAGAGAGAAGGGGGTGGGGCATTGGGCAAGCTAGGGGCTGGGGGGCCAAGGGGGTGCCGTAGCTAGGTGGGGGGTAGCCGGGACTGGGGCCTGGGGTTAGGGGGGCCGAGGGTGGGTCGTCGACATCGGGGATGTCGCGGGCAATGGAGAAGACTTGGGGTGGGAATGGTAATATGAGGTAAAGAATATGATAAGTATGATACACTAATAATATTTCAACTGTTTGATTAAACTCCACGGTTTAACAAAAAAACTCTACTGGTAGTTTCTCTGAAAGTGGCTCTACCACAGCCTCTTCCTATTTCATATCATGTGCTTATTTATTTATTTATTTATTTATTTGAAATATAACGTGCTTAAGTTGCAAGTTGGTTGGAATTAATTCATCTCTCGACGTACTACTTGTTTAAAAAAAAGTTTTTTAAAGAGTCCATGATTGATGTACGATACCGTTGACTTCTTTTTACATTAATTTTTATGAAGAGGGTTGGACCTGAGATACATTATGACTTGAGCTTAATTTTTTTTTTTATCATGAAAATGATGCATGCAGTGGGATTCATATCAACTCTAATAAAAATCAAATAATTAGAAAAAGATTAAAACATAAATTATTCAAATAAGTTATTTCGTTTTTCTACCAAAAAAAAAAACTAAAAACTTATAAATTTTTAGTTCTGCATGTACATCCTTATTGAATTTTATATTTATATTTTATGTCTTTTTTAATTTTGATATAAATTAATATGTGTCATTACTACTAAAGTATAAAGATGGCTCCACTACGAATAACTAAGTAATAATTTTACAATCACCCCTTGAATAGAAAGCAAATCCCTGTGATGTATTACTAACCCCATAACAAAATAACACTAACAAAAAAATTAAAAAAATAATAACTAAAATACTTATAACTAATGCTATGTTTGGCATGAGTGAAAAGTGTAAGGAAAGAAAATATAAGAGGAATTTTAAGATGAAAATTGTTAATTTTGGGTGTTTGGTAGGATGGAATTTTGGATGGAAAGGAAAAAAGGATGGTTCCCACCAAACTTAATCTTGTCGGATGTGGAAGGATTTTGGGAGGGAAAATATTAACACGATGTATAGAACTAAAATTATACAATTGTCATTATCCATCGAAGTTCCAACAAAAAACATTGATAGTATTAGGGCAAAATAGTAATTTTGTAACAGTAATTTTCCATCCCTTTGGTGTTACTTACAGTACCAAATAAGAGAAGATAAAATCATTTTCTTTCTACCTTCTCATACCAAATAATTAAGGGAAAAATCAAAATCTTCTCTCCTTATAATTTTCTTTCCACATAATTTTCTTTTGCCTTCCATTTTCTTTCCTTTTTACCAAATGGAGGGTAAAGCAAAATAAAAGGCAACTTTCCTGATGCTCATAGAGTTCATGCAAGCGGATTGCTTAAGAGGGAAAGGTGGTTAAACGCACTTTTACCATGGCCGATTTTGAGAAATTTCAACGCCATGTTTCATAACCACACGTCACCACCTTACCTTCTTGGGTGAGATCCCGACTCAGTGACTCAGTCTACTAAATCCCGGGCCCACCCAAGAGAGTATCTACCAAACATTGTCCAATGACAGTTCCTTTGATTGCAACACACAGGGGTGTTTCTATGGATTAAGCATCAATCCCTCAACCAATTTGTAACATTTAGATTTGGATTTTTCCAATCTATAATCAATCTGGAAAGCTTCAAATCCAATCTGTAAACCTCAGTTTACATAGATTGATTCACAGATTCAATCTAAAAAATCTAAAATATAAAATATAAAAATATAATGCTTAAATATGAAATAGTTCAAGAAAATTATAACACAATTAACTTCAAGTCTTCAATCATTAGTTAAATTGTAACTTACAGTATATAACAACAATCAAACTTTGATTAAACTCAAAATAAAATGTCCATACTAATCAACTTAACAAATACTACATCAAAGTAATTCAACGGATTGACGGATTAACGGATTACACGGATTAAGAAATTTTCAATTCATAATCCAATCCATAACATTCGGTTTGGGAAAATCCTAATTTGTAACCAATCTGTTAATCTCTTAACCCAATGCAATCCAATAGATTGGACTGAATTGAGCAGATTTAACGGGTTGACGAATTCTGTGAACACCTCTATCAACACAATTGGCCGATTCCATATCTGACATCAAAATCCAAAAATAAATAAAATAGAAAAAAAAATCTCATCAAATATCAAATATCAAATAACAAATAACAAATAACAAATGTCAACAACATTTTCCTATACTTCTCCACCTCATATTAAAAATTTGAAAAAAAAAGTTTATGATTGATAAATCCGATACAAGTGACTTTTTTTTTTTTTTTTTCATTGATTTTATGGGGAGTGTTGGACCTTGAGATACAATATGACTTTTTTTTTTTTTTTTTTAAATCAGGTGATGATTCTATTATCTTTAGATTTTCAGCTTCTATAAGAGGACATTCCTGTAGGTATAGTAATAATCAAATCCTCATATCAGTTTCACTCAGTCATCTATCTAAGACATATCTTACACTCTATCTACCCTGTGAGATGTGAGACGCTATTAGACTCCAAGCTCAATTTGATTTTTTTTTTATTCGATAAAATAATGCATAAAGCGGGACTGATATCGACTCTATTAAAATAAAATAGAATAAAAAAGAGTTGAAATGATTCCCGCTTACTTGAGGCATATTCTAATAATGGTACCTAAAAAAAAAAGGCCTAAAACTATAAGAAACAAGGAACTTGGACAATAGAGAGACAATGGATTTTTATTTTTATTTTTTTAAAAGAGTTTCAGTTGTCCAAAGTTAGAAAGCCTATTTATCTTCCCTAAAAAATAAACAAATAAATAAATACCCTACTAATCTTTACTTCAGATTTATTGGTAGGTGTCGAATTTTTTTTTTTTTTTTTTTGCTTTATTATATGGTCTCATGTGTATTTTAATTCCCCATTGGAAAAAAAAAAAAAAAAAATTCCTCCTGAAAGATCAAGGATATCTCTACCAAGAATCAAAATGTGTAGTGGAATCCAAATCAATTAATTAATTTTGTGTTTATGTATGAAGTTCTAAATTCGTACAGTATCAAATATTTTGGCATAATCTAAAGTTTGGGTGGGGAAACTTTCAAATTCACTAATATTATCTTTTTATAAGAAGGAAAGAAAATAAGAGATAGAACTTATAAAAGATTTAAAAAAATTAAAATGATAAAAAAGAAATTAGTTTGCTTTATGTAATTTGGTTGATAAGAAGGAAAGAAGATAAAAAATTTGTACAATTACTCTTTTATCCATATGTTTATACTATCAATTTAAAAATAAGAATAAAAAATATATAGCTTTTTTTTTCTTTTTTGAACTTAGGAGTGGAAGATTCAAACTCTACACCTTTAGATGAAGTCAAGTGTGGTATTATCGCTAGACTATGTATCTAACTATGAATAAAAAAAAATAAGTGTATTGTTACTTTTAAGATTAAACCTTGTTCTCTTACCAAAATACCTCGTATGTACAGTTCATGTGTATTTAAACTGTCCCTTTTTAGACGTCCGTTAGAGTTTTGATATTTTTTTACACCTTTTTTAAGAGTTTAGGGACCTTTCAATAAAAAATAAATTAAAAAAAAAAGTTTAAGGACCAAATGACACATTTCTTCAAAATTCAGGGACTACATAAGCAATTTATCCAAAATAATTTTACTCGTTATAAGATGGATTTAAATTTTCCACCCACTTTTGAAAGGATTAAAATGAATGAGCCCTACTATGATTTTTTCCTATCCTATTTTTCTTTTCCCTCGTCTTTCCATTCTTACCAAACAACCTACACCAATACTTTCCATTCAATTATCCCTGGTTCCACTTCCCTCTTCCCTCTCTTCTATCCTATCAAACATGTCATAAAAGTTAAGGAGGAAAAAGAACCATTGATTTCAAACAAACAGGAGCTTTTTCGCTGGGAAGTTGGCAAAAAAAAAAAAGTCCATTAGTCTCTTAACGAGTGACCACTTGTTCCCTAGTCGATAACTTACGACAATAAACTCTGGGATTCTTCTTTATTCCCAAACAGTCCATAAGTCTGAGGGTTCACTCAATTAAAAAATTAATATATTATTTGCTTCAGTTATTCATTTATTTTTTTTGTCTTTTATTTTTTTTTAACTTGGTTGCTCGTTTCATTTCATTTTGTTTTTCAGTTTTCCCATTACCATAGTATGAACTATAAATGCACCAGCCAATGAAGGCAGGTGTACGATCACATCAAAAGTTATTTTTATTTATTTATTTAGTTTTTTCAAGGGGACCAGTACAAAAGTAATTACCTTCGACTTTTTCAAAAAAATTTTCTAACTTTATCATATTAGTAACTTACGGTAATTTAACTCTTAAATCCAAATCTTTATAAATTATAGATTTCAAATTCCCATATTCAAAAAACATATACATATACATTACAGATAAAAATAAACCCAAGTCCCATGTTAAACATATATAACAATAATAATAGATGTATAAGGATATTGGACCGTTCTACTTAAAAGGTTAACCTTTTAAAATAAAAACTCAATTGCTTAACAGTCTCAAATTCCTTCTTCTTCTCTCTAGCTTTTACATGATATCAAAACCGAACAAGCTCAAACGGTGGCTGATCCATCTAATATAAGATTGGTCTCTCCAAAGAGAGTACCATCTAATATAAGATTGGTCTCTCCAAAGGAACGTATTAAGAGTAAAAATAAACCCAAGTCTCACACTGAATACATGTAACAATAATAACAGACATATAATGATATTGGACCGCTCCACTTAAAATATTAATCTTTTAAATATGGAAGCTCAATTCCTTAATAATTTCAAATTCCTTCTTCTTCTCTCTATTCTTCACAATATATCTGTATAAAAAAAATATATTATATTGTTAGTTTTTTAGGGTATTTAGCATTGGAGCACTCATTAATACTTGTTATTCTTTGACAATTGATTCCTAAATTTTTATTTTTGATAATATACTCTCTAAACTTACTAAATTATTGCAATGTACACCATATGGCATGATTTTCTATTAAATTAATCAGTAAAAGACCACATATGCCACACGTGAGGACTGGAAACTCTGTTTTCAACCAAAAAAAAAAAAAAAACTTTCAAATCTAATCCGAACACAAATCTTCCAAATTCAAATCTTCATTAATAAAAATTTAACTAAATATAGAGCATTGCAACAAATAAGAAAATCTTCCAAATTTAAATATTCAATTTAATGAAAAATGAATTAAGCGTAGAACATTAAAACAATTTAAAAAATTCAACAGGTAAATTATCAAAGTTATAAATTTAAGGAGAAAATTGTCAAAGGAAACAAATTTAGAGTGTGTATGTGCAAAATACCAATTTTTTATTTCAATGGACTTAGTTTTTTGGTATTTAAAGAAACGATATGAGATTTTTTTTTTTTTTTTTTTTTTACCAGAAAAACCACGCATGAGTTTAAAATGTCTTTAAATAGTTTAAGATTATGTTATTAAAAAAATTTGCATTTTCCAAAGTAATTAAGCGAGAATTAAGATTTAGAAATCAGTTTCACAATGTCTATATGCCAAGTCGATGCCGTATCTCGTCTGGCCATAGATAATAGACCATGCATATATACTTATATATATCTATATAATTTGTTGCTTAGTATGAATTTGTTTTTCCTTTTTTTTTTTTCCCCTTCAAAAATTGCTTTTCATTGCTTTCCTTTTTCTCTACTTTATAACTGGTGAAATTTTACTGTAAAGTACACTTTTTAAAGTGTACGTATTTGCTTGTACATTGGGAACATTTATGTTTTGAAATAAAGTTTTCTTTGTGTATTGTACATACTTATGTTTCTAATGTAGAAACATTTGTTTTAAATAATAAAGAAATGAAAAAGTTTTTTTAGTAATAATTAGGGATGGGATTCTCTATAAGCATATGGATATCTGTGGGTCAAGCTCTTGATAGGACGGATAAAATTAATCGGGGTTGGGACGAGGACCGGTACATGGATTAATATTGTCCCCTGCATCAGGGATGGGGTTAGAGAAGCACCGGCCACCCCATACCATCCCGATATACATATATCTTTACATTTTAAAATCAAAATCGTGTGTATAAATACACGTATATTTTTATTCCCGAATAAGGGAAACAATGTTTTTGGCGTCTTAATGTTTTAGTTTGGATATGTAAGTTTATATATCAGTAGGAACCGTTGTTTTAACAACCGATCAATTTCTCGATGCTCAAATTTATGATTAGGGACGATTATGTATTCTGTATTATAAATTTTTGATATGCAAACACATAAATCAAACCGTTAATAACGGTTAAATAGTTATTTTATACCAGTAATGTAAAAAAAGAGGTATTACTATTTAGATTGATTTTTAAGAACTGTTTTATATTGTGAGAGCTTAGTTCAATTTTGAGACTTTGACCCGTTTGGATATTCAATTGAAAATATTTCAAGAATTTCCTTTTAAGTATTTAATAAGCCTCTGTTTAGTATTTAAGTTTAGATTTAACTAAATTGTACTTTTTCATATCAATTTTTATCTTTTTTTTTTTTTTTTCTGAAATGTCAATAAAATTTATAATTAATTTTTAAAAAATCAATCAATTCCAACTTAAAAATTACATATCTAACTAACTTACTAACGAAGGCTAGGTAAATGCATAGGTACATGAATAGTATCTTCGATGGGAATTTCTCAATTTCTCTTCCACCTCATTTTACAATGCAGGTATGAGGGCACAAAAAGGGGTAAAGGCGAGGGTGGGAAAGTATATCCATCCCCTCCCACTCGAATAATTCAAATGATTTTGTAATGGATCATTTTGTCATATTTCATAGGGAGAAACTGTGGTAGAGCCTCTCTCAAAGTAATTACGAATAGAGCTTTTTGTAAACAGTTTAGATTTAATCAAACGGTTAAAATGCTATTTGTGTACTATACTTATCATACATCTTACCTCATATTACCCTTCTCACCCTAAGTCTTCTCTGTCGCCGACGACCCACCCTCGGCCCCCCTACCACCAGCCCCAGCCCCGACCGCCCCTTACGCAACCCCGACCCCCACTACCCGGCCCCAGGCACCCCCCCAGCCCTCCCCTACCGGCCCAGCCCCCCGACGCCCCCCACCCAAGCCCCCCTCCTTCGGCCTCCCCCTAAGCCCCCACCCCCTCTCTCTCTCTTCCCCTCTATCCTGGCCCCCCCCCCACATCTTTCTTCTCACGTCGGTGGTGTTGGGGTGGGGGGGGGGGGGGTTGTGAGCCAAGAAAAGAGAGAGGAAAAGAGAAAAAAAGGGAAAGAGAGAAGGTGGTGGGGGGTCCCCGTCGGGAGGCCGCTGAGGAGTGCCGAGGGGGGGTGGGCGGGCGTTGGGCAAGCTAGGGGTTGGGGGCCGGGGGGTGCCGTAGCTAGGTGGGGGCAACAGGGGCTAGGGCCTGGGGTTAGGGGGGCCAAGGGTGGGTCACCGACATCGAGGATGTCACTGGCGATGGCGCAGATTTAAGGTGGGAATGGTAATATGAGGTAAAGCGTATTATAAGTATGATATACCAATAATATTTCAACTGTTTAATTAAACTCTACGGTTCAAAAAAAAAAAAAAGCTTTATTGATAGTTTCTTTAAAAGTGGCTCTACCACAGTCTCTCCCTATTTCATATCATGTGCTTATTTATTTATCTATTTATTTTGAAATATAACATGCTTAAGTTGCAAGTTGGTTGGAATTACTTCATCTCTCGATGTACTACTTGTTAAAAAATAATAATTTTTTTAAGTCCATGATTGATGTATGATACCGTTGACTTCTTTTTACATTAATTTTTATGAAGAGGGTTGGACCTGAGATATATTATGACTTGAGCTTAAATTTTTTTTTTTTAATCATTAAAATGATGCATACAGTAGGATTCATATCAACTCTAATTAAAATCAAATAATTAGAAAAAGATTAAACATAAATTATTCAAATAAGTTATTTTGTTTTTCTACCAAAAAAAAACTAAAAATTTATAAATTTTTAGTTCTGCATGTACATCCTTATTGGATTTTATATTTATATTTTATGTCTTTTTCAATTTTGATATAAATTAATATGTGTCATTACTACTGAAGTATAAGGATGGCTCCACTACGAATAATTTAGTAATAATTTTACAATCACCCCTTGAATAGAAAGCAAATCCCTGTGATGTAATACTAACCCCATAACAAAATAATACTAACAAAAAAATTAAAAAAATAATAACTAAAATACTTATAAATAATGCTATGTTTGGCATGAGTGAAAAGTGGAAGGAAAGAAAATATAAGAGAGATTTTAGGATGAAAATTGTTAATTTTGGGTGTTTGGTAGGATGGAATTTTGGATGGAAAGGAAAAGAAGATGGGTCCCATCAAACTTAATCTTGTCGGATGTGAAAGGATTTTGGGAGGAAAAATATGGACACGATGTATAGAACTAAAGTTATACAATTATCATTATCCATCGAAGTTCCAACAAAAAACATTGCTAGTACTAGGGCAAAATAGTAATTTTGTAACAGTAATTTTCCATCCCTTTTGTGTTACTTACAATACCAAATAAGAGAAGATAAAATCATTTTCTTTCTACCTTCTCATACCAAATAATTAAGGAAAAAAACAAAATCTTCTCTCCTTATAATTTTCTTTCCACATAATTTTCTTTCCTTTTTACCAAAGGGAGTGTAAAGCAAAATAAAAGGCAACTTTCCTGATGCTCATAGAGTTCATGCCAGCGGATTGCTTAAGAGGGAAAGGTGGTTAAACGCACTTTTACCATGGCCGATTTTGAGAAATTTCAACGCCATGTTTCATAACCACACGTCACCACCTTACCTTCTTGGGTGAGATCCCGACTCAGTGACTCAGTCTACCAAATCCCGGGCCCACCCAAGAGAGTATCTATCAAACATTGTCCAATGACAGTTCCTTTGATAGCAACACACAGGGGTGTTTCTATGGATTAAGCATCAATCCGTCGACCAATTTGTAACATTTAGATTGGGATTTTTCCGATCTATAATCAATCTGTGAAGCTTCTAATCCAATTCGTAAACCTCAGTTTACATAGATTGATTCACATATTCAATCTAAAAAAAATCTAAGAACTAAAATATAAAAATATAATGCTTAAATATGAAATAGTTCAAGAAAATTATAACACAATTAACTTCAAGTCTTCAATCATTAACTAAATTGTAACTTACAGTATATAACAACAATCAAACTTTGATTAAACTCAAAATAAAATATCCATACTAATCAACTTAACAAATACTACATTAGAGTAATTCAACGGATTGACAGATTAACGGATTACACAGATTAAGAAATCTTCAATTCATAATCCAATCCATAACATTCGGTTTGGGAAAATCCTAATTTGTAATCAATATGTTAGTCTCTCAACCCAATGCATCCAGTAGATTGGACTGAATTGAGCGGATTTAATAAGTTGACGAATTCTATGAACACCTCTATCAACACAATTGGCCAATTCCATATCTGACATCAAAATCCAAAAATAAATAAAATAGATTAAAAATCTCATCAAATATCAAATATCAAATAACAAATAACAAATGTCAACGACATTTTCCTATACTTCTCCACCTACACATTAAAAACTTGAAAAAAAAAAAGTTTATGATTGATAAATCCGATACAAGTGACTTTTTTTTTCATTGATTTTACGGGGAGTGTTGGACCTTGAGACACAATATGACTTTTTTTTTTTTTTTTTTAAATCAGCTGATGATCCTATTATCTTTAGATTTTCAGCTTCTATAGGAGGACATTCCTGTAGGTATAGTAATAATCAAGTCATCGTATCAGTTTCACTCAGTCATCTATCTAAAACCTATCTTACACTCTATCTACCCTGTGAGATGTGAGACGCTATTAAACTCCGAGCTCAATTTAATTTTTTTTATTCGATAAAATAATGCATAAAGTGGGACTGATATCGACTCTAATTAAAATAAAATAGAATAAAAAAGAGTTGAAATGATTCATTGATCCGCTTACTTGAGGCATATTCTAATAGTAGTACCTAAAAAAAAAAAAAAAAGGCCTAAAACTATAAGAAACAAGGAACTTGGACAATAGAGAGACAATGGATCTTTATTTTTATTTTTTTAAAAGAGTTTCAGTTGTCCAAAGTTAGAAAGCCTATTAATCTTCCCTAATAAATAAATAAATAAATAAATACCCTACTAATCTTTACTTCAGATTTATTGGTAGCTGTTGAATTTTTTTTTTTTTTTTTTTTTTTGCTTTATTATATGGTCTCATGTGTATTTTAATTCCCCATTGGAAAAAAAAAAAAAAAAATTCCTCCTGAAAGATCAAGGATATCTCTACCAAGAATCAAAATGTGTAGTGGAATCCAAATCAATTAATTAATTTTGTGTTTATGTATGAAGCTCTAAATTCGTACAGTATCAAATAATTTGGCATAATCTAAAGTTTGGGTGGGGAAACTTTCAAATTCACTAATATTAACTTTTTATAAGAAGGAAAGAAAATAAGAGATAGAACTTATAAAAGATTAAAAAAAATTAAAATGATAAAAAAGAAATTAGTTTGCTTTATGTAATTTGGTTGATAAGAAGGAAAGAAGATAAAAGATTTGTACAATTACTCTTTTATCCATATGTTTATACTATCAATTTAAAAGTAAGAATAAAAAATATATAGCTTTTATTTTTTTTTTTTGAACTTGGGGGTGGAAGATTCAAACTCTACACCTTCAGATGAAGTCAAGTATGGTATTATCACTAGACTATGTATGTAACTATGAATTAAAAAAAAAAATAGGTGTATTGTTACTTTTAAGATTAAATCTTGTTCTTTTACCAAAATACCTCGTATGTACAGTTCATGTGTATTTAAACCGTCCCTTTTTAGACGTCCGTTAGAGTTTTGATATTTTTTTTATACCTTTTTTAAGAGTTTAGGGTCATTTCAATAAAAAATAAATTAAAAAAAAGTTTAAGGACCAAATGACACATTTCTTCAAAGTTCAGGGACTACATAGGCAATTTATCCAAAATAATTTTACTCGTGATAAGATGGATTTAAATTTTCCACCCACTTTTGAAAGGATTAAAATGAATGAGCCCTACTATGATTTTTTCCTATCCTATTTTTCTTTTCTCTCGTCTTTTCATTCTTACCAAACAACCTACACCAATACTTTCCATTCAATTATCCCTGGTTCCACTTCCCTCTTCCCTCTCTTCTATCCTATCAAACATGTCATAAAAGTTAAGGAGGAAAAAGAACCATTGATTTCAAACAAACAGGAGCTTTTTCGCCGGGAAGTTAGCAAAAAAAAGTCCATTAGTCTCTTAACGAGTGACCACTTGCTCCCTAGTCGATAACTTACGACAATAAACTCTGGGATTCTTCTTTTTTCCCAAACAGTCCATAAGTCTGAGGGTTCACTCAATTAAAAAATTAATATATTATTTGCTTCAGTTATTCATTTCTTTTTTTTTTTTTGTCTTTTTTTTTTTTTTAACTTGGTTACTCATTTCATTTCATTTTGTTTTTCAGTTTTCCCATTACCATAGTATAAATGCACCAGTCAATGAAGGCAGGTGTACAATCACATCAAAAGTTATTTTATTTATTTATTTAGTTTTTTTAGGGGGACCAGTACGAAAGTAATTACCTTCGACTTTTTCAAGAAATTTTTCTAACTTTATCACATTAGTAACTTACGGTAATTTAACTCTTAAATCCAAATCTTTATAAATTATAGATTTCAAATTCCCATATTCAGAAAACATATACATCTATATTATAGGTAAAAATAAACCCAAGTCTCATGTTAAAAATATATAACAATAATAACAGATGTATAAGGATATTAAACCGTTGTACTTAAAATGTTAACCTTTTAAAATGAAAGCTCAATTGCTTAACAGTCTCAAATTCCTTATTATTCTCTCTAACTTTCACATGGTATCAAAACCCAACAAGTTCAAACGGTGGCTGATCCATCTAATATAAGATTGGTCTCTCTAAAGAGAGCATCATCTTATAGGGACGTATTAAAAGTAAAAATAAACCCAAGTCTCACACTGAAAATATGTAACAATAATAACAGACATATAAGGATATTGGACCGCCCCACTTAAAATATTAATCTTTTAATATGGAAGCTCAATTCCTTAATAGTTTCAAATTCATTCTTCTTCTCTCTAACCTTCACAATATATTTATAGAAAAAAATATATTATATTGTTAGATATTAAGGGTATTTAGCATTGGTGCACTCATTAATACTTGTTATTCTTTGACAATTAGTCCCTAAATTTTTTATTTTGATAATATACTCTCTAAACTTACTAAATTATTGCGATGTACACCATATGGCATGATTTTCTATTAAATTAATCAGTAAAAGACCACATATGCCACACGTGAGGACTGAAAACTCTGTTTTCAACCAAAAAAAAAAACCTTCCAAATCTAATCCGAACACAAATCTTCCAAATTCAAATCTTCATTAATAAAAATCTAACTAAATATAGTGCATTGCAACAATTAAGAAAATCTTCCAAATTTAAATATTTAATTTAATGAAAAATGAATTAAGCGTAGTACATTACAACAATTTAGAAAATTCAGCAGATAAATTATCAAAGTTATAAATTTAAGGAGTAAATTGTCAAAGGAAACAAATTTAGAGTGTGTATGTGCTAAATACCAGTTTTTTATTTCAATGGACTTAGTTTTTTGGTATTTAAAGAAACGATATGAGAATTTTTTTTTTTTTTTTTTTTTTTACCAGAAAAACCACGCGAGAGTTTAAAATGTCTTTTACTAGTAATTATCTTTTCTTATTTTTACCTATTTTCTTTCGGAAATTGAAGTTTAGGATACCTTCAACTTTGTCAATTCATTAATTTATACCAATATTTTCTTTCTTTCTTTCTTTCTTTCTTTCTTTTTTTCTTTTTTTTGTCACAATAACTAGGGTTATAGACTTTTTATATCTTATCATTTGCTTTATTCAAAATATACTATGCATTTTAAAGTGTTAAACTTTTATATCATCCAATTGCATTTAATATACTAATCTATATTTTTTCTTGATCAACACTTAATTTTAACCAAAAAAATATCCAAAATAACCTTTGAAAGGAAAAATAAGCTTCCATTTGGATTGCTACTTTGAGTTAAAATTTTAAATTGGAGTTAATTGACTTTTCAAAAACTAGTTATAATTTTTGTTGACTTTCCAAAAAAAAAAACAAAACAAAACAAAACAAAAGCTAGCCGAAAAATAATTGGAGATGAAATGAAACACCAAACAAGCCCTTACTTTTTATACCTTGTATTTTGCTTTAATTTAGAACTGTATCCTATAGTTTAAAATCATGAGTTTTTCTACCATTCTATTAAATTTAATACACAAATCTTTATATTTTCTCAATTAACACTTTATTTGAACCTTAAAATGCCCGACTACCATTAAAATTGAATTTCTTCATTTATTATTTAATTTCAATTTCAAGAGTATCTTCAGTATTTTTGAAATCAAATTATGTGTTGATCGAGAAAAGTATAGATTTATATATATTAAATAAAATCTAATAGTATAAAAATACATAACTTTAAAATGCATGATATAAAAAGGTAAATAACACTTTAATTTTTCTTTTTCTTTTAAGGTTGTGTTGATCTTCTTCATGACCAAATTAAGCGTTAATCAAGAAAGGGTACGAACTTGAATATTAAATGTAATTTACTGGTATAAAAATGTAAAACTTCATAACACAAGGTATATTTAAGAACAAAATACAAAGTCAGAAAAAGGTAAATAACCTTAACAATTAACAATTTTGAGCTATGGAGTTCAAATTTTTACTTAAAGGGGAAAAAAAAGTAATTACACAAAAAGTTTTTTTTTTTAGACTCCCAGGTCCCAGTACAAATTTTTTTACAGTGTTTTTTTTTTTTTTTTTTTTTTAAACTCAAATTTTCAGTTAGAAAAAGTGGGTTAAAGGAAAACTAAAAGTAATAGATTCTATGATTTAATAGTCTCAAGGCCCACACAAGAGAGTATCTACCAATCATAGTCTAATGACGATCCCTTCGATAGGAACACAGCTGGCTGATTCTGTATCTGACTTCAGAATCCAAATTAATAACTAATAGAATCTCATTTTTCTCATTTCCACACTCTACAACGACAGGATTGTTTACTTCAAACACTTGGCGTCAAAATATCAAAGAGTTTTTTTTTTTTTTTTTTTAATAAAAAAGGGCCCAAGCTTGATATCATAGAAAACTTCCTAGTTTGATTCAAAACCCTGCGGTGGTGGTTCCACCAAAAAACCAAAAAAAAAAAAAAATCCAAAGTCAATCCCTGCATTTTTTTTTTTTGTTTCTTTTCATAATTTGTTCTGATAAGTCGAGAAGATTTATATACACATACATTTATATAAATATATATATTTTTGGATGAAACAAAGAAATTGAAACAGGGATCTTGGGGGGAAAAAAAAAAGCAGAGAGAGAGAGAAAGAAAGCGGAAACTGGGTTGGGATTGGTTGGTTTTTTTGTGGAGTGTAGATAATAATAATATTAATGGCCACAAAGTGTCCTCCTTTTGAGTTCTCAGGAGAGTATTACCATGTTTCTGGAGGTAGTTGTGTGAGGCAAAACAGTTTCTTTGAAGGCAAAGCTGTTCTTAACCAAGGTGCTGGCTATGCTGTTATTCTTGGTTTTGGTGCCTTCTTTGCTGTCTTCACTTCTCTTCTGGTATTACCCTTTTTCTTTTTTTTTTTTTTTTTTTTCACTTTTTGATGATTTTTGTATTGTCGTTTTAGCTTCATATTCGTTTATCCATGGATTCTGTTGAGCGTGTTGAGCCTAATTATTTCTTCTAGTCGGATTAATTATCCCGAAGGCCTTTTGGCTCTTTATTATTTTTTTTTTTTGATGCATATGAGTCCCATTTCTCTAATGTTGAGTCTGCTTTTTGTTGGATAAGGTATGGCTGGAGAGGCGATACGTCGGTTCCCGCCACACGTCGGAATGGTTCAACACGGCGGGCAGAAATGTCAAGACGGGACTGATTGCTAGTGTGATTGTATCTCAGGTAATCTCTTCTTGAGTGTATCTATTTTGTTGAATGAAGATGGGATTTTACAGGCAAAGCTCTGCTGATAAGACATTTGTGAATGATTTGTATAGTGGACTTGGGCAGCAACAATCTTGCAAAGCTCAAACGTTGCTTGGCAGTATGGAATTAGTGGGCCCTTTTGGTATGCTAGTGGGGCCACAATTCAGGTAATTTTTCTGATCAAATTTATCGAAGATAATCTGTTTGGGGAACATCCGAATAGTAACATTTAGGATGGAAACATTGAATGAAAACAGAAATATTTGAATTATCATTCAAATTGATGTTTGAAAGTTAAACGTTCTGAACAGAACATTTGAACACAAATATATGTAGGCAGAGAGAGACAGAGACAGAGACAGAAAGAGAATGGAGTATAATTTTAAAAAACACCGTACATATCATATCCAGATGGGTCAAAATTGAGCGGGGTGCGTCTTTTTAAATTTATGTCTAAGATAAAATGGACCGTTTAGATGGTCCATTTAAATTGACCTCAACAAACACAATTTTGAATGTGTCCTTCAAATGGAATTGTCAAAATTGTGTCAAACGGTTGCCCCAGACACAGAGGACATATTTTTCCCTTTTCATTAGCATTATCTTATTTTTGTTGTATGATACTGATGTCAGGTGCTCTTGTTTGGTATAATGGCCATAGAGATCAAAAGAAAGGCTCCTCATGCTCATACCGTTTGTGAAATAGTAAAAGCCCGGTATGTCTTAAAGATCTCATGATCTCAACCAAAATCTTTTCCATACTGATGATGATGATACTGTTCTTGTTCAGTTGGGGCACAGCAGCACATGTTGTCTTTCTTGTTTTCTGCTTTATGACAAATATTATCGTTACCGCCATGCTGCTGCTTGGCGGTTCTGCCGTGGTGAACGCCCTCACGGGAGTTAACATCTACGCCGCTAGCTTCCTAATACCTCTTGGAGTGATTGTGTACACTTTAGCTGGAGGCTTGAAAGCTACCTTCTTGGCAAGCTATATACATTCCGTTATCGGTACTGTATTCAACTTTCTTGTCAATTTCCTCGTTCCTCAATTCTCTTTCTGTTTCCTAAAAAAAAAAAAAAAAAAAAAAAAAAAAAAAGAAAAAAATTTGTTGCTCTTATCGTAATATTTATTTTAGTCATGTAATTTGGTTTCAGTACATGTGGTTTTGGTCATTTTTGTCTACCTTGTATATGTGGCGAGCAACGAGCTTGGTAGCCCGAGCACGATCTACAACCGTCTGTTGGAGGTAGCAAGTAAATCAAGATCATGTCAGGAGCCATTTTCGCATCACGGTCAAGCTTGTGGTCCTGTTAGTGGCAATTACAAAGGGTCGTATCTGACAATGTTGAGTTCTGGGGGTCTCGTCTTCGGAATAATCAACATTGTTGGCAACTTCGGGACTGTTTTTGTTGATAATGTAAGCTTCCCCACTAATTTAGAGCAATGCCATATTTTGAATTTTTTTAGTTCAAAAGCTTTTTACTAAATCCACTATTTTGTTACTTTTTTGGAGAACTTCAGGGCTATTGGGTAAGTGCGATAGCAGCGAGGCCTTCATCGACGCATAAAGGCTACTTGTTAGGTGGGCTGGTGTGGTTTGCAGTGCCATTCTCTTTAGCAACATCGCTCGGTTTGGGGGCTCTTGCTCTTAATCTACCAATAACAGCTAGTGAGGCAGGGCATGGATTGGTTCCTCCCGCTACCGCAATAGCTTTGATGGGGAAGGGAGGCGCCGTTCTTCTACTCACCATGCTTTTCATGTAAGCCTAATCTCTCAGCTTCACGTGTTATACCCGAACTAATTGAAGGATTATATGCTATCACCACCGCTTCATGAAAACTAAAATTATCATATTGTATTCAGACCATTTTAAACCAGACGACTTTTAAACTTTTATGATGGTTTAATTGACACTTTGTCAAATTGTCTTAAACTTTTTAATTTGTGGCACAACGGTCAGGGCCGTGACATCTGCTGGTTCGTCCGAGCTAATAGCAGTCTCGTCTCTATGCACATATGACGTCTACCGAACATACATAAACCCAGACGCAAGCGGGAAGAAAATCCTGCAAGTTTCAAGGTTTGTCATTTCTGTCTTTGGATGTTTCATGGGTCTACTGGCGGTGATACTCAACAAGGCCGGAGTTTCCCTTGGCTGGATGTACTTAGCAATGGGCGTCCTCATTGGTTCAGCTGTTCTCCCCATTGCATTCATGCTTCTGTGGAGAAAGGCAAATGCAGTTGGAGCAATTAGTGGAGCAATTACCGGTTGTATTCTTGGCATCATCACTTGGTTGTCGGTTGCAAAGATCGAGTATGGTCGTGTGACGCTTGACACAACAGGTCGAAACGCGCCAATGCTTGCGGGGAACCTTGTGTCAATACTCATTGGCGGAGCTGTACATGCAGTTTGCAGCTTTTTGCGGCCGCAAAACTATGATTGGAGCACCACTAAGCAGATTACCGTCGTTGAGAAGGAAAAGAGCGAGCTTCCCGCGGAAGAGTACAGGGAAGAGAAGTTGGTAAAGGCAAAATCATGGATTGTCAAATGGGGTGTAGGTTTTACGGTTGTGATTGTCATATTGTGGCCTGCTCTCACTCTCCCAGCAGGTAAAGTTCAAATCAGTTAATCATAAGTGAAAGGGTCTTAACTTCAAGTTTACTTGCCTTAGAAGCCAAGGAAAGACAAAGTAAGGACTTCAAATTTGACAAACAGTTTTGAATATCTTCTTAGAAAACGAGAAGAAAGTGCCTTCCAAACTTAGAGATCGAATTGGGATGGGATTCAAATTGACAAATAATTACATTTTTTTCAATGTTTCTTTATTTAAATTTTGGTTCTGATAATGCAGGGGAATTCAAAGTTGGGTACTTCACATTTTGGGCAGTGATTGCAGTTGCATGGGGTACCATTGGTTCCGCCGTGATCATCGCATTGCCATTGGTGGAAAGCTGGGAAACAATCAAAAGCGTGTGCCTCGGAATGTTCACAAACGACAGGCTCATCGAAAGAGTCGAGGAGTTGAACTTCAAGCTACATTCAATCATATTAGCGTTGCCTGAAGCAGAGAGGATTTACCTGCAAGAAAAGGAGAAAGCTAAGAAGAAAGATGTTTTTGAGCCTCAAGATGGTCAAGCTTTCCCTAGAGCTTGAAGGATAATGATGTCCTTTGGAACTTTGTGTCCTGTTGTGTGCGTGTTTGTTTTTTTCTTTTTTTTTTTTTTTTTGGTAAATAAACTATGTTGGCAAAATCGCCTCAATTCCAATCCAACTTCAACCACGTGTCTTTTTGAACAATGCCCTTTGGAACTTTGGCATCAATTTGCTATTTTTGTAAATAAATCGTGTTGGCAAGATAGCCTCAATCAAATCCAATGTCAACCTTTTCTCTTTTCATTCCCCCCCCCCCCCCCCCCTTTTTTTGCGTGGTTACAACACTCCCTGAATTTAACGTAGTGTTACAAAACGACTACAAATTGTCGAAGAAAATTTTAACAAAAACACCCCCACACACATTACATGAGCTCTTGAAAAAAAAATCTGAGATTTTGTACAATAATAGGCGCATGTCATGTAATGGGCATTTCCTTTAAATTTAAGGTTATTCGTTGATTTAGGAAACTTTACAATGTCTATAAATTTCAAGAGTAATTTGTCACTGTTTAAAGTTCGGTGAATAACTTGCCAATTGAGTCGAAATTCAGGGGGGTGAAAACGCCAAATGTTGCCGAACTTATGTTTCACTATAGAGAATTTCAAAATGTACAAAAAGTTTCTGAAAGTGAAAAACTGCTAGGATTCTCCACTTATATATTTACAGTTCCAGTACAATTGAACCGCTTTCATGAACCACTTATCCAACTTGAAGAGAAAAATCTACTCCGGATAGAGAATGTCAACCGAGAAATTGCACGTCGACAGAAAGTTGGATTTGTAAACCAGTTCATGTATAAACGACTAACTTGCCGCGGTTTAGAGTAAAATTGGCGGCAGATTCTGGCATTTTGGTCTTCAGAAAGGTTCTAGTTGATGTTATAAATCAACTTCTGCAGCTAAAATTTAGCCAAAATGCAATTTGGCCAAGTAACAACTCGTGCCACTATCAAACTACGCCTGTCTAAGGTCTGAGCCTGCTCAGACATGTTAGCCAAGTTCCAGTATTTCATGGCTTCTTTCTCTGGATTCTTCTTCTCAGCATCGGCCAGTAGTCCGCATTCAAGACTACTGTCTGAGTTTTGTCTTTCCTAGAATAGCCTCCGAGATAGAAGAAACCTTATCTTCATCTTTCTTTGCAGAGGAATTAGCTAGGGTGCGGTCTTTCATCGCTTCCTTTTCTAGTTTCTTTTTCTCAGCATCAGCCAGCTTTTCGTTCTCATCACGTGACTTGTTGAACATCTTTACGAAGACAAACAAGATTTGTGTCACTGCAAGCCAAAGAATTCAAAATGAAAATGCTTTAATCAAATGACTCGACAAGCCTTTTGAGAAACTCGATAAAAGAATTTGGTTGAATAAAACAATCCCAAAAGGCAATTTACCAATAAAATAAAATCAATCAGAGCCTTTCTTTGACATGGCTACCCAATATATAATTAAAAAATAGAAGTGATGGCCTGGGTTTCTCTATATATTTAATTTAAAAAAATGCAGCAAATCCGTTGAGGCTAGCTCAACGGATGGGAGGGAAAGAGTTAGGTACATGCTCTCAAGTTCGAAACCAGAGAGTGTTTTCATTTCTGTTTAATAAGTGAGAACCATAAGCCCAAACTGTTAAAATAAAGATAATAATAATAAAATTTAAAAAATGTAGTAGTGAATGATCTCACTGCTCAAGAGCTTGTATTTGCAATACTCCACCTCTCCTAATCAGATAGATAAGAAGACTAGACCAAATATACTTTGGTAAGATTTTTAAGAATACGGACTTCGGCAGTAAATTTGAAATAATTGGTAAACAGTAAACAACAACGTTCAAGCACGCATTTGAAGTAAAATATAAAGAAATGCAAACAAATATTACCTTCAATTACAAGCCAAAATGTTATATTAATTAAAATAAACTAGAGGGGCTGAAAGACAGGTACGTTATTCTATAGCCATGAGTTACATTTTCAAAGACGGTGCATCTTGAGGCACAGAACAACATGGCCGTTTTTAAAACAATGGGTAAGAATGTCCGAACAGAACAGTTTCTCATTTTCTTATTGTGTGCATGTGTGTATTTCTATGTCGGCATGCAAATAACATTTCATACCTTGTTCAAAAGGACATCGAGCCGGATCCTCCCCGAAGTATTGCGACAAAGAATCTGCATTTCTTCCCTGCAAGACAATGTGTAAGCTCTACAGACCACCAATAAGTTGCACAACGAAAACCAAAGAAAAAACACAATTTACTAGACTCACCACTTCAGAGTACAAGGAAATAAGCACCCGTACGTCAGCTTCAGCAGTATCAAGAAAATTCTTCAGAACCTAAAAGAAGAACTTTCAGTTATACATGGTTAACATAAATATATAGAAACCATAAGCCGTATTAAACAAGCTAGCAAATACCCCGAGCAACAATCAAACATATTGCATCTTCCTTTCATCCCTGTATTCTTTCTTTTTTATTTGTTCTTATCCTGGTGACTGGCACTATCATCGAACAACCTAAAATATTCCCACCTCCTCCTACAGGACTGGTAGTCCCCATATATACGATAATAGGCCCCTGCTATTCAAATTGTTGCAACCTTCATTTAACCACAAACCAATCCTAACCAAATTCACTCACAGAAAATAGTCCAAGGCTATAAATGCACTCAAACATTGGAACCAAGATTCAATTTAGCCAGACAGTTTCATTGATCCCAAGAACATTTCTCAAGGAAAAAACGAGTGCAAATGAGTTTTATTTACCAACGTTCATATAGGAGATAAAAAGGAAGAATACGAAGATGATTAAAAAGTAAGATACAAACTGCTTGTAGGTAAGTAAACATATTGCTTTTGTGACACCTAGCAATAGCAGCCACTTAAGGATAAAATCTTCTCCTAGCACGAACGAATACACAATTACCTTATAGCTTACTTATCAACATTTCACTACATCATTATAATTAGTCAGTTTATTCTCAATCAGAACTCATTATATTGAGAGACTAAAGATTCCAACTTCAACGGTTTATGCTTCTAATGTCAGGATGAAAAACCAAATTTTGCAGACAACAGGCTTGTTCACAGGTTTTATAGATTCTATTGTGATTAACAATTGACGTAACACAATTTGCATTATCTTCAGCCAAGCAAATTTTGAAAGGGCAAACTCTAATCAGTCCTCACCTTTTGGAAGCCCAAGGAGATAACACCATCATTTTCTGAAGCAGCAAGTTCTAACTCAACCTTTTCAAGACCTTTGCTCACAGCTTGCATTTCTTCAGCCAGAGCTTTCAATTGAATCTAGTAATTTTGACGTAAAGGTTAAACAAACACACGAAGTGAAAGTAACAATGCAGAGCCAATACTAGATATGTAATCGCGTACCTTAGAGGCAGCTTCCAAATGAACAAGATCCTTATCAAAGTCTAACAACTCTGGCATTTTCTCAGCAAGGAGCTGATCAAGACGAGAATTCACAAAAGGAATCACAATCAGCTGAGTACCACAAATAAATACAAAACCAAAAACAATAACAAAACAAAAAAAAGGAAGAACATAAAGCTAGGAAGTCGAAAACAATATTACCAATAAAGAGGGAAACAAAGCAGATAACAGTAAAAACAAACTTCTTTAGAAGCAAAACTTAATGAGAGACAAAGGTATTATCGAAACAAAATGCATGGGAAGTCAATAAAAGTAGAGAAAAAAGATACTTATGCACAAAGTTTTTTAAGTAACCAATACTCACAATGAAAAGTTGCAAGTCGCAACAATTACAACAGTTGATGCATAGCAAAACTTAACAGAGTTCAAGCGCTCTATTTATATCTAGTAACGTTGAATATCTTGTTCCCAGAAAAATAAAAAAGTAAATGTCTCAACCAGAAGCTTTTTCAGCAAGCTATCTAGAAACATTCCGCCTCTTTACATGGATTTGTAACTTTATTTTAGCACGTTGTAGATCAACAAACTTCATTTCTAATGGAGTAGAACCAAAAAATCTAAAACACATTTTATTGTAAATTCATCATTGGAATCAGTAGTAAGAACAAAACAGCCAAATTCACCATATGAAATACGAATCATGGAACATGACTGCAACTAAATAGCAACTAGTACAGCCATAACACGCAGAGACAATGCTTATTGGAAAGATCATGGGCAATAGACAAGCTTCAAACTAGAGTTGATTCAGTCTAGGGAAAAGAATACACCCTAACAACATCTTACAAAAAGTTAACTATGGTTCAAGATCTCTACCTTGCACAAATAATGCATCAAAGTCATCTTGTTATTTCTTGCACGAGTATCAGACAATTTAAGAAGGCTGTCCAATTTGAATCCTATGGCAGATCCTGGAATATGGAAAGCAGAGGAAAACAAAATTAGGCCAGAAAGTAGCAGAAATATGGAGAAAGCAGAAAAAAAAAGATGTTAGAGTGGTACCTCGTGCAGTGCCTTGGTTCAGAGCATTCCCCAAGGTAAGAATCGTCTGCATTATCTGACGCAATTTGCCCGATTCTTTCACCTGCAAATAGATGTGCCGTTTGTGATTTCAGTAGAGCACATCCATAGGCTAGCTTAATAACAATTAAATTCAGTCGTACCTCTCTAGCAGCATTATTAATTGTATTGAGGTTATTTTTCAAATCATCCACCTGTGGATGGCAAACAATATAAGAAATTAATTATAATTGCAATCACAATCGCATACACGACAAAAGAAATTGAAACTACACAAGAAATACCTGACTAGAAAAGGTGATTTTAAAAGCAAATACTCGTAATTTGGATTCCACTCGCGGAACTTTCATCAATTCCATGAAAAACTGAGAGAGTCACATAATGTTTGTTAGAAATCAGTTTAAAGTATGAGCTTGGATTGAAGATGATGGCATTAGAAAGAACCTGTTCACACTTTCCCAGTTTTTCTTTGTCACCTGTATAATTCTGGTAGTAGAAAAAATCAGCAAAAAAGATAGTGGTCTAAAACATGATATAAAAATAAGAAAAAAAAAGTTATAACTTTAGCCCTATATATATTTTTTGTAGTCTATTTTTGGATATACTGTTTATTCAGTCTGTAAATATGAAAAGTCAGATGATTGGGCAAAATATTTACTTCGACAGAAAAAGATAACAACAGAAAGAAATGGAGCTTACCTTCAGTACTTCCATTTCTTCCTTAGTAGGACAGAATTTAATGAGATTCTCAACCTGATCAATGTCAAGGACAGAAGAATCCAAAGCCAGAACTGCATTCTAGGAGAGTAAACTCATAATTAAGGGTCATCAAATTTACAAACTAAGGCATCAGAAGAGGATAACAAGCACAGAGCATGAAGAAGAGAAGATAACCAGCCTATGTTATCATTTAAAAACTAAATGTATGCATTGTGATGATAACGATAAAGAACCTTCCCTCCATATTTGGATTTTAAATCTTTACAAGAGTCGTTTAAAGTAAGAGAGGAAACTTGTTGCAATGGAAGTATATTAAAATTGAATGAGCAACAGGAAAGAACTTACAATCATGTCTGGCAAAGGTATTTTTATCTTTGATAGCATGATTTCGCAGTTATATGCTCTACGCAAGTCAACCTGACATATTAAAATAACGAAAAACTTAAGCACAACTGCATTTATTAGAATTTGATACAAAGGACGCAAGTCTAAAAGCAAAAGGAATAACAGAAAGAGAATGCATTTAATTTTGACCTTTTTTAGAAAGAATTTCTTTCAACAGTTATATGTAGTAGTGATTACCTCCCCACTCAAAAGAGAAAAAAACAACAACAAATTAAAACGAGTGAAATAAAAATCAAAACTACAATGCAATCCTGAACTCAGAAATAAATTAAAGAAGGGTATATTCTGATCTGTACTGCATATTCAAGAAGGGTATACTCTTTATTTTTCAGGATTCCATCGAAGCTTCAACTTCCCATGGAAAATGTTACATTTCGAACATAAAGTAAAATCACGCATGATCATTAAGCATCTTGAACTTTAGCAATTTGAGAACATGAAATAATTATTTCAAATACACAAGAAGATGGTGAAGATTTCTACATGGTCGTTACAGCTTACCAATTGCACTTTTTCGGGTTTGTTGATGTTAGCACCACGTCGAACTCCACCCTTATTGCCACTACCATCTGAAGCAGATGCAGCAGAGAAGAGACTTTCAAGTTCTGATATATCTATTTCAGGCGCCCTAAAAAGACTTTCATCCTGTGAGTATGTTGGGTCCAAAGTGGATAAAAACCAAACAATAACACAAGCCAAATAGATAACATTCAAAAAGAGGAAGTAAAGAAAAAATAACGAGGGACTTTAACGATTTCTGAAAGTTCCTTTAACAAGTATCCTGGCTAAGAAGTCTACCAAAAGGGGTCCAAATCATATACTTTATTCAAGCAGCCTTTTGGTGCTTAGAAAATTCAGTTTTCAAGTATCTAAAGGAAATTCCATAGCACACCTTGACTGATTTTCTTGTTTCTGAGAATCAGCCCATAGACTCCCTTGCACTGCCCGAGTAACTTTAACCCAATGTAAGGGCTTTAATGAAGCTTTCTTTGGGGCAGTAGCAGCAACACCAGCACCTCTAGCTCTTCCTTGAGATGTTGGTGCAGAAGAAACTTTGCCTTTCCCAGCGGATGTTGGTGGCGGCGGTGGCACACTAGATTCCTTTGCTCTGGGTGGTGGGGGTGGAGCTGGTGCAGTACCTTGAGTTGGCAGTGGTGGAGCATTAGGGGGTTTTGGTGCAGGAGGTGGCGGAGGTGGTGCAGATCTTGCAGATCCTGAAGGAGGTGGAGGTGGTGGAGGTGGTCCAGTAGTGTTACCTCTAGGTGGTGGAGGTGGAGGCGGTGGGGCTGATTTTGCAGGTCCTAAAGAAGGTGGAGGTGGAGGTGATTTTGCAGGTCCTAAAGGAGGTGGAGGTGGAGGAGGTGTTGGTGGTGGTCTAGTAGCATTACCAATTGGAGGTGGTGGTGGTGGTGGAGGAGGAGGTGTTGGCGGTGGTCTAGTAGTATTGCCTTGGGTACGGCTTGCGGGTAGTGGAGGGGGAGGGGGAGGGGAGGTGGACGCGGTTGTAACTTGGTAGTTGCATTTCCCATGGATGGCCATATTGGTGGTGGAGGTGGTGGTGGTGGTGACACAAAATGTTGACTAGATTTAGAGGGCGGAAGTGGTGGAGCTGGTGGGATGGGTTTAGACAAATTAAAAGGCGGTGGTGGTGGTGGAGGTGGTGGTGCTTTGCTAGAATCAAAAGACGGTGCAGGATCATCTCTACTGAAGTTAGGAGGTGGGGGAGGGGGTGGAGGTGGAACCTTACTGGTCGTGGAAGTTAGAGGTTTCATAGAATCTTTATTGGTAATGCTAGGTGGGGGAGGTGGCGGTAGCGGTTGAGGAACATTACCAGAATTAAATGAAGGCAGCGGCGGCGGAGGTGGTGGTGGCGGCGGATGAGAGGAAGGAGGCAGGGAAGGTGTTAATGTAGTGGCCATAAGATTTAGGCATTCTTCAATGGGAGATGCTGATTCTTTATGAAAAGACTCAACCAACACTTGATCGACTGATTCAGGAACAAGACTCGCATCATTTGGACCCTCATTGTCATAAGATGAAGAAATTGAATCAACAAAATCTGGTATTGATGGCTTTGCAGAATCTACTGAAGTCTTGGAAGCAATATCAAATCCTTCATCAGCACTATCAGCAGTACTAGATGCATTATTTTCTTCTTCTGAATCCACAGGTGAGTATAAACTTGTTCCATGCTGAAACCTTGACAACTCTTTCACATCACTCAAGACAGAGAGTTGTTTAAGCAACCACAGTGCAGCATCATCACTATTATCAACCCACTCAACACCATTGAAGAGTTCTTGAACCCTTGAAAAAGCTTCAATGGGCAACCCACCTTTTTCCTCGCCATTTAAAATTGATATAGGAGCCCTCGGTGGAGAGATGCTTTCCACGTCCCCAAACAGCACCTGATAATATTACTCATCCAATCAAATGAACTGCTAACTCTTAATAAAAATTTAAAATAAATAAATTAAAGAAAGCCTCAAATGTAGCCAATCTTTCGAGGCTTAGTATGGTATCACAAATAAATGAAGTATAAAACTCTAAACTGCCGGTCTGACAAAACATCAGGCGTGTTTCATTTTATCATTGTCTTTGATCTAGTTATGAATTAAATTCAAACATGTGCTTAAAAACTCAGTTACCTCAGCTCGAAAGCCTTTTGGATAACGGTCCTTTGAATCCCAAAGAATGTCCAAGTTATCAGAGTTCAGCATCAATATATTGGAACGAATGAATGCGGTGTTAAACATTACACGGAACATCATAACCTCCCTTTCTGGATCCAAGTCCAAATGGACACACTCGAGTACAACATCTCCTTGAACCAAACATTGAACGTCAATTTTGATCACATCACAGTCTGCCTGAAACAAAAAATTAAGAACATTTGAAAATAGAGCAGTGACATTGAAAAATATAATAATAAAAAAAAAAGGTGAATATAATATGTAGTGGTAGGAAAACAAGACCCGCACCTGACGGTAGTGCCGGAGTGTCTTCTTCTTTGACATAGAGAACAACATCTGGGTTCTAAGCCCGCCCTTACTAAGGAGATTCCTACCAAAAATGCGAAGAAGCGGTCTACAGCCATTTTGGGAATCAAAACTTGGAATAGCTCGAAGAATGACACAGTCCAAAGAAAGAGCTCGTTCAGGAGGTGGCCATTCCGGAGCAATATTTCTTCTTGTCACATACTGAAGATAACGAAGTTGAGACGGCAATGGGTTCAAAGGTGACAAGAGCTGCAAGAAACCTTTGGGGGCTTCTCGATGAACAATATCCAGAGTCTTCCGCTCCCCAGAGTGAAACTTCTTGAAAATCAAAAAACTGGCTAAGAGGAAGGCCAAAAGCGGCCAACCCCCTCGTTCACAATGCACGAGAATAATATTCTGCTGGTTACCAAGCGAAAGCCAATTATCACACACTCGAAGGAAATGCTGGATCAAAGACAAAGGAAGGAGGGGACAGCCCTCATACTGCCGCGGATAGTCCATAACCGTAACATCATATTCGCATAGCACTTCTGCAAATTGGCTCCTCTTTTCACCCTCACGGAAGTTGAATGCAAGGAAGGATGAGTCGGGGAATTCCTCATTTAACTCCATAATGATTTCATGTAAATATATTTGGTACATACCCTCGGGTAATACATCGGTAGAAAAACACGAATCGAAAACTGCAGACATACCATAAAAGTACAATGGGACTCCAAATACACAACAGAAAACACCCAAAAAGAGAAATCTAATAACTGTGGCTTAAATTAAGGGCCATTTGAAACAAGCACTGGAGACGGAATTTTGCATATTAAATTTCACAACTCCCACTTTCTCTCTCTTAAAATTTCCGTGAAATTCAAACTTCAAAAGTCCATACCAACAAGAGAGGAACAAAACAAGATCCATATTACTTTTTTTTTTTTTCCAAATGCATTTTAAAATTTTACAGTAATCCCTGTATCACGGTTCATTTTTAATATACACTTCAACCAAACACATGTTTCATTTTCAATTTACAAAATTCCAACTCCAATCATTGTTCCAAACAGGCCCTAAAAGAAAGAAAGATTACCATATACTCTGTCAACAAATTCAAGCAACCCATCAGGGGGTCTTTTGTAAAAGAATCTACTGAGGAGTGACATTTTCCTCAATTGAAATGCATCTGGGGAGATCACAAATGACCAAACACCTGAAAAGGGGGAAAAAAAAATTATTTAAAAAAAAAAAATCAACATTGAAACAAAGTCCTTCTTTTCAATTGTTCAATAACTGAGAAATTGACGAAAACTGAAACCAACATATTATCCAACAATTTCAATTTCTTTCAAAAATAAAAATATATAATATCTGTTTTCTTTTCAATTCAAATATTCTACAGTTGTATGAAACCGGAAAAGAACCAAAACATTTTACTCATAAAGACGAGAAAAACCGGTATTTTAGCGTCGTTAAATTCTTTCAATTTCGTCCATGAAAATCGAGAAACTACAACTTCGAACAGAGAATTTAAATAAATATTAAAAAAAAAAAAAACGAAACTTGAACAAGATTTTTCATACCTGGATGTGGCTGAGTATATGGCGGTGTTGTTTCCTCTGAATTCAAACGAACCAGGAGAGAGAAAGTGGAACAAAGAGAGAGGGAAGGGAGAGTGGTTTGGAAAGAGGGAAAGAGAGTTGGGAATAGAGTGTATTTTTATGATTTGAAAAAAAAAATTTTTGAAACGAAAAAAACTCTCTCAAATATTACAATTTCGTTTTAAATTTTGGATTTTCTTTTCTTTTTTTTTTTTCCTGGTGGGTTTTTGGTTTACAAATTTTGGGATTTTGAAAAATGGGATGGAAGGAAAAAGCCTCCAAAGGTTGTCGCTGTCAACTTGTCAATTTGGCAGCGTCGCGCGTATCCAGCTCAAGTTTCTCTCTTTCTCTCTCTCTCTCTCTCTCTCTCTCTAATTTTTTTTCAGTGGGATAGAAAATTATGCCTAATTAATTGTCTTGATTTCATCTTTTATTTCATCATGTTATTTTTTCCTTTCTTTTTTCTTTTTTGCTTGTTTATTTTTTCCTTTCTTTCATAAGTATTGGCAAGGATATTCTCAATCAGTTATCAATTAGTAAACTCTCAATCTAGATCAATTTAATGTGCAAATATTAAGCCTATATTTAATGAATGAGTTTAACTTAAATTCAACTCAAATTTTTATCTCAATTTTTATCTTTTTCTAAACCATCAATAAAATTTATAACTACTTTTTAAAAAGTCAACTCAACTTAAATTTAAAAATTTTATCTCATCTTAAACTCAACTCAAATATCAAACGAACCGTAAATATTGTATATTGGATTAATGTAGTCAATCTATGCAGTGTAGAAACTAAAATGATGGCCAGTTTGATGTTACTGTGCTCTGAAAATTTTTTTTTGTTGTATTTGTACTGTGAGTTCAAAGTTATTATGTCTACAAGCAGACAAGTGTTTAGTAAATTTTTTTTAAAGTTGCTGTGAATATCATAAGTATAATTTTAAACAGTTTGGTCAACTAAGGCCTCGTTTGGCGTTTAAACTCAAATTGTATTTTTTCATTTTAGTTTTTGTTTTTTTCTGAAAATATTTTTGTCTTTTCTGAAAAATCAATAAAAATTTTCAACTCACTTAAATTTTTCAATTCAAACTCATTCATCAAACGGACCCTAATAATTAAGGGGGATTTTGGAAAACCATTTCAAACCAAAATTTTCATATTAGTTTTTGTCTTTTTCTGAAAAAGTTTTTTGTCTTTTCTGAAAAAGTTTTTTGTATTTTCTGAAAAGTCAACAAAAATTAATATTGAGACTTAAAATTTCTAATTCAAACTCATTCATCAAACAGAATTGTTGGGTAGACGTATAATTATCAAAAAGGACATACAATATTTTTTTTTCTTATAAATACACTAACATACATTTTCATTGCCTAATAAAACATGTAGTTGCACTCTGTCCCATTTCTAGTATCAAACGCAATGACAATTGTATGTTTGGGATTCAAGGAATGTCCAAAATGGAAAACGATATGGATTAAGTGATTTGACTTGGAGTGTTTTCATAAGCTAATAAACTCCTGGAGATTGCTCTTCACATGCACAGTACTTATCCTAAGTGTGTGTTTGGAAGTCCATCTGAAGCCGAAAAATTCCATTTCAGTTTGAACGAGTTTTGTTTGGCACCGAAGTCGAGTTGGAGCTTGTGGCAGTCCTCTTGCACAGTGAACCCAAATGGGTTTACTGTTCATTCGCACAGATCTGCCAGCTCTGGCTCCTTCGCGTGCTCCTGCAGCTCTTCGCCCTTTCGTCCTCCTCCCTCTCGGCGCCCATGTGGGCCTGTCAGCTTCCCTGTACCTCCTTTCCCTTGTTCGTGCGTACCGTCTGAAACGGCCAGAGGCCCGTTCCATCCGCGTCCTTGCTGCTTTCTTCAGGTAAGATTTCCTTCAAATTAAAGCCTTCGCCCATGAAACCACCAACCCAGATGAATCGCCGAAGGGGGAGGAAGTTCGGAAGCCGAAACCCACGTCGGATAACCCATTATTTCCGAGTGCGTGGTTCGTTCCGGCGACCCATTAAATCCTGCCCAAACACTCCGTCGTCCCCTGTTTACTCGTCGTGTGGGTCTAATTCGGCCACCCAAGTATGCAATCGAATCTCCTTATTTCACAAAATTGAATTTGGTTTCCTTCGCATGTTGTTTTGTACTTCTCCTGCACAGTTTTTATGCCTTCGAATTTCTTGATGATTTGTTGCTCTCTTGTCGTCTGTGAATGTTGATTGTGTCCTCTGTGAATGTCTTGATACCTTCGAATCTCTTCGAATGCTGGGTTCAGTGATATATGTTATTTTCTTTCTCAATCTTCAACCTTTATAAATTTTCCACGGGTTCATTCTTGGAGATTTTCTGAAGCTTTTCCACATTTGGTCCGTTTGAGTTGTGAAATTATTTTTTCTCTTTTACCGTTTTTTTTTTTTTTAATTTTTGTTCTTTCGAATAGGTGCACTACGAATATAGATTTATGGAAGGGGTTCATAGAACAATTTTGAATTTTTAAATTTTCAAATTTCTTTTGGCTTTTCAATTTTCCTATCTTAGCACAATATTATTGCTCGTCTTAGTCCCATGTGATGTGCATTTTTTATATTTTCCATTCAATCTGTATTTTGAATAACAAGAAATTCACATTGATCTGTTGCTTTCCAACTGGATTGTTGTAGATGTTACAATCTTATCTTGTTATTGAATCGATCGGGGTGCTTGTAAGCCTAAGACATCATTATGATCCCAAGCCAATATCTATATATGAATCCAAAATTCAACCTAGTTATGCACAGTTAGTGGCTGGAACTTCTGAAAAGCCTACTAGAGCCTGACTTGGTTAATTTTTGAATGATACTGTAATGCTTGAAGATTTTTAACTGATCTGCTCATACCAAGATCCCTCTGTTCATATGATGTCTGTTTGTGTCCACATTATCTGTTTGAATCCATGCGTCAACCACTCAACCTTTGTCGTTAAGTTTTCTTAGATAACGAATTTGATATATGTTTTTGTCACCTTCAGTTTAGGAATGATCTCTCTTTTTTTCCTTGTACATGTAGATTTCCTTATCATGCTATACCAACACTTCTTTAGATTAAGAATACTACTTGTTTGAAATGTTGTTTGTTGGTCCTGGGCATTCTTTTTTGTTTAGTGTAATCTTCATTTGTTTCATCAATATTCTTTGCTCGTATAAGTAGTCGTTGGCGCTGCTTTACTGGTTGCAATTTAGATGAAAATTAGTCTTGCGTGCTTCACCCTCAAACATTAGTTTACTTTGCAGCACTTGTTCTATGCTTCGGGATTAAATTTTTGGCTCGTCTGCCACTTAAGTTAGATTATGCGTGATGTAAAAGGGTATTGGTTTCGGGTTTGAATCCTTGTATGTTGTAAATTTTCGTAAATTTGGTTCTTCCATTTGGTATCTAGGTCGGTCTTGGATTGGTTTGAGGAAGCAATCCAAATCAATGGTCCTCTTTAGTGATAAATTGCGAAAATGTGTTTTGTAGGTGGGATCTTACTTTGTTTAAGGTTTCGTGTCACGACTATCGTTAATTTTTGAAATAACGATGGTGTCTGTTGGCCGTTTTACATCGACTTGAACGTTTAAATTTAATCCCGTCTTGGCGATGATGTATGCAACCAATCTCAGCTTCAGTAGTTTAATCTGACTGGTGAGTTACAGATCCGATGATTAGTGTTAGCTACCGGTCCGTAATCATCTGTTGACCGATGTGGTTTGTCATCGTATTGGATTCTCATCCTTTACTTTGTTGACCCCGGGTCCAGTGCTTATATGCCATGGTATCTACACATGTCGCGGTTCAGTGACATGCCTCAGATGAACTTTGTCGAGCAAATTGTACTGAGCCAACCCCTCCTTCGATGTGCTTGTATATAGTTATGTTTATTTTAGTTTCGTGTTTACCAATTTCTTAAGGAAATGCCTCGTAAAGCGACGGGCGAGTCGTATCACTGGGATCAAGCGAAGGAAAACATGTTCCTTCAAAAGCTTGATTACTACGTGGCCTGCAACTCCGGTAAACATCCTCCTCTTCCAACGTTGGAGAACTGGGCTAACGAGTTTAACTCCGCGTATGGAGGCGTTCCTGCATACGGCATAACGTTACAGCAGAAGAAGGATAGGATGAGAAAAATATATCGGGGTTGGAAGGCATTGCAATGTTGGACAGGCCTAGGATACGACCCGCTTACGGACAGAGTCATATGCTCAGACGACGCATGGCAAAGTTTTATTCATGTAATATAACATCAACCCACAAACTCATCTGTAGCACATATTTTATGCCGTCATTAATATTGGTTGTAATAAAAAGACAATTCTGGTTCCGTTACAGATCCATAAAGAGTGCAATTATCTCCGCTACGAGGGGCTGCGGAACAAGGAGCTCTACCAGAACATATTTGAGAAGAAGCATGCGGCTGGTGCCTCGGGTTACGGTTCAGTAACCATGCCACATGAGAGTCAGGCGCCGGTGGACCTTGACGCCTCCCAGGAGACCTTCGGCATAGGCCCGGTGAGCGGGGATGATCTAACCCCTCCGTCTGGTAGCCGCAGGCGCAACAATAAAAGAGCCGGCACCGGCGCCATTCTTGCACGATCTAGGGGCAGTTCTGGCAAGAGGAAGCAGAGGGACGAGACGGATGAGATGACATTCATGGCAATGCAGGAACTTGTCAACCATTTCCGCGGCCGCTCCGAATTAGGCACAACTAATTCACAATCGAGCCGATGCGATCACATGCTATTGTGCATGGAAGTTATGACGGAGATGGGTGTTCCCCCCGATGAGCGGACAATGATGTGGCATTACTTATTGAGCCATCCAGAAAACAAGCGTACATTCCACAAGCTGCCCGAGATCGACAGGCGCTCCATTGTTGCATCCGTTGTTCGATCGCAGCTGCCACCGCCCGCTTGAGTTCCCTGTTTGGGTTTTTTTTTCCTTTTTTTAATCTTAATATGTGGTTTTTTTTTTCGGTTTTTATGTTTGTTGTTTTTTTTTAGTTCCCCCGACTTTCGTCCATTTGATTGTAATTTTCCGTGTACCCGGATTATTTATGTTACTTTTTTAATTAATTTTAATTAAAACTAAGGTCGACGCATGCACTTGACGAATATTTCATGTCGGTTGCACCTTGTTTTTAACATTCCGTATTAAATACCGTTAAAAGTGTTGGTTAAGTAATGACAAAAATTGAACCATCTCATATCACATGTTTTTTTCCAGCTTCCTAATCAATTTGCTGGTTGAGTATCAAGCAACTCGAAAAATGAACAACCCCAGCTCACAAACCGAGCATGATGAGGATGGTGTTAGCTCTGATCACGAGTATTGTGATGATGACAAATATTATGCGATGGCAGTTGTCGCAGCGACGAACAATTGTCGTGGCAGACGGCGGGACCCGCAACCAATGCATAATTCACTATTGACTGGGAGAATGCGTGTTGAAGAGATTTTGAACGGCCACGAAGACGTAATTCTGACAGTCATCAGTATGAAATCGGCAACGTTCAGATCGTTAAGTGATCTATTACGCAGACGACAGTTATTGAAGCCAACGCGCAATATGGACGTCGACGAGCAGTTATGTATTTTTTTATCCATCTGCGCACAAGGGGCCACGATCCGACAAATTGCGTACTTGTTCCAACATTCTGTAGAGACAACCTCTCGTTGGTTTTATGAAGTTCTGCAGGTTATATGTTCATTGAAGGACGAGTTCATATGCCCACCGGATTACTGGGATGTTCAACCTTTGATTCAGGAGAACGCCTACAAATATCGCCCCTGGTTTGATGTAGGGTTTTTTGTTCTAACATAACACCATCGTTTGTAAAATTTATTTCAAAATGTAAATTTATGGTACGACGCAATAAATTTGACTCATATTGACACAGGGTTGTGTTGGGGCAATAGATGGCACACACGTCCCGTGTGTGCCACCGGAAGAAAATTCGGAGGGTTGGATCAACAGGAAAGGGTATTGCTCGCAAAATGTTCTAGCGACATGCTCCTTCGACATGTGGTTCACGTACATGTTGGCGGGGTTCGAGGGATCGTGTCACGACGCCTTTGTGCTGGACGAGGCAATAGCAATTCACAGGTTCCCAATCCCGCCACCAGGTCAGTAAAAATAGCACGTATAAAGCAGTTTTAATATTTAACAAGCTATGGAATAAAATATCGGACGTGTCATTCATATGGATTGCTTGGTTGCAGGTAAATTTTACTTGGCTGACTCGGGGTACGCTAACAGGGATTGCTTCTTGTCCCCCTTCCGACGGAAGACTTATCATTTACCGGAATACCGAATGCGGCGTGGCGGTCTATGCAACCGTAGGGAAGTATTTAATTACACACAGTCATCTCTACGGAATTGTATTGAGAGAACATTTGGGGTGTGGAAGTCTCGGTTCAAGATACTTAAAGGCGTTAACAGTTACCCGATGGGTAAGCAAAAAATGATCCCCATCGCATGCGCGGTTTTGCATAATTTCATCAGGATGGTGGAGGCGGCCAATCCCGTAATTGAAGAGGGCGAGGCGGATTGTGAATTGGTAAGTGAGACCGACGATGTGAATTCTGATTACGTGCTTGATGACGGGATCGAGGTACCAGAGCCTAGCATCGGACCGCATGACGACATATCAAACCGGGGTACAATGAATCAGGTAAGAGAAATGATGGCTAATGACATGTGGGTCAGATATCAAATATCTCCATGATATAGAACCAGTTGAAATGTAGCATGGGGGGAAGGTTTGGGGTGTTTTACACGGGGGTTATTGGAATTTGTAATTTTTGTCATTGTAATGTCGACTTTTTTTTTTTCCACTTTAGCTTGTTCTATTATATGGCAATGTATGAAATTTATCAAAATCTTATGCTGACCCCAGCTGATTGGTATTAATTTTTAGTGAGAAATGAGAGAGTCAGAAAAATTATTTTTACGAGTTTAACCATATTTTTCGAGGAATTAAGTGCTAAAATTCATAGCGTTTAACAAAGTCCCCCAGGAATTTTTTAACCATCGGAGCTATGTCATATTGGTCCGTTTGGTTCGTTAGTTTGAGTTGAAATATTTTTGTTGTAATAGTAAATTTTTATGAATTTTCAGAAAAAAGACAAAAAACTTTTTGGGAAAAAGACAAAAACTTTTTGGGAAAAAAACAAAAAAAATTACAGTTTGAGTTGAAATGAAATGACGAAGCAAACAAAGGAAAAAATGTCCCAATCAGGTATGTTTAAATTATGTCACCAGAGTTTTCTGAAAAATAAATTTGGTTTTGTTTTCAAGTAAGTGATTGTGGATATTAAATTGAGCGTATTTTAATTATTCGGTTTTCCGCCCATGACACGTAGAATAGGATGTGAAATGGTGTTTTTTTTAGATGCGTTGTCATTTGTAAGTTAGATTAGTATTCAGTTTTGAAAAAGTTTTAAGACATTTATTGCCTTTCAAGAGCTATAAAATAAAATTAGGTGTAAAAATACAGTTTAGTTGGAGTTTAGATAAGCTACCGAAGAAAAAGAAGGAAAAAAATTGGTTTCAGCCAATTAAACTTTATCCAAACAGGGCCCTTGTTTTTTTAAAAAACTATTCATCTCAAACTTTTCTACCAAACAACCAACTCAAACTCAACTTTTTTTTTCAAACATTTTACCAAACACTATTATTCTCAACTCAACTTACATCAACTCAAACTCAACTCAAACTTTTTAACTCAAACTGACGAACCAAACGGGCCCTAAGGGTGCGTTTGGTAAAGCTTTTCCAAAAGCTCAAAGCACTAATTCAATAATTTAGACCCAAAATTGTGTTTGGTAAAACACCCAAAAAGCAATTATGGGAAAAGTTTCACTACTCCCACGACAAAAATTAACAGTTGGTGTTCACTTACTTCTTCATTTAACTTAAGCAGTAAGTTGATCACTCCTTTAATAATTATTTCTTAATACCCATCTTACCCCCATTGTATCAGTATAATTCCAATGAATCCTAGACCCTTTGTCTCATCTTTCCTTCTTCTTAACCAACAACACCTCTCCACCAAAAATTTATTTCAGTCTTTTTTTTCCTTCTTCGTAGTTTCCACCCAGATTTTGCTCTCTTTAAATCTCAACCAAGCAACTGCAGATTTCAATCTCCATCATTATAACTAAACTGATATTGTTGAGTTGTCCGCCCCATGTTGTGGGCTGGACAAGAATGGGCTAAAAGCTCAATAGCTTTTAACAAAAAATAAAATAAAATAAAATAAAGGAACTAATGGCTCGTCCATTGAACAAGCCGTGGGGTGAGCGGCATAAAAAGGGAAACAAAAGGGGGTTGCTGTTGGGTGTGCGGAAAAAAAAAAAACAGAGAGCGTGAAGAGAAAGCAGAAAGAGAAAAGATAGAGTTTTTGGGTTTGTACAAGACGATTGAGCAATGAAACGGTATCCGTTGTTGCTCAAATTTGACGTGGTGAATACTTGTGACAAGCTTTTCTTATTTACCTATTCCGATTTTCGAATTGGTGTCTTTAAGGTGCTTTTTCCAAATACCCACTTGAGACCTAAAACTGATTTCTTTTTATGCTATGTGTTGAAATCCAATTTATTGATGATGAACCTTATTGTTTAGTTGAAATTATATTTTATCTTGATAATTGTGAGCCTCTAGTTGTATTTAGAGAGAATTTTGTAATCCCATTATTGTTAATATAGTGAAAGTTGATATCGGACTACGGTCCCGTGGTTTCCCTATGCATTTGAAGGTTTTCCATGTAAAAATCAGTGTCTTTTGTATAATTAATTATTTTTTATTTTTTATTGCTTTAGTTATTTTGTTGGCTTTATTGAAACTTACTTTTGAATAACCCATTTTATCACACAAAGAGGAAAAAGTTTAATTGGTGGTTTTTTCCAACGAAGTGGTATCAAAGCTTTTGGGGCAAAAGAAAAATTATCGTGTGTCAAGATGGATGAACAAAATTCGTTTGGGATGATAAAATTAACCCTGTCGAATTATTCCATTTGGAAGCGGAAAATGCAAAATATGTTGTATTGCAGAAATTTGTTTAAGCCTGTTCTAGGCAAGGAAAAACCAGAAAAAATGAGTGATGAGGACTGAGAGATATTGCATATGAAGACTGCTGCTACAATAAGGCAATGGGTTGATCACAATATATTTCATCATATTGCTGAAGAAACCAAAGCTAATGCTCTCTTGCAAAAGTTAGCGGTGATGTATGAGAAAAATACTTTCAAAAATAAAACTACGCTCATTAGAAGGCTTGTGAATTTGAAGAACAAAGATGGGAATAGTATGACTGAACATACGAGCGATTTTCAAGGCTTAGTGAACCAGTTGACAACTATGAAGACGAGACTTAAAGTTGAGCTACAAGCTTTGTTACTTTTCAGCTCATTGCCTGAAAGCTGGGAAACACTAGTGATGTCACTAAGTACTTCAGCACCAGGAGGAAAGCTAACCATTGATATGATTAAGGACAGTTTGCTCAATGAAAAAGCTAGAAGAAAGGAAAAGAATGAATCTTCTTCTAAGGTACTTGTTTCTGAAAAACATGAAAGGTGTGGAAAAAGTAAAAGTAGGCATCCTCACGGTCATGGCAAAAAGGATACATCTAGAGGAAAATCCCAAAACAGAAAAAGTTTTAAGTGTTACCATTGTAACAAGTCAAGTCACATGAAGAAAGAGTGCAGGCCTTGGATGTAACGACCCTTCACGGATCATTACAGTTGACTTCTTATTTAATCATTCATCTATTATAAAATTACGGTAAATATTAAGCTTGAAATAAAAACCTTAACATAATGAAAAACTTTACTTAGATAATTTTAGAAAACTCTAGAATTTTTTGTTTAAAAACTATATTAAAATAACCTTCGTAATATATATATATAAACTCAAATCATGAAATAAAATTAAGTCCATATGAATCATCAAATTAAATAATAATAAACTAGAGTATTAAAACTTTATTTGAAATTAAAAATATCCATCTCATGATCGTTACTCCCGTTTTCCTATCACATATCGTCTCGCTTCCGCTCCATGCTCATCCAACACTATATTTTACCCTTTTCTTTATCTGTAATATGAGTTAACTTAGATAAGTAAGAGTTTAGTAAGATACTTAAATTTCACAAATGTAAATAAATATTTTTATTTTATAATCATAAATATAAACATCTTTTAAAAACTTTTCAACTTTTAAAACAATTATATATTAGACTCAGCATTGTACCATCATAGCGCGCTAGTCACGGAATGAGTAAGGTAGCAAATCCCAAACCAACAGTGATAAAAAGTCCGCTCACTGGATAACATCATCATCATCATCATCATCATCATTAAGGATGTACAATGTCATTTTAAAATATAAAATACATATACATACAATATATATACTTTTCATCAAAACGTCATCATAAGAGAAGTATTATTTAATAACATCATAACATCATCATCAACATCAAAACATATATTTTTCAAATTTTTAATTCACGTTACAAGTGAGAATGTACTTACATAAACGCCTTACTTAACTTTTTCAAATTTTCCAATGGTTACGCGCGATTAAGGTATCGGGTGCTCACTTTTAGAACCGTTCATACCATTGATAATAAATATAGTAAAATCAACAAAAGATCATAATAATTCATCAAACGCATCCATCGTATCGTTACAGCGCCTATTAGACCCTTTTTTATTATTCAATAATATCAAAACACAAAAATTAAATAATTTCACAAAATTATAAAACTTTACAGAAATTGCCAGTCGGACCTTTATCCCTTTCAAAATTCATAAAAATTCATACAAAGATCCGAAAGATCTAAAACTAATAGTGAACAAAATTAGACATCTAAATCTTTCTAACGGTACCTAATTCGATAAAAATAGAGACCATTTAGACCCTCAAAATGGTTTTGAATCCGATTACTATAATTTTGCAGAAACTGACAGCCGGACCTCTGCCTATTTAAAAAATCACAAAAATTCACATATGCCTCCAAATGATCTAAAACTGATTCAAATGAAAGTAGACATCCATAGTTTCATAACAATATTAAATTTGATAAAAACGGAGACTATTTGGATCTTCAGAAATAGTTTTGAAAACTAATCACTAAAAGTTCACAAAATCTGGCAGTCCGATCTCTACCTCTTTGAAAACTCTTAAAAATCCACATATATCTCCAAACAATATGAAACTAACTTCAAATAATAATAAACATTCAGGGCTTTCTAACAATACTAAATTTGTTAAAAATGGAATCCGTTTGCACACTTAAAAATAGTTTGGAAGACTTATTATAAAATCTGGAAATTCAAGTAGTAGTGGTCAAATCCGAAAATAATTAAAAATATAAAAAAAATTATTATCACAATGTATATGATTCATACATACATACAAACATGAAACAGTCCTAGGACATATTTCTAATATATAAAATTATTCAATCACCATACCAATAAAATTATAAATCAAGAAATCAAAAACGATAAATTCGTCTTGTTTACAAAGTCAACCATATAGTCATTCTTTCGATCATCATTCGATATATATTTCTTATCATCTTCTCAAACTCACATGAAAACACTCATCAAGAAAATCATCTAGCTCCTCGAAGTATCCCAAATAAAACAAATAACAAAATCACCATCATCACCAAATAATACCAAAACATACCTTAAAATCTTTTAATTTTGGCTTGAAAGAATTTGAAGGTTTGATGAATAGTCTTAGAGTGTTTTTTTTTTTTTTTGGCTTGTGCGTCTGAGAAGAATAGAGAGAGCGAGAGAGAGAGAGATGCAAAGACTGAGCATTGAAAAAAGAAAAAAAAGTAATTGTAGACTTTGTGAATTTAATTTGGAAATCAATTGAAGGTTAATTGGTTGGAATAATGAGACCAAGAGCTGTCATTAAAGGTTAATTTTTAGGCAAATAAAATTGCCATACAATTAGCATATTAAATGGAATGCGAAAATCTCTCCAATTTTTTTCAACACATTCCCTTTTTTTTTCCCACCAACTTTCTCTACTTCCCATTTTTCTTCTGATTAACTTCTTTCCATTTTTTTTTTCACGTTTTCCGATTGATATCTCTTCCATTCATATTTTCTTTTAGATTTCCTATTATACACATATATATACATATACTATTATATATACATTGACTAATCAAATAACTTAATATATATACGTTATATATATAAAGATATATATATATATATACAGTACAATCTGTAACATATAGTATATACATATAAACATATATTATAACCGTATAACAATATATGGAAGACATATATATGCTCTATATAACTTACAAAATAAATGTAACAATTTTTTATTATATATAAATTTAAGCCATCACAAAAAATTATCAAATCATCATAAAAAAAAATTCATTAATTTGGCATGAATTTTGTTTTAGCACATTGAGTCTTCAACGTATCACCTGTAAAAAATAACTCAACGTAACATTAAAATTAAAATAATTATTATCTCATCACATTATCTATGTTAATTCTAATGTCAATTTTCTAACATTATTATTAGGTAGTATTTTGGACGTTACAATCCCTCTTACCTTATAAAAGTTTTATCCTCAAAACTTAGAATAATTTCGGATAATTTGTTCTCCTGGTATCTTCTCACTCCCATGTAGTTTTCTCTATTTTGTGATCACACCAAAGAACTTTTACTAAGAGAATCTCTTTGTTCCTCAAGGTTTTTATTTTTCGATCCAGAATCTCAACTAGTTTCTCTCCGTAACTCAATCCTCTTGAATCTAAATCAATTCCGGTTCGATGATGTGAGATGGATCCGATACATACTTCTTCAACGTCGAGGCATGAAATACATTATGGATGGACGTCATCTCCTGAGGCAAATCTAACTTGTATGCCACACTACTGATATGCTTAATCACCATATATGGTCCCACATATCTGGGACTAAATTTGCTTTTCTTCTCAAATCGCATCACGCCTTTCATCCGGACGACCTTGATAAACACCAAGTCTCCAACCTCAAACTCTAAGTACCTTGACGCACATCCACATAGTTTTTATGCCTACTTTGAGCTATAGCAATCCGCTGCTGAATCACTTTCAATGCTTCGGTTGTCTTATTGAAGAAGTCAATTTTCTCTTTAAGTTTTGACTCCACTAACGTCTTTTCCCTAGCCTCATGCCAATAAATTGGGGTAACGTCTTCCATAAAATGCTTTATAAGGAGCCATCCCAATTGTCGCTTGATAACTATTATTATGAGTGAACTCAGCCAATAGTAAAAACTTACACCAACTCCCTTTGAAGTCTAAGGCACAAGCTCGAAGTATATCCTTAAGTATCTAATTGGTCCTCTCTGTTTGACCATCTATTTTGCGGATGAAAAGCCGTACTAAATTTCAACTTCGTACCCATTGTCGCTTGAATGCTTTTCCAAAAATGGGAAGTAAACCTGCTATCTCGATCCGAAATAATAAATCTGGAAACACCATGAAGCCTCATGACCTCATTCACATATAATTCTGCTAATGGATTTTATACATGTCGATGACATGTATAAAATCCATTGCCATGCTTTTCCAAATAATGTGTTGACTTAGTCAATCTGTCGATGACCACCTATATAGCACCAAATTCATTCATAGTCTTTGGCAGTCTAGTAATAAAATCCATTGCCATGTCTTCCCATTTCCATTCTGGTATATGTATTGACTGGAGCACCCTTCCTGGCCTTTGGTGCTCAGCCTTAACTTGTGAGCATGTCATACAATGCTTCACATAGTGTGCTACAATCTTCTTCATTTCGAACCACCAAAAACTATTCTTAAGATTCATGCATATTTTGGTTGTGCCCGGATGTAGCGTATATGGGGTATTATGCGCCTCTTCAAGAATCTTTTTCCTCAGCTCCTCATCATTAGGAACACCTAACCATCCATTAAGCTTCAACACTCCATTATCAGACACATTAAATCCTTCACACTTCCCTTCGAGCATTTCCTTTTTAATTCTCACAAGACTTGGATCAAGGTCTTGCTTGTCCCCGAATATCATCTAAAATAGTTAGAGATAAGGTCATTGCAGAAAGTCATCCAATTATTAATTCCAATCCAAAATCAAAAATCTTCTTTTGAAGAGGCTTGGACATTGCATTCAAGGACATTAATGTGGTAGAGGTCTTTCAAATCAACACATCAGCTACCTTATTTGCCTTCCCGGATGGTATAGGATTTCACAATCATACTCCTTTGGTAGCTCAAGCCGCCTCCTTTGCCTCATATTCAAATCCTTCTGCATGAAAAAGTATCTCAAACTTTGGTGATTGATTAGGCCCAAACGTGTATAAAAACAAGCAATCGATTGTAATACAATTAGGACAGTCAATCCCACGAGAAGGTGATAAAAACAAACAAGAAAATATTAGTGGAATAAAAGCGTTAGAGAAATAAGTAATCAAGAGAAAGAAGAAGAAGAAATATTTTTGTAATTTTGAAACAAATTTAAAGGCAACGTAATTTAAAATGGAGAAAAATTCAATAATCAAAAGTTGGTAAAGTATCAAGAATCCCTCATATGTATTGTTTTTCAATTTTAGTTTTGATTCAACAGTATTCAAGTGAATTAGACTTCTCACGTTAGGACCAAAAAGATTATTCTTATAAATTATCTAAAATCGACAATATATCAAATTGACAATATATTGTAGTAAAAGATCAATTTATAAAATAATTCTAGTTACAAAACATTACATGACAAAATTTACATAGAAAAAGCATGACTAAATCTATATAAAAACTTGGCACATAATATTTAGCATTTAAAGAAAATTAGAAAATGGAGAAGAATATTTCACTCAAATATATACACATTATAAAATCAAACAAACAAAACCTCAATTGGAAAACTCAACACATGAGTTCATCTCTAGCTTTACCAAGAGAAATTTAGCCTAGCTTGCAATCCATCTCACAAAATTCTAACAAGAAAATATGAGACGAAAAATGCAAGAAAAAGAAAAATTAACACTAAAAACTCAGCCAAAAATCTCATGAAAAAACATCTCTTCTTTGTTGAGCAACTTTCCTTTTATAAGCTGCCATATCCAGTCAGAAACTCGGCCCAAAAATCATGCTATCAGGTTGGAAATTCGAGTAGAGACTCGCGGTAAACCAGCTAGAGGGACTAGATTCGAGTGGGCATGACTGGGACACACAGCCGAAATTCGCGCTGGGCCAGCTGGAGGAATAGCTGGGGTTATGGGCTGGGCTGGAGCTGCAGCTTGGATCTCGGGCCCAACTGGCAGCTGGAGCTGGAGTTACGGGCTAGGCTGGCAGGCCTAGGCTGGTTTCACGCGGGCTGAAGTGGTGCACGAGCTTAGATTGGCAGCTGGAGCTGGATTCATGGGCTAGATTCACGGGTTGGCAGCTTTCACGCGGGCTTGGGCTGCGGAAGAAGGGAGAAAGAAAAGGAAAAGAAAGTAAAAAGAAGAGGCGAGAAGAAATAAAGAAAAATAAATCAATCAATCAAAATAAATAAAATTATAAACATATTCAAAGTAAAATATTATGACTTAATATTATGGAAATACTCATCTCAATTGTAGATTATCTAATAAATTATATGGACAAAAGTGTGCTTTTGTGCATTTATCACAACCCACAATCAGCTTACTGCTAGTCTCTAGCAATTCAAGCATAAAAAAAATCAAGTCAAGCTGAAAATTCAAATCAAAACCTGCAAAACTATCTAAGCACTCAAACAAAACATCAGCAAAAAATCAAAAAAATGCTATCAAGACCATTTCAGTCATTACTCTTGAGTTGTGTGTGTGTATACCAAACCGTATCCTTCTTATCACAGTCCGTAACACAAATAGTATTGAAAAATTTATCAAGAAAAAGTCTCAACTCCATTACCTCACGGGTGTTGGAAATATTTTAGTGCAGAGTTTTTCACTCATGGAGTTGGAAAGGAATCAGGCAACGCTCAAATGAGATAAGGCAATTTAAGGACAAGCTAATAAACAACTATTGATCAAGTGATAGGCGAATCAAATATTCGGAACATTACACCACTTACACCATAAACCAGCTTTCGGAATTTAATTTGGGTCAAATAGAAAATTACACAAACAAAGAGCCATAAAATACAAACAAATAAATATACAACATTTTTTTTAACAAGAGACATCCTGCTTAATAGAACAAATGTAGTAAGAAATTCTTTTAACTGCTATGCAGCCCCAGATGAGATTACAACCAAATTACATGAATATTGATGATGAAATGAATGCTCTTGTTGTTGTTTTTTTTTTTTTTTGGGACAATACAAAAAAAAAATGACGAATATTTGCAGAACATGGCTCTATTACAAAATATCAATTATATCTATCCAAAAATCATCCCTCAAGCAAAAGTACAAGTTAAGTAGTGGTGTTCCAAATAGTGATTGTACAAACTCAAAATATCAATAAAAGTTCAAAAAACTATTTTCTCAACTCTCACAACTCACCAAAATTGAAACACTTAAACTTGAGGATTTTTCTCAACTAAATGTGTTAACAACCATCTTACCACAAGGTTTAGCATGTGCACGAAAAGAACTCTAGAGATCATTTCTTAATGGTCAAGATAACAAAAACTAACTCAAATCGAATATTTTGAAATCATACGTAAATAACTTTGCAAAAATTTTGACCTAAATTCCAAAATGACAAAAATTAAACTTATGCATGAATATGCTCACCACCCCCAACCAAAAATCAGACAGTGTCCTCAATGTCTAAAAATATGTATAAATGTAAAGAAAATAAGGAAAGAGAACACCTAGATGATGACGGTGGGAACATAGATGAGCTACGTAATCTGATGCTTCAAAACACACAAACAAATATAAAAGCACATAAAAACAAGCTGAAAATAAGGCACACAAAACACATAAAAATAAAAGAACAAAAAATATGATACAAAAAGTGTTGGAAGCAAACTACTCATAAACCAGGGCCTCAAGAATGATTTCTTCAGCCTGGCTCACTCGCTTAATGTAGTGCTTCAGTCTCTGACCATTGACTCTAAAAATTCTCCCATTGCTTAGGTCCTCAATTTCGACAGCACCGTTGGAAAAGACTTGTTTCACCACAAATGGACCAGTCCACCGCGACCTGAACTTACCTAGGTGGAAATGCAGATGGGAGTCATAGAGATGCACCCTTTGATTTGGCTCGAAGTTCTTCCTCAAAATCTGCTTGTCATGAGCCACTTTCATTCTAGCCTTGTAAATCTTGGAGTTATTATATGCATCATTTCTCAACTCCTCAATTTCCGACAGATAGAGCTTGCGATGTATACCTGCAGTACTGAGATCAAAGTTAAGGGCTTTAATAGCCCAATAAGCTTTATGTTCAAGCTCTACAGGTAAATGACAGGCTTTTTCAAAGACAAGCTTGTACGGAGACATTCCAAGAAGGGATTTGTATACAGTACGGTATGCCCAAAGTGCATCGGAAAGGCGTAAAGACTAATCTTTGCGGTTGGGGTTTACCGTCTTCTTTAAGATTTACTTGATTTCTCGATTTGCCAGCTCAGCTTGGCCTTTCGTTTGTGGGTAATAAGTAGTTGAAACTTTGTGGATCACACCGTATTTGAGCATGAGAGCCTCAAAAGAATGGTTGCAGAAATGAGTTCCTTGATCGCTGATAATGGCACGCGGAGTACCAAACCTTGATAACACATTTTCTTTCAAGAACTGCACAACTGTTGCATTATCATTAGTTCGACACGGCACGGCTTCTACCCATTTAGAAACGAAGTCCACAGCAAGGAGAATGTAAAGATAGCCAAAAGAATATGGAAATGGTCCCATAAAATCTATCCCCCAACAATCGAATATCTCTATCACAATAATTGAGTTCAATGGTATCATATGGCGATGGGACAAAGTACCTAACTTTTGGCACCTCAAACAAGAACGACAAAACTCATTAGTGTCCTTAAACAAAGTGGGCCAATAAAGACCACACTGCAAGATTTTTGCGGCAGTCTTCTTCACGGAGAAATGACCACCACATGCATCGTTATGACAAAAGTTTAGAACACTATGAATTTCATCGTCAGGCTTGCATCGCCTCATGATCTGGTCGGGGTAGTATTTGTAAACGTACAGGTCATCCCAGTAGAAATTACACATCTCGACCAAAAATTTACGCTTATCTTGAGCGCTCCAATCAGCAGGAAGTTCGCTGGTCACCAGGTAGTTGACGATGTGAGTGTACCAAGGTACCAAGGTACCTTGGTGACAACGAACAGATGTTCATCGGTGAGTGTACCAAGGTACCTTGGTGACAACGAACAGATGTTCATCGGGGAAATCATCTCGGATAATAGGACCGTTAGCAGGGTCACTAAATTCGAGTCGAGAAAGGTGGTCTGCTACAACCTTTTCGACTCATTTCTTGTCCTTGATCGTGATATCAAATTCCTGTAACAAGAGGATCCACCTAATCAATCGCACCTTGGCATCCTTTTTGGAAAGGAAATACTTAAGGGCTGTATGATCTATGAAGATGGTGATGGATGAATCAATCAAATATGCACAGAACTTATCAAGTGCAAACACAACAGCGAGCAACTCTTTCTCAGTGGTTAAGTAATTCAATTGAACACTATTCAGAGTACGGCTTACGTAATACCCTACAAAGGATTTCCCCTCTCTTCTTTGACCAAGGACTACCCCAACAACATGGTTACTTGCGTCACACATGATCTTGAATGGTAAGCTCTAATCCGGTGACTGAATGATGGAGGCAGAAGTCAACTTCACCACAAGCGTTCGGAAGGCGTCCTCACACTCTTGCGTCCACTCAAAAATGGCATCTTTGGCTAGGAGATTATATAATGGACGAGAAATCACTAGAAAAGTTATGTATGAACCTCCTATAGAAACCAGCATGCCCGAGAAATGACCGAACTTCTTTCACTGACTTAGGGGTGGGCAAAGTAGAGATAAGTTTAATCTTAGATTGATCAACCTTAATCCCTTTCTCAGAAACAACATGCCCCAAGACTATGTCAGATGGTACCATGAAATGGCACTTCTCCCAGTTGAGCACGAGACCTTTCTGTTCACATCTTGTTAAAATAGCTTCCAAGTTGAGAAGGCACGAGTCAAAGGAATCGCCGAAAACGGTCAAGTCATCCATGAACATTTCCATATATTTCTCGACCATGTCGTTAAAAATGCTCATCATGCACCTCTGAAAGGTGGCCGGCGCATTATACAGTCCAAATGGCATGCACCGGAAGGCATAAGTACCAAAAGGACAGGTAAACGTAGTCTTCTGTTAATCCTCCAATGCAATCTCGATCTGATAATAGCCTGAGTAGCCATCAAGAAAGCAACAGAAAGGATGACCAGCCATGCGTTCTAGGATTTGGTCGATGAACGGAAGCGGAAAGTGATCCTTGCAAGTGGCGGCGTTCAGCTTTCAGTAGTCAATACACACGCGCCAACCCGTAATAGTCCTTGTGGGGACAAGAGCCCCTTTCTCATTCTCCACCACTGTCACCCCCGATTTCTTGGGCACTACCTGAGTTGGACTAACCCACTTGCTATCAACGATCGAATAGATGATACCTGCATCCAAAAGCTTCAAGACCTCATTCTTCACAACTTCTTTCATCGTTGAGTTCGATCTCCTTTGGCAATCCCTTCGTGGAATAGCCCCATCTTCCAATTTGATGTGATGGGAGCAAATTAAGGTGCCAATACCCTTAATGTCAGCAATCGTCTAACCTAACACAGCTTTGTGCTCTCGCAGCATGTTGACTAACTGTTGCTCTTGTGATGCGTCAAGTTTAGATGAAATGATAATAGGAAAGGTATCACCAGCTCCCAAGAAAACATGTTTCAGACCCTCAGGCAATTGCGCCGGCTTAAGTGTTGGGATCTTTTCAGTGGATGGTTTTGGCTTTTCTTTCTCTCGAGGAAGCTCTTCGAAACATGGTTGCCAAAACTTGGTTCTTTTGCCTTGTGAGTCTTTATAGATGGTAGCGTTGTTAGCCAACTCACAAGGACCGAAACTCTTAGAGTCAGAATTGTGGAGGAGATCATCAAGGTTATCGAAATCGCTCTGCAATTGAACCTCTTTTGAAACGAGTATGTCGATCAGGAATGTTTGGTGACACTCGTCATCATCATGTGGCTGCTTCGCAATGTGGAAAACATTTACCTCCAAGGTCATGTTCCTGAAAGATATCTTCATGAGACCATTCCTACAGTTGATCTAAGCATTGGCTGTAGCAAGGGAAGGTCTATCGAGAATGATGGGAATCTTGGATTCCATGCTCACCACAGATTGGGTATCTAGGACAAGAAAATCAACGGGGTAATAAAACTTCTCAACTTGAACCAAAACATCCTCAACTATACCCCGAGGCTTCTTAATCGAACGATCAGCCAATTGCAAAACCACAGATATGGGTTTAATCTCTGCTAGACCAAGTTGTGAGTACATAAAGTAAGGCATGAGATTGAAACTCGCTCCAAGGTCGAGCAAAGCTTGGCCAAATTCCTGAGTCCCAATTTGGCAGAGATGGTGGGACAACCAGGATCTTTGTACTTGGGCGGTGCCTTCTGCTCGATCATCGCACTTACTTGTTCCGTCAAGAAAGCGGTCTTTTTAACGTGATGCTTCCTTTTGACGGTGCACAGATCCTTGATGACTTTGGCATAAGTCGGCACTTGCTTGATCACACGAAGCAAAGGAAGATTAATCTTCACTTGAGTCAAATGCTCTAGGATCTCACTTTGACTATCCAGCACTTTCCTAGTAGATCGCAGAGCTTGGGGGAAAGGTACCTTTACTGGAAGTTCAGTTAGCTCATCTTTCTTAGGGGTGACTTCTCGACTACTTGAAGTGACAGTAGTTTTTGATGGTTCATCCAAAATCTTGCCACTACGAATGGTGATGGCATTAACCTCCTTGATGTTTCACCCTTCAGAGTTGGAGGTTTGTGCCATGTGTTGCCCCGTGGGGTTGACTTGAGCTTGGGAAGGAAACTTGCCTCTTTCTTGAACAGCCAAGGCACTAGTTAGCTTTGTAATCTGACTCTTCATCTCTTTACTTTCTTCCACCATTTGCATGAAAAATGATTCAAACTTTTGGTTCATCCTAGTCTGTGCTTCCATGAAAGATTGCAAGGTATTCTCGAGAGAACTCCTTGGCGGTTGTGCATGATACTGAGGTGCAGAATTTGCCTTTGGTGGTTATGGATGTTGCTCCGTTCTCCATTGTCCACCTGATGGTTGTGTTTGATTGGAATATCTCCAATTGAAGTTTGGATGGTTCTTCTAGCCAGGATTGTACGTGTTAGAGAAAGGCTTGTTGTATGCCCCTAAAGCATTACATTGCTCCTCGTAAGCCCCTTCTCATTTTATTATAAACAGGGCAATCCTTAGCCAAATGTTCTATCCCTCCACAAACGAAGCACGGCTCTTGTGACTCTGCCCTTGCGACCATGTGGATTCCTTTACTTTCCTTGGTTTTGGGGGCCTTAATCTGTCGTCACAAAGACTCGATTTGGGCCTTGAGGTTATCCTCTTCCCTTAGTTGGTAGACTCCAGTAGGTCGGGATCGACTGATGCTGTCAGTAGCACTTGGTCCAGTCCATGTGGGGCTTTCCCGGCTAGCTTGTTGAGATATTCGAAAGCCTCTTCGGGATCCTTCTGGAGAAACTCACCATTGCACATCATCTCCACAAATTGACGCTCTCAGATTGTGAGTCCTTCGTAGAAATAACTGACGAGGTGCCAACTCTCGTAACCATGGTGGGGACATTAATTCAACAAATATTTAAACCGCTCTGTAATGACCCGTCTAGCACAGGCCGTTACCGTACTTACATATCTATTGACTTAGTAAAATTTAGAGGAAATTTTTTTTTTTTTACAAGCATATGAACATCCATGCTTTAACTGACATAAGTTGTTTTGCGTACGCACATGCAATAATTATATAGCTTTGTTCTTGTTTGAAATAAAATACTTAATAATACAAAACGCGTAGCGGTCATGTTCCCACTTTTTCACAGTCGCTCCGCCACGCTCCTCCATCATTGCATCAGTCGTTGCTCATAGGTTGCTTACCTACAGCATAGACGTAAGACGTGAACTTTCGCTCAGCAAGTACAACTTGTTAATCCGCGACACAACAAAATAACACATAATAGGACTTGTCATCATTAGGGGTGGCAATACGGGTCGCGACACGACGACACGAATCGAAAACGACACGAATTTTACGAATCAAAAACGACACGAATAGTGAACGGGTCAAATTCGGGTCACCCGAAATTGACACGAAAAAGAATGGGTCGGGTTCGGGTTGGACCGAACACGACCCGAACACGACACGAATGGCAATATGCGTCGCGACACGACGACACGAATCGAAAACGACACGAATTTTGCGAATCGAAAACGACACGAATAGTGAACGGGTCAAATTCGGGTCACCCGAAATTGACACGAAAAGAACGGGTCGGGTTCGGGTTGGACCCGTGGACCCGAACACGACACGAATTGCCACCCCTAGTCATCATGTCATAACAAACTTAACATGCATGAACCATTTATGCTTCATTATGCTTTCATACATACTTCCTATTTTATCTTGACTCATCTTACTTATGAGCCCCTTATATAAGTGTTCGTACCTGGTGCACAACTATGGAGGGGTTGGGACGGCTAGACCAGTTCCAACTCAAACCATAGTCCAACCCGATCTCGGACAGGTGGTACGACACTGACAAGCTTGCTTGTCATTTTACTTGTTTTTCATGATCTATTTCTTGATCTTGGTTTTATCTTAATCATGGGTGAACATGCTTCATGATGTTACACCTACTCGTATCATACTCATGATCTTAACATTACATACAATATAGACATACCTCAACATATCACATAGCCTAGCATGCATTGTATTAATCATATGCTTAATATATCACATAACAACCAATATAGCATACATCGAACACTATATTAACATGCTTAGGTAAGCATCACAACAAATGCCTATGCTGTAGGCGGAGTTGTACTTACCTTATCTCCGAGATATGACTGCCTCTGCCTAGGGTGCAACCGCAGGTTATCCCCTGCTATATTAAAGGACAAAAGTAAGAGATCTTGATCTTATAGAATATTGGTAACCTAACCAATATTCACATATCGACCTAGTTGTATGTCCCCTTTATAACTCTTAATAGCATTGTGGGGTTACTACGAGTAACCCTCGTGATTTAGCATAACCAACCTTGGATCTTATCTTATTAAGTTACCTAAGGTAATCTTGTAAGCTAAGTCCATACATAGATACTTAGGACTAGATCATTATTCTTAAACTTAGTTATAACCCACAACCTACTTGGTTATTATCGGTCATCTAAAGTACTATTATCTTGATACACTATTGGGTATTATTGGGTAACCCATGGTCTTATTAATTTGATACCATGTTGGGTTACATTGGGTAACCCTTAGTCTTACTAACCTTGGTATCACATTGGGTTACATTGGGTAACCCTTGGGGTGACTTATCTTAAGTTAACCCTTATTTGGTTACTAAGGTCCAATTAAGGGGTAACCTATTGGGTGACTATAGGTAACCCTGGGCTTTGGACCCAGTGCTATAGTTCGGGTGTAATACTTGGTTATTGGTGATAAACTTCTTGCTTACCTCAATTTTAATAAAACCTAAGTCTATAGTTCCACTTGTTTTCTTTAGAAAATGGGAGGTGTTTCCACCACTTTTTTACAAAAATTCTCTTTATCCATCTTATAAAAATTTGGGTTTTCTCAATAAAAATATTTGAAAATGTTATTAAAGATCGGAACTACCTTTGGAATAGTTCCGGAAGTCAAATTAACAGTTTTAGTTCAAAATACTAAATCCTTTCATTTTTCTGGAAAACCTTGTACAGGATTTTATTGCTTTCTGTACAACCTTTGTAAATCCTGTTATACTTAAAAATCTAGGCGGAATCTGAAAAAGTTTTCTTCACAAAACTTTTAGATCTCAAAAAATTCTAGAACTTTCATGTTTACTGCAAAACCCAGTTCGGCCTGTATCTATGCCAGTTTTAATTTGAACGGACTGGTCATGTATCCTAGGTCTGGACAGACTAGTCTCAGGTTTTCATGAAAATGAAGGCTGTTGGAGCCTTATTTTAGAAAACTGTTCACGAAGCCTTTTAGGAAAAACTATTTTGAGCAACTTTCATGTTTTGAGTTTTTCCAAATTCGACCTCTAAAGGCCTCAAAATTTACTTTTTCGAAAACTGGTCAGGATTGATCCGAACCTGTCCGTTTTTCGGTTTAGAGTTTGTTTTACGTCCTAAACATGAGATCTAGCTCAACCAGCCACCGCAGGAGCCCTAATACACACATGCAGCGGTTTTATAACGTAAATTTTATTTAAACACATTTTCTATCACAGCCATGCAAGCCTATCATCATTAGATAATTTCTAGTTGCAAGATCTAAGTCATAGCAAGCATATCAAGCATTGTTTCTTCATTCTAGCAACCTATCATGAAATTTTCATCTACAACCAACCTAGGGCAGCTTAGGGGACATACTATAGAGCATCATTTAGCATGCAAATCACAATTGTAAAGCAAGCATGCACACAAAAAGATCAAACCACCCTTAAACTAAATCAAGCATACCTAGATTCTAACTTTGGGCACAAAAATAAATTGAGCTTATGCTCTTACAAAATTGACTTGAAATACATGTAAATCTCAATTTAAAAGCTTAATTAAAAGAGTTAGAGGTTTAGAAAATTTTACCTTGATCAAACACACAAGTGGGAGCTAAGGTTGGTTCTCCAAAATTCTCCCTTGCACTCCCCCCCTTAAGGCCGGTCTTGTGCTCCTTTTTGCACCAAACTTATGGCTGATTTTGGGGTGGTTGCTAGCACTCAAACTAAGCCCTCTTTGACACAAAATTTGGTCAATTTCCCACCCACTAACAGCCGGTTTTATGGCTTCAAAAATGGGCACAAAGCTGTCCAAAAAACTGTTTTGCATCTTGGAAGACAACTCACACTCCAAGCATCAAAACCCTTAAGTTTCTTAAAATTTTTCTTCACCAATTCACTCCCTTGAATGTCCGGATTTTTGAAGGAGAAATGGGCAAGAGTTTGGCTGTTTTTTCTTGTTTTTTTTCAACCAAAAATCAGATCACAAGGGGGGCTATTTATAGGAAGAATTTGGGGTGGTTTTGTGATTATTTTTTGTTCTTCTTTTTGGTAAAACCCCATACTTTTCTTAATCACATTTTGACCCCATTATGGCCGGCCACCTCATTATTCTAGGAGGCTCTTATTAATTTTTTAATCTTTTCTAATTTTCTAATAAAGCTTAATGATGCCATAAATCCCATAAGTGAGATCATGCATGATGTCATAGGCATTGTTTGGCTTTGTCTCATAAAAGCAGTCCACTTTTTATTCAACACAGATATTTTTGATACTGAGCTCACTAATACACAATACTGTGACATAAAATAGCAGTCCAAAATTTATCTGTGCGAAAATGGACAGTACGAAAAATTTTCTTTTTGCTTAAAACTTTTTAGCCCAAAAATACCTATATATTGTGATTGATTTTTCTATGGTAATTTGATTTCTAATCTACATTTCCTTGACTATATTTTGGTTTTTGCAGTATATTTTCCATACCGCTAGCCATTTATTCGTGTGGTCAACTCTTTGACTACCTTTGGTCAACCTTTGACCTCATTGACCAAACTTGACCTCCTTGGTCAACTTTGACTCTTTTGGTCAAATTTGACTTTTGTTGACTCTCTTTGACTCTCTTTGACTTTCTTTGACTTTCTTGGTCAAAGTTTGACTTTCGTTGACCAATCATAAAATCATGGGTTTTCTTCCTCTTTTACCCAAAAAGTCATTTGCTTAACTAAACCATTCATTTCCGAGTCTTATAAAACTAATAAGATCTCATAAAATCATTCAAAAAAACCCTAATTAGGAATTTACACAAATACCTCCATGGTTCAACTTAAACTTCTCTACAAGAAATTGTATTGAAGAAAATTTAGTTATTACACGCTCCCAGACTTGATAGAGAGTTTCATTGTCCTTCTGAGTAAAGGTTGAGATCTGTCGTTTAAGACCATTGGTCTTGTGGTGCGGGAAATACTTGTTGAAAAATGTAGTTGTCATCTCTTCCCATGTTCCAATAAACCTAGGTCGCAAAAAATACAACCAGCTTTTGGCCTTGTCCTTCAGAGAGAAAGGGAAAAACTTCAATCACGTAGAATCTACAACCTCGGCTCGGTTGTGGAAAGTGGCCACCACCTCTTCAAACTCCCGAATATGCACATATGGATTTTCGCTTTCTAACCCATAAAAGATCGGCAAAAGTTGAATCATATCCGACTTGAAATCCAAATTCGGTAGATTAGGTGGAAACATTATGTATGATGGTGTGGCCGTACGCGTAAGGTGAAGGTAGTCGTTCAACGTCTTGTGCTGGACCTCCTCAATTTGAGCCATCCCAAAAGGATTTGGAATTGTTAAAGCGTTTGGAGATGGAGGAAAGCTAGACGTAGAAGAAGAAACTTCACTAGGGTTTTCAGGTCTTCATGCAAATCTCCCTAGTTCATTTATATAACAATTCATTCACCTCGAGCGATACCTTTTTTTTTTTTTTTTTTGAAAGAAAATTATTTTACAAAAAGAACAATTATGTAGATTCGCGAATCGCAACCCCTAAGAATGCTCTCAGGAAAGGTTGGTGGGGCGAGACCTCCTTAAAATCCAACCTCCTAGATAGAACAACGTTCCTAAGAAAGATTGGTGGCGTAGAACGCTAACAGAAACCAATCTCCTAGACAGAACTCCCTTAGTTTGTACTTTTCAACGTTTCCACACAAAAAAAAAAGGTTAAATTTTATGGCGTGTTAATGTTAGATATTAGATGTTAATATCCTAAATTGATGCTTCACTAAAACTTAAAGTTATACAAATTACGAGTCCTAATTTATTAACACTAACTTAGTAACCAAAACCATTAAAATCTAAAATTAATACAAGGAATTAAAACAAGCTATAAGGTGGAATTTAATAAAATGGAAATTAGATGAAAATTAACAAAAACAAAGACAAAAACAAACAAAATATATATCATGTGAACAGTAAATATGAACAATAAAAATTTTTTATATATAATGTGAACAAAAACAAACAAGCAAAAACAAGCAACAGTAAATTTTTTTTTACTTAACCAAAACCGTTAAAACCTAAAATTAATACAATGAATTAAAACAAGCTATAAAATGGAATTTAATAAAATGGAAATTAGATGAAAATTAACAAAAACAAAAACAAACAAAATATATATATAATGTGAACAGTAAATATGAACAGTAAAAAATTTTTTATATAATGTGAACAAAAACAAACAAGCAAAAACAAGCAACAGTAATTTTTTTTTTTTTTTACTTAACCGGAAGAAAAGAAACAAATATATATATAAGGAATATGACAGTAAATATAATAACCGTAACAGTAACAATATATATGAACAGTATAAAAAAATTTTATCCAGAAAAGAAAAGAAAGAAGGAAGGAAAAATAAATAAATAAAAAAGAATAAAAATAATAAAGATATAAAAATAAATAAATAAATAAATATATGTATATATATACGCGCTAACAGAACCTAACCTATAAAGAGAAACCTAACCACTGCAATCTAAGTAATAACCAAAAGAGCCAGTGAATTATACAAACGTAAACACAATTTTTCGGCTCAAAGAAAAAAAAAATTTTTTATTTTTCAAAATGTAAAAAAAATGAAGAAAAATAATAATAAAATACAATAAAATGAAATACAATTACTTACCTCTTGGCAAAATATCTACTGATCAATCTTATTTCTTGACACCTCCTCGGCAACGGCGTCAAAATTTGATTACGCCCAAATGTGTACAAAAACAAGCGATTGATTATAGCACAATTAAGACGGTCGATCCCACGAGCAGGTGATAAAAACAAACAAGAAAAGATTACCAGAACAAAAGCGTTAGAGAAATAAGTAATCAAGAGAAAGAAGAAGAAGAAATATTTTTATGATTTTGAAACAAATTTAAAGATAACGTAATTTAAAATGGAGAAAAATTCAATAATCAAAAGGTGGTAAAGCATCAAGAATCCCTCATATGTATTATTTTCCAATTTTAGTTTTAATTCTACAGAAGTATTCAAATGAATTAGACTTCTTACGTTAGAACCAAAAAGATTATTCTTATAAATTATCTAAAATCGACAATATATCAAATTGACAATATTGCAGTAAAAGATAAATTTATAAAATAATTCTAGTTACAAAACATTACATGACAAAATTTACATAGAAAAAGCATGACTAAATCTATATAAAAACTTGGCATATAATATTTAGCATTCAAAGAAAATTAGAAAATGGAGAAGAATATTTCACTCAAATATATATGCATTATAAAATCAAACAAACAAAACCTCAATTGGAAAACTCAACACATGAGTTCATCTCTAGCTTCACCAAGAGAAATTTAGCCTAGCTTGCAATCCATCTCACAAAATTCTAACAATAAAAAATGAGATGAAAAATGCAAGAAAAAGAAAAATTAACACTAAAAACTCAACCAAAAATCTCATGAAAAAACATCTCTTCTTTGTTAAGCAACCCTCCTTTTATAAGCTGCCATGTCCAGTCAGAAACTCGGCCCAAAAATCATGCTATCAGGCTGGAAATTCGAGTGGAGACTCGCGGTAAACCAGCTAGAAGGACTGGATTCATGCGGGCTTGACTGGGACACACGGCCTGAAATTCGTGCTAGGCTAGTTGGAGGAGGAGCTGGGGTTGCGGGCTGGGCTGGAGCTGCAGGCTTGGATCTCGAGCCTGGCTAGCAGCTGGAGCTGGAGTTACGGGCTGGGCTGGCAGGCCTGGGCTGGTTTCACGCGGGCTGGAATGGTGCACAGGCTTGGACTGGCAGCTGGAGCTGGATTCATGGGCTGCCAGCTTTCACACGGGCTTGGGCTGCGGAAGAAGGGAGAAAGAAAAGGAAAAGAAAGGAAAAAGAAGAGAAGGGAAGAAATAAAGAAAAATAAATAAATCAATCAATCAATCAAAATAAATAAAATTATAAATATTTTCAAAGTAAAATATTATGACTTAATATTATGGAAATACTCATTTAAATTGTAAATTATCTAATAAATTATATGGACAAAAGTGTGTTTTTGTGCATTTATCAGTGATCATTGAATATTTGGCATCGGACTCCATACAAATAATGCCTCCATATTTTCAATGCAAAAACAATGGTAACCAACTCTCAGTAATGGGTGGGATAGTTCTTCTCATAGTCCTTTAATTGCCTTGAAGTATAGGCAATTACCTTCTCATTCTGTATCAAGACTGCACGAAATCCTTATCTAGAAGCATCACTGTAAATTACAAACCCTTCATCCCCATTTGGAATCGTCAAGATTATGGCACTTGTGAGTCATCTCTTCAGCTCTTAAAAGCTCTTTTCATAGTTCTCTGTCCATTCAAACTTCTTTTCTTTTCGAGTAAGTGTCGTAATTGGCATAGCAAGTTTTGAAAAATCAGTCACAAATTTCCTGTAATATCCCACAAAACCAAGGAAACTTCTGAACTCACTTGCATTTGTTGGTCTTTTCCAATTACTAACGGCCTCAACCTTTATAGAATGCACCATTATGCCATCTTTAGAAATCATATGACCAAATAATGCCACACAATCCAACCAAAACTTGCACTTAGAGAATTTAACATACAATTGGTGATGTTTTAATGTCTGCAAAACTGTTCTTATATGCTTCTCATGTTGGCCTCGAATCTTTGAATAAATGAGAATGTTGTTGATAAACACTATCACAAACTTATCTAGGAACTCCTTAAACACTCTATTTATCAGATCCATAAAAGCAGCAAGGTCATTGGTCAACCCAAATGGCATGACCACAAACTTATAATGGCCGTATCGAGTTCTGAAGGCTGACTTGGGGATATCTTCTTCCTTGATCTTCAGTTGGTGGTATCCAGATCGTAAATCAATCTTCGAAAACACAGTCACACCTTGTAATTGGTCAAATAAATCGTTAATTGTAGATATTTGTTCTTTATGGTCACCTTGTTTAGCTCTCTATAGTCAATGTAGAGTCTCATTGTCCCTTTATTCTTCTTCACAAATAAAACTAGAGCTTCCCACAGTGAATGACTAAAGTGAATAAAACCCTTGTTCAATAGCTCTTGAAGTGGCTCATGTAATTATTTCAATTCAGAAGGTGCCATACGATAAAGTGCCTTGAAGATTGACCCAGTGCCTGGCTAACTTAATCTCAAACTCAATTTTTTTATCTAGCGGCAAACCTGGCAAGTCCTCTAGAAACACATCACTAAAATCTCGTATAACAGGTACATCTTTAAGTTTTCAATTTATCTTCTTTCTTCTCATCCACGATGCTGGCTAAGAAACCGTTACAACCATTGGCTAGCAACTTTCAAGCCTTCATTGCTAACAGGAAGAACTTCATCTTCTTCTTTGCATCACCAATGAATTCAAACCGATCATCTCATTTAGGATTAAACACGGCCTTACGTCTTCGGCATTTAATAGACATGTTATATTTTCCCAAGAAATCCATACCTAAAACTAGGTCATAGTCAAACATATCGAGTAGTATCAGATTACTATAGACCTCTGCCTATTTAAAAAATCACAGAAATTCACATATGTCTCAAAATGATCTGAAAATGATTCCAAATGAAAGTAGACATCCAGGGTTTTCTAGTAATATCAAATTTGTTAAAAACGGATAATGTTTGGAGCCTCAAAAACAGTTTTGAAAACTAATCACTAAAATTTTATGGAATTTGATAGTCCATAAAAATTCACATATATCTCTAAACAATATGAAGCTAATTTCAAATAAAAGTAGACATCCAGGACTTTTCAACAATACCAAATTCGTTAAAAATGGAGTCCATTTGTACCCTTAAAAATAGTTTAGAAAACTTATCATAAAATCTGAAATTTCCAGTAGCAGTGGTCAAATCTGAAAATTCATTAAAAATATATAAGTTATCACCACAATGTAGATAATTCATACACACACACACACACGAAACAGTCTTAAGACATGTTTTTAACATATAAAATTATTCAATCACTGTACCAATGAAATCAAAAATCCTAAATTTGTTTTGTTTACAAAATCAACCATATAGCTATTATTTCAATCATTATTCGATAAATATTTTTTATCATCTCCTTAAACTCATTTGACGACACTCATTGAGAAAATCATCGAACCCCTTGAAGGATCCCAAACCAAACCAAATAATAAAATCATCATCATCAAATAATAACAAATCATATCTTGATGAATCTTTATTTCAACTCCAAAGATTAAGAAAAATCAAGAGATTGATGATGGAGTTTTGGTAATAGTTGATGAATGGTGTATAGGTGGAGGTAAAGGAGACAGAACAAGGCATAAAGGGATTGGAAGAGAATGTGCATGGAAAAAGGAAGAGTAGACAATTATGGACTTAATTAGGAATTAATTGAGAATTAATTTTCTAATATAATATTTGGTTATGAGTTATCATTTTAGGCAAATAAAGTTGTCATGCAATTAGCATATTAAATGGAATGCAAAAATCTCTCATTTCCTCTTTCTTTCTTCCTTTTTTTTTTTTTTTTTGACATGTCCGTTCCCTCCCACTCCCCTTTTTTTGCTGCAATTACTTTCCTCTTTTTCTTCTAATCATATTCTTTCCATTTTTTTTTCTTCCTTCTCATTTTCTGATTGATATCCACTCCCTTCATATCCTCCTTCAGATTTCCTTTTATACACACACATATATATGCATATAATATTATATATATATATATGTGCATTGACTAACCAATAACTTAACATATATATGTATATATATAAAGACATATATACAATACAATTTGTATATATAAAAATAAAATATACTTAAACATATAGTATATATATATAAATATATAAGATAACCGTATAACAATATATGATAAATATATATATGCTTTACGTAACTTACAAAAATAAACGCAACAATTTCTTTATTATATATATATATTTAAGTCATCACACAAAATTATCAAATTATCATAAAAAAAATTCATCAATTTGGCATGAATTTTATTCTAACACATCGAGTCCTCATTGCATCATCTATGAAAATTTGAAAAAATTAAGTAAGGTATTTACATAAGTACACTCTCACTTGCAACATGAATTAAAGATTTGAAAAGTATATGTTTTGATATTAATGATGATGTTATGATGTTCTTAAATAATACTTCTCTTATAATGATGTTTTGATGAATAATATATATATTATATGTATATATATTTTTTTATGTTTAAAAATGGCGTTATACACCCTTGATGTTGATGATGATGTTGTTGTCCGGTGAACGGACTTTTGTCACTGTTGGTCTGGGATTTGCTACCCCAACTCTTCCGTGACTAGCGCGCTATAATGTTATAATGCCGAACCTAATATATGATGGTTTTAAAAGTTAAAAAGTTTTTAAATAATGTTTATATTTATAATGATAAAAGAAAAATGTTTATTTACATTTGTGAAATTTAAGTGTCTTACTAAGCCATTACTTATATAATTCAATTTATCTTGCATATAAAGGAAATTGTAAGATATAGTGTTGGAGAAGCTTGGAGTGGAAGTGAGACGATATATGATAGGAAATAGGAGGAATGATCATTAACTAGACATTTTTAATTTCAAATAAAGTTTTGAGACTTTAGTTTGTTATTATTATTTAATTGGATGATTTATACGGACTTAAATTTTATTTCATATTTTAAAAAATATATATTAATTATGAAGGTTATTTTGATATAGTTTCAAAAAAATATTCTACAGTTTTCTAAAATTATCTAAGTAAAATTTTTCACTACGTTAAAGTTTTTATTTCAAGCTTAATATTTTCCACAATTTTATAAAAGATAAATAATTAAATAAGAAGTAAACTGTAATGGTCCGTAAGTGGTCGTTACAGAAAATGTCTAGCTAATGATTGTTCCTCCTGTTTTCTTATCACATACCATCTTGCTTTTGCTCCAAGCTCCTCCAACACTATATCTTACCATTTCCGTTACTTACAACATGAATCAATGATTTGAGAAGTATATGTTTTGATGTTGATAATGATATTATGATGTTCTTAAATAATACTTCTCCTATGATGATATTTTAATGAAAAGTATATATATTATATGCATATGTATTTTATATTTTAAAATGATGTTATACACCTTTGATGATGATGATGTTGTCCGGTGAACGGATTTTTTATCACTGTTGGTTTGGGATTTTCTACCCCACTCCTTCCGTGACTAGTGCGCAATAATGGTACAATGCCGAGCCCAATATATGATGATTTTCAAAGTTAAAAAGTTTTTAAAAAATGTTTATATTTATGATTATAAAAGAAAAATATTTATTTACATTTGTGATATTTAAATATCTTATTAAGCCCTTATTTATATAAGTTAATTCATATTGCAGATAAAAGAAATGGTAAAATATAGTGTTGGATGAGCTTGGAATAGATTAAGATGATATCTGATAAGAAAACGGGAATAATGATCATGAGATGGACATTTTTAATTTCAAATAAAGTTTTGAAACTTTAATTTATTATTATTTGATTGAATGATTCATATAGACTTAATTTTATTCCATGATTCGGGTTTTTTTAATTATATTTATATATTAATCATAAATGTTATTTTGATATAGTTAAAAAAAAATTTCTAGAGTTTTTTTAAAATTATCAAAGTAAAGTTTCCTGTTATGTTAAGATCTTTATTTCAAGTTTAATATTTTTTGCAATTTTAAATAAGAAGTCAACTGTAACAGTCCGTGAGGGGTTGTTACATTGGAAAAGAGAACAACATGAATGAAAGAAAAAAAGAGAAAGAGACTAATACCGTAGCCATTGAGAGTGATGTTGTTATTGTTTGTGATGATAGTAATGTTAACCTTGCATGCCAAGAGAAAGATTGGGTGATTGATTATGGTGCTTCATTTCATGTTACTGCTTGTGGTGATTTCTTCACATCTTACTCTGTTGGTGATTTTGGCAAGATCAAGATGGGAAACAGTGATGCCTCTAAAATTGTGAATATTGGTGATATTTGCTTGGAGACCAATCTTGGAAGCAAATTAATACTCAAGGATGTTAGAGATGTACCGAATATTTACCTCAACTTGATCTCTTAGGTAAACTTGATGACAAGGGTTTTATTAATTATTTTGGTGAAAGTACATGGAAGCTCACCAAAGGTTCTCTGGTGATTGCAAGCGGAAAGAAGATGAATACGCTCTATGTGACGCCCCTTTCTTACGTAGGACCGTCACCTTACTTTTACTTAACTTACTTTACTTGAAAAATTAGGAATATTTTTTTTTTGAACGTACTTATATATGAAAAGGTTTGCTCGTAAAAACTCATCTTACATACATACTGAAATAGTAAGTTCATTTAAAGTTTGTAATACCAAAATACCATATAACATAAATTTGTCTTTGCGATATATATGTATACACAAAAACTTCTTAACTCATTAGAAAATGCAGAATCTATGCGTAGTGGTATCCATACCGCCCTTCATCTGCCGCCGCATCATCCACACAACGCCCACCATTCAAGCTGCAGGTTTCTTACCTACAGTATGAAATATAACTTATGAGCTTTCGCCCAATAAGCAGAAACGTACTCTCACAAACATTTATTTAAAGCATCTTGAAAACATAACAATCATCATATGCATATGCGTGAACCATTTATGTTCATTTATGCATTCTCTTTTTAACTTGAACTTATCTTTCATATGGGCCCCATAGTGTACGTACCATCATTTATATAGCGCGCCTCCAGATACAGTTGGAGTTTTCAAGGTCCCTAACTGCTCTGGAAAATATTAAACTTTAACATTAAAATCCTCCAACCTTTGGGAGGTTTATCCTCCACCTTTGGGAGGTCGGTACGATACTTTTCTTGCGTTTTCTTACCATATTATTTATCTTTAGTAAACATGCCTTGTGATGTCACTATATAATAACATAATGTACTTTTCATTCATAACATGGCATTGCATCTTTACATTCATGGCATTTTTACAAACACAACATTTTTGCTAGTATAACACTTTTGAAAGCATAACATTTGCAATTATAGCATATATAGCTTTTTCGTAAAAATAACATTTATGCACATATAGCATCTTTTAAACATAGCATTTCACAAATATGGCACTCTTGTAAATATAGCATTTTGAAAACATGGCATCATGTAGAACATAGCACAAATCATGAAATAGTATATTTGAACATAGCATACTATCTTTCATACTGCAGGTGAGGTTTGTACTTACCTCTCGTGCCGTATTCGAAGTATTGCGTTCTTAGGTTGGTCGTCAACAGCAGGTCACTTTCCTGCTATATGAGAAATATAGGATCAGAATCCTATCATAAAGTGTTGGCGACCTAACCAACTCTCATGTCTAATCTTAGTGGTATGTCCCCATTACTTGCTACCTTGCTTGGTCCCAATTGGTCACCTTACTGCTTTCGAACAATCAATCTTTGATTATTTCTTAGGAGGTTACGTTGGATAACCTCTCCGTGGTGCTAATCCTTTAATCTTCCCATTGGGGTTTAGGTTCATCATTCATCTTTTGGGTTTTACTCTTACATCATAAACATTGGGTTATTTCCACCAACCCTTAAATCCTAGCCCAACTTTATCTTTTTGTGTATCCCTTAGGGTTACATTGGGTAACCCTCAAGGTCAATCTTAATTCAATATCGGGTCAACTCTTAGTCAACCCTTGATCAACTATGATCACCCTTCTATAGTAAATCTTGGGCTTTAAGGCTAAGCCTTAGTAACCCGGATACTAATTCCGGTTACTCTCCGTAGTAGGCTTGATTACTCATTTTTCCCTGAAAATTCCTTTTTTTCTTGCCTTTGGAAAACATTATGTAATTATTTCCCAAAAAAAATCCTTTAGTTTCCGTATAAAAATTCTTACTTCTTTGATTAACGTTTTATAAAACTGTTTAGAACTGAAATCCGCCTTTTACCTTCATTTTGCTTTACTTTGGCTTAAAATCTTGAAAACACTGGATTTACAAAAATCTCATTTTCTCTTCTTACTTGAAAAAAGGTTGAGGAAAAATCTCAAACTCTTAACCTTACTTGTAAAAATTCATGTTTTCGAAACAGATCTTTATAAAAATCATTTAGGGCCGGAAACTGCCTTTGGAACAGTTTCCATAGTCAAAATGACGATTTAAAAACAATTTTACAGTTTTTAGAAAGCATTTGTAAAACTAAGGTGCAGGAATTTTTGGATTCCCTGTGCACCCTTCGTAAAACAATCCCAGTTTAAAAATCCGTTCGTAATCTGAAAAACTTGTCTTCACAAAAGTTGTAGTTCTCGAAAAATGCTAAAACTTTTATGTTTTGTGAAAAATTCAGTTCTGCCTACATTAGTACCAGTTTTCGTTTGAAACTGGCTGACCCTGGAAAAACTGGGTCTGCGGATCAGCCACGGGTTTTGCTAAAAACGGAGGCCATTGGAGCCTCATTTTGATATTCTGTTCGTGTTGACCCCTAAGAAAAACCCTTCCGAGAAACTTTCGTGTTTTGAGTTTTACCCAGTTCGACCTCTAGAGGCCTTGAAATTTCACTTTTCCGAAACTGGCCAGATTCGAATCCAAACTGGCAGTTTCGGTTGCTTAGTTCGGTTTACGTCCTAACTCGCAGATTCTACCTCGACCGATCACATCGGGAGCTTATACATCAAACAAGCAGCGTTTCTAATGTCCCAAACATTCGAGCATACAATTCCCACGTGTCCATGCAGCCCTAAACCGAAAGCCCCAACCTTGGGCTGCATGGTTCCTAGTCTAGCATCATGATCACACATTCATCATCACATTAACCATTAAACTAGCAGCCACTCTTCTACTGCCTTGGGTAGATTTTGTAACCAAAAATCAGGGGACACACCAAGCTCATCTAGCATGCATCCTAACCATTTTTCAAGCGCAAATAAAGCAAGCAAACAACATAATCAAACCAACCAACACTAACCCCTAATCAAGCACACACCAATAAAATTTAGGGCTGAAAATAAAATGGACTTATGTTCTTACAAATCCAACTTGAACCACATTAAAAATGCTTAACTTGAACTTAATTTCAAGATTGGTTCAAGAGTTTACCTTAAACCCAAGTTAGGGTTTGAAATCCCAAAACTTCTTGTTCCTCCCTTTGACTCCTAGCTCACGGATTTGATACAAGTGGACCCAAGATTTTTCTTTCGGTTCCTCGCTAGATCCACTCAAACCCGATCCTTCCCACAAGATTTCTCTCAAAATTTTCAGATTTTCCTCACCCCAATCCCACGATTTTGCTGCCCAAAAATGGGTCTCCAAGCCTCCAAAATTTTTCTTGTTTCTTCCTAGAGTAAGATCTAACTCTCCCAACCAAAAGCCCTCTAAAAATTTTCTGATTTCTCTTCTCTTTCTCACCCTCAACCCACGGTTTTTCTTGCTGGAAAATTGGCAGAGTTTGGCTGCTTTTTGTGAATAAAAAGAATGGGTTTTATGAGGGGATATTTATAAAGGAAAGGGGGGAGTGTGGCCGGCCAATGGGGGCTGTTGTGGCTGAAAATTTGGAGGCCATGTGGCAGTCAATGGTGGAAGGAAGGTGTGTGGTTAGCTAAGGGGAGATGTGGAGGGTTGTGAGCCTTTCCTTACTTTTCCCTTGAGGTGGCCGAATTTGTTGGGGGCAAGTGGCACTCAATTGGGTGGTGGAAGGGCTTCCACATCCTCCTAGCTTAGCTCACCTTTGTGAGGTCATCAAGGTGACATCATCCTTTAAAGACAAGGGCCTTGTTTGGTTGGTTCACCAAATTGTCCATTTTTTTTTTGTGCTCCACAATTATTTCCAATATTGTGCTCCGTATTTTCTTACGGTACTTTTGTCCAAAATTTTTCTATGTAAAATCGGACCGAAAAACTTTCTTTCTTATTTTTCGGAGACCTTTTTGCCCTTAATCCAAACTCGGTGTGATTGATTTTCTAGGGTGGTTTTATGGCTTATTTGTGCTATCTTAATCATAAAAACGTCCTCGAAATCTCTTTTCTATACTTCTTCATCATTCTTGTGAAGTCAACATTGTGACCCGTCTTGGTCAAACTTTGACTTCCGTAAAATCGCATCCTTTCTCGTTCTTTTTCCTTTAAAAACCTCATACATGGCTCATAAATCATTTATTGAGTCTCATAACTATTTTAATGAGAACTTGAACATTGACTAATGAAATTATGAATTTCTCATTACGATTCATAATTTTTCATAAAACATCTTGTAAACACATAAATTGGACTTTAATTCCTTATGAACAAGGAAATTATAGGTCCAAGAAAATTCGGGTCTTACACTCTATGTCACACAAGCAAAGCTCAAAAAGGGAGAGATAAATGATATTCAAAACAATGCAAGTATTGATCTTTGGCATAAGAGGCTTGGTCACATTAGCGAGAAAGGACTATAAATTCTTCCCAGAAAACAATTCCTTCCTAGTTTGCAAGGTATGCCTCTTAAAACTTATGTTGATTGTTTAGCTAGAAAAATGCATAGAGTTGCATTTCATTTACACCCTCCATCTAGAATATCAAATATTCTTGATTTGATTCATACTGATGTCTACTCTATGCATACTAAAACTCTTAGAGGTTTAGTCTATTTTGTGACTTATATTAATGACCATTCAAGAAAAGTTTGGGCTACTACTTTAAAATCTAAAGACCAGGTGTTCGATGTCTTTAAAGAATTTCATGCCAAGATTGAAAGAGAAACAGGAAAGCAATTGAAGTCAGTTCAAGCAGATAATGGTGGTGAATACAGGAGACCATTTGAAAACTATTGCAAAGCCCATGAAATCAGGCTTAAGAAAACTCCAGCAAAGACACCTCAGGTAAATGGTGTAGCAGAAAAAATGAACAGGATCATTGAAAAAAGGATAAGATGTATGCTTTCTCATGCTAAGCTTCCTAAGTCTTTTTGGAGGGAGGCTATAAGGATTGTAGTCTACTTAATTAATCTTTCCCCAATCACTACCTTGAATGGTTATGTTCCTAACAAAGTTTGGACAGGAAAAGATGTCTCTTATGGTTATTTGAGAGTTTTTGGCTGTACTGCATTTGTTCATATTCCTAAAGATGAGAGGTCCAAGCTTGATAATAAGGCAAAATCGTGCATTTTCTTGGGCATTTGTTCAGATTATGGGATCCAGTGAACAAAAAATTGTCAAAAGCAGAGATGTTGTGTTCCTTAAAGATCAACATACTGATGATGCTGATAAAGTTCAAAAGACCAATTCCTCTGTTGAGATTCCTGTCAATTTGAATCCAGTTCCTCCACCTGTAGTGAATACTGATCACGGGGGAGACATGCAAAATGATGGTGGAGATATTGTTGATGATAAGGCCCCTCTTGCTGATGATGTTGTCCCTCCAGTTGAACAAGTTGATCAAGTACCGCCACCAAATGAGCCTCCATTGAAAAGATATACTAGAAAGTGCCAATCTCCTTCGAGATATAATTCAAGTGAGTATGTGATGCTTACAGATGGTGGAGAGCCTGAAACTTACCAAGAAGCCATTTCTTATTAGCAAAAGAAAGAGTGGTCTAATGCCATGCAGGAAGAGATGAAATCCTTGTGTGAGAACCACTTCTATGACTTGGTAAAGTTACCAAAAGGCTAACGCTCAAGAACCTATAAACCGAAAACAATAGCTCACAACTAAGGTACAAAGCTTGGCTGGTTGTGAGAGGATTTGGTCAAAAGAAAAGTGTTGACTTTGAAGAGATATTTTCTCCGATAGTGAAGATGTCATCCATCAGAGTTGTTCTTAGTCTAGCTGCCTGCTTCAATTTAGAGATAGAGCAACTTGATGTGAAAACTACATTTCTTCACGGTGATTTAGAAGAAGAAATTTATATGGAGCAACCAGAAGGGTTCAAAGTTAAGGGAAAGGAGAATCTTATGTGCAAGCTTCGAAAAAGTTTGTATGGGCTCAAACAAGCACCAAGACAATGGTACAAGAAGTTTGATTCTTTTATGGTGAGTCATGGGTACTCTAGAACTTCATCTAACCATTGTGTGTTTATAAAGAAACACTCAAGTGATGATTTCATTATCGTTCTGCTATATGTTGATGATATGCTAATTGTAGGCCATGATATTGGTAAGATTGAAAAGCTTAAAAAGAAGTTAAGTAAGTCTTTTGCAATGAAAGACTTCTTTTGTAATGAAAGACTTGGGATCGGCAAAACAAATGCTTGGCATGAAGATCTCCCATGATAGGAAGAATGGGAAACTTTGGCTATCTTAAGAAGGTTGTGTTGAAAAAGTTTTTGAAAGGTTCAATATAAGCAAGCAAAAGTAGTTTGTTCTCCACTTGCAAGGTACTTTAAGCTTACTTCTAAGCAATGTCCAACAAGTGAGATAAAAAAAGAAGAAATGAGTAAAGTTCCTTATGCGTCTACAGTTGACAGTTTGATGTATGTCATGGTTTACACAAGACCAGACATTACTCATGCTGTTGGAATTGTCAGCTGATTTATTTCTACTCCTGGAAAAGAACATTGGGCAACAATGAAATAGATATTACGATATCTGAGGGGCACTTCCAGAGTGTGTTTATGCTTTGACAGTGTGAGCCTATTTTAGAAGGGTACACAAATTCAGACATGGCAGGTGGTGTTGATTCTAGGAAATCCACTTCGGGGTTCTTTATGACCTTTGCAGGGGGAGTAGTCTCTTGGCAGTCTAAGTTACAGAAATGTGTTACTTTATCTAATACAGAAGCTGAGTACATTGCAATTACTAAAGCCTGCAAATAAGTTTTGTGGATGAAAAGGTTTCTTTAAGAATTGGGTCAGCAACAAGAGAAGTACATTGTCTATAGTGACAGTTAGAGTACCATCTACATTTCCAAAAATTCAACATTTCATTTAAGATCCAAGCATATTGATGTTAGATATCACTGGATTCGTGATGTACTTGAAACAAAGCAAATGCACTTAGAGAAAGTTCATACAAGTGAGAACAAATGGGATTTGTTGAGAAAATCTTTGCCTAAGGAAAAACTTGAAATGTGCAAGCAGAGAGCAAGCTTGGTCAAGCTCACTACATGACACGGAAGGGGAGAATCGTTGAGTTGTCTGCCCCATGTTGTGGGTAGTGGTGGGAATTCGGGCCGCCCGGCCCGAGCCCGACGGGCTTTTTTAGAATTTTGGCCCGGCCCGGCCCGGCCCATTTAATATTCGGGCCGGGTCGGCCCGGCCCGAATGATTAGAATGTAAGCCTAGCCCGGCCCGTGGGTTTAGAGCGGGCCGGGCCCGGGCCGGGCCGGGAGCGGGCCGGAATCAATTTTTAAAATTTTTATTTAATTTTATTTTTTATTTGTAATTTTTGAATAAATTTGTATATTTTTGATAATTTAATAATTTATTTAAATATATAATATGTTATCTTAGATAAAGATTCACTTTTAGATTAGTTGGTACATAATTAACTAATTTAGCAAGTTTCCAACACAATCATAAAACCTCACACAGATCCTAATTAAAGAGCTAAAATGGAATTTCCAAAGCAAACTTTGCGAGTGAATAATTCTCTATCATTGCCGTGTTGCTGCTGTTGCAATAATGGAAGGACTTGGAATAGGAGGAGTGAGAAAGAATATTTGTTGGGCTTCTTTTCTTTTTCTTTTTTTTTTTTTTTAACTGAGGATTTGGAACCACAACAAGCAGAGGAAAGAGAAAAAGCAGGTGAGTGGAAAGAGAGAGAAAAAGAGAAAAATTACTAAACTGGTGACTTGAAAATGTAAAAATAAAAGAGGACATATTAGCAAAAATAAATTTTATTGATGTTATGATTGCCTCATTAAAAACTTTACTAAGTAAAACCCATTGGGATAAAACCTTAGTAAAGAAAAAAGAGTACAATCTTAATTCATGTTTACAAATTTACAATGAAAAAAATATATCAATCAACATCAATAACCGGAAGGGGGAGCCGCAGGAGCATCGTCAATATCATCATCATCGATTATGTTCATTTCGTTAAAGTGTTGGAGTATCTCTTGATCTTCGACTGTATATTGCATCCTTTTATCTGCATGTTCCCAATCTTTTAAGCATGTAAGCACCTCGACCATCTCAGGTGTTAATGAGGTCCTCCGATCTTCAATTATCCTTCCAGCTGTGCTGAATGCTGATTCAGAAGAAATTGTTGATACAGGAATGGTTAAAATGTCACGTGCTAAACGGGACAGCACTGGAAAATTTGTCGACTGCAACCTCCACCAATCTAAAATTTTAAAATCTTCAGTATTTGTAGTTGAGTCGAGCAGTGAAAAATCTGTATCCAAGTATTTTGTGAGCTCCGAGTGTGTCGTACTCGTAGTAGTTGAACTTGCTGAAATTGGACGAGTAACACTCGAACTTGATGAGGAGCCCGATCTTGCTGGAGTAGAGAAAAAACCCAAAACTTTTTTCTTTTTCCGATCACCAGCAGTCGGAAGAGTTTCTTCGGTTTCAATGTTAGCTTGCCGCCCGAATTTATTCTGATAAGTTGCAAAAATCTCAAATAACTTGCTTTTAGTGTTAGCAAATGTTATAGAATATGTTGAAGCAAAATCTACATTCATATGTTCAGAAATATGAGTAAGACCATTATAAAGACCATTTAATTTAACTATAGGATTTAAAATAATGGCAAGGCAATATAATAAAGGCATGTTATTGTGATCCCAATATTTCATAAACTTTTTCTCCATTTTTTCTACTATTAGTTTAAGTAAACTATCATTTCTATATTCACAAAACAATGAAGAAATAAGCATTAATTGGGTGAAAACTAGTGGAGAAGTGGGATAATAAATACCAGACAATAAAACAGTAGCATCATAAAAAGTTTCTAAAAAATAAATCATTCTTTCAGCAATAAACCAATCAACATCAGATAATAATATGTTATTATGCTTTGTATTATAAAATATAGAAATAACATTCTTATATTCTATTACATTTTTCAACATTAAATAAGTTGAGTTCCACCTTACCGGCATATCAGTCCCGAATTTTCGAGGTTTCAAACCATCTGCTTTGCAATACCTCTTAAATTCACCAATGCGAGAATTTGAATTATGTATCCAAATGAGAGCATTACGAATATTTTCTATGTTATTACTTACCAACTTCATACCTGATTTTACAATGAGGTTGATGATATGGCATGCACAACGTTGATGTAATAAAATTCCACCAATATATTCTGACAAGTTGTTCTCAAGAAAACGAATTGCCGCGGTATTTGCCGAAGCATTATCTAGGGTGATTGAAATAATGCAATTGCTAATGCCAAATTCATTTAAAACACTCATAATATTATCAGTAATATTTGAAGCATTATGAGAATGATCAATCAGTCTAAAGCCAATAATTCTTTTTTGTAATTGCCACTGGGGATCTAAATAATGTGAAACTACACTAATATAATCTTGATTTGACCTAGCAACCCAAATATCAGATGTTAATGCAATACAAAATGTGTTTGTATTCATATAAGATATTAATGCAGTGCGTTTTTTACTATAATAAGATATAATATCACTCCTAATAGTTTTTCTAGTAACGCCTTTAAATTGTGGACAAAAAGATCTTTGAATATGTTCTTCATAAAAAGCATTTTCACCAAAACTAATAGGTAAATCTGTAGAAGCAATTAAACGAGCTAGAGATTCTCTAGCTACCATGGGATCATAAGAAAACGTACCTACCGAGCCATCGGAGTTGAATTTTAGAGTGCTTTGTGTTGGCTCTCTTCCTTGGACATGTTTCGCAACACATTTTTCACTATGGGCTAGTAAGTGGCGAGTCCCACCGGAAGAGTTAGCAGTTAAAGTTTTTTTACAAAACTTACATTTTGCTACTCTTGTTTGTTTTGTTTTGCCGTCGGGGCCGATCTCCTCATGCTGCATAACATCAAAGAATTGCCAAGCACGTGAAGTGGGTTTAGCAGTACCTTTTGGCTTTTTTGGTGGGCAACTGGTGCTCCCCGAACTACTTCTTGATGGTACCAACATTGGACTTGGTGGTATTGGAGTATTGAAACTCCTACGTCCAATCTCACGGACATTGTCACCAGCCTCCATACGGGAAATCTCCACTTCTTCGATGTCGCGGTCATCCATCCCGTAGTCGTCCTCATCAAAATCAAAAAATGGTTGTTGAACATTTGGATTTGGATCCATTTTGATTTTTTTTTGTAGGAAAGTAAGTATTAGAAATTTAGAATTTAGAAATAATGAGATTGAGAATATAAGTTATTAAAAAAAGTATAAGAAATAATGAGAATGTTGTTATATAGAATATAAATTATTGAATAATGAGAATTGAGAAATTGAAAATGAGGGAATATAGAGAAAGAAATTAAAGACTAAGAGTATAAGAGATTGAAATGAGAGTTGAGACTTGAGAGAAGAATGAAGTTATAAAGATGTGTGAGTGAAAAAATGAAATGGAAGGATATGGCTATTTATAGCCGGCCAAATGGGATTATGAGAAAAAAAAAATTGGGGAATGGGGATTATAGCCGTTGCCCAAACGGCTATTATTTCAGCTTTTCTGATTTCTTCCAACGGGCAATGGGAGTGGCGTGGGACAGTGGGCCTGGCAGAGAGCATGGGGATTATAGGCTTTAATAGGCTTATAGGCTTATAGCCGTTGCTGAAGTCTCGGAGTTGCTGAACTCCGTTGTTAACATTCTTATATTATGCATGGGGATTATAGGCTTTAATAGGCTTATAGGCTTATAGACTTCAGCAATAAAGCCGCTTTATAGGCTTATAGCCGTTGCCCAAAGGCCAAAGCCCCAAACTGCCACAGGCGGCAGGAATGAAAAAAAAAAAAGTTGCTTTGCTTATTTGCTTTTGAATTTTGATCTATCTCTCTGACAGTTGAAAGTCAATTTGACCCTCTCTCTCTCTCTCTTATTCTTTTCTTTATTCACTTCATCACTTCACTTGTTCAGATGGACAACGGGACAAATATATACATATATATAATATATTTTTTCTTTTCAAATCTTTTCAAAAGTTTTGTCAGTGAATCAATATTACCCTTTACCCATATGCACTGCATCCGGCTGTAACTAGTAGTAACTAGTAAGTGCAATTTTTTTTTTTTTAATAAATAATGAGCGGGCCCGGGCCGGCCCATCGGGCTAAAATATTCAGGCCGGGCCGGCCCGGCCCGTCGTGGGGGTGAGCGGTAGAAAAAGGGAAACAAAAAGGGGCTGCTGTTGGGTGTGCAAAAAAAAAAAAAAAAAACAGAGAGTGTGAGGAGAAAGCAAAGAGAAAGAAGATGGAGTTTTTGGGATTGTACTAGACAATTGAGCAGTGAAACGTATTCATTGGTGCTCAAATTTGACGTGGTGAATTTTTGTGACGAACTCTTCTCATCTACCATTCCGATTTTTGAATTGGTGTCTCTAAGATGCTTTTTCCAAATACCCACTTGAGACCTAAAATTAATTTCTTTTTATGCTATGTATTGAAATCCATCTTGTTGATGATAAACCTTATTGTTTAACCAAGATTGTGTTTTATCTTGATGATTGTGAGCCTCTAGCTGTATCTAGAGAGAACTTTGCAATCCAATTATTGTTGATATAATGGAAGTTAATATCGAACTACGGTCCTGTGGTTTTTCTCTTTGCATTGGAGGGTTTTCCACGTAAAAATCAGTGTCACTTGTGCGGTTGATTATTTTGATTTTTTATTGCTTTAGTTGTTATGTTGACTTTGTTGAAACTTACTTTTGGAGAACCATTTTTATCACACAAAAAGGGAAAAGTATAATTGATGGTTTTTTCCTACAGATCTAACACAAGTAGCCATGACAAATCTTAAAAACTATATTGTCTCTAGCGTCATGATAGGTAGCCATTTGGACAGTGGTCAAAGAAACGTGAAAAATTGTTTTGATCACTAAAGTGGCTGATACAGCTACGAGAAACTTCTAAAACCGATTCTGTGGAGCCTTTTGGGCCACTATGGAAAAAACGTAAGTTTTTGGGCTATTTCTCGTAGAAGTCTAACTTAGATAAGAGGTTTGGGTTATTATTATTATTATTATTTGTTATTTCTTCATCACTAATTTATCTTGATAATTTGAAACCCTTAAATGGGATAAAAAATAAAGTTTGACAAAGGATAATTTAGCCCATTCAATTACTCATAGCACACCAAATCACAATCTGCACAAGTTTTCAAAACATGACTTGGATCCACAAAACGAGTTCATTCACATCATGGAATACGAATATTGAACTTAGATCTTGGAAGAAGCCCTTATACAAAAGCATCAATATGATACTTGAGTTATTTAAGAAGTAAATCGCAAAAGATACTTGAACTTCAGTCTCTTTCTAAAAATAATCCATTTCTTGAAAGCTGTTTTAAATTCAAGTGCTGGGTTTTAAAATAAAATGTGCCAACATCAATTCTTTTGTTGAATAAAACGATGAAAAATGTTAAATAATTGAATTATTCCAAATTTAGTTTTTAAACTAAAACACATGTGCTAAATTTTGTCGTTTTACAAAATAAATAGATAGAACGTTATTATTAAAATATAAAGGTTGGAATTAGGATCAAAGATTTAAGGCCTAGATTGGGATAAGATAGAGATGGGAAGAAATGATTGGGTTCGAGATTGAGACTGGAATGGACACTAATCTAACCTAATCACACCCAATTGGTCAATCACCATCCCAACTTCAACCGTAACCCAAGCCTCAATGTTAATCCCAATTTTAGAAACAAGAAATCTTTAGTTCAAGAAAAATATTATTTAAAAAAATAAAACAACAATATATTTTCCTCAATTTTAAACAAAAAATGGCAACAGTCATAATTACAAATTACAAAACCAAGAGTACTAAAAAATAAAAATAAAAATAAAAAACAAAGATCACTAAACTTGTTTCTTAAAAATAAATATCACTTTATTTGTTTGAAAAAGAAACGGAAAAAAAAAATCCTTGTTTTAAAACCAATTTAGAATTGGGTTTAAGCTAACAATATTTATCATGGAGTTATATTCTTCTACTTTATATTTTACTTTATTTTGAAATATGCCGTTCGTTTGTACACTTTATATTATGAGATTATATCTAATATATAAATTTATACATTTTCTCGATCAACGGCTAATATTAATATGAAAAAAAATCCAAGATAATCTTAATTAAGAAGAATAGTTTCATTTCCCTTTTCATTTTCAACGGCTAGTATATGTATTACAAAACATACCCAAAGACAAATTTTTTTAAATTTTACATCCAAATCAATCTTTTTAAAAACAGAGCCAAACAAAATTTGAGAATAATCTCAATATCATTCTCAAAATCAAAAGTATTCTCGTACTAAAAGTAAAATGATTTTCAAAATAAATAAAAACAATATTAAACACCATCTAATTGTGAGCTGTCCCATTCCTTTGATGTTACCCACCATTGGGAATTTAAGGGGAGCTAAAGAAAAAGATGAAATATTACTATTGTAAAATAATTTATGATCGTTTTAATTATTAAAAAAAAAAAAAAAAGAATTGTGACTAAAACGTGATAAACAAATAATTTAAGGATTAATGAAACAATTTAGCCTTAACTTCTTAAACCCAAACAAAACCCTTGTCTCTCTCACTCTCTCTTTCTCTCTCCTCTCTCCTCTCTCCTCTCTCTCTTCTCTCTCTCTACCGCCTCTCTCTCCCTCCCATTTTCTGCTCGGCCTGCGCTCAAAATCATTTCTTCCAACTCGTGAGTAGCTTCCGATCTTGTTAATTCGCATTTCATCTTCTTATTTTTTACTTTTCCCTTTGTTTTTGCTTTCCAAGGCCGATAATTGTGGGCTCCAGGTGAATTAAACGGCTTTATCTGTACTTTTAAATTCGTTTTTTTTTTTTTTTGTTCAAATTTTGTTTTCAACTTAAAATTTTATGCTAATTTGATTATTCAAATGGATATACAAAATCTGTAATTCGGAAAATCGAGTGTGAATTCAAACAGGTTTTATAAGTACAACCAAAGAATATATGTAATTCTACCATATATAAATCTTTATGTATGAGATGGTAATTATTTGATTATATATTTGACTCTTGATGTAAATTTGAGTTTGAATTAGATTAATTTGTTTGTTGAAACTAAATTTGTACTGATTTTTAGGAGGGGGTTTTATACAGCAAGAGCATTTTTCAGTGGTGTTCTCCTAGCTTTATAGCTTTCGACCACTGATATGTCATTTGGTGACTCGTTCCTTGATTTCGACGCTATAAAGGCTTGGTTCGAGTTTAATACGAGCGCGGATATGGCCGATGGAGTGAAGGTTGATATTGGGGTTAATGAAGCGGATTCTTGTTGCAAAACCGGTGGTCAAGATCATGTCAGTGATGGAGCTGACTCGATTGGTATCGGGTCTAAGACAATTGGTGATGAATCGGGACCGATTGATTGTGGATCCCAAGATGTTGGGAAGGTGAAAGGAGGGGAGTGCGAAATGTTGGAGAATGCAAGTTGTTCAATTGAGGATGATATCGGGAAGGTCAGTTTGGTTGGCATGTCTGGAAACTCGGATGGTATGGATGAGAGCGGTACGAAGGGTGATGCAAAGAAAGGGAATGGTGTGAAATGTGAGACGGTGATCTGTGAGACAGTGATCAATGAGACTGGTGTGAAGCATGGAGCAATGGATGGGAATGGTGTAAAAGGTGACATGGTGGTCGATGAGGATGAGAGCGACAGTTCGGAATCTGAGCGTGTAGGTGCATTGTCATCGTCGTCTTCTTCTTCGTCTAGTTCTAGCTCAAGTGATGATGATGATGTGGAAGAGGAGGAAGAAGATGAGGATGATGAGGAGGAGGAGATGAAGGTGGATGTTGATCGAAATATTGAGGCAGGTGAAGTAGAAGAGGGTGAAATAAGGGATGCCGATGGGCAGGACATGGCAAACCAGACCAATGATGATGATGATGATGATGATGATGATGATGTAGAGGGAATGGTTGGTTGGAGTGATATAGAGGATGCCGACGATGAAGAGGATGGTAGTGGTGCTACCAAAGAACCCATTACATCAAAGAATGAGGTTAAGGTAAAGGAATATATATATATATATATATATATATATATATTTTGAGTTAGCTGTTGTTCTAGATGATTTGTATATGGGGAATGTAAAATTACTCATCTTTGTTTTAGCTGCCATCACAAATGACTATTGTGTGCGTTTGGTAATCTGAATATTGGTTGCTATGAGCTCTAAGGTTTTCGGCTTTTATCTTGTATATTTTAGATCTAAGTTCGAGCTTGAAGGTTTATTTTAACCAGAGTCATCTTTGCAAGTTTTGGACGTAAATTAACTTGGTTGTTGTTGTTGGTCTTTTTATTTTATTTTATTTTATTTATTTTAAATTACATCTTACGAAAGGCAACTGCTCATTGTGTCCCGTAAAATTAGATTTGCAATATCAGTTAGTTATAATATTTAACATATGGGCACGGTATCCTTTTGTTCCCTTAGTTAACCAAAAACTTGGTGAAACCATGTGATGATTATTTGTGTTCTTATGCAAGAATACGATTTTAAGGTGTTTTTTTTTTTTTTCTTTTTTTTTCTTTTTTTTAATCAAATTATATTGCAATTGTAGGCTCTACCTCCAGTTCCTACAGTGGATGCTACCTTGCTACCGCATCATCAGATGTTGCCCGTGGGAGTTGTTTTATCGGTAAGCTCAAGAAAAACCATATGCATAGATTCTCAAAATATGAAGAATAAAGCCTCAAGTTAAAGCATGAACATGAAAAGACTGATATTTATTGCTTTATGACCTATTGACATTTCAGCAGTTGCAAATGAGTTTTCTGATTTAGTTGGCTGCTTATATTTGAAACTATCCATTTGCAATCTTACAGATCCTCGGTAATCAAGTCATTGTTGAGGGAATTGAGAAGCATAGCCCTCTAAGCGATGGTTCTATTCTATGGGTAACGGAAAGCAAATCTCCACTAGGGTTGGTGGATGAAATTTTTGGACCTGTCAAACACCCATACTATATAGTGAGATACAATTCCGAAAGTGAAGTCCCTGTTGGGGTAGAAACAGGCACTTTAGTCTCTTTTGTTCCAGAGTTTGCCAGCCATGTGCTCAATAACAGGGATATTTTCAAGAAGGGTTATGATGCGTCTGGGGCTAATGATGAAGAGGTGTCTGATGAAGCAGAGTTTTCGGATGATGAGAAAGAGTCTGAGTACAAGAGAATGCAAAAAATGACAAAAAGAGGCACAAACAACCAGAAACCTAGAAACAATAAGAATAATAAAAAGAATGTCAAAAACCGAGGTGAGTCATGGAAAAATGGTAAACATTCACCCCAGGAAACACAAGCAGATGTAGGACCTGTACAGCCCAATCAACACCCTCATCGTTTCGCACCTCTCCCAACAGCAGTTGATCATGGTAATTGTTCAAACTCTTTTGCAGCTGGACAAGGTTTGATTGGTGGGGCAGGTTTAGTTCCACTACTTCCACCCGTTTCACAGACTGGTGGTTTTAATGCACCATCAAATGGAGTATGGGCAAATGGAATGTCATTTCAACAGCCACAGGGTGCTCTTTTTCCTAGTGGGTTTCCAACGAATGGCATGCCATGGCTTTCACAGAATTCTCAGCAGTATCCCTTTCAGATGCCGATTCCGAACACACTGCCTTTTCCACAGCAGGTCGATCCTAGCCAGAGGTTACTGTCTGCTGCTGTGTTTACAGGTGCGCAACCAAATGCTTTACCAGGATCCCAATTTCCGCAAGGTCTTGTGGGACAAAATCCATTCAACCCAGTAGCATTCGGAATTGGTTTGCAAGGTAATGTTGGCGAACAAGTAATTATTTCAAATGGGTTACCAGTGGGACAGAACTCTAATGTTCCACAATCCGGAGGTGTTTCCATAAATATCAAGGCTGCTCAGCAATTTAATCTAGGTGCTTCAAGTCATGGAAGAAGACCGTATCATCGCGGGGGTGGTCGCTTTGCAGGTGGAAGAGGTCGGAAGCAATCTGGGTGAAAGCAATCTTGTGTTCTGCCTCATGTTTTGTATTTAACCTGTAATATGCTATGACTGGAGCTGTTACTAGTTGATATTGCTTAGTTTTCTGTAAACGGGTTTATTTTAGTTTCAGTAGTCTTGCCTTTTAGAAGGCGAACATCCCACGGTTTTTGGTTCAGTACAAGGATGCTTGTGGATGGTTTTTATGTTCTGCCAAGTAGTTTTTATGAGATAAATCTTACAACGTTCCATTTTCTTTCTTGGGAAGTTCGTTTTCTACATTTCTTCTCTGGTATTTGCAGGTAATATCTTTGGATCTAAAGATTTGGTTCAATTTTGTACCTTCTGGAAAATGTCGTCCACCACTTTACGGAGAAGAAATCCTTTGGGAAAAGCAATCCATGCCCGTTAGACTAGCTACCAAAGAGGATTGTTGCTCATTCAGTTAAAGAGCTTGTGTGGCCATGTCACATAAAAGAAATTAACACTGTATCATTTATTTAAAAAAAATGTACACTTAAAAAAAAGTTTAAATATAAACTAAATCTTTTGACTGATCAGGTGTTTCTGACGTCTACGCAATCCGTTTGGTTAGTGTTTTTTTTAAATAGTAAAAGTGGGTAACCATATCAAAGAATATTTTTCTTTTTTGATGGCTTTTATGGTTTAATATTTTAGAGAAAACCAAATTAAGCCAATTCATATGCACTCGATTTCGGCCGTTTCATTGGAGCAGTTTAATTTAACTCAATTTTTAACTCGTGATATTTCACAAACATTACTGGTTGTCCATTTATGAAGACAAAAAGATGACATCCAAAGTCAGTAGCATATAAAGTTATACCTTCACAAGGATAAAGATAACATCTAAATATCAACAAATGTCTTACAAAAACTGTATTGGTACATTTATGGGTCGATTATTGATCGGCTTAGGCCGTTTTAGACCTCAAAATCACCAACCAGATTGACCACCAAAATAACTATAAGAAAACCGACCAATAATCTAACAATAATTAGCAATTTGGTTCAGTCTGATTAGATTGGCCGGTTTCCATGGTTTAAAAGATTTTTTGAACACCCGAAATTTCTGTTATTTAAATCTCATCTTTTCCGGAGTAATAATGCCGGAAAACACAAGAGAAGTCCTTGTTTTCATGACCATCTTGGCAAACCGCGGTATATCTGCAGAAAACAGTCAGTTCATCAGGTAACTCCAAAGACTACAGCACAAAATATTAGGCCTATAAACGAGCATAATTGGTTTTTATAGGTTCTTGTCCAAGTAACTGTACTAGGACAATCCAACCAAATTGTACAAGGTTATAAAGCTCAGGAAAGCTTGCACTAAATATCAAGAATCTGTACTACTATTATGCAGATTTTCCATTGCAGAAAATAACAGTTTCAATAATTGGAGAGACAGTTCTATGATTTTCGCCGTTGACTTTAAGTGCGAAGAACTCGAAGGTAGAGTCAAATAGTCAAATAGACTTACATTTTCTGTGCATGGGATGTAAATGGGCATGTAAGGCCAACCTCTTCGGCTGAAGATGCAGCCAAGTTTAGATCTTTAGCCTGCAATGTGTGGAACAAAATGGGTCGCTCATGGCTGTTGTCAATACTGTCAATCCAACAACTATAAGACAGTAAGTCAAAAATCCGATTTTCCATTAGTCTTGAAGGAGGAGGAGCAGGTGCTATTTTCTAGTGTAGTATTACCAACAAATATAAGAAAAAAGTTTTTAAAAAGGTAAACAATTTGTTTCAGATAAGGTGCTATATTCCAATACTGACTTGTCGAAAATGAGAAATGTGTTTAAGACCTGATAAATCATTGGGAGCAATATGGAACTATGAATATTATCAGGATAACAACAGCATCTCTTCGAGAAACAATCTTAAACAATTTACCATAAGCTTAGACGCAAAGCCACCATTGTAATTCCTCGACGAGGGCACGCCTTCCATCACTCCAGGAACAGGATTATACGCGTCACTGTCATCCAAGGTTTTAAGTACTAATCAGCACTGTTAAGTAAAAAATCTGCTGAATTGGAAACCAAAGCTGGAGTAGATTTAAAAAAAAAAAAAACAAAACAAGCGAGCCGAAGCAACTTTACATGCATTATTCAAAAACATCAGAGGAAAAAAAATTTCGCATAAATTTCTAATGAGTGGTTCCTTCAATGTGGACATCATTAAACAGTGTGTTTCTTTACAAGAATTTTGAATGTAATAGGGGAAAGGAAAAAGATGAAGGCAAAAGTGGTCTCCATGGTACCATAGCAAGATGGTTGGTTGAGTATAGAGAACTTTGAATAAAGAAATATAACTGTTTGTGTGACATCCAAGATTAGCTCTCTCTCTCTCTCTCTCTCCCCCTATTTATATATACACGCCAATTTATGGCCACCAATCATACTATAGTCAAGGTTCTCTTTCACCACAAACTTCTAAAATGGACTCGAGATTCATTCGGGCCTTCTTTCATAGACTTGCTGGAATTGAATTAGTTCTTTTTAAAATAAGATAGTAGAGGAATAGTTGTACCTACTCCAGCACCGAGCACTTGATGTATTGAATACTTTTGTTAAAGTGCTGGCAGCAATACCCAGAGACTGACCGAGCGCGAGGGCTTCTGACACTCCAAGCATACTAATAGCCATTGCCAAGTTATTGCAGATCTTTGCTGCCTAAATAGAAAACCATTCGATTGTTATCAAATATGGCGCAATAAACTATGAACACAAAATATCCAAAAAACAAACAGCTCATTAGTTTAATTTGGCACAATGGAGTATGAACCTTATACAAGGAGCTTGAGAGTATCTCAAATGAAGACTGAAGATGATAAAAAGAATATGGGTATGTTTGTCAATGAAATTGTGAACGGACAAATGCTGTAGTTTCATGTATGGCAACTTACCGAACCATTTCCTGGTCCACCGCAGTAAACTGTGTTCTTACCCATTGAAAGGAATAAGGGTTTTGCAGCCAGATAAGCTTCCTCCGAGCCTCCAACCTGTATGCAGACCATTTTTTCCATTATAAGTGCATATTTCAAAAGGGCACATTTTGGTGCTCTGACTTCTACACAAGCTCCCACACGCTTTATTATTATAAATGTATTCCATCCATGTTCATAAGGTACTCAAGCCTAGGGCAAAACCATAAAAAGTTCCACAAATTCCCATCTTCAAAGAGGGAGTTAGTAGACAAGTCTAAATATCACACAGTTAAGATCAAACTTTCAGTTAACAGGAAGATTATCGAGCAGCTTTGGAAAAGGGACCTTTACTATGTTCGGAAAGGGGCTAATATTCTGCTAGTAATTTCTTCTTTGTTCTACCTGTCCCTGAGAGAGATATTTTCAGTAAAATGATGAGGAAACTCAGCACAGATGCAGATTTCTCCGAAAGCAAAAGAGTTATCTTCTCTTACAAATTAAGCAAAACTAGTCCGTACAATTAGATCAAATGGTATTTTTATAAGTGTTCGGACACCAAACGACAGATTTTCCTTCTTAAAGAGAAGCCCTTGATGGGAACAGAATGAATGCTACCATGAAAGTAAGTGTTGCAGCTTCTGCAGCAGGTACACCTCCAGAGACAGGAGCATCCAACATTACCGGAGTCTCCCAACGAGCTTTTTTCTTCTTTAACGTGCAATTAGACATGGCAAGAGAAAGCTTCCTTGATGTTTGAGGATCAATTGTTGATGAATCTATTAATAGCCACGGTCGCAAGACGTTCCCACTGTGCAGCAAACCATTAGGCCCGGTGTAAACATCATTTACCTGGACAAAATAAGCATACATAAGTCCAATCCTCCCGAGTCAGAAACAACTAACTAAGATATGTGGAATAATGACTTTATGTAAAAAATAAATAAATAGATAAGGAAAAGAACATATGGACTACGGAATCATTAAACTCACATGGGATGAAGAAGGTAGCATCGTAATAACAACATCACTAACTTCCGCAATTTCATAAGGTGTTCCCTTTGTGTCAACTCCCATGTCAGAGAACTTCTTCAAGACATTATAATTTCTGAAAAGGGAGCAGAAATGTCACCGATAATTCTGAACAGTTTCGTGCATTATAATACTTGCTATGATCATAGATTTCCACCGCATATATGGCTCAAATAAAGGTCTAAATCCTTCAAATAATCATCAGTGGATCAGAAAAATAACAAAAAGGAATCAACAGATTAAAATTGAAACAACTTAAAGTGAAATATACTAGTACATTACATGTCATGCACGGCTACTTTGTATCCCGCCTTTATTAGATTATTCGCCATTCGGGATCCCATATTTCCAAGTCCTATAAATCCAATACTCTGCAGTACAGTGCATGATTCAAATGAGAAATGTTCATTATGCCTTTAAAAAAAATGCTTTAAAATGATAACCACGTCTATAATGCTTCCCTGCTCAATACTTGAATAACCGAGGGCGCGTTTATTAATCGGGAATTCAAAGAACACGAGTTAAGTTTCATGACAGAAGGATTTGCGTTTTAGCATAATTGAGTTCCAAAATTCCATGAAGCTTCAATCAGTAGAAGCTATGAGACATATAATTTCATATGTATAACACAAAAATGTTGATTCAAAATATGGCCTAGCGTTAATTTTATACCCAACTCCACCATAAAGTGAAAGTGATCGACTCTGCCCACCCATGTTCAAAAGAAAAAAACCCAAATAATAAAATAAGAAAACAAAAAACCAAAAAAAAAAGGGGAAAAACAACCCATTTTACAAATATAATCAGGAAGAAAAGTTATAAACTACAAAGGAAAAAGTAACTATAATTTTCTTGGATACCCAGAAGAGAAAATGGAAAAATGGAGTGGGAAACAGGACATAAGGAGAAGAAAAACAAACCTCAAACTGAGAAGGGGTTTGTGATGAAAACAAACTTTGTGAAGAGAATTGAAAGGGAATAGATTTCAGTTTTGTAGACGTGAATTTAGAGAGAGAAAGAAATGATCTTACTTTACTAATCGCCATAATATTCACTCTTTCTCTCTCGACAAGACAGGAAAACAAAAGACTAGGAACGTTTAACAGACAACAGAGAAATTGTGTCTGGTTCTTGGCCAGCTAAAGAATAACATGGTTGAGTTTGCGACGTCACTTATCATTTGTCAAGAAATCAAAATCCATGCCTTCCTTGGAATACTATATATATATATATATATATATATATATATATATTTTAGAGGGAATACTGTATTTAATGGTATCTTTAGGAAGAGAAATGTATATACAACCCAAGGTCCGGTTGTTTGTCTGGCGAGCTTTTAATGAGATCCTCCCAACGATGGCTTCACTTCGGCACAGAGGCATTAATTGTGACGATGTGTGTCCAAGATGCAATGGAAAGGCCGAATCTATTTCACATGCTATTCTCGAGTGTCCGACGTCTCTAGCAGTTTGGAAGCTCTCACGGTTTTGGAAAGAGGTAGAGAACAGGAGTGATGTCCCCTTTGCAGATTTTATGAGACGTATGCAGTCAGAGCTTTCAACAGAAGATCTTGCCTTGGTGTGTTGGATAGCATGGAAACTGTGGGGTGAAAGGAATAAGGTCATTCATGGGGGGGAGGATGGAGATCCGTTTACTATTCTTGATCTGAGTGTCGCTAGTTTTGGGGAATGGCAGGCCCTCTTCCAGGTTCCGGCTCGACAACAAGTTGTAGGCTCTGATCTGTGGTCACCCCTCGAACGGGGTATTATAAGTTAAACGTTGATGCGTCGGTTTCTCCAGGTTCGGACCACATTGGTATAGGTGCGGTTATCCGAGATGAGAAAGGGATCATACTGGGGGCAATGGCAAAAACCCTAGAGGGGCGATTTTCCCCTTTTTTGGCTGAATGTCAAGCGCTTCGTGAAGGGCTGTTGTTTGCAAAGGAGTTGGACAGTGTTCTCATTGAGGTGGAAACTGATGCTATAAATGTCGTTTCGGCTGTTATGGAGGTTCGGGATCTAGCCGATGAAAGTCCGATTATGGGAGATGTGAGGCAATTGCTTCTCCAACTGAAGAGTACTGGTGTGGTTCACATCCGTCGTGATGCTAATCATGTAGCTCATCTTCTAGCTAAGTTTGGTTTTCACTCTAATTGTACTAAGGTTTGGTTTCATGAGACTCCCTTTGTAGTCTCAAATGCCGTTTCTATTGAGGCTTATGCCTAATAATATTTGATTTTCAAAAAAAATTCTTTAGGTAAGGGAAAGAATAGAGATTTTCTAAATAGAAGAGAAAGAAAAAAAAATATCTAATTAAATATATTTTATAATTATAATCTCATATAAGTTAAGACATTATGATAAAATAAAGTTAAAATAGGTTTTCTACACACATTTGTATAGTAAAAAAATTTTCTATCCCATTTTTTTTTCCAAAGTTAGAAGGATTAAAATATTGTGGGATCCATAGATTTTTCATTTTCATTACTTTCTAATTTTCTATCTACCAAACAATCAAGATTTCATTTTCCTCTCAAAAATCCCTTATCTAATTTCCTTCCCTTCCCATTTTCACTCTACCAAACAAAAGTTAAGATATGCTAAATTACACTAATGTCCTCAAAACAGGGAGTCCGAATTGAGAAATAATGAAAAGTGCAAGATATAATTAGGGCTGACAACAGGGGACGGACCTAGCAAAATATTGATTTAAGCAGGACAGGGATGGGGATGATATTCAAGGATAAGGACGAAATCTTTTTTCCAAATTGAAACCAGGGCAGGGACAGGTAAATTATAAAAATTTAATAAGAAAAGAATAGGAAGCACCTTTGTCCCGCCTTCTTGCTGCAATACATATGTTACATATATATATATATATTATGCATATATATATATATATATATGAATGTTAACTTTTTAAACTTTAAATGTTTTTAGTTTTTTTTTTCTATTAAAAATAATCACTAACTACATCTTTTTCACTAAAAAAAAAAAAAAAGGAATAAAAGTTATTATTAGTTAGTATCATCTTAATGAGCTAATACTAGTTAGTATATGATTTTTAGTTTTCGGATTTTTTCTTTTTTTTTATGGATCATTTATGTGGCTTCATATTAAATATAATATGTATTTGTTTAGAAATGGATTGGTTTTGTGAAATTTTTCATTTGGATCTTAATTTATAGTTAATTTTTACTTTATTATTTAATTGTTCTAGTGTGTTTTTTTTTTTTTTTTTTAAAGTTGTGTAATTTTCAAAATGAATAGTTTTATTGACGGATAATGGGATAGGTATGGGAAAAGTTCTTTCAATTGAGAATTTCCGGCCCCAACCCTGCCCTTTTTGGGTGGGAATGGGAATGGTTTTAAAGGTCCTGAATGGAGATAGGAAAGCTATCCCCGCGCCCATAACATCCCATTCATTGCTACTTGCTAATTGACATCTGTTATCGTCAGATTATATCATCAAGGATTGCCTAATTTGAAGTCCTAAATATACAATTAAATGTTTGAGGGGTCTAAATTTCAAATGACAAAAATTTAGAGTGCACAATGCAACACATAATTTAGTACAATTGTTTATCTATTTTTGATCAATTTTATAAATGACCTTTCAATTATACATTTTGTCTCATATTTATCTGGTTTCTTACTTTTAATTTTACATATCACACTTTCTTAAAACTTTTTTGTTGTTATGCCAACAATCTCTTTGTCAATATTATGCACCAAGATTAGATAAAAATTGAACATGTAATGGTAATATTAGCTTTTGTATAGGTAAAATCGTAATAAAAAAATTTTTATTGAAAATTTACCTCAATCATAGATATTTTGGAAGAAAATTATACTTTAATCAAATATATATAATGTCATAGAGTTATATTGGAGGTACCATTTCCTTCCAAAAATTTTTAATTACAATTTTAATTTTAATTAAAACTCACATGATCTGAACATGTTCAATTTCTGTTCATTTTTCTACGAAATATTGATATAGGAACCATTTTCACAATAGTAGAAAAGTTAGACATAGTGACGTGTAAAATTAAAAATTAAGGACTAATTTAAGACTGAGTATAGTTCAGGGGCCACTTGTGAAAATAACCTAAATTTTTAAAAGCTTTGGAAGATAAGTTATTCTTGAATTTAGGATTCGATGGAAGTTTTGAATTTGAAAATCTTTTTTTTTTTTTTTCTCATGCTAAATATTTGTACTTCATTAGAAATGGTATCCAGTCTACTTGTCCAATTAATGTAACTTTTTTATTTATATATATATATCTAATTATTAATTAATTTACTTGTTACTTTATGGGTGATATGATATTAGTTGAAATTATCAATACAAATAATTTATATCACAGAAAATATTACACATGCATGATCTTAATATAACATGTTACGAACCTTATATTATATCATTGGATTAATATTAGTGTTATTTAAATATATAAAGAAGCATTTAAAAAAAAGAATGAGGGTGAAATATCATTATAACTACAAATGTCTATAGTAATATAACTATCTTATTTTTCGTGAATTGTTATAATCTGATTTTATAGATGGTAGGAGGACAATGACATTGCAGTTTGATACACCAGAATCCCCTTCATTTTCGCTTGTGTCTATTGCAAGAGATAATCACATATAATCTCATAATCTTATAATATAAAGAAAGATAAAGTGTATAAATGGTCTTCATAATCCACGTCATTGTCATTATCTGTACACTTGGAGAGCATCTTGTCACTTGCTAAATGCAATGTTTCACGTTAAGTCGGAGCCCATTATAAATATTTTTATGAAGGATTTATTCTCATCTGTTCTTATTCACATTTTGTGCTTTTTTATTTTATAGTTGTAGGCGCGTGCCATGCAACGTGTTTAATCAACTGGTTAAATAAAAAATTAATTATGAGATACTATGAGAAAATAATTGTTCAAAGAATATTGGGAGAAAATATTTAAATAGTAAGAAATTAGAGAGAAGTTAGTGAATCACATAAAAAGTTAATTAGGTAGTTCTATGAGAAAATAATATTTTAGATTATCACAAAAAAAAAAAGTTTGAATAAGTATACATTTAAAAAAATTTATTTCAGTATGGGTAAAAAAAAAATGAAAAATAAAAATTGAAAACAATGAAAGAAAGCATACAAAAAAGATATCAACACAGGAATAAAAGTGAAGAATAATTTTAAAGAGTTTAAAGAATAATATATATATTTATATGTATGTGTGTGAATATATATATATAATATATATATCAAATACTATGAAATATAGTAGTTGAGAATCTGAAATAATCATCAAAAAAAATAACAATTATGCTGAAAGAATTTTTTAAATGAAGGGTCCGTTTAGTGAATGAGTTTGAGTTGGAAATTTTAAGTTTTAATAGTAATTTTTATTGATTTTTCAGAAAAGACAAAAAAAAATTTTCAAATAAAATAAAAAACTTTTTCAAAAAAAAAAAGATAAAAATTGATATGAAAATTTTAAATTTGAACTCACGAAACAAACGAGGCCGAAATAAAGCAGAAAAAAAGTTTTAGCAATTAAAAAAAAAACAATGAAAGAAATGGAAAAGGGAAAGAATGAAAGAGAATAAAAAAGAAAGAGAGAGAGAAGGGAATGACTCGTGTAAAAAGAATGAAGAGCCTGTGACTGCACTCCTTTTATAAATGTTAAGATTAGCGGAGCAACTTTTTCTTTTCTTTTCTTTTCTTTTCCTTTTTTTTTTTTTTTTTAAGTTTTAACTGTAGGATCTAATTTTAACAGTTATACATATGAGTGTAAGCATTTTTACCATGATAGTTTTAACATGAATACTCATAAATTCAACCGCTAAAATTTAATCCAACTTATAAAAGAACTTACTCTATTAGTAAGGAGTAAGATAAAAAGTTCCTAATACAAACCAAACATATTAAGCAAAGTTATTTTAAAACCGCGGTATCTTAATACTACTGAATTTTTATCCTTTTATCTTTTGTCCAATGTAGTAAAAGAGCCAAAGTTCTAGCTTTCGTACACTACCCCGAATGACACATGACAGCCTGTCTTTTTTATGCTTTTTACATTTTTTTCTGTCTCATTCATTTTTTTTATTTTCGGTCTTATTTTTTTGTCCCCTTTTCGTCTTGTTTCTATATTTACGATAATTATTATTAAAAAAAAAAAAAAAAAAGATGGGGGGGGGGGGCAAGGGTTATTGTTTTTGTACACATTCTCCATGTAACATGTTAGGCATAATTTTTTTTTTCATTTTTTCTTTTCCAGTCCATTTATTTATGTTTTTGTTTATTTTACGATTGAGAGTTGGGTATAGAAAATGGTATGTGAATTTACTTCTATGACTAAATTTGCAACCACAAAATTTAACCCAAGAACCATATTGGGGTTCAGTGAAGCAGACCAAAGATAAATAATCTTTGTTATATATATAGCAACATAATAGGAAAAAAAAAAAAAAAAACAGCAATAATCTTTTTCCAAGGCATTTTCTTGACCTTGGATGTGTATTCTACTTCCAATAAACTTGCAAAGGAAGAGATGAAAAATAATTGAAACATTTGCATCCTTTCAAATATGATCCATTTTTACAGAAAATGGTTAATACATTTTACTGATTACATGATCAGAATTACCCAAAAAAAAAGACAAAACAAAAGGGATGCTAATGAGATATTAAGTCCCCCACAAAAATCTAAAACTTCCAAACTAGTTAGATTCACAAAAACAAACTAAATCGATGAAAGATCCTCATATATAGTCTTGATACCTGGCCTCTCCGAAACCGATCTTAAACACCGCAAGGCGATTCCGAGAACCTCCTTCATTCCCTTCTCCACCGCGGGGTTCCCCATTTCCGGCGTCAATGCGGCATCAAAGCAGTCTGATCCACGACCCTCTGATACTCTCACCCGCACCCAGTCTGTCAAATCGACCCCTCCTTCCTCGCCCGAAATCACATCACCAGCAGACCTTCCAGTTAAAAGCTCCAACAGAATGACTCCGAACGCATAAACATCAGACTTGAAGGAAGGCAGTGGCTTCTTGGAAGCAGCCAACTCCGGGGCACGATAACCTAGGACCCCGGCGTCAAGAATCTGTTCAATGGTGCCTGCTTGGGTCATTAGGCGGTGGAGGCAGTAGTCAGCAACACGGGCATTGAGATCAGGCCCGTCTAAGAGTACATTTGTCGCTTTAAGGTTACCGTGCGGAACAGCACGGTCAAAATGGAGATAGTTCAGACCACGTGCAACATCAACAGCGATTTTGAGCCTTTGAACCCAGGGTAATGGAGGCCCTTTTCTTCCCGGTCGATCTAGATAAATATTTTACATAAAATAATCAGAAACGAGAATTAAACAAAATCCAAATATACAGGCAAGCATCTAGGAAGAGAAGCAGACGGAACGTTTGCATAGGCACAAAATATTCTTCACAAGCGCACATAACAGATCCTTATGCGAGAAACAGAATAACGAGACAAAGTTGCAAAAATTCTTCAAAAAGCCAATGACAAAGAAATTGCAACTGAACATATTTGACGGTTGTGTTGTTTGTCTCCTAGCAGTCCGGCTAAAGAACTTGAAGACAACACGGAAAAGTACTTCAAAGTTTGTGCACTGTATCGGGTTATTTCATACAATCAGCACAAAGCTTACAGACAGGTTGGTTGAATGGCGGCAGTGAACAATCTAAAAGGTACCAATCTTATGTGCAGGTAAAGATTCTTACATGCCATGACCTAGAAATACTTGAGTGTCGCTCATCGGTTATTAGCCGAGCAAATGGTTTTGCATGAGTGCAATACGAAGATTTCCAAGCCATCAACGTGAATGCCCGATACATATTCGTATACTGCTTGGCAATACTACGAATGACCTCAATGAAAATGAAATGGACAACCGAATTATCAATAAAACATAGAAAGCAATTATGATATTGCATGATATCTAACTATGTTGATGGAAAACACAACAGAATTGTCACACGAAGTTATGCATCCCAGCAACGTCATCATATGAATTATTCAATGCCTTTTTTTTCCACCAAGAAAAAAGGTATGCTCTCTGTTCATGTATTTTTCAAAATTTCTAACAAGATTAACACGTTGAAGTGAAGGGCGACAAGTTACCATAAAGAAAGCTTGCAAGACTGCCTGGTGCAATGTAATCTGAAAGGATAAGCTTCTCATGTTGTGTGGGACCCCAATAATACCCTTTCAGACCCACCACGTTTGGATGCCCGATGTTTGTAAATTTCTTAGCTTCCTTGGCGAACTCTTTTTTCTGTTTTGCCACCCCTTCTCTCAACCACTTGACCGTCAAGAACAAACCATTGTCCAAAGTTGCCCTATACGATGTCCCATGGCTGCTTCTCCCCAATACTTCTGCAGGCGCTCTCGACAATTCCTCGGGTGTCAATGTGATAGTATCATCGAGAAAATAAAGCTCACCCACCAACCTATCAGGCGAACGAACATCCAATTTCGCAAGGCTTTCAGCAGCAAGCAAATCTCCAGACTCTGGTGACCAAGACATATGACTGGTTTTTGAAGGTGAAAAGCCAGTAAGAGTTGCCGCCTTCTCATCAGAACTAATAATTTCGGATGAGGCTCCTCTTCGTGATGTGACAAGGTCCTCAGCCGAAACAGTCAAAGCACTGCTGGTGTCTGTTCCACGAATCCTAGACGGGTTTGGCTGAGCATGCCGGCTGGTGTCTTTTTTCATGGTGTGCTCTGGGGGATGTCTCCTTGACATGCGGATATAATGTATGAAGATAGCAAGCAAAAGGAGAATGACCAGAACAATAACACAAGATACTATTATAATTACTTTGACGACAGTGTTGAGTGACTTTCTCTTGGACTTTTGGGCTGGAGAATTTCCTGGTTCAGAAGACCCGCCACCTGGAAAACGCAAACCAGAATTTCCAGGAAAGAAAGAAGATCTAGGAAACTTCTTCAGGTTCTCCGGGACCACGCCAGTAAGATCATTGTAGGAAGCATTAAAGCTTACAAGGCCGTCAGGTAAGTTGTCTGGCAGAGGACCTGTGAAATGATTCTCCGATATATCTAATGAGATTAGAGAGCTCATGTCAGTCACCGAAGTTGGAAGAGAACCCGAAAAGTTATTTCCCGCGATATTAAGCACTTGAATTGGAGTTGAACCAACTTGATCGGGAAAATAGCCACTAAGCTGGTTATGAGACAGATCGAGAATGTGCAGATTCGAATCACTAGGCAAAGGCTCCGATAACTTGATAGAGCCAGTAAGCATATTATGGTCAAGGTGAAGCTCTTGCAAGGTTGGCATTGTTAGCAAATCAGCTAAAACCGGTCCATCTAACTGGTTGGAACTGAGATCAAGGACTCTAAGCTTTGGATACTGAGTTATAACACTTGGCAGGGAATTACTAAGTGAATTATGGGAGAGATTGAGATAATTCAAACGCAAAAACTGCGGAGTAACCTCAGGGATCGGCCCGGTCAAACGGTTCCCACTCAAATCGAGAAATTCAAGGTTTCCCCATTTCGACATCCTGGTTAAATTTCCCCCAAATTCATTGTTTGATAGATCAAGTACGGCACAGCTTCCAGTCAACAATGGTAGCTCGCCTGTAAGTGCATTTGTTGAAAGATTGAGAACCTGTAAATTTGTGGATGTAATCGAGCTAATCGGTCCTGAAGAAAAGAAATTGTTAATGTGAGACATCTAGTTGACCAGAATTACCAATTCATAGAAGAGATTAATAATTTGCAACTATAAGAGCACTGAAAGTAGTTGATAATCGAAGTACCTGAGAGATTATTGCCACTCAAATCCAGGTCGCTCAAGACGAGAGAATCGCCTTTCAATAGGTTGTTAGGAATATCTCCCGAAAATTTGTTGTTACTGAGCTTCAGGACTTGGAGATCATAGGTAAAACTAAATCCAGGGAGCTCGCCCGAAAGCTGATTGTAGCTAAGGTCCAACACCTTCAAGTTTTCGAATATCGGTAGCTCCCCACTGCTCACCAGCGAACCAGTAAGCTGGTTGCGGCTAAGATTCAAGTACTTGATAGTATCCGAAATGTGAGACAAAAACTTATCTTGCTGTGAACTAGTTAGCATATTGTCGCTGAAATCAACATGAGTGGCTGTTGCTAAGAGAAAGAATTCAACGTCTAGATGACCCTCGAGCTTATTCCCATGTAAGTCGATCACATCAAGACCCGAAATCAGCTCGAACCCTTTTGGGATTCCCTTGGTAAAGCCGTTCAAAGACAGGTTTAGATACACCAAGTCAGAAATTCTCGCAAGCGATGCCGGCAAAGGCCCAGAGAAGGAGTTGCCACTCAAGTCCAAAGACTGGATTGAGGACAGCCCCGAAATCGAATCCGGGATCGAGCCCGAAAAGTTGTTGCCAGCCAATGAGATGTTCCTTAGGCTCCCTAACTTGCCAATCCCCGCTGGTAATGACGACGAGAAAAGATTACCGGAGACATCAAGATACTCGAGGCTCTTGAAGTCGGCTATGTTGTCGGGAATCTTGCCCGTGATTGAGTTGTTGGACATGGAAAGCTTGACAAGCTTTGTGAGATTGGCAAACACGCTAAGGTCTACATCTGCAGAGAGGCCCAAGTTATCTAGAACAACCCCGGCTACATTCCCGCCATTGCAGACAATGCCATTCCAAGAAGAAGGGCAGCCATTAAAGTCAATAGACTCGTCATTCCAAGAATCTAGGACATATTTAGTGGGATCACGCTTGATACCCTTCCTGAATTCAAGCAGAGCCAGAATGTCCTGAGAAGGAAGCTGGCCCATGGCGGAGCAAAAAAGTAGGGACAGCAAAAAAATCCCATACAACTTCATTCTCAATCTTCCTAGTAGTTTCTTCACCCCCAACTCCAAGTGAAAAAAAAAAAGAAGAAGAAGAAGAAGCTCAATGTGGAGACAGAAATGGAGTTCAAACTTCAAACCCACGAACTGATAGAAGCAGAACTCACATTACAGTGAAACAAGAGACAAAATGATGATTTTGTAGCCACTTCAGCAAGCAAGACCATGATTTTTTTGAAGCACAAATGGAAACAAAACAACAAGAAGTTAATCAGAATAGCACCTTTCCAACAAATGAAAGACTAAATCTTTGGAGTGCATAGAGATTGAAGAGAGGATTTATGTCCCAAAGAGACTGTTTTTCGACTGCCCCAGACACACCCCAAAAAAAAAAAAAAATTCCCAGAGAGAGACTTTCAGAAACGAAAAACACAAACTTTGGTTAGCTCTTAGAGATCTAAGCAATAAAGTTGCAAACTTTTAAACCAAGATCCCATTTTTAAGAGGAAATAATGCTAACCCAGAAGAGTAAAAGAGGAGAAAAGAATGAAGGAGATTCAAAAATGAGCTTAAACACCATACCTCACCCACATTGTTCCAGAGAAGCTCAGAAACTAGGAAGTGGGTCTGCAAAATCAACAACCAAATTGCACTCAAGAGAAGGGACCCATGAAATTTTTATTTTATTTTGTTTTCATTTTCACTATAAAGTCCTTAATAAAAAGTACCTTTGTTAGAGGGGAACACAAAGAAAAGAAAATGAGAAAATGAGAAAATGTAAAAAACCCAGCTCCTCTTTTATTGCATTCTTTAATGCCAGTGAAAACAAAGAACCCTAAAAAAGGTACTGACTTTTGTCCACTTTTCATCTGGGTCTGGGAGAGTTAACATGTGAGGACACTAAACAACAAAACCAAAAACAGTTTTTTTTTCATCCGATAATTATTTTAAAAAAAAAAGGGAGAAACCCAGATTTTAGTTCAGTCTTTTGAGGGGTTTAGTGTCAGCAAATTGAGAGAAAAAGCGGTAAAATGCAAAGGGTTTTTCCCTCTCTTTTTCTGGGTCTGAGTGATTTTCACTGTAATTTATGACTGCTTCACCCGCCAAAAAAAAAAATAAAGAAAGAAAGAAAAAGACGAGAATCTCTGAAGATAGAGAGTGTAGTCTTTGTACGTCCTAGTGGACGTCAAATGGACTTATTAAACACAGTTTAACGTTTTCAGTTTTTTTTTTTTTTTTCTTTTTCTTTTTATCTTGTAACAACCATTTTCATTTTTGTAAAATAATGAAAAGTTCATATCATGATACCAGACATAATCTAATAATAATATTATATTTAATTATATTAAAAAATATATAATTTAAATCCTCAAATTTTAATGTTAAAAAACTATATACTATCCTATAAATAAGTATTTGTTTGTTGTTTGATCAATTTTTTAATAATTTAATCTTTAATTAGATGTATTTTTATATGATGTTGTAAAATTTTCATATTGACCTACCTTTAAAAAAATACAATTCTTATCATAAATTATGTTAATGAGTCATAAAATCTTTATTTATCCAAATTGATATATTGATAAAGATGTCTTTTACTATTTTATCTCTAGGATGTTTTCAAATGTGATACTTAACAACTTATTACGGTGATATTTAACCCATAATAATTTACATGAAACAAATTCATGTTTTAAGTAAAATTATATCAAATCTTTTTCATCTTATTGATTAAACTTGTGATTTTTTTTAATAGATTATGTCTCTGCTTAATTCGTTAATTATAGATAAAATTTTGAAATAGAATTAATTAATTTTTTAAAAATTAATTATAATTATCGTTGATTTAAAAAAATAAAAAATAAAAACTGATAATTTTGAATTGGAGACCGAAAAGTAAGGACATCTTCTGAAATTAATAATTAGATTATTGAAATAACTTTTTTACGAGAAAAAAATCAATAATAGCATTAAATTAAAATAAAAATATATATATGGATAAGTAATTTCCTTTTTAAAGAAATGCATAGTGTTTTTTTTTTTTTTGGCTGAAAAAGGAAATGCAGAGTGTTTGAAAGAGAAGGGCATCGTGAGACGCTACGTGGGATATGGGGCCCCACAAAGTGCCCCTTTGACCAAGTTGTTTGTGTTTTTGTTCCCAACACTAGTCCTTCACGAGTTCCAATAAGACATTTTAGAGGTGAAGTTGGTGTAGACATTATGGGACGCTTAAGGAGTTGGGACCCAAGTTTTTTGAAGCACCATTTGTTGTGTGACACGTGGATAATGGGTCCCGCTAGTAATTGTCTTAACAGGTTGTGAGCTCGTGGGTCTATTTATATTTTTGGAGGCCTACATAAATTCTCTCTTGATAGTGAAATTTTGACACGCACCCACTGCTATTTATATTCATATAATATAATAATTGGATGTCACGATAGTGAAGTTTTGTCACATAAAAAATGTAATGATATGAAGTCATTCATGATCACATTATTTTCACTTTATTGCATTTTTTGCATTAAACTTTTAATTACTATTTGAACAAAAAAAATCTTAATTAATTAAATGATAAAGATTTCAATTTTTAAATTTAGAGTTGGGTATTGAAGATGAAGAGTTGCTGAAATGACAAACTCAAGTGTCTCATAAGTATTAGGAATTCTCTTTATGTCATTAAGTACTTGCAAATTATGATTTAGTTGGGTTTATTTATGCTGAAGGCTTTATGGATTATAGTTATCTGTTTTGCGGGAAATGGATGTGTATTATTTTGTGTGGAAAAAAAAAACACAATGATATTTTTGTTTAATAATAATTGCTTAAAAAATAATTAAGTTAGCTATTAATGTGTTCATTTACCGATTAGTAAGGTTTCTTCTTCTTCTTTTATTTTTTATTTATTTATTTATTTTTTTTTTTTGGCTCAAGTATCAATTGGTATGTTAGCTATCACATTTGACTAAAGTTTACTAAATGACATATTGAGGATAGGTGTGTCAGATGAGAAAACATGTCAAGATAGAAGTTTAAAGAACCAGCAACGCGATAAAAAATTAGGAGAGTCGAGTGATTACATGAAAAAGTTGAAACATTAATCAATAAAAATTAAATGTCATATCTAATATTGATTATATTTAGTAGAATATTTGTCATCAAATTTATCATATGACAGATTTGATATAAAAAATAATTTTCCCCTCAAGAGTTTTTTTTTTTTTTTCATCCGAATGTCAAAATTTATTATTTATATGTATCTTTTTTTTTTCCCTAAAAAAAAAGGATTAAATGGGTAGATGTTGAAATGCCCATATAATCCCAAGGAGTTAAATGTCCCCCACGTGATATATAAATCCCTCATTAAGTAAATTGTTTATATACCCCGACTAATTTGATAGTGACGATTTGGATTCAAACATTCAGCAAGAAAAACAAACGCTGCACCAACCAACTTAAGGGACATTGGCTATTGCCCATATATCAATTTACTACCCTATTAGAAATGCTCTAACCTTCCAATAGCCGGTTTTTATTTTATCACATTATAGTTAGTGAATTTCAAAAATCTTTGTCTTTTTCATTCTATTGTGTTACAACTTTACCATCAACTCTTTATCAAACCCTTCTATTCGCACTATTCATTTTGTGCATTTTTACGTTATAACGTGACTCTAATGTTTGCAGAAATATGTGATATAGTCTTTTTTTTTTTTGTTTTTTTGGGTAGGAAAGGACGAAGAAATATGTGATATAGTGTTCTCTGAGTCAATCAGTTCATTATTTTGGAATTTCCTTCCCTTGTTGAGAAATAATACGACAAAAAAATAAAAAGAACATTTTAATTCCACCGACATTTTTCATGGAAACGATTTTATCAAATATCTTTTCTTTTTAATTATATTTATTTAATCCATACGTGAAGGTCATCCTATTAAGTAAATTATCATCATAAAAAAATGTATGTACATATATATTTATCTCCATTTTATATAGATCAAGCTTCTTCAGGGAGGATTCTTATAAAAAATTAAAAATTAAAAAAAAAAAAAAGAAAAACATCTTCAGGGAGGAAATTGGGCCGTCATTTTTTGGATCATACTTCTCCTTTGAAAAAAAAAAAAAAAAGTATGACAACAATTAGCATATCAAATGACAATTCTTTTCAATTTCAAAAGAAAAAAATGACACTCTTTTCTATTTTCCAAGTAAAGTGACTACAACATAATAAGAAATTTTATGCAAATATATTATTGTTGGCCAAACTCTCATACGTGAATCTAGAGCACCACTTATTTATGAAAATTAGAAATTAATGTCCTGCTAATTTAATTTTATTTATTTATAATTTTGGATAGAAACAAAAGTCATTCAGAAAGGTAAATCCAAGAGTCCAAAGGTTTTGGAAAATCTAATCTTGTCTTTGGTACTGCATGATTTCACACTGCAAGAACTCCAAAACACCATGCAAATTTTAACATTGTTCTTAACTGTGTATTCCATGGATCATAGATTAGATCAACATGCATATTATGATATATTTATATATATATATTTTTTTTATTTTGGTGAAAGATATATAAAGGGTGTTTGGTGAAAGATATTTTTTTTAAAACATTATGACTGACATTTATTTTTACTATATCATGAGCTTCTAAAGGTTTGTTTGGTTGGTTAGTTTGAGTTGAAATATTTTAGTTGTAATAATAAAATTTTTTGAATTTTCAGAAAAGACAAAAATTTTTTTGGGAAAAAAATAAAATCTTTTTGGAAGAAAGATAAAAAAAATATATAATTTAAGTTAAAATGAGATGATAAGATAAACAGGGACTAATAATTTAATCTTTAGGCCGAGCTCCTTTGATTACGAGCTCCTTTAATTACGAAACCCAATCAACCGTTCATTTATGACTGACGTATTAATAGCTTTCAGGGACAACATCACATACAGTAATTCTAAGAACTTAAGCTCAAGAATGACCTCGTACACTTGTCTCATAACCAATCACGAAAATATCGACAGGTTTATTGATAGTTTTTTCCAAATTATCTGTAAATGGGTATTCTTGTTACAAATACAGTAAGTAAGTATATTTTTAATCGGAATATATACTATATATTGATACTTTTTCTGACTAAAATCTATAACATATTAATATTCGTTTTATTCCTTCATAATTTTACCAAAATATCCGAAAACATACAGATATTTTTATAGATATATCCATTAAATATCTACTGATATCCATATATATATATATAAAGCAAAAGACTTAAAAAAGAAATAAAAGGAATTTTTTAGTAAATAAAAAATATTCCTATGCCCTTTACTTTGGGATGTTGTATCAACCAATGATAATATTAATAATAATTCCTTAAGTTCATTTTTTTTTTTTTTTGGGTAACTGGCACTTATATCTAGCATGTCAGGAATTAAAGGTTTTTTTTTTAATTGTATTTAATTATGAACTTTGTATACTTTTATTGTTATGAAAAATATTATAAGATTCTACAATTTATAATTAATGAAGTTGTTATCCTATCAATGTATTTTGTTTAATAAATCTTTTTTATGTACACTGTGCTTTACATATTTTTTGAATACATCATTTTATTGTTAAAAATAGATCAGTTTGACATATTATTTAGTTCTTTTCATTACTTTTAATTTTACTTCAAATTTTTAATTTTTTTAATGCAAATATCCATATAAATTTTTTTTACTGACATCGACGTCGATATCAGCATTATCTATCAATATTTCCGTAGATTTAGGCCCTCAATCTATCAATAAACATTGATATTTTCATCCTTAATGCAAACATTTTTTTTTTTTTTTTTTAGTGAAGGGGACTAAAACATTGTAAGATAAAAAGGAAAGAAAGCAAAAACAATAAATAAATAAGTTATAGTACTGAAGTTAGAAGCCAAATCTAAAGAACTTTTTTCTTCCTGTCCGAAACAATCAATTTGAAGGAAGAAAACGAAAAAGGTATGGTACGGCTAAAAGGTTGTGGAAGGCAGAATGATGAGCCCCATTGAAGTTCATTAATTAAGTGGGTAACACATTAAAGTTATTAAACCCACCAAATACATTTTCACTCGAAGAAAAAACAAAATCAAGAACTAACATGGACGACAATAAATTTGTGTAATGGTTTTTCTTTTCTTGGACATAAGAAAAAGAAAAAGAAAACAAACACTACTATTCCTGCATATTGTTGATTGTCCATATTAATATATTTATGGGTAAATTTCATTAATAGCACTTCTAGAGAAAATAATATTAAATTTAGCACCACTTTTTATTTCATTCAGTTTTAGCATTGTTTGTGGGACCCAGTAGCATTTAATGTATGTAAATTTCCAAGTTTACCCTCATCTCCTTCATATGCCCCTAAAAAATTTTTAAACCAACATCTACTGTGCTTTAGAGAGAGAAACTGAAATCTAGAGAGAGAAAGAGTTGCAGTCGGCCGGAACCGCTCGGAAACCGTCCGAAACTACCACGAAAGCCCTCTATAAACCGCTTGGAAGTCTGTGAACGTCGGAAAATCTTTAAAAACTACCCATGTCGAAAGTTACGAAATTGATTGAGAAAAACATTACTCCCGAATGTTTGCTTCAAATACAAAAAGTTAGTATTTTTATCTGATTTTGCAACATAAAATTAGTGTTTTGATTTATATAAATATTTGGGTGGTCATAACCGTTATGACCGCTACTATTTATAGAACTAATAATAGTAGAACGGTCATGACCTCTACTATTAATTTTATAAATAGTAGCGGTCATAACGTTTATGACCGGGTGGTCATAACCATTATGACCGCTACTATTTATAGAACTAATAATAGTAGAACGGTCATGACGAATCTTCTACTGAGTTCTATTAATAGTAGCGGTTATAACGGTTATGACCACCCAGTCATAACCGTTATGACCGCCATTATTTGTAGAACTAATAATAGTAGAACGGTCATGACCAATCTTCTACTAAGTTCTATAAATAGTAGCGGTCATAACGGTTATGACCATCCGGTCATAACCGTTATGACCACCCAAATATTTATATAAATCAAAACACTAATTTTATGTTGCAAAATCAGATAAAAATACTAACTTTTTGTATTTGAAGCAAACATTCGGGAGTAATGTTTTTCTCAATCAATTTCGTAACTTTCGACATGGTTAGTTTTTAAAGATTTTCCGACGTTCACAGACTTCCAAGCGGTTTATAGAGGACTTTCGCGGTGGTTTCCGAGCGGTTCCGACCGACTGCAACTCTTTCTCTCTCTAGATTTCAGTTTCTCTCTCTAAAGCACAGTAGATGTTGGTTTAAAAATTTTTTAGGGGCATATGAAGGAGATGAGGGTAAACTTGAAAATTTACATACATTAAATGCTACTGGGTCCCACAAACAGTGCTAAAACTGAATGAAATAAAAAGTAGTGCTAAATTTAATATTATTTTCTCTAGAAGTGCTATTAATGAAATTTACCCTATATTTATACTGTATAAGGATTGTATTCAGTTCGTGATGACATGACACAAATTTAAAAATTATTACATTAATATAACATTAAAATTTGATACTTGACTAATATGACATAAATCAGGCATTAATAAAACTAAAATTTATGTCATACTAGTCAAGAATAGGGAATATATGTCATATTGATCAATAAATGAAAAAAAATATTGTTATTTAGATTAAGAAAATTACCGAATTGTCAATCCATTAATTTGTTGAAAATAACGGCCCGGATGCTTGGAAGGGAATTATATGTTTCTGTATGTAGTCAAGCTAAAAATGCAAAGTATTTTTTATTCAGCAAATACTTTTAAAAGTTTTTCTTAAATCTAGAAGTAAAATTGGGATTGTAGGAAGACAGAAAAACCAAATGTCATTGGATAGATTTCTTTCCTTCTAGGGTGTGATTGTCTTAGATCTCCAATTCTCTCTTGCAGACACACCTCTTGGAAGCTCGCGTAGCCCGCAAGCCGTCAACCTTGATTGCCTTTAGCAACTTTTTCCGGTTGTTGTTCCCCGCTCAAAGACAGGTTCTTACGCGTTACTTAGTCACTAGAAACACCACTTCTCGTTCGATGCAATGTTAAGCACATCTTCTTCGATGCAATGTTAAGCACATCTTCGACAAATCAAACTAAAATGTCTTTAGGCTCCCTTAATTAAAGACAAAAGGTTGATAACAAAATGTTAAAGACCAATAAATAAATAAATAAACAACTAAAGTATAGTTGGTCGAGTACCATAAAATGATTAAAAAAAAGTTGTCAAAGATGAAAATTTAGAAGGCAACATTATTATCTACCCTAAATCCGAGATGTTTATTTTTGTCAAAATTCAATATGTTACACACACGTTGTCTTCCACTTACACAAAGTTGTTTTATGTGCCACGTTATTTGAATTTTTGTTACCATATCGTTCCTATGGCTAGTAAATCTTTTTTTAATTATTTTTAGTTTATTTAAACGGCACAAGGAATTACCACTCTGCCCCTAAAACAAGTTTAAAATGAGTTGTTGGCATGTTAATCAATGATTTTAGAATCCTTTGGTCATCTCAGCAAAAAATAAAAATAAATAAAAATCATTTCGCCACCTGAAGCATTGCCCTTGCTTGCGCCCCATTCCTGGCTGCCCATACCATCCCAGCCTTGACTCCATCAATGTGCTTGAATAATACACACACACATATATATATATGATACTGTTTAATTGCTTCACCAATGTGCTGATCAAGCAAATGTGCTTGATACTATTCAAAATGTACCATGTATTTAATTACATATATGATATATATAAATATATGATAGTAGTATCATATATGTATATATTTCATATATATGAAGAGTTTTCAATAATTATTTTAATATTTACTCATTCATGATTGTTGTTATTTTAGCCGTGTGATGTTGATTAGATGGTTGTAATAAATTGAGTAATTGATCAAAAAACTTTAATGATAATTAATTAGTAGAGAACTTAGAGAGCTCATTAATTGAGATTTGGATGGGTAACTTGTTGTTACCTTGTTGACATAGCTTTTTAAAGTATTTTTTTAAATAAGTTAGAAAATAAATGATATAGTATACTTATATTTTTTTTGAAAAACAAATTATTGTAGAATTTTCTTTTTTAAATACTTGTACGGATGTGAAAAACCATAAAATCACTTGTTATTTTTTTTTTGGGGTAAATCATGAATTTCTGTTCATTTTTGCATTAAAAAGAAAAACACAATTTTTTGTCATAAAGAAAACATTATTTTCAAAAATACCCATTCCTGAAATTTAAAATTCAATTATCATTTCTTACGGCCCTGTTATTATTCCAAAAATATCATATAATTAAGTGTTTTTTTTTTCTTTTTACGTCCACCAACTGTTTAACTCCCTTTTTATTTAACAACCATTTCGTTTACGTTCTTAAAATAAAACATATCTTTATCGTTTTTTTTTCCTTCCACAATTATTTCTACAGAAGCAAATGGAATCACACACACAGTTATATATAATTCTTTATTTAAACAACTTAATTTGTGCTTTTTTTTTTTTTTTTTTGAGATCTTGTTAGTACATGGAGTCGTACATTTGTATTTTTTTTTAAAATTAAATACATTTCTAAATTTCTCTTCAACATTCCGTTGTTTTTCCTCTTTTTAAATGGAAAAAAAAAAAAGTTGTTTTCTAATCTTATTTAATTACATTTGTTTGTTGGGATGTTTTTTTCATTGCGAAAGTTTATAATGATTTTATTATGATAGTGTAGTTTTGAAGATTTTGTGGTAAAGAAAAAAAAGCATTTCGAAACTTATTTATTTTATTTATTTAAGATCGCCGATTCAATTTTAAAAAAATAATAATAATTAAGAAAAAAAAAGATTCAATTTTACTAGATGAATATGTTTTGGAAGCCATCTGACATCTTATTTGTTACTTAGTTAGGGTTAATATCAAACATATACTGTATCTAAAAAGTTATATCTTTTTAAAAAAGTTGCATCTTTTTAAACGTTTAGAGTAAAGCATGTAGAGAATAACTTTTTAAAACTAATTGAATAATATGTAAAAAAGAAAAAGACAAAAAAAAGTAGACTGTGGTGTCAATAGACTCACATTTAAAAAATCTATTTATTTATAATTAGAAAGTTAGTTATTTAACCTATAATAACGAGCTGCATAAAATGTCATATCATCAAATGTAATTAAAAAATACACTAGTTTTTATAATTTTGTCTGTAATCATTTATGGTTACGAAAAAATAGTAACTATTAAAACCACATACGTATTTACACGAGGTTAAAGAAGTAAAAAAAAAAAAATGAATTTTTTGTTGGAACCTTTTGAACGTTCATATTTGCATTTATAATTTCCTGTTGAGGCTAATCTTCAATCAATGCCCAAAGTTAAAAGTCCAAAAGTTGAACAGAAAAATTTTCTATGAATCTCTAAGTAGAAAGTACGATGCACTCATTGTTTCCCAAAGTTTTACTCAGAGCGGGGGCCAGGTTAATCCAAGTATTTGGTTATCATTTTTTTTTTTTGTTGTCAGTCTTGTCAATCCTTAGATTTGTAACGATATTTCATCGTTGAATTACTGGCATTATGATAATAGTCCTTAATTTTATTGTTTTCTAAAGATAACAGAGTCTTTTTTTTTTTTTTATTAGTTATAAAAATACTGTCTGTCAGTATTATAATCCTATAACACTTTGTCTTTCGAATTTCAAAATTTAAGGTATATTCCTCTTATTTATGTTTTGCTAACAAATTTAGTTGTTTTATTTCTTTTGATAGATGTAAATTTGTTAGTCGTTTTATTACTTTGATAGATGTAAATTACAAATGTCAAGTATTTAAGCAAACATGAAAAAAACTCATACATTAAAATCATAGTTCTTTTACTTGTCATGTGCACGCCATGTAAGTTTTTCCATAAAAAAAACTAATGAAAGGGGGTCAAATTCTTGCAAATTCAAAGTGTAGAGGGAACATATGTCATATTTTGAAATTCTAGAACAGTTGTTACAAGGGCTATAACTCGCCACGAATTTTTGTTGTTATTCTTCTTTTTTCTTTTTATAATAATTTTGGTTCCTATCAATGAAATTGAGTTAAAAACTGACACTGTAATTGGAGATTTGACAAAAAGCCCCATGTGAAGTACTCTTTCCCAACACCCCCGACAAAACAATTAAAGTCGAAGCCTTTTGTTAGTCAACTATTCTCTTTAAATTCTAAGGGTCCCAATAAATTTTGAGATGAAAATTTTAAATTTTAGTTAAAAATTTTTCTTAATTTTTTAAAAAAGACAACTTTTTCAGAAAAAGACATTTTTTTTTAAAAAAGATAAAAACTAAGATGAAAAAATACAGTTTCAATTTAAACGTCAATCAAAACTTAAGTATCAAAATCTATCTAACTGCATTCGACGTCCAAAATTTTATTTTTGATTTTAGGTTGAAGATAAACTGTCGGACTGAAAAAAATTAGGTTCCTGTGCATACTATTTTCGAGTTTTGAAATATGAGTAATTAAATATCTTCAGCTTTAGATAAAGTTCTTCCGGAGACAATAAGCTCTTGAGATAGATCATGAGTAGTTTTTAATAAAATAAAATATTAAAAAAAAGATTTAAAAAGCTCTGCCTAACAAAGGCAAAGAATGAATATTAGAACCTCAAAACATAAAATGGTAATAGATCAAGCTCGCATTATCGATTGGCATTCTCAGAAGTCAAAAACACATTTTCTAATGCGCATCAACTCCAGTGTATTAGCCTGCTGAGCAAAATACCCCAAAACTGCAACAAAGAACATGATACAAAAGTATTTCCATGCTTTTTTTTTTCCCCCTTCTTGGGATAATAATCAGTTTACAATCAAAATAATGGACTCATGTATCATCTCAGTTTCAGCTAATTAACTAGCATATATCGAATCCTCTAATGGCGATTTTCTACCTGATCATTTCTTCCCTCCCCCGGAAACATTGAACTTGAAGAATATTATGTCTCCGTCTTGAACCACGTACGTCTTTCCCTCTTGTTTGTACTTCCCGGCAGCCTTCGCCAACGAGTCAAAAGTAATAAAAATTTCAGAATTACGATATTCTCATTGACAAGGAGAAGGATTAAAGATTAAAAAAATACTAACAACGGTTAACAACTCAAAATATCAAGAAACAGTGACTTGAGAAATTTAAGGAGTTGTACTGTTTGTTTCCAGGGAACAGCAAATTATTGGAAAGAAGGGACTAATTTAGGTAAAATTTATGATTCTAGGTTTAAAAAAAAAAACATTAAGAATAAGTTTCTATAAAACAATGGTAAAAAAATACATTGGGATTGATTGTTTCCATAAACATTGAGTAAATTTGGCAAAAAAAAAAAAAAAAATGGTATCTAGGCGTCTGGGAATTTTTTTTAAAAATATTTTCTTCCCTTTGAACTGGTGGAGATAAGTTTCTATAATTCAGAGTATTTCTCATAAATTTTATTCTTGGAAAGTAACGAGCCAATGACAAATGATAAATAGGCACACAAGTCACAAGCATATAATCACAATGTTCGGTTAGTAAAAAAGTTACCTTAACAGCTGACTCACTGCCAAGCTCCTTCAAATCTTCAAATTTCATGACCTGCACGTCATATAAACAATCAAATAAGTAACTTCTTTGGATCTCTAAAAACTAATGAGAGAGAAAATATCAACTATTTTTTCTACAAAATAAATAACTATGTCGATACTGTTGAATGTCATGCGCACAACAAATGTAAGTAAATGCCTTGTAGAGAAGTCAACCTAGTGGTGAATCGTGATGACATTGGGACGAGTATGAGATGCAAGTTGATAGACGCAAAAATAAGGATTGAAATTTCATAACCGGAAATATGTCAAATTACACTTTAAATGGCGCATAAGTGTAAATAAAATGTTTGACAATAGTTTTGATATATTTTCCTCTGTATCACAAAGGAAATATAATCACTGTGAAAGAACTAGCAACCACTGAAATTTGAAAATGGTTTTGAGTTCTCAGCATTCAAAATAAGTAGAGAGGAGGAAACTGTATTAACTTTGTGACTTTTTCCAACCAGTGTAATGACACATTATCCAGCAGAGTTCATAGAGTAGATGATAGTAGCATTGAAATAGTGATAAAAATGAGGATTGGACAAGTCCTGCCGATCATCAGGCACACAAAGAGACATGGATTAACAATAATGGTAGTAGGCAGGCCATCATATCATTAAAACCAATAACTATTATAGCCGTGAGATTAGAGCTGATCAATAATCATAAACAAAACTAATTTCCTAAAGGTAAAAATTTGAGAAAGGTCACGACCTCAGCACAAATAAATCCTCTCTCAAAATCGGTATGGATGGTCCCTGCGGCTTGAGGAGCTTTGGTCTGCCGTCTGATCTGCCAGCATTTAACCTGCAAATGACAAGTAAAGTCAGAAAACGTGACACTTGCAAGCAAAAGGAAGAGCATCATCACATATTATGAGAAAACCTAGCGTCATTCTGCAATATAAATTCAACAAAATTTGAGCTCAAGATCATTGTACAAATAGCTGAATTACGGATTCATCTTATTTTCATTACGATAAGAGATCATTCTACAAGAACCTGAGTTGATTAAAACATTCCTGAAACCTAAAAAGGCAGTAATTGCAAATATCATGGGTAAAGCTAAAAATTATAAAATGCAGGAGACAACTTCTAGCTAACTTTGTCGAGGGCCATAAATTGCAAATACACCATTTTATTTTTCTCAAGAACAGAATTTTAATTTTAAAAACTTGAGTACCATAACTTCTGATGTTACCATTTCATGAATATTATGGACACATAGGAGGAGAAATAACTCGTTAGGAAATTAACATGTTGAATCAACATAAAAAATAAGAGCAAAATGACCAACATGAATAGCCATAGATTTTAGAGCTACAAAAACAGAGTAAGAAAATGTGTTAAACAGTAATCTGCTCTAGTTGACCACAAGCAAAAGTGTAGGAAGAATAAGCTATAGATGTTTTACCTCATCAGGCCCAGCCGTGAAGAAGTAAATGAGATTAATTGCTGAAAATCCAGTCTTTATGATCTTTGGAAGGGCACTGTGTCATAATTCACCCAAATCAAGACATTTACATATATAAACTACAATTCTTATGCGCCATACCTTTAATTATTTGTCCTTATAGAGGATGCAGACAGAGATTTACGGCACATGAATCAAAAAGCTACCAAATTAAACTAACGGAAGTTCCAATAAACCACTGCCATTTTGTTGCTTATTTGCATGTATGAACTTACCTTTGTACCTTTTTCTCCTCACAGTATTTTAATGCTTCATCAGGTGGCATATCAGCAAGATTTCTTTCTAAGACACAGCTGAAAGGAATAATTTGTTCCCCACCATGCTCTTGTACCCTAGAAAATAGAACACCCATCAAAAGTTAAAATTGCATAAAAAAAACAAAAGCTAATATAATCGTGAAGAATAACATAACACAAACTTGGAAGTTGGAAAAGGCAAAAGCAACAACAATATGAAAACGTGCCAACAGAGACAACCATGCATTCTCAACATTTTGTACCAGAGAACATTGTTGTCCATATATGCTGCTGCATGGCGCCCAAAACCCATAAATCTCTAAACGTGATCTTAAAAGGAAATTGGCATTTAAAATTCTAAAAGAAGCAGTGACGTGAGATTCAGATTTGAAAGTAGAGACATGCTTTCAAATAAAGGCAAAGAAGGTATATGTCAAATCTGCATGCACACAGACTAGGATAAGAAGAAATGTTTCCAAATGTTCATACCATGCATGTATCTTTGGCAAAAACTTGTTCTTTTTTCTTTGGTAATCTTTCTCATTCATATTCACCTGTGGAGAAAATATATTAGATAATCAATATATCATCATCTGTGGTTATAAACCTTACGAGTCTTAATATGTCCCACAAACTCAAATATTTACGTGCACACACACCCACATATACATATGGGTGTATATAAGAGCAAATATATGTAAGGGTGTGTGTATGTGCATGTCTCACAAACACAAACATGTACAAGAAAAGAACGTTCCATTTAAAGGATTAGAAACCAATGACAGAACTAGACATATCGAGCCTTCAATTCAAAATGAAAGTGTGGATTAGAGATCAGCTAGAGTTTTGAGCATAGAAAAGGAAAGGAAAAAAAAAAAGGTTTAAGGAAGCAGCACCATCATTTCAAGGTCTTCCAATCAAATCTTTCTTTCAGTTAAAACATTTAGAAGCCTAAGAAAAAACAAACCGAGTGCTTTCCGTTTTAACAAAAGCTGTGATATAAAGTAATCGTTGAACAAGAAACATTTTGAGTTTTTTCCCCTCATAAAATTAACAACATGGGGAACTTTCGTTTGCTTTGAATTGCTTATTTTTGATTTCCTGTTAGCTGTTTCTGTACAGACCACTCTCGACAGCTTAGAGACTTGGAGCCAAACATGACTTGCTGAAAGAGGAAAAAAATCTACTTTTTTTCCAGTGATTTGGGTGAATCAAGAGATTATTGATTGACATCCTTCCGAGTTATAAAAATAAAACATAAAGGATTTTGCATGAAGAAATCTTGGATACGAAAATGAACAGAGTTACTAGCAAATCAAACAACAACCAGTTCAAACGAGCCATTTCAAAGATCTTTTGGATAACTATTGAAACTTACCAAGTAAACAACAGGCTTGGCAGTTAGCAACTGGAAAGTATTAAGTATTTCGACATCAGCTACTTTCCAGTCCCCTAGACGTACATCTTTTTCATCCTCGAGCCACGCCTTTACCTGTAAACACACACATATTGTTTAACACTAACAACACACTATTGAAATGGACACTATGGATTTACTGGTTTCGCAAAAAAGAGCAAAAAATCTGATTTGTAAAAGAACAAGATTAAAAGATATCTAAGCAAGAAAAATGACGTTCTTCCTATGTCACTCTTCTTATTAGCAAGAACAATGGCCTCTGAGGATTCATTATCCTATTTCCCTTGTGATTGATTCTTCATCAATGAAAGGAAGTTTTCTTATCTTATAAAAGTAAATATCAGACAACTACATGCATGTTTTGAGAGACATACCTTTTGGCAGCACTCGTGCTCTATCTTGAGCTGCTTATCATTGCTCCTCTTCATGCTCTTTTCAAGATCCTCTATTTTCTTTTCCATGAATTCAATATCCTAGAAACCCACAAAAAAGGAAATAGCAAGGTTTCTAAAAAAAGATTTAATTTATAATTTTAGGTCTTCATGGAAAGTAACATCAACTAAATGCACGTGAAAATCTTGGTTACGGTGTAGGCATCGTAAAAGAGTTGACTCCTAAATGTTCATACACCACTGTAACAAAAGAGGCACAACTTTATATGTGAAAATAATTCAAGTTTGACCATGTGCACTTTTCTTGAGCATTATAGTTTCAGTCAAAAAGTAAAAAAGCCATAATGAAAATCCCAGACAACAAGTAAAAAAGCACACCTTTAGGCGCAACTCTGCACTAATGGTCTCCAAATCTCTCACAGGATCCACGGCGTCATCAACATGGATAATATCCGGATCTTCAAATGCACCTATACAACAAGCAAATTTTTCATAAAGAGGAAAAAAACTGAGGAACATCTCATTAAATAGTTTCCAATGTAAGCACAAAAGTCATGTAAACAATGATCTACCACTATTACTTTACACCTCATGATTATATGCAAGTAGGTACTACGTATAATCTGGTATGATAATTTGACAACTATCTACAATATGAGAATACTTTGTTACATTGAGAATTATATTTTTCTTACTATAAGATACCAAGATGCTAAATAGTAGATGCAAACTAGCTTAACTAATATCTATACACAAACGACCAATGCACTTTTTGGATTGTAAACCAAGAATATAAGATGAATTTATTTTGTATACCATTAAAATCCCATTTTAGGAGAGCACTTTAATAGGATGTCAAAAGATTTTGGCTATATTTAATGAAACAGCTTGGAATTTCAAGCCACAAGTTCAACAAATGAAAGAAATATTTACTTACTATAAAAGTACGTTATGGTGAAAATGGATTTTGAATGGCGCCTTGAAAAAGGATAATAAAAAGAAGATGGTACAGAAAACATGGTAAGAAAAACTAAATTTCGGGCCTGTTTTGGAACTTTATGTAGTGCCTCCTAAACAACATTCACTTAAAATTAACCAGATTGTCCTCTAGTTGATAAAGGATTTACTTTAGCTAGATGGATGTCTGTAGCGTAAACATGTAGTTGAATAAAGAAAAACTATAGACTAGATCTCCTCAAACTATAAATTAATCAAACATTGGCTCATTAGTAGTAATCCACATGCACAATCTCCAAGAAGCTAATTTCAAGCATGTCGTAAACCTAAACCTTAAAAAAAAGCATCTTACGTAGAACATGAAATATTCCATCAACTGCACGGATGTGAGATAAGAAATTGTTGCCCAAGCCCTGCCCTTGATGGGCACCTCGAACAAGTCCAGCTATATCATGGATTTGAAGAAAAGCTGAGGCCTGAAATTTGATTAATTTAACATGTTACCTGAACAAGAATTTAAAAAAAAAAAAAAAAAAAAAAGGAGCCATAACTGTAAAGTCCGAATGCACAACAGCAAGATTGCCTTTAGATATATACTTACCGGCCAATCCAATGAGTTAGAAATAAGATTGCCTAAAACTACTAGACGACTTCCCACAATCTTAGTGATGAAATAAAATTTCCTCTAGGCTGACTTTGCCTTCAATTTCTAAGTATAGGAATTTCTTTTCTTCCGTTCCCTGTTGATTTTACTCTCCAATAAAATTAATGCCCTATGCCAAAATATTAAGTTTAGCTGATAGAGAAAAAAATGAATGACTGAGTCCGCCAGAAGATAATAGCATCTAGCCTAACATTTCTAACAAGCGTACTAAATACCTTCAACCAGGAGACTAGATATTTGGAAAAATGACATACTTCAAGAGCATCCACACTGGACAGCATGTAGAGAAAAAGCTTAACATTGAAAGACTGCCCAGGTGAGGATTCGCAATCAACATTATACGGTTCATTGGATTACAAACAAAGAATTAATAAGGCAGAGGATTATGTTTCTGAAACAAATTTATAACCAGATAACATATGCTGGGCGTCTCAATGACAACACAAAAAACTTTGGAGAACTAAGAGGAACCAACCTCGTTTTTTGGCTTGTACAGTTGACAAAGCCATTCGAATCTCTCATCAGGGATGTTTACCCGAGCCTCATTGGGTTCAATCGTGCAGAACGGGAAATTCTCCGCTGGTGCCGACATCTTGGTAAGCGTGTTAAATAGTGTAGACTTGCCAACATTTGGCAATCCAACCTGACGATTCAAATACAAAAGTAATTCATAAAAAAACATCAAACTATGAAAGATAATTAAAATCAACTCAATTTAACGCCATTAGTATATCAACAAAACAAATTTCTTATCTCATTGGGCAACCAAAAATAAAAATAAATTTCATCCTCCCCACTATACAATTATTCATCCTCTTAACAAATTCCCTAAATTACTTAATTCACAAATAAATCAAATAAAATAATGCAAAACAAACGATTTAAAGTATTTCATACGAATCAAAAATTGAATAATTAAAAAAAAAAAAACCAAAATTAGAACCATATTCAAAGAAAAGCAAATCAATTGTAAGCACACTAAAGAATGCAAATTTCTTTGTAATCTCATTCCTACAGTTTCTGAGAAGTTAAAAACGAAAAAATAATAATAAAAAAAGCTAGGAATTGAAAGAAAATCGAGAAATGGAGCGAGATTACGATTCCGATCTTGAGGTGAGAGGAGAATCGGCCGAGAATCGGTCGCTCGGCTGGTGCTTCTTTGCCTTTAGCAGCTTTCGGAGGCATCTTCTGCTTCTCAACACCACAGAGAGAGAAACGAGAGAGGAGAGAGAGAGTTACTGTGCTAGTTCTAGGGTTCTTCAAGAGTGTTGGTGATTTTATTTTATTTTTTTAAATTTTTTGTCGGGGAAAAGAAAAGGAAAGAAAAGGGAGTTGAAGTGGAAGTGGAAGTGGTAATTTCGGTAGGCTTCTAGATACCCAACGTTTCGAACCCTACCGACAATATTGGCTTCACCGGATTTCACTCGTCTCCATCTTTGTTGCTGTCCTTTTTTATTTGATATTCCGATAAATTATTTCTTTTGTTTTGTTTGATAATAAAATTTAATTTCAATTAAATTATATTTTTTATCTTAATTTTTATTTTTTTTAAAATTTAATAAAATTTATTATTATTTTTTAAAAAATTATCTCAATTTAAATTTAAAAATTTCATTTCAACTCAAACTCAACTCATATACCAAACAGATCCTTTGTTTTTTGATCTATTTTTTAACGGCTGAAACAGTATCGAGTCCAAGAAAATAGTATTTTATCAATTAGATTTTAAAATCAAAATTTTATATTAAATTTTTTTCTCTTTTATTTTTAAAAAATAGAAACTTTAAAAGTTTATAACTATCTCTTTTTAAATTGGAATGAAATATTTTTTATATCAAAATACTCATAATGATGAGAAGGATAAGACAATATCCACTTTGTTTTTTTTTTTTGAATAAATTTCAAATTTTTTCGTAATTTTCCATATCACATAATTTTTCAAAAATTTTCCTCCCAAATATACATTTTCAACCTAATTTTTAAAATATTATCTCCAGATATCTTCCTAAATGGGTCATAAATTATAATTTTAGTCGTAATTTTTGTGTTTCCGATTACAAGTGCATGTGTAAATCCACGTACTGTTGTTTTTTCATTAGGTCTATTAATCTATATTTCATTATTCATATACTAGTTTTATGATTCATGTGTGCAAAATAGATAAATAAATCAAAAAAAAAATCTATATGATTATAATATGACAATCACACAGTAATGATGTGTCGATCACGTGACTATAATGTGACAAGCAAGCATAACACGGAGGCCTGCTTTTTGACCCAAGTAGTGAGAATTTTGTGATCCACGTGCCTCAATTTTATTGTGCCATACAAACTCATCTGTCATGAAGCTTTATGTATTTATCTACCCCCCTCTCTCTCTCTCTCTCTCTCTCTCTCTCTTAATCTTATTGCCCCACTTTCCCCTTTTTCTCTCCTTCTCTTTCTCTTCCTCTCTTTCCTAGACATCTTCCAAAGGCGGAGTTTGGGGGCGGCAGTGGGGGCTGTGGAACAAAATATGTTCCCGTTAGAATTCAATCTGAAACTAATTGATATTCTTTTGAAGGCGCTGTTAGATCAAGAGATCTCAGAATTTTTGGGTAAATTGGTACGAGAGCCTAATAAATCCTCTCATTCATCGTAAATAGCAAATTAGTAAAGAAAAACACCAAATAGCAAAACTCTCATCATCCTCGTCGAAATCCACTACAATTATCAAATCATCATCAATTCTTCAATGTTGTCATCAAATCACAAATCAGCAAATCTCAAATCAGCATATCAAACAAGCAAATCACCATGCAAAGCCCTTTCGTCTTCAAAATCGGAGACCTGCTACTTTCATTTCCCCAAGTCAAAGGCCTAGGTAAAATAAGGCATGTGTTTTTGACTAATGTATCTTTTTAAATTCATCAAACTACATGTGATCTCTGAAATAAATAAATAAATAAATAAAGGGCAAAAAAAAGTTGATTGCCTGATTGCCAAAAAAAAAAAGAAAAAAAGGAATCAATGCAAAAAAGAATCTAAGAAAAAATAAATCAAGAAAAAAAAAAGGATTTCTGTTGATAAAAAAAAAAAAAAAAAAAAAAAAAGAGGAAAAAAAGTTGATTGTTTGATTGAAAGAAAAAAGAGGAATGAAAAAATATGTTGAATTATTTGGGACAAAATATGCTAGTCCCCATTAAAATTTTTTTATTCTATTTTTATCTTAAAAATTTTATAATTTCTATAATTTATCTCTATTAAAATTAAAAAATTCTGTTCTTTTTTTACACCATTAGAAACAAAAAATCCTGGTATAATTCCCACTAAAATTAATTTTATACAAAAAAAAAGTTTAGACTTTTATTATTTTACTCCCACTAAAATTAAAAATTCTCATATAAACCCTATAAAATTAAAAATTCTCACATAATTCTCTTTAAAATTTATTTTGTCTTGAAAAAAATTTTTGATATGCATCTCACTAAAATACATTTCTGACTCCGCCTTGAGATCTTCAACACCCAGTCTAGTTGTCCCGTCTTTTCCTCTCTCATCTTCAACATCTGGATGTTGAAAAAAAAAAAAAAAATCTCAACAGTAAATCACTATAGAACCAAAAAAAAAAAAAAAAAGTAAGTAAAAATAAAACCTACGGTCCTCCATCTCTTCTATTTCATGGGTATAAAATAATCTGCACAAACTCAATCATTGGTATTTATATCATCGATCGATGAGCTTCTCAACCATGGCAACAGAAATTTTTAGCACTTTCAGGCGAGGAACGACTGGCTCAGTTTGGGTTAATTCCCAAAAAATACCGACGACGATGACATTGCTGTTTAACTACGGCGCCAACAAAGGTGTGAGTTTAAGTGGGATGACTAGACTATTAAGGGTGTTTGTTTTCAGGTTTATTTTAAACTAAATTGTTCTTTTTTCATCATTGTTTTTGTCTTTTTCTGAAAAAGTTTTTTTGTTTTTTCTGAAAAAAATTTTTGTCTTTTCTGAAAAATTACTATTGAAACTTAAAAATCTTAAACTAAACTCATTCACCAAACACCCCTTTAATGTTTCTTGTAGATTTTGGATTTTTTTTTTTTTCAAATGGAGCTGGGAAAGTTTTTGTGTTACTGTGTCAGAATTATTGCTCTTAGACTAAAAATGCACTCACTTATGCTTTGTTTGATAATAAAGTTTAACTTCAACTAAACTGTCTTCTTTCATCTCAATTTTTATTTTTTCTGAGAAGTCAATAAAGTTTATAACTATTTTTTAAAAAGTCAACTCAACTCAAATTTAAAAATTTCGGGGGTGTTTGGGCAAAATTTTAGTTTAAATTAAATTGTATTTTTTTCATCATGATTTTTGTCTTTTTCTGAAAAAGTTTTTTGTCTTTTTTGAAAAAGTTTTTTGTTTTTTCTGAAAAATTACTATTGAAACTTAAAAATCTTAAACTAAACTCATTCACCAAACACCCCATTCATCTCAATTTAAACTCAACTCATTTATTAAACGGATCTTTATACACTTTCTTAGACGCCCTCTGCTTCTAAGAGTGTCATCTGTCGTACTTTTTTTTGTCTTGAAAAAAAGTAAGGAGAAGAAGCTAAAAAACACACATCTTTTTACATGCTTATTACAAATCTGCCATTCCTTTTTTTTTTTTTAATTATTAACTAAAAAAAACACTACGGTTTCTTCTCAGATTTGACAAAGCAAACCCAAAAATTAAGGCTCCGTTTGGTATTTAATCTCAAACCAAAATTTTCATTTCAGTTTTTGTTTTTTTCTGAAAAAGTTTTTTGTCTTTTCTGAAAAATCAACAAAAATTACTATTGAAACTTAAAATTTTCAACTTAAACTCATTCATCAAACGGACCCTAATAATAACAAAATCCTGACAATAATAAAAAATCTGAAGCTATTCCTTAAAATTAAAAAAAAAAAAAAAAAAAAAAAAGATACGAAATTTCCTAACCATGTGGGTCCACACAACTAAAAAGTCAGATCATAGATATTCCTACCCAAACTAGAATGGGTAAACTAAAAAAAAAAAATCATTTATATATCTTATCGATATAGTTTATTTTTAAATAATTCATATATAATCAAATGACTAAGATATTATTTATATACGGTAATTATTATATACATTCTCTTACAATAGTATTTGATTAAGAAATTAAAAAAAAAAGAAAGAAAGAAAATTCAAAAATTATTGTCACCAAGGTTAGGATGGGAGCCTCGAGTGCCCAGGGGGGGGGAGGGTGGGGGAGTCTGGTTGGCATCTGGGGTGGGGGGTGGGTCTGGTCAGCCTCGAGGGTTGGGGGGCTCGAGCGCAGGGGGGTCTGGTCGGCACAGGGGTAGGGGGAGGGGGGTCTGGTTTTTGTCGGGGTCGGGGATATTAAAGGGGGCAGATTTGGTTGTTTGGTTTGTTGTTGGCGTCAACAAAAGGAAGGAGTGGGGTTTTTTTTATTTTTTTTAAATTTTTTATTTATTAATCTACACTAATATGAGGTAAGGTGTACGATAATTATGATATACAAACAATATCTCAACAGTTCAATTATATCTTAATAATTTAAAAATAAGCTGTATTGATAGAGTATATAAAAAGAGTTTTACTGCAGCTTTACCCTTTTTCCCCGTAACAGTTGAAAGTGTTATTTCTTTATGTAGTCTTGATGTATATTTTTATTATAATAATTATAATATTTTGGTTTTCTGATTTTATAAATGCAAATACAAACATGGAAAGACATTACCCTCCTTTAATAAGAAAAGAAGATGACATGACGCGTCATTTAAAAAACCTCAAGATTAACAAAGCACATGCCTGAGGCACAGTCCTACCGCTAGTAATTAAAACAAAAATTTTAAACCAAACGTCCTTGTTTTTCGTTCTCTCTTAAACCATCTCCTTTCCTCCGACAAGGTTACCTTAGTTTAAAATGAGTTTAATACATGTGCGTTGCACATGGAGAGAAGAAAAAAAAAAAGACTAATATATAATAAAAACAATTGATTAAGATATAGATTATAATTACATTAATTATTTTTTTTAGTATTTACTATTATAATATTAAAGTACATACATTTGTGTTTATATTAAAATATCCAAGTTATATATACAAACAAACAATTGATTTATGTTTATAAACAAAAGTTTTGCAAATTAGATAGTTTTTGTTGAGTTGTCGTCAACCATGTTTAATTTTCTTTAGCTTTTCTTCTAATCTGTTACAATGAAAAACAAAAATTTGTTATTTTATATTTATAAATCCAATTAATATAAGTATGATTACATAATATGTGATTATTTATAATAGATTATCATACCTTGTTTCCTTTTATTTTTTGGATGTATCAGCTGAAGATATTTGTATTTCTGGTCTAGGATGTTGGTGTTAAGGACTGAAATAATAATAAATTTATTTATATGATAGTTATTTATTTATTTATATATATTAAGTAAAGGAAATAAAAATTCAAGAAATTATAAATAATAATGTACCCTGATTCAATTTCTTCTGTTATGGGTTCAGTAAAATGGAGTTGTTTTTTTTGTAATTTTTTTCGTTTCTGGTTGTGATGTTTCTGGATCTAACGATGCTAGTGGTTGTGGGATATGGTGGCGGGATTTAATTGGTGGTGCAAGTAATAACATTGGTTATTCATCATCGTCAAAGGTTTTCACAACTATTGCATCAATAAAAGAATCTCTTGGACGGAATTGAATCGAAAATATTTTCAACATGCGTTTAAGTTGATCAAGGAAAGGGGGAATGATATTTGGATCAGTGTATCCATCTTGTATTGTTAGTATGTAGTATGGTTTATTTACCAGTGCTTGAACAATTTTTTCAAGCATCATAATATTCATTCCACCAGTGTTATCCTCAATTTGAGTATTGATTTTGTACCTGTTATAAATATAAAAAAGTTAAAATAAATTTATTATTTAAAAGTATTTTATTTATTTTTTTATAGTAAAAGTAAAAAAATTACCAACTAACTGGCATTATTATTAAATATGCGTGAGTGTCACACTACCATGAGGTTCCCAATTGTTTCAAACATTTGTAGTATCGTGGACATGCATTGTAAAACCAACCTTATTGCGCATTAAGTTCGGTGATCGTTGATTTTGTAGTAAATTTTTTGTCCAGTTGTTTGAATATAAAATATTTTATAAATTATATTTTATAAATAATATGTAATAAATAAATATTTATTTGATTTTGGTATGAATCTAAGGCTTGGAGTTCCGCTATTGTCATTCTATTCATAATTTTTTGTTCTTCTAATGTTATCGGTTTTTGGATTGATGGAGCAATAAAGTCTATTCTTTGAATAGAATGACTGAACCTGTAAACAAATAATATATTAAATGATAGGAATTTTTTTTAGTAATTATTAAATATAAATTATGTTAATATATTTGTAATAAATATTTATAATACCTTTTTTCAATTTTTTTGCATTCAGCGATATCTGGTTCAAGATAAAGTGAAGTTCCAGAGGTGCTTGCTACGTAAAGTTCACCTGTATATTTATAATTAATGAAATTAATAATTAAAAATGTTTATTATTCTTACTAAATATAAATTTATAATATTTTGTATTCTATGTATACTTACCAATATATTGTTTTATTGTCATGGTTGTAAAAGCAATTACCATTGGTTTCGACATTATTTGAACTGTATTTTCATCAAAAGTTTCATCAATTTCTCCCCAAAGAGTTATATTCAGCGATTCCTCTATGCAAAATATAAAGGATTTAAATTAATAATATATTAATAAAACAATTTAAATTTATTGAAAATATATTTATAATAATATATATTTTTTAATTACATGATATTCTGAATTGTTAGGTTTCGTCTTTTAACCAGTCTAGTGCCTATATTAGATTCTTCAATGCCTTTAACAAATATAAGACGACCAATAACATGTAGGATAACATTATAAATACAATATTATTATTTATTAATATTAATATAATAAATATTTAAAATTTTAATTAATAAATATATATTATAGACTATATATTATGTACCTGAAATAAAGTCATTAATGTCAACTCTTGATGCTAATTGGTCATACTCTGTAAAATTAAATTTGCATCAAAGTATTTCTGGAATATCTTCTTAAATTTCCTTAAAAATTATTGGCCGTGAAAATTGTAGCATTGCTCTGTGTGGAACAATTTTATATCTTTGTTTGTTGTTTAAAACGAAAAAGTTACTGATTTCATATATGTTATCCTCTTGTATTGTATTTGTGATAAAATCAGCATCTTTTGCACGAATAGATCCATGTATTGCTTCATCCTGTAAAAAATATATAATAAATTTTTATCATCTATAAATTGATTAATAATATAAATTTTTAATTATTATTAAATATAATTTTCATAAAATATAAATGTAATTACTTGTTCATCTACTAATAAGCAGTTAACGCTTATTAAACGACCAGTATTGTAATCTGTATTCCTCCATAAGCGACAAACTCGCGTACGGATTGTCTCATATGGTTCTCTTGGTTTTAGTATTCGCAGTGGACTGAACATGTTTTATAGATAATAAAAATATGTAAATAAATTTATTAAATAATTGATAGGCCAAATTTGGGAGATCAAATTTACGACAATTGTCTAATAATATAATATTCAAACAAAGTTTATATTTATTAAATATTAAAATTTTTTAATAGATTAATATTTTGATTAATTTTATGTAATATTTCTTTGTAGACAATATTTTTAATATGATTTGAATATTTATTAATTGAATTATGTATTAAAATATGTAAACCTTTTGGTGATGTTACTCTAGATAATGCAACATATAATTGTCCATGATTAAAATTTTCATTTTCTAATTAGAGTCCAACTTTGTTTAATAATTGACCTTGAATTTTATTTATTGTCATAGCATAACATACTTTTAAAGGGAATTATCGTCCTTTTAATACAAAAGGATATTTAGATTTATTTATAATCATTTCTATTCTTGGTATATAAACTTTTTCACTTATGTCGTTAGAATTAATAATACGACTTTCAATAATTTTATTTGTTAGTTGTGTTATGATAAGTCTTGTTCTATTACATAATCCTATTAATTGATTAATATTTCGTATTAACATAATAGGAATTCCAATTTTTAATTGTAATTCATGTGGAGGTAATCCATTAAAATTAAGTATGTGTAAAAATTCAGAAGGATATAAAAAATTTAGTTCATCAAGATTTTCAGATGATGATGAAGAGTATCATAATTATAATATATTTTTGTTTATGTGGGTACTAAGCTTAATAAGTATTTATTTATTACATCAGTTGTTGTATTTTTAAGTGTAATGATTACTCTTTCTTTTAAATAATTAATATTATTAAAATTATCTAAAATTTTTTCATATATTGTGGTAAAAATACATTCAATAGAATTTGCATCACATGGGATTATATATTTTTCTGATATTTTAATCTATGTAACATCCTCATTTTCGGTATCCTTTATTCTATCTGCTGTTCTATTACCAATATTTAAAATCCATTCAGAGAAGTTACTATTTTCTATTTGTTTATCAATGCAGCAATTAAGTTTTTTCTGTTAAAGTAAATATCCAAAATACGACCAAAGGTAAGAATTGTTTATCGTTACATTAATTATATTTTCTTTTATTCTATTTGGAATAACTGATAATATTTGTCTAAAATCACCAATTAATATAAATGTCATTCCTCCAAAAGGACGAATAAAATCATTTTTTAAATCTTGTAGTGTTTTATCTAAAGTTTGAAAACAATATTTATTTGTCATAGGTGCTTCATCCCATAAAATTAATATTGTTTTATTAATTAATTTTGCTAATTGGGTATATTTTTTTATTTGGCAAGTTGAAAATTTATCAATCAAAAGTGGTATGTGAAATCTTGAAGGTGCGGTTTGACCTTTTGGTAATAATAATGATGCTATGTCAGATGATACTACAGCTAATACAATTTCACCATTTGCTCTAATTTTACTAATAATTACTTTCCATAAATATATTTTTCCTGTACTGCCATAACCATATATAAATAATAAATTATTTTGTTTATTTTTATTGCTTTTAGAATTTGATTATAAATAAATTGGTTTTTGATTTAGATTTTGTACTAAGTTGAAATTTTTTTCTTTCAATTTATCTTTATTGTAATTAAGTTTCTTTCTTAAAATATTCTTATTTAAATATTCAATTAATGATCCAGTAGGAAGTGAAAGATTATAATTTGATAAAGAAGGTGAATTTAAATTTAATAATTTTTCTAATTCATATAATACAAAATTGTATATTTTATTTTCAAGAATTTCAAAATTTGGATTGTTAAATAAGACTTTTATTTTGTATGAAATATCATCACGCATTAATTTTCAATGTTTTTGTAAAAATTTTGTTGGATCAGAAAGATTGCAAAATAATAGTACTGTAATAAAAAGTTGATGTGGTTATGTAGATGTTGACTTGAATGATGCTTCTTCTATTGATTCATCCCATTTTTTATCATCTCCTAATAAACCTAGGGCATGACAGGCTGTTTGATTTGTGGGATAAATAATATTATTTACTGTTGAAGTGATTTATAACTTGTTGAATCTTTTTGATGATTTAATAATAATTTTAAGTAATATAATGGATATAAAATGTTCGTTCTATAGTATGTTCATTTTGTCTATGAGTTCAAATCTTATTTTTATTATTCCAAACGAATTTTGTTGAAAATTCTGTATAAGTAAGTTATCGACTATCTTCATTAGTTTTATTAATTTTCATCCATTCTGTTATGTTGTTTTTTGAATTTATGGTTGCTGTATTATATTTTGTAATTGTTGATTTTTATAAAATGTAATATTTTGCATATTTGGTAGATGAATAGAAAGACGTTAAATAGATGGATTTTTATGATGAATTGGATATTCAAAAATTATCCAAATTACTTCATAAGATGTAATATATCGACAATTAAGATAAGTTTTATTTCATCAACTTTTTATAATTTATTTTTTTATTATTTTCAGTAACAATATTATCTTAAATAATGGCCCTTCTTCGATTTGGATCTTTTGTTAAGTATTTAAATAAATATTTAATGAGCATAAATTGAGAACAAATTTGGACATTAATATGTGCATGATATTTTAAGCATAAAGTTCTATTAAAAAAAAAAACAACATATCTATTATCAAGTTTTATTTATTCTTTAATAATATTAAAATCTGTATCTCTACGACGATAATTTACAAAACCATTTTCATCTATAGTTGTTTCATTTTTTATTTGTTTTGGAAATTTTTTTAAACATTTTGAATTTTTCATACATAGTGCAAATGTTTTTGCGTATCCACATGGTCCATATATCATATATTTAGTTATAATTTTATAACCTAAATGATCGATTATTGGATTTGAAATTTCTGTAGAAATAATTTTATCTATTTGTATTAGATCATGATATTTATATTTAGGATGTAACCAAAATAATATATGACAATGAGGTAATCTACGTTTTTAAAATTCTACTACATATAAATCTACAGTTGAAAAAAAAAAAAGTTAGAATAGTATAATTATTAATTTTTTATTTCTTAAAATAAAACATTATAATAATGTTATATTGACATTTTTATTATATAAAATAAATTAATTTACCTGCTATTATAGGTCCAAAAATGACTTCTGATTTTATTGTATTTAATAAATGATTTAATTTAATTTTAAATATTCTATTTATAATATTTGGTCTATTTTCAGTTTTTTTATCCTGGAATTATTGATAAAATTTTTTTAATTTCTGGCCATTTAAGATTACATGTAAATGTTAGAAATACATCAAGATTTCCATAATGTCTACAAATTACCATCGCATCTTGATAATTTTGAATCATATATTTTGGATTTCCTGTGTAAGATGATGGTAAAATAATTCTTTTTCCAATTGATTGTGCATCTGTATCACTTTTAATTATAGCATTTTGAATACCTTTATATATTTCAGATCTTAAATTGTTTTGATTTTGTCTAATATAATCTAAACGGTCTTCTTTAATTGAGGCATGAACATCTACAATATACTGTTGGAAAAGTCTTCCAAATCTAAATAATGTATCTTCTTGTTGTATTCGTTCTTCAAGTTGAAAAGTATAAAATGATCTCATTGATATTCGATGTATATGTGGTTATTCGCCAGTAAAATTTGGATTCCAACCTATATTAATTTTATATCCATATTCTCCATAAGAGAATAATAATGAATATTGTAATGCGATATAAGATGGATGTAGTTTATTGAATTTTTTGTAATTTTCCAGCTTGACTATGAATAATAATATCTCATTCATCTATAAATTGATCAATATCTCCAACAATTAAAACACCTATATCAGTTGAAGTTAGGAGATCATATTGTGCACTATCTTCTTGTCGTCTTCCTATTAATCTTAATTTCATCGAATGTATTTGATTATTTTCATAAGTATCTCTAACAGTTCTAAAAAGTTGTACTAATTTATTTGTTTCATCCAACATTGTAAGTAATTTTTTAATTATTGTTTCATTTAAATTATTATTATTTGGAACTGTAGTAATTCTATTTTGTATTTCATATTCTGTATCATAAATATATAATTGTGTAAATTTTGGAGGATTATTATTAGTTGAAAGTAAAGAACCAATTAGATGATGTATTTGACCACTAATTTTAAAAATATATGGTGCTGTTAAATTGTTAATATCTGATTGAATGTTTGCTCCAAATAAAGTAAAAAAAAAAACATTGAATTATATATTCTAATATTTTTTTCTAAAATTTAAACTTAAAGGTCTTCCATAATAATCTAATAATTGATTTAAAATTGGTGGTGTTTTTTTGTTAAAGAAACGTCGATTTTTCCATTTCGACAGCACAAAAATTACTTTGGTGGATTTGTATTTTGTATTTGTTCCTTTTTTCAGAATAATACCTAACAATATTGACATATGCAATTACAATCTCCAATATCTATATATTCATATTTTGGACGTAAATAAAAAAATTTGTTTGAAAAAAGAAAAGGAAAAAATTTGAAAATGTTAGCAAAAAAGTTTGTCAAAAATAATAAATATATGGAAAAAATTTTAAAATAATTAAATTACCTTGTTCAACTGATGTGAATTGTGATCTGTTAAAAATATATTTGATATTTCTTCATTCCCGTTTTCTTCAAACTGATTATTTAAAGAACATATATTTATTGATGTAGATGCTACATTATTATTTACGTAATTTTGATTTTTTTGATGTTTCGATTGCCTTAAATAGTTAATATTTTTCCCCGAATTTTCTTTTATTGTTAAAACTTTTTTTTTGTTACACAAAAAGAAAAATAACGACACAAAACATCGTTAGAAGATAGAAATTATACAAATAAATGTAAAAAACAAAAATTTGAATTACTAATTTATTTAGTTAAAAAAAAGGGACTTAAGTAATTAAAAAATTGATGAAAAAAATATTAAAATAAAATATTAATATTATAGATAAAAGTTATTTCCCTTCTAACAAAATACGAATTTTTTTAATTAAAAATGTACAAATAACAAAAAATATTATACAAAAAAAATTCAAAAATTAAAGGCATAACAAAGATGTGGAATAAATTTAATAAAATAAATACTAATTAATTTAACAAAGAAATGTAAAAATGAATATAAATTAAAAAAAAAATTAACAAAGAAAAGTATTATTCTGGGTTTTATTTTTTTTAAATTTTTACTAATTCAAGATTTTAAATTTTTAACATATTATTTAACATGTATAATTTTAGTTTTATAATTAGCAAATATTTAATAAAATATAATTTTTTATCTTATTAAATTTTTTGTCTATATTTTTTATTATTTTTTTTGTTAATTAATATAGCTTTTTATATTTACAAATTTTTATAATTTATTTTTTGAATTTGTTATTTTAACTGATTTTTATGTTTAATATTATAATTTAATTATGTTGATTTATTTTTTAATTATATAAAAACGTTTTTTTGTTGTTTTTTTTTTGTGTAAATTATTTATAGGTACAGGACTTATATATTATCATGTTTCTTTTATTTTAATTATTGAAAGTGTTTGAATATGAATTATATAATTTATTAAATATATTTAGTAAATTCATATTTGTATAAAATAAATTGTTTCAATTTGGACTTTCATATATTTGTTTATTTTTTTAAATTTGTTGTTAATTTCTTTTTACAACACATATTATATTGTTAAATACATGTTATATCATTAAGAGTAAAAATTTGACAAACATTAATGAAATATATAAACAAATATGATTTTTTTAGTTAATTTTAATTAATTATAATTTATGATATGTAATGACACTATTGATCTATATTTTAATTTTCTAAGTTTTTTTTTTCATATAAAAAATTATATTCATTAGATTAAACAATAACTAACCTAAATGATTTATGTTCTTTATAAACTGTCAATTTTGTGCAATACAAATTCAAACTAACTAAAAATGTATATGAAAGAAAGTATCCAATATTACCTTATCAGATCACATAATACAGGAAAAAAAGTTACAATAAAATTTACAATAGTTGCTAACTGTAAACACAGTTTTATACAAAAATACTAATAATAAATATAAACATCTTAAAAGCTTAATAAAAAGTCACATAAACTCCCGAGTAATAAAAAAATGGGAAAAAAATCATATAAAGTTACAAACAAAAAAGAGAAGAGAAAATAATAATATAACAGTAAAATCATAATCGGCAAGAAAGAAAGAGAAAGGAGAGAAAAAAAAAACCTATAACATAATCTTATATAGCAATCTAAGTAAACAATTTAATATACATATAATATAATAAATGTTCTAAAAATTTTAAATAAACAGCTTGTAGAAAAAAAAAACTAAAAATTATTAGATCAAATTCAGTTCTCTTATATGATAACAATATCTATAAAGAATAACTTAATTATAATTCAACTGCGTCTTTTATAGGTACCAGATGAAATGTTTGGAATTTGCAGTGGGCAAAAAATTTAATACCGAGAAAGAAAGATTGATAGACAGAGAGAAGAAAACAAAGAGAGAAGACTACATAGTTAAAAAGGTTGTGAAAAATGAGAGACAACCGATATAGTTAATACAGAAAACCAAAGGATAAGAATAAGAAAGTGTAAACAAAAAAAATCAGTTAAGACAGGGAACGACAGAGGGCAAAAAATGAGAGGAGAATAAATATTAAGTCAAATAAACAAAATACTAACATATTTAATACTATTTTATTCTCTAAAGAATAAAAACATCATAAATCCCAAACATCCATAGCAACTATAAAGACTGTCAAATAATATGTATTAGTTATTCAGGTTATTCTATCAATAATATCTATTCAGCAACATATACCAAACTAACTAAAGCATGTGATAGATGCATTATTAGATATCTAAAGTAAGATCATCATAGCAAGTTACATATTTTTTACAAAAATTCCTTTAAAAAATATTTACATTGTCAGGGAGGAGGACGAGAGGAGGAAACAGAAAAAACAGGGAGAAAAAGAAACCGACAAACAAAAATGGAAAAAATAAATAACACCCATCACAACAATACTCATCATATAGCATCATACAATTATAAATACTAAACTTTTATAAACTATATATAAAGAAAAATACGTTTAATATAACATACGTGAAAGAAAAAATTACCACAATACGAAAATTATAAACTGTACAATATTATTATAGTAGTAATAACAATAAGCATAACTGAAAAAATAATAAGTTTAAAAATATTAAACAAACAGGAAGAAAAAAAACAAAAAAAAAATATAAAAATAAGCAAAGAAACCAATTATTCTTATAAAAACAGAATATTAAGAATTAAAAGAGTAATTTATCATAATACAATAAAACATCAATCCACTGTAATTAAGATACATAAATAAAAGTAGTACCTGAATAAAAACAGGAAGTTTGCACAAAATAAATATCCCAAAATGATTAGCTTTCAGAAGGTGAAAAAGAGCACAATAAAACTTTACAGGTAAGAAATAAATGAGGTTCAAGCTAGAGCAATTAAGAGAGTGATAGGAAGAAAGTGATAGTAAGCTGGGAGAATAATGTAATATATGAGAGAAAAAGTTATATGTAGAAAAAATTGGAAAGGAAAAAATTAATAAAAATTAAAAAAAAAAAAAGAGTTGGTGAACAACAGAGAGACAACATGAACTAATACACATTTATACACAAAACAAATAACACATTTAAAACAACTTACAAGCATTAATGACAAAGTTATATATCTCAATCAAAGTAATTATTACAGTGTAAATAGCATATTTATAGCCAATACGAAAATTATAGCTAAAAGAAAAATAATCTATAAACATTAAATCTCCAACACAGATCAGCAATCAAAACACTAAAATCTATAAGCACAGAAAGAAACTATATGAATAATCTAGAAGATTAACTAATGGAAAACCCTCACAATTAATTGAAATCTAAGTAAAAGATCAAATATACTTATGAAATATAATAGAAAATTATAGAAGCAAAAAATAAGTAAACAAATTTCGGCCATAAAATTAGAAAAAATTTCTCGGGGGATAAAAACGGAAAAAAAAATTACAAACATCAGAAACAAAAATTCGTCAAGATCTCCGGTAACACTCCCAATTAGCCATTTTAACAGCATTACCTCTCCAATCTACAAAAACAAATTAATAAATAACAATTATCAAAATTAATTTATATTACATCAACGAAGAAAAAAAAAAAAGGAAAAAAAGTTACTCAAATAAATGGAAGCAAAACAAAAACATACCATTTTTTTCTGTTAATTTATTTCAGCAAAAATAATGAAAAAAATCCCCAAATCAAAATTTCAGATTTGGATAAAACAAATACAAAAATTGGGAGAAAAAATTATGGCATCAACAGTAAAAGAAGCTGCAACCGAAAAGGAAACCAATGAAGCTAAAAAAAAAAAATTAAACTCAAACTTAGAATTCGGAAACTATGAATCCAAAAAATCAAATAATAGGAAAAATAAAAAAAACAAAAACAAAAACAAAAACATACAACCCCTAAAAAAAATAACAAAGAAAATGAGGAGAAAAAAGGACAACAAAATCAAAAATATCTTTCTTCTACTAAGCACATACACAGAGTGAAGGAAAAAAAAAACTGAAAATCCAAAAAAAATAAAATAGAAGAGCCGAAAAACATACAACCCCTAAAAAAAATAACAAAGAAAATGAGGAGAAAAAAGGACAATAAAATCAAAAATATCTTTTTTCTACTAAACACATACACAGAATGAAGGAAAAAAAAAAACCGAAAACCCAAAAAAAAAAAAAAAAGAGCCGAAAAAATTTACAAAATTGTGTAAGAAAAAAGAAAATTTTTTTTCAACCAAAAAAAACAAAAGCTAAAACTCTAAAATAAAAATTATACAACAACAAAATAACAAAAAGACAATACACACTAAAAAAAACCCTAAAATAAAATCACAAAAATCCAATCAAACAAACCCACTGAAAAAAAATGAAGAGACACAATCAGTGAAGACGGTAACAAAAACCCAAAAAAAAAAAAAAACCTAAAAATGAAACCCTAAAAATCCGAAACAATAAACCCATTAAAAAAAAAAGGAGAAAGGATCAGTAAACACAATAACCAAAATTAAAACCTAGGATTTGAAAATCCAAAATTCACAAAATCTGAACAGAGAAAGAGAGTAGCCGAAAATCAATAAACACACCAACAAAAACGAAGAAATAAAAAAATAATAATACACACCAAAAAAAAACCCAAAATCAAACCCTAAAAATTTGACAAAACAAATCCACCAGAGGGGAAAAAAAAAAGGAGGAGAGAATCCGTCAACACAACCACAAAAACCAAGAGTTAGGATATGAAAATCCAAAAAATAACCGTAAAATAAATCCCTAAAAATCGAAGAAAACAAACCCACCGGATGAAAAAAAAATGGAAGAAAAAAAGAGAAATAATAGGTAAACACATCAACAAAAAGTAAAACCTAGAATTTCAAAACCCAAAATACATACAATCTAAAGAGGAAGAGAGAGTAGCCAAGAGAAGAAAAACCAAAGAGACATGAACATTGACCAGACAAACACAAAATGAATATTGGGCATCGGCAAGAGGAAGAGCAGGACAAACATAGGATTCAAAGAACCAAAAAAATGTAGAGAGAGAGGAGAGAGGGAGAGAGGAGCGAAGAAAAAGAAAGGAAAAGAACAAAACAATAAAGAGTCAAAAAGCAAATGAGAAGAGGGGCGGCTGTAAGAAGAAGAGAAATCCACTGATAGGGTTTCAAGAACAAAAATGGAAAAGCACTATACACCACATAACTGGTAGACACAAAAAAAAGGGGCAAAAATATCCGAACAATGCCAGAGGGACAAAACCGGGAAAACACTGTCCAAACCGGGAAAAAACAAAGGGTTTGAAGGATAAAATGGTCATTTTACTATACATGTTAATATTACTGAACAGTAAAATTCTACATCCTTTTAGTATATTAAGTAAAGTAATTTAGAGCAAAAGAAACCATAATTAAGAAAGAATCGAACGAAATTGCATTAAAAAAAAAAAGTTCATCTACTCCCACAAACCTATTAAACTTCAAGAGTAGCTTGGAAGATTTAAAGATCAAGAAACTTTTCCGTATTGAGCATTTTGTTGTAGATTGAAAACAAATGAATCCTTAGATCATTATTAACAGAAGATACGATCTAATAAAATTGAATTATTATTTAGTAACTCAATGAGTCGTATCTTGATATTTTTTTTTTTTTTGAGAATCATATCAAGATAATTTTAGAAAAACTTTAAAATTTATTATGTTGCATTATATGTTGTTATCTTCTAATCGTCTAGCAAAACTAGTGAAGGTCTTGGCAACTTAGATACTCTAATAAATCCTTTTATTAAGTTTATCCCCTATTTTTATGAGAGTATAAGTGATATAGCATATTTGATTCTACGGTTCTAAAATTATAGCAGGATTGAAACTAATATAACCAAATAGCAAATTTAAAATTAATTACACATTGAAATACCAAAATTACCTTTTTTTTTTTTTTTTTTTTTTTTTTTCCAAAAATCCCCAAATCTCATTGTTTTCTCTCTCATCTTCATCCTCCCTTTCCTAGCCCCACACTTTCTCCTCTACTTCTTCTCGCTGTTCCGGTGGTCGTCGCCATCGACGATGAAGCGCCGTCGATGAATCACTACCGTTGATGAAACACTACCATCACTATCAAGTGCCACTATCGTCGTTGTTGAGGAACCAAGAAATCGCCATCGCATTTCGTCATCTAGCGTCGCGTCTTTTAGTCGCCATTGGGAGATCTCGAGTCCTCGACACGCATTGCATCAAATAGTCCTCACCAGATCGATGCAATCCTTCGTACTCGCCATCGATATCGCCGTCGTGAGGAACTCATGCAAGCATCAAGACCATCCATTGTCACCGGGTCACAGTTGTGCCACCATCCTTCCTCCTCGCTGGTGAGATCGCTATCACAAGCAAGATTTCTCCAGCGGTTGATTTCCTCATTCCAACGACGTCTGTTTTGGATTTGGAATTAGATCTAGGGTTTCATATCTAGGGTAGTTGTAGGATTTTCAATTAGTTGGGCTTTATTTTGTAATTAAAGAAATGTTATATACACATTAGTAAATATCATTATTTACGTCGTACAAAAAAAAAATCATTATTTACTATGAATTGATAAATATGTAAATGTATTGCTTATTAGATATATCTTGTAAACGTAGGATTTAACACTTAAGGAATTAAAGAAAAAAATATTTACCTGTCAATCTTCCTACTAACGTGTAAATATGACATTACCAAAAATTATCAATTAATATAATAAAATTATCCAAAAATAAATACAAATAATTTGTAAAACCAATAGTTATCAAAAATCTCATTATTCCCAATTAGTAAATAATTTTTCTTGGAATCGTAATATTTACTTTGAGATAATTTTAGTAGTAAATTTGGTATTTATTAGTAAATTTGAATATTTACCAGTAAATATTGATAAATCAATTTATTTAGTTGTAAATCTTGTATATAACGTCGTTTATTTAGTGTCTTTGTTAAATTTTGTATTTACAAAAATAAAAACTAGCATTAAATGAGTTAAATCCCATTAATTATTTGTATTTAGGTAATTAATGTATATTAAGTTTATTAGTAAATACCCATATTTACTAGTAAATACTTATATTTATTCTACTTGCATAATATTTGTAAAATTTTAGGTTGGTAATATGTACTATAATTGATTAGTAAATAGTAGTATTTACGAATAAATCTGATATTTACTTTGTTGTAAATCCAATACTTATCTAATATTATAATTAAAAACAGTAAGCATGTTATTTATCCATAAATAATGTTATTTATATTTACTTGATTTGAAAATAATAACTTAAATATTTACTTGGTAAATCCATTTTATTTCAATTAGTAAATTCAAATATTTATCAATAAATAAATAGATTTATAGAGTAAAATGAAATGAATTGACTAAGTAGAATAAATGAAAATCAATAAATATAATTGTTTAGAAAATTAATCTAACATTAATGAGGTAAATTCAATTATTGACACAGAAATCCGATTATTAATATGGAAATTGAATTTTAATCTGTAAATAGTGTTTATAATATTATAGGAATATGTAAGTAAATCCCATTATTTATGATTTTACTAAATCCAGTACTTCACTTATATATGATTTAGTAAATACGAAGCATGTATTTGGTGCTAAGGTTTCGATTGTAAAATTTAGGTTTGGATTTTTTGTGTGTTTCTTGAGATGTTTAAATTACTTAAGTTAAAAAGCATAAAAAGTTGAAATGTGTTAAAAAAAAAAAAATCAATATGGAGCTTGTTTCGTTCGTATCGAAATTCTACATAATTTTAAAAAAATTCATCTCATTTGGATTTGTCTATACAAAGTTATGAAAATTTAAATTATAAAACTGTGTGAGTAGTGAAGTCAAGAGAAAAGGACAAATATTGAATTGTGATTCTGAGGTTTGGATTGTGCGTCCAGACACATGCAAAGATTTACAAAGATTAACAATTATTTTCTTTATATATATTCGTTTCATTTAATTCCTTGAAAAATTGCCTATTTTATTAATAAATCATTATTCTATGCCAAATTGTAGAAAAAACTCTACACTTTCAAAATTTTCAAAAAGAATCCTAGATCAAGATCTAGAGTTGACACTGATGGTGTTGCTGAAGCTCGGAAGAGATCGCCGATGCCAGAGACACTAATGGATCTCGCTATCAATCACGACGGAAATGGGGATCGCCCACCCGAACTAGTCGACATAGCTCTCGATCCCGACAGAAATCGCCCACTCGAACTCGCCAATGGAGCTCCCACCCCAAGCCTAGCACCGCGGCCATCCATCGTTGTAGATCTGAGATTGTCGTCTTGTCGTCACTGTGGAAAGCTTCATTATTGCGCCATCACTGCAGAAATGTTCATCGCGCCGTTGCCGTCTGTACCATGACTCACGAGTTCACCAGAATTCAATGGTCAGACCGCGATTGTGACTTCTCGTTGCATCACTGAGATCCTTTACTACTACTGCGAAATCCACCAGCGCAGCAGCAATTGTTGTCGCATCGTTGAGATCGTCCATCGCTGACCTTTCGTTGCGTCGCTGAGATCCTCCACCACCATGAGGAAATCCACCAGCGCAGCAGTAATTGCCGTCGTGTCGTCGAGATCCTCCGTTGTCGTTGGGTCTGTGTAGAGAGAGAGAGTGTAGAGAGAGCGGTGGAGAGCAAGATTGCAAAGGGATAACATTGGAAATAAATAATTATTTTTTAAAAAAGAAATAAAAATATGTTATAATTTATTAGGTTATGTTTTCTATAGTTCGTGTAAGATATGCTGTATGCTATGCTTTTTCTATTTTTTTTATATTTATTATAGCATACCTAAATCATTATAATATAACATAATTCATTTTCTTACTAGGATTCTCCTATAAATAGCTACATTACTATTATTATTATTATTTTCGAAGGTAAAATTCATTCAACTACAAGGTCTTACAGACAAAAAAAAATAATACGGATGACTTTGAGATATATAATACAAAACACTCGATAAAAACCGATTCTATTTGTAAAATTTGATGAAGCACAGGGATAATGATATAAAACGAGACGACCTGATATCAAGAAAATTCCTTGACACATCAATTTGAGCACGCATAAGGCTATTTTTGAAACCACTACAATCGATGGAAGTTTTTGATCCATTGAGAGCATGTGACATGTAGCATCAAGGCCACAAACATCTCCGCTAAGACTCATAGTTAGGGAAACTTCTAACTTGCCAATACCTGAATCTGATAGACCAAAAACAAACTTAAACGGTGGAAGAACCACTTCCATTATTACAATGAAAATACTAAAATTATATGGCGGAAGTATCAACACTTTTATTAGACTAAAACGTGAAAACTAAAGACTAAAGTACGACCGTCGCAAGCTTTTAAAGGAAATGCAGCCGACAAGAGGATCATCAGAGTAGGAGGAACGCTTTGGGGGACAAGCAATGAAGCCGACGAGATGCCTTCAAATAGTAGAATGTGAAATACATGTGCTACCACCATCAACATCCGGAGCTAGAACCACTACCTTCACAAGAAACTCACCATAGTTTGGAACAAAACCCCGAAAGAGTACAACCACCAGACGAGAAAAGCGTCACAAAATGCTTTCAAACCGTTTATAAATCATCTTCTAAATGACATCAGATTCGCTCCAATGAAGCCATCCCACCAAACATTGTCACCACCATAAAAAAACTCATAACAATAAGAGTCCAATGACAAATTTTTAAGGCCGAAGGTCCAATGATGCGCTTGGAGGCGGTCCCGGAACCTCGACCGTCTCACTTTCTCCTTTTCTCTTTTTCTCGTTTCCTAGGGCCGATTGCTGTATATTAGAGTTATTATTTCTTGCTGTTGTATATTATAGTTATTATTTCTTCTTCTTCTACGATTGGATTTTTTATCTCATGTATTAATTGTAAAGATTTTGAGAAAAAATATGATGATTTTCAATTCATATTTTGATAAAATAAAAGATGGTAAATACAAGAGTTCAATTTTGATGGTTTATTCATTTATTTATAATTTTTGAATTTTCTTGTTAATTATTCTATTAAAAATCTTGTTAATTAAAAAAATTTTTTTTTTCAATGTTTATATTTATTTTTCTCTTCAGGCTGTGCACCATTCATTCACTCATTTTACTTGATATTATAATTATCATATGAAAAATGAACATGCTTTCTGAAAATAGAACAGGAAAAGGGTTAATATTAGTTATATAGTCCTTAAATGATAAATCAAATCATATTTTGGTTGTTTATTTTAAAACCTCTCATGACAAGTCCCCATAATTCATCCTAAAATTAGCATTTGTGTAGATTTAATCCAAACGGACCATAAATAATGTAAGATAACGTGGATAAAATAGTCTTGTTTCGAGACGTTTTAAAAGTTAAAGCTGGATATGAAATTTGATATCAAATTAGGGATTAGAAATGGAATTAAATTAACAAAAAATAAAAAACAAATAAAAAACAAAAAAACATGGCAAAAGCAAAAGCAAATAAATAGACATGGACCAAGAATCCAGATAACGATCTTCGGGCAAACGATTTCGCGAATGCACGTGTCGAGTTCCTATTGGTTCAAAATTTTGTGGGTCATATTTCAGAATGATGTCGACGAAGGTCAATGCAAGTCGCCACAATCAAAGAGCACCAAAAAAAAAAAAAAAAAAAAGGAAAAGAAAAGGTCCCAAGAAAATCTTCTTCTGTTTGGCGAGCGAGAAAATCCTCCAAGGAACAAAGGTAACTACGCAAATTCAAAACCTTCTCTTTGATTCGACTTCCTCGCGATTCCTGTTTAGTTGTCGTTTCCCGTCAGTTTTCCCTGCTTCCAAACAGGATTTGTCGTAATTTTACTTTTTATAATTGAGCTTTGGGGATTGATTTTTGCTCCCTTTTGATTTCCGCGATAGCGAATTAAACATTGATTTTCGATTCAATAGTTCTTTACTGTTGGAAATTTGCAGGTGCAAAAATTTTGTTGAGCAACGGAATCAGGGGACAATTGTAGCAAAGGAAAGGTTTGATCAAATTTCTGAGATTATGCTAATTTTCCAGTATCCACATTTTAATTATTTATATTTTCTTGTATTAATAGACCAAAGTTAGGTTTGAAGTTCTGCGTATTAATGTTAGATTTGATGGTGATTTTCCCTTTTTTATATCATGAATCTTGAAGCATTTACGGTTCATATTTTTCAGTTCTGATTTCGAGTTTTGATTGGAGGGAAGGAGAAATCACTGGTCCCGTAAGGGCTGGTAGCTTGATCGATTCCACCACGGCTCTAAGGAAAGAAACTTGTGCTAGGAAGATTGGAAGGGGAAAGCAATGCGAGCAGGTTTTCGCTAAGTTTATGATTGCGTCCCCTTCGTTTCACGGCGGTCGCGGTGCCCTACCGTCTGCTGGTGGGCATCCAGCGGATCTTACCTTCCTTGCTGGTGGCGGTTGCTGAATTGCGCTTTCTAACTTTGTGGAGGTTGCTGAAAAAGCACTTTGGGTAGTGTTATTTTTTGTTAATCTGTGAGTTTCAATAAACAATCTACCTGAGCATGGTTGGGGTCAAGCAGCTTGAAGATGACAACTTGTTGGCAAAATGTGCAAATGCAATTCCCAAGCAGTCAAAGCTGCCTCCGTTCCTTGAAGGTTTGGATAAAGATTATTTTGATTATCTGTCTAATTTCCGTTACATCTCTTTCATTGCCTGTGCTTGTGTGATGCACTAGAACTTTAAGCATATATATGCCTTACGTGTTTTCATTCAATACATAATCCCCATAAAGTGATTGAAGATAGATCAGAAGTTTCAAGGTGATCATTGGACCATCATGTTCATGCTTTCATAAGTTATGTTTGTGCTATAAATTCACTCTTGTTGTCTCAAACATAATATTATTATAATGTGGTTTGTGCCTTTGTGGAATTTGGACAGAATGGTGGACTGCTTAATTTTTAACTGATGCAAGTGGTTGCCAATGTGAAATCATTTCAATGTCCATCATTTGTTTAGTTGATGTTTGTTAGGATGCCGTGGTTAATTTGGTTCATAATATGCTTCCAATTCAGTGGTTTGCAATTTCTTTCCCCCAAGATGATTATGTCCAAACCGAAAGTGGTATTTTTTTTTTCCTTGTGGGAAACAAACGTCAGAAAGTAAGCAAAATATTTAGTAATGTTTATGTTTCAGTCTCACCACTTACGGGTATTGGGAGAAATCGGGAGATAAGCGTTAATGGTATGCCAGTTTATGTACATTTCTATTCACTGTTTATTTTGGTGATACTGTATTACAACATACACCATAGTGTGAATATGTTCTGTTACCTCTTGTAGCTTTAAGGAAAATAGGAAATTCATCATCCGTCCGAACCTTAAGGTTACGGCTGTGCTTTTTTGTTGTTGTTGCTTTTTGCTGGAAGCAGTGGCTGTGTGTGTACTGCTATTAATTTACAAACCTATTTTTTATTGTACATTTACTTAAATAATTGAGAAACCACAGGTGGTAGAGTTCCTCTTTATTGCTTCGGTAGCCAATGTTTGATAGATCACGAATCCTTTGGGGAGATTTCATGCATCTCTGAAGATGAAGAGAGCATACTAGACTCTCTTCTTCTAGCCCAGGTATGGAACTAAATAAATATGTCGACTGGCTATTAAAAGAGTTCTGGAAATCACTTCTATGCTCCTGTTTGGCAGTGGGAAGATAGAGCTATTAAAGGAATTTTCCGATATGATGTGACCGCTTCTGAAATTAAGGTCTTTGTTCTTGACATAATCTGTTGTCCTTTAAGTCAATTTTTTTTTTTTTTTTTTTTGGGAAAAGGCAAAGTTGCTTAGTTTAGTAGATACCTTATTTCTTATGTAGGCTATTGAAGGCAGGAAAAAATTTCTTGCTCAGTTGAATGAAGCATGGAATATGGATCATTTGCCAAAGCCCGAAGGCGACAGAACTTTCCATCTAGAGGATGTATTTGAATTCAAGTCCTTGAAACAGCGGGATGAGTTACTCGTTTGTGTTGCAAGCAGTGAGAAATCAACTCCCAGGCTTATTGCTTCAACTGCTGTTCCTGATGAAGCTATTTTGATATTTATGAATGTAAGGTTTGGGCTTGAATGATTTGTGTTTTTACTTTTTGTAGATGGATTGTCCTAATTGTATGACTGTAAATATCATGACACTTGGTCCTAAGTTCCTAACAGTGATCATCAGTTACCTTGACTACTTTAATTTCAATCATATGGCCAGTGGTAGTTCTTACCTGTCATCTATTCTTTTTATTCATTTCAATTTGTTGTTGGAAGTATATTTTTTAGAGCTATTAGGTGCTCCAAGGAATTGTTCGCTTCATTAAGTCCTATATGTTGTCTTGACTGTGCATTTGGATTTCACGTCAAGAATTGTTATTTGGTTTATGCTTTTTAATAGTTAGGTATAAACTCATATGCAATGTCCACCAGCATTGCTTCCTTGCAGTCTGTCTACTGCGGAAGCTTCAGTCACAGCTGTTTTCTCTTTATTCCTTCCTCCTTTATGCTAACAAGTAATTGATTAGCTAATTAATTTTTCAGGCATCCCCTGTGGAATATGGGCATGTCTTGCTGGTGCCATATCGAACTAATAACTTTTACCAAGTCCTGGATGCAAGCTGCTTGCAAATGGCTGTCATGGTTGCTGTTGGAATAAATAATTGTTGTTTCCGCTTGTTTTACAACAGTTCATCTGATGCTTCTCATCTTTATTTTCAGGTACAAGAATAGTTTATATTGATTGGTAGCTTTTTGACTTCCTTCTACACTCCTTTTAAAAGTGAGCTTATGTTTTACGTTTGTTGGATACTACATGGTTAATTACACTATGGTTTTCCTAAATAATAATGTTTTTGGTTTTCTTTTTTGCGTGTGATTATTATGAAAAGTTGCAGGTAGATTGTTATCTTCCACTGTTCTTCTCACAAATTTAAGGCTAGAGTTGAGCAGAAACAAAAAGGCTAGGTTAGTGAAAGTTGGAGAGCTGTGTCTACATGATGAAATGACAGAATCAATCTGATGAGTGCCTATAATAATTAGAGAATTGTCCTCTAGAAAGTTGCTGAGAAGAAAAGTAATCCAACTATTTTAATTTTCGTTGGGAAAATAAGTAGGTATCTTTATCATGTTTTAAGCTGACAGATGGTGTTAGCGTGATGGGTTTGATATGAGCCTCGATTTATATATGTTCAATATCTGCCATACATAACGTGTGCTTGTTTGCGAATTGAAACACATTGTTATTATGTGATAATGATGAATTGCTGACTTGAATATTTAATTAATCGACTTTCATTAATGACTTTTGATGAATATTTCTGTTTGATCAGCTTAATATGTTAAGATTTCTAGTTGATAATTTATCCTCATTAAGTGATTTGTTTTGGGCGAAAATTTTCATGTCTTGATCCATGATTACAAATGCATTAAAGATCAATATTTGTGCAGGCCTGCTATTTTTCTAACCATTTAGCTGTTGAGCTCATGCCTGTTGATGCTTTTTATGGCAATGTGAAAAGCGGGATATGTATATCTGCTGTCACTGATTACCCAATCAAGACCGTCCTATTTGAGAGCAATCAGAAGTTCAAAATCATGATGGACGTTCTTGCCAAGATATGCTCTTGTTTAAAGGGAATGAGAATTTCATATAATCTGCTGATATCTAAATGTGGAAAAAAGATATTTTTATTCCTGCAGGTAAAATGCCCTTGGTCTTATTCTAAGCCTATCACTTCTTTATTCTTTTTACAATTTTGAAAGAAATCTTTAATCACCAACACAAATTGCAAAAGTGTGATAAGCTATCGGAAGTGGAACAAGTTAATTTGCTATTTACTAAGCATTTCCCAAGAAAATTGGGTTCATTAGGTTTCAAGTCATCAAAATTGTCTTTTTTCCTCAAAAAGGATGCACCATGCCGTGGACATAGATCAAATTGAATAATCTCATTTGTACCTTGTGAACCATGACCGAAAAGTTGTTTCCACACTATCTTACTATAGTTCAACACTTTCATGGGTAACCTGCATATTGTGTATTCAATTGTTGCTTCCCTGCTTCCATTCTATGCATTGCGGAGATTGTGTATTGAACCAGGATATGGTTTGATGTAGCAGCATCTAGTCTTATGCAAATGGTTTTGATCTGTATGCTCTGAAGTGGAGCATGACTGCAAGACTACTATGGTCTCTTTCATGAGAAGGGAGAGAATTGGAAAGTACTAGTCTAGTAGATTAATTGTTTACGTCTGTCTCTATGAGCCTTAATATCCGGAATATATAGATGAACATTCACCTAAAATCTTAAGATGAGACTCTTCATAAGGTTAAATGCATGAACTTGAAAATAAACACACCTTGTGCATGAATATCTATGAACAATTCATCTCATTTATCTTTCCTATTTGTGTATACACTAGTAATATTTTCTGTTTCATGCATTCAGTTTTGATTCTTATTTTGTGCTTATGGTGGCTTCTATTGATCGTTATAAAAAATGTTGGCAGCATTAAATTTGGCCGCTCGATTCCGGAGATGGTTTACATAAAAGCCACGATTATCTTTTTGATATGCATGCACAAGAACTCCACAATTTTGGGTTCATATTCAGTTAATGACGCTCTGGAACATTTATGTTTTAATTTGTTTGCTAATCACAAGTTGATCAAATGCAGCTGCAGGGGTCGGAAAACACTAGCTCCCTTTCAGCTTGGGAGTGTGGAGGCTACTTCTTGTTCAAGTCGAGGTCCGAATTTGATCTAGCTACTGAGAAGACTATGCTGAAACGTCTAAGCACCGCATCAATTGACGATGAAGGTTTCAAAGCTGTGAAACTTCTCTGTTGCCACACTGCGAGGAAGTTTGGTTTCTGAATCTGGGTCCTTTAATCATAAACTGCATGACAAACGTGCTTTTTTTAGAATAAATAAAAGATAACGTTCTGTTGACAGAATGTTATGTTATGATCTAATGTTGCTTAAATACGATATAGCTGTGTTTCCAGCTTAAGATTCAGATTTGGTGTGCTAAATAAAGACAATCAAAGAATTATTCTGTAATTTTGCAAACATCTTTCATCTTGGGATTCCAAAAAACAAGGTTAAACAAAGGAAATTCATGGAAAAACGACCTACTTTTCCCTCCTATGAGGCCGGCTTACTCATCTTCCCTTTCTATTTAGCATTAATTTTGAGTGCAAGTTACTGTTTGGGATTTTGTACAACTTGGATGACAATTTTATATGAAAGTGATGGCAAAGTTTGTGTACACTCTCTTTCAGCTCCTTAATCAAATCAAGTTAAGAAATAAAAACTACGGGAAGGTTTATATATATATATATATATATGTATATATATAATATATGTGAATCATGTATTTCTTAGACCCAGCCAAGCATGAGTTTGACATGTGAGTGAGATTGAAAATCATACTCTCGTACTTGAATGAACTAATAGAAGATAAGTTGATCTTAGCTCCAAACGTTTTATCTCTTTTTGCCGACTCTTTAAAACTTGTCTTTTATTTTTGGAAAATTATGTGATAGGTTGTGAAAATTTCACAATTTAAGAAAAGCATTGGAATCACATTAGATTAAGAAAAGCATAAAACTTAACGGAACTTGATAAAAATCCAACTTTCAATACTGTGTCCAATCATATCCTTTCAGGAAATTTTCTTCCTGCACTTTTATTTTATTTTGTCTTGGGGAATTGAATAGACATTCAAATCACCATGCATAAGAATACAAACTTGACCAATAGTTGAGGGGTAAAAGAGTGAGGATAATGTGGATAACCTTGGAGGATTTTAATGGTTGGTGGTTTCCTTGTGGGGAATTCAGACTTTTAACATTTTCTCCACTCCTTGCAATCATCATCTTCATCGGAATCGAAATTTAACTCTTTTTTTTTTTTTTTTTTTTTTTTTTTTTTGTTAATTAGCAAAAAAGATCAGTTGTGTTTTCACGCCTCCAAACCAATCTCAATACGAGAATCTACTGGTATCACAGGAGGGACTTGCTTTCTCATCTAACATCCAAGGAGCCCAAAGTCATCAATGTCCAATCTAATTTGACAGGTCATTAGAGAGGCATAATTACATTAACGGATAATAAAATTTGATCTCTAGATGTTTGGTAAGAGAGCTTGGTTAGATCATCCTCTTATCGCTATACCACCATCAACTGGTAGTGAAATTTTAACTTATCTAGCATGTGAAAGTATCTTCTGTGCTACAATATCTGCCTCTTCCATTTCACTTTTTGTACAGAGGCGTTGAAATTGAACTTTTATCTACTAATCAGTGAAAGTATCTTCTGTCTTCATGATCTTTCTAATTCACTTTTTGTCATTTTTCGTCTATTAATTTCTACACTTTTTAATGGTCTCCATTGGGTACTCACAGGACTTTGCTTATCTATATCAGGCGCTAAAGTAACGTCCTTACGGCACTTTTCTAGAGCTCTGTGACTTTAATGGTTTCTTGCTTATCTATATCAGGCGCTAAAGTAATGCCCTTGTGGCATTTTTCTAGAGCTCTGTGACATGTCATTTTGTTAGTTTAAACTACAATTTAAACTTTTTTTCTATCGTGTTTTTTTCTTATAAAAATTTGAATTTAAATTGAAACTCTCTGTTTAAACGTTAATGCTACACACGTCAAAGGGAAATCAACAGTTACTGACATTCTATGCATTATCATTGTCATTGTTCAAATATGCAAAATACACTTTTAGCCATTATTTTGAACCGTCGTATCTCTATGTCTATCAGTTTTGCGTACTCGTATATTTTGATGTGAATTTGATCGCATCGAATATTCAGAAACGGACATTATCGGTAGGGTTCTGGATCATTGCGTATCACTAGAGTGAGTTAATCCAAACCAAGCTCTTCTGGATCATTTCAAAGAGAGCTAATCTAGGCCAAACTATGAATTAGTTTCAATCCCAATCAATGTTTCCGTATACAACTGAATCTATGTCATAAACATACTAATCGAAAATCAAGCGAAAATGAGAAGCGGGGAAAACGAATTGTACTCGTGTCGGAAGAAGCCACAAGAATTTTCACTATCGAGCAATATCTTCAAAGAAATCATGAAAGAAACTTCATCCCAAGAATGCAACAGAAAACACCAATTGAATATATCTGGTGGTGACACGTAGAATCATGAATACAACATTAAGTTGAATTTAATTTAATATAACAAATTTGAAAGAATTTGTAAGGCTATCTCTTTGAATGCCATCTTTAAAATCCTCACCGGTCATGCATGCAATAATTCTGCTATGAGAGCTCAAATTCATCTGTCGAATCTGGATCGGAAATTCCTCTCGATGTCGACTTTTCTTTGTAGCTAGTCTCTCCTCCTTGTCTCTCTTCCGCTTCTCTTTCGTCCGTCTGCAAAGCCTGACTACTTGAGAAAGAATTATCCGATGTATTGCAACGCATCCAAGCTTCGTGGAGTTGTAAGACGTACTCCAGGTGCCAGAGGACTTCTCCCATTGTCGGACGGGTTTTCCCTTCGTCGGCTAGACATTTCTCCGCTATCTCCCCAAACTTGTTCAGTGATTCCGGAGAATAGCTTCCGTGGAGTCGTGGGTCAATGATGGTTTCGAGCGATCTCTGCCTCTGCCATTTCATTGCCCATTCTGCGAGGTTGATTTGATCCTTGGGCAAGGTTGGATTTATAACAGCTCGAGCGCACACAACTTCAAACAACACCACCCCAAAAGAATAAACGTCGGACTTCTCAGTCAGTTGCTGTCGTCGAAAGTACTCGGGGTCTAGATAACCAAAGCTTCCTTTTACTGCTGTACTAACATGGGTGTGGTCCCAAGCAGGGCCAGTTTTTGACAACCCAAAATCAGCCATTTTCGCTACAAAGTTCTCGTCGAGCAGAATGTTTGTCGTCTTAACATCCCTGTGAATTATTCCTCTCTCGGCGCCAGTGTGAAGGTAATGGAGTCCTCTTGCAGCGCCAATGCACGCATCCAATCTCTGCTTCCATGACAATGGAGGGAGATCACTCCCAAAGAGATGACTCCTAAGAGTCCCGTTCGCCATATACTCGTAAACCAAGATCATCTCATTCTGTTCATCACAGAAGCCGATCATGGAGACCAAATGCCTATGCCTGAGCTTGGAGAGCATCTCGATCTCTGTTTCGAACTCCGAGAGGCCTTGCTCAGATTGTGGGTTGGCCCGCTTGATAGCTGCAGGAGTTCCATCGTCGGTCTCCCCTTTGTACACCTTCCCAAAGCCTCCAACTCCGATCACCAATGTTTCATCAAAATTATTTGTCGCTGCACGAATCTCAGATAGTGTAAACCGCTTTCCAACTCGAGTAGAGGACACAGACCCGTATAAACTCTGCCGCAATCCCTTGGCATTGGCAGTGCTGTTCTGAATCGAGCCATGAAGGAACAAAGGCCGCCAGATGGAAGTATTCGCTTTGGTGTCACTCGATTTGTTTCTCCTGTTTTTGCAGAAACATAGTACGAAAGTGACTATAGACGCAACAAGCACAACAGAAGCTACACCGGCTCCAATACCTACCCAAAGGATGAAACTCTTCGACTTTTTTGATGAATTCCCAGCTGGCTTGTATCTCTCCACATAGGCAAGATTCCCGTTTCGACTCAGCTTGAAAACCTCCAGGCCGCTTAAGATAGCATCGGTAACTGCACTACTAGCACTCGCATCAGGGCCTAACTGGATCCAAAGCGTATCGAACTTTGAAGACACCGTGTCAACAAAATCCTTATGATATGCCCTGTTGTTCCCTCCTGCTTCCGAAAAAACATCGAAATTATCTGCTGCAGTCCGGTTGTTAATGTAGATCCTGAAGGTTCGTTCTTTTGCCCGGTCATACACAAGCTCACAGAAATGCAATCGAACTAAATAATCGAAATCAGGATGCACCTCAAATTTCCATGACATGTTGAACCTCTTTTCCAAGACTTCATTGTTCGACATAGATCTCGCAGTTTCGTACACAAGCAGCGGAGCCACGGTAGAATCATTCACCGAAGCATAGGTAATGTTGGAACTGTTGCTGATTTTTGACCCCGCATTTGCCGTGATCATGTAACTAGTATCCACCTCCCATGTTCTCCAAAGACCCGAGTCTTTGGAAGCACTAATTTCATCACCTCCAACATTCAATCTATACATACTCTCGATACCCCGCCCGCCCAAATTCAGCGTCACCGCGTTTCCACCAACTTTAGCTACCGAATCGTTGAACAAAGTATCTACAACCGGGATGATTTCCATCGCGTTTACAAACCCAAACGACCCTTTAACAGGCGCGAATTCAACAATGAGCCCGTTCGATTTTACAGGCAGAATGTACTCCTTGATCAGAGAAAAAGAGCTAGAGTTACCTCCAGAACTTTGCAGGAACACGTTTCTGAATTCGATTTCGCCATGTACATTGAATTCCGACACTAGCTTAAGACCGTTTGCCACGATATCGAACTTAGACTCGTTCAAATTGAACTGATCCCACGGAAAGGGACAGAAATGAAGCCTAACAACATAGCTACCCTGATCAATTCCTTGAAACGTGTAGTTCAAACCGTCGGTGAAAAACCGGGCGGTTTTGTAGAGCGAATCGAAGGCCGATTCGCCACTTAATGTCGAAGTAGATGCTTGAATGGCAGAGGAACTGAGGGTAAGATTGGTATTGGGAGCTAAATCACCAACCCATCTCCTACCATCAGCATTTAAACTGGAATTTGTGCCACAATTTATGAAAAATGATTTGGATTGAGCTTCTCCAATTTCGACAAACACAAAAACAACAACAAGAAAAAGCAGACCACCCAAGACTTCCCTGCTCTGGACCTTCTTCTCCATCACCAACTTCTATATAATTCCTTTATAGAAAAATTAAAAAAAAAAACCCAGAATTTCCTATTGGAAAACAAGGACAACCCAATATTCAAAACCCAAAAATACAAACGAAAAAGAAAGAAAATCCCAACATTTGATTCCCACTTTTTCAAGAATCACGTCAAAAATTTTGGGGGAAAAAATATTACAACTTGGGAAACAAGCATTCGAGTTATGGACCTCAAGAAAAGCCAATCTTTTCACCAGATTTCTAGAAAGAGAATGGAACTGAATGAAAACCGACCTGAAACTTGTTCTGAAATCAAGTTCTCTCCTTTTCCACAAACCCAGATCTGAAGAGAAGGAGAGAGAGAGAGGTGGCAAAAGGAAATATGGGTAGTGTAAGGAGGGCAAAACTAGTGCTCAGTGAAGTCTCGAAATCCGAAAACAAAAAGAGAGAAATAATTTAGAAATTAATAATAATAAAGAAATGAGGATGGCTACGAAATGGAATGGGGTTATTTGTGAGTAAGAAAATGGGAGTCTCAAGAACATGGGTTGTTGGGAAACAGATTGGAAAAGAAGATCAGTTTCGTATGTTTGGCTGTTCTTTTGTTTTTCTTTTTCTTTTCTTACCCTTTCCTTCTGCTACAAGAGTTGAGAATCTGACACCCATTGAATTTTGTACTTTACTTACGTTTTCTTTTTGCCACTGTTGTAACAGTTGTAACAGCCTTTTCTTTTTTTTTTTTAGCACGGTACTCCTAAATTTGTCACATTTTATAAATTCATCCCTCAAAAATTTTAACATGTGTTAGTAATTGAGCGGTAATTTTTAAATTAAAATTAAGTTAATTTTTTAAAAATTAAGTTTAATTTTTGTTGATTTTTTTTATAAAAAGATAAAAATGAACTTAAAAACTTAGGTTTACACCATACATCCAAATAACTCCTTAATAATTTATCTCATAACTCTTTACATTATCGTAATGTATCCCTTATGACTTAACTAATGTATCCCTTATGACTTAATTTAATATTAAATTAATCACAAGAACCTCGCATATGCTTGTTGATGAAAACCACATTTTTTACAAAAATAAAAAATAAAAAAATGCAAATATAATATAAATACTAATGCAAATCTTTCATATTCAAGTCTTCAATTTCATGTAAAATTAATTTAAAAAAAGACATATTATAATACTTTAAAAAGTTTAGGAGATATGTTGTTAGAATTAAAATTTTTTTATGGACAAAGTTATTAAAAAGTGACAAATTTAGAGGACAATAGTGCATATATACATATTACTTTAACCCACAAAAGAAAAGAGAAGATAACAAAAAAAAAAAATTTATGTCATTTTTTGCGCTAGGATCTAAATTTGCATTTTTTCCCCTTATTTTAAGTGCCCAAAAATTTATTGATAAATGTGTCCAAAAAATATTATCAATAAAAATTACAAAGAAATTTGTGAATTCGGTGGACCATTCATAAGGTTTAAAAAATGTTCGATCTTTCTTGTTTGTTTTATTGAGGTTCGATATTATACTTTTACATTTTTCAAAAAGAAAACTTAGTATATGCTGCAGCTGCACATCGAAATTTTGTTTCCGTATATACTCCATTAAAAATGAAGGTTGGTTCCATCAATGAATATATCTATTTATACTTTTGTAAGCCGTAAACATAAATCAGACGTGAGAAAGAAAACTCTATATACACAGTGCATCTAACAAAGTATTCTACTTTTCAGTATCATACTATTAACAAGCATGGAGCTAGGTTGAAGCTTGTAGGGGCACGTCAACCACCTCTGCCCCGTAAATTTTTTAAAGAGCAATTGGTCTAAATGGTTCCTAAATTCTTTTAAAGGTGACATTTGATCCCTATTTTTTTAATTTTTGGCTAAGAAGACTCTAAATTCTTTAAACGTTAACAATTTTAGTTTTTTCCATCCGATTCCATTGAGTTTTTAATGGAATCTTACACAAATGATCATTTTTATAGTAAAAAGCCAAAATACCTTTCAATTTTCTATCCCCTGAACTCTCTCAAAAGTCCTTGCCCCCCCCCCCCCACCATCTCTCTCTTTTTCCCCTCCTTCCCTCTCTCTCCCTCCCCTTCTCTCTCTATTTCTCTTTCCCTCTCTTTCTTTCTCCCTCCCTCCTTCTCTCCCTCTCCCTCTTTCTCTCTCCCCCCTTCTCACTCTCTCTCTCTCTCTCTCCCCTTCCCTTTCCCACACGCACACACACACACTCTCTCTCTCTCTACAACCTCCATCTCCGGCAACGGCCTTCATCTCCAGCGACGCCAGCACCCCCTCTCTCTTTTCTCTGCAACCGAGATCACCCCCAGCCGCACGACAAACTTTGGCTTCTTTCGATTTGGGTTCGCCACCCCTCCCCCCCTTGCCCCCATAATGACCAACTCCTCCCCTCGACTTCAAAACCGAGGCTCCCCCTCCCCCCCACCCCACAATAACCAACTCCGCCCCTCAACTTCAAAACTAAGGCCCCCCCCCCCCGTTTTTTGTCTGGGTTCACCCCTTTCAATAATGACCAACTCTATACCCCCTCCCCCATTGTTGATACCGAGGCTCCACCCCTCCCTCCCGTTTGCGATCTGGGTTTGCTGCCCCCCGGGTGATTTGGGTTTGTTGCGTTAGATCGAAGGGGAAGAAATGGGGAAAGAGAGAGGGGGAAAGGGGAGGGAGGAGAGAGAGAAAGAGAAGAAATTAAGGTTTTTTTATGAGTTTTTTTTTAATTTACTATTAAATTATTAAAATATCTTCTCAAGTATTAGAAACTTAACGAAATTGGACGGAAATGACTAATATTGTTAATATTTAGAGAGTTTTAGATCGTTTCGATCAAAAATAAAAAACAAAGACTCAATCGTCACCTTGTAAAGAGTTCACGAACCATTTGGGCCAATTACTCATTTTTAAAATATATAATTTGGACCTAGAAATTTACTTACTTGTTCAAATGTGCTCCCATTAAATTTTTTTCTCAACTATGTCCCTTCAAATTTTTTTTCTTGAATCTATTCAACTAATATTTTAGAATTATGATGAAAAAAATATTAAGATAAAAATTTGTCAGTACGTAAAGAAAAAAAATAACAGAGGTGAAAAGTTAAAAATTAAAGTAGTTCTTACTAATGTTTCAATGAAACAAAATCCTGAACTCCATCGATGTTATTAAAAAAATCATATTAGAATCATAATTTTAGTACACTACATCTTAATTGAGAACTTTTATGAGTCTTTGGAACTTTCCGGGGGGAAAAAAAACGGAACACTTGTTAACGATAAATTTACTAAGTACATTTGGTTTTATATGGAAATTAAATGGTTCCAAAATTAGAATAATAGCCAAAATTTATATGCAAATTAAATACTGGAAAATTTAATAGTACTGTTTGGAGTTACCACTCCAATTAAAGTTTTTCTAATGATTTTTGTTCTTTTCTTTAAAAGTAAACTAATTTCATTACTCAAATATTCAAATATCTCTTTTTTGTTTTTAAAAAAATTCAAACTTTAGAAGTTTCTAACTTTCTTATTTTAAGTTGAAATGACGATGATTTTTTAAAAAATTATATAAAATTATGAGATGAGCGGAACAAGATCCTTATTTTTTTTTTCCAAAAATATTTTAAATTTTTATAGTATTTAACTATCACAGTTCATTTTCAATTAATCACACATTTTTAAGCATTAACTCATTTCCAATCAAAGTAAAATATAGTCAAAATTCTAACTCTAGTTGGTATTCTAAATACCAAATTTTATTTATTTATGTATTTTTCTTTTTATACACTATTGCAATTTCTCCTTCATTTCTTTTCTTATGATAAAAATTTGAACACATCATCCATTCTACTATTTCTTTTTCATGATTTTTTGATGGAAACAATATGATTTATATTTCTACACTCCCCTTTAAAAAGACTAATGCATTATAAACAATGTTTTCGTCCTTTTGAAATGTCAAATGACAGTCTAATAACTCGTCACGTGATGATCCAGTCAGTTATCACATGGATTTTTTTGTTTTTATTTTTTTTGCCCTCTATTTCGTTTATATGCATGTGTTTGCCAACTAGTACATGCTAAAATTTTTTTTTAAAAAAATTATATGCTGAATTTAATAAATAATTGAGCGTGAGATTGGCAGGTGTATGTTGGGGTGGTGCCAGGGATGGGGCTTTGGCTTTCCATTATTTTGTGAGGGTGGGTCACATGCTCATGTCTGGAAAGTAGGGTGGTGATTTCAACAGTTTTTGCTATTGTTTTGTTTTTTTTTTCCTTCTTGTGTCAATTTTCCATAAATACCCCTGTCCTTCCAATTATTATTATTGTTGTCACAAAAGATTTAACTTGTCCTTCTCTTGTTCGGCTCTTCCGTACCAAAGAGTACCCCTCAAGGACTCCTTTGCCAACTTTCCAAAATAATATATGGTCAACATTTATAATCCCACAACTTCCATCATTCATGCTGTCATGTCTTCTCAATCTACAGTCTCATTAGTGTCATCCCGCTCCCAATCGCATCATCCGTAACATAGATAAGATCTGATTCAATTTTACCCGACGAATAGGCTCAAATTTCAAGCCAATCACTAAGGATTCCGGTATTGAACTCAGCGACATCCTATCTGCTATTCAGGGTCTCTTCTTCTCCTTCAACCTGGTTCAATTTGGAAGTTTTGAAGGGAGAAAAAAAAAAAAAACATTAAGATTTGGTTCACATTGTTTGATTGTTTTATGGATATGTGAATCTTCCTAGCCCTAGGGTTTGGCCAGATGTCAATCCGTAGGAGGGTCAATGATGTTCAATATTGAACATCTTATTTCTTTTATCTTTTATTTATTTATTTATTTTTTTGAGAGGGAATTTCTTTTTCATTATAACTATAGACTCACTTATAATGGTTAGAACTTAAAATGAGTTGAAAGAGAAATAAGAGAGATTGAAAAAAAGAGCCGTATACAATCACTTTAATTAATTAACGGTGATCATATTCATCAATAGGTATACTAAGATATCTTAATTAGGTCGATACCCCTGTGTGTGCTCATCCTTTTTTCATGTCATAGAAATTTTATTAAAGAAAGAAAAACAGCTCGAAAAGACAAGCTATAAAGCCCATAACTAATCGGAGGCCAGTTTCGTAAAGCCATCTTACTTCTTTTTAATACCACTAACAACAAAGTATTCCATTAATAACAATGATATTCGAATATTGTTTTTCTAATAACTGGCATATCGATGATTATCATGAGCAATTATTATAACTATCAACAATCATTATTATTCATACTCTAATAACTAACGGTAATTAGCATAATTATAGCAATCATTTCCTGTAATAGTAAATAAAAAAACGAATTCAAAAATCGAATATTACTGTTTGAATTTTTTTTTTTACTCGGTTCTAGATAAACAAATTGACCCTACTTGTATATGTGTGTGTATATATATTTTGTATCTTATAATTAAAAGTTATCCAAATGAGAAAGTATAACTAATCTAACTTAATAGCGGAGAGTGATCAATCTTAGTGAGTTCGTGGAAATATCTTTCTTTCTTTATTTTATATTTTCCCCTTTTTATCATATTTTTCAATTGTTTGTTGGGTTTTCATGATCTGTAAATATAGACTGGACTAAGTAGGTCGGCTCATTATCCTTGAATTTTGTCTCGAGGATAAGCCTGGCTTGTTAAACTTCGAGTCCGTCCCCAGCCTGTTGCAAGCATAAAGGTTGGGTTGTGCCTTAATTTTGAGCCTCGCAATCTAACACGATATACTCTTTTAATCTGTCCTGCCAAGCCAACCCAAAGACTATTATTAGGGATGGCAATGGTGAAGGACCGGGGTGAGTATGCTTCGTCCACCCCCATACCCACCACAGTTTTTACCCCCATACCTGCCTAATTTAACACAAGTGTGGGTACATATAATCTCCATTGAAGGCATTATACACATATGATATCCATTTATCGATTAAGAATTAAAAAAAAAAACTCAAAACAAATTTCATTAAATTCATATAATTTAGCAACATAATCATAAATATAACTGAAATCTTAAAAATAAATCTAAATTCCAAGAATCTATTAACAAAATTCATTAAAAAAAAATAATTGAAGAGTGAAATACTAAAATTGGAATATATATAAACATATAAATATATATTTTTAACTAAACAAACTATACAAAGTATATGTTCCGAATTAATGGAATAAAACCCTTGAAACAAATAAAAAAAATTGAATAAAATCTTGATAAAGAAAACAGAGTATAATTTTAATTTTCGAAAGGGAAAAATAACTAAAAAAAGAGTAAACTCAAAGTGTGTTTCTCCCCCACTCAATTCTTCTATTAGGTGTACGTTACTGAATTCATTAAACAACTCAATGTTTTCTTTCATTTATTTTGTCATCTTCCTTGCTATTGGTGCTAATTTCTCAAAATGAAAGCGAAAAGAAAGATAAGAAATGTTAGTAGTTTACAATCTCTAAAAGATAAGGTTGGTAATCAACCAGGAACTTGCATTTAATTTAAGACTACTTACCGTGTAGGTTTTATTAAGAGTAATTTAAATATTAATATATATATATATATATGGCTTTAATTTCTCCAACTTAATCAAAACATGATTTCAGTCAGAAGAGATTCCTACTAAGAATCTCCATAATTTAGATCAATCTGTCAGTTGTAATTGAAATCGCAACTAAATTATCAGTGATCACAGCTTATAATATTAAAATATAAAACGGGATGGAAATTATACTAAATAATATTTTTACGAAATTAAAAAAAGTAAATCACAAAGTTTTAAAATATTTAATAAAAACAATATATTTAGGATAAGCAATTTACTTATTCATAATAAATCAATTATTTACTGTAAATAAGTAAGTTGTTTATTTAATAAATTTGCGACATACTTTAAATATTTATAAAAACAATTATTCATTTTAATTATTTAGTGTGATAATGTTATTTACTTGCAAACCGTTTCATATGTGGTGTTACGAGTTTCAATACCATAATTGGACTTGAAAATAATGTGATACCAAATAGAATATTTTCATACCCTACAAAAGAAATCATAAGAAACGACCTCAATAATCCATAGACAGGGTATTTTGATTGATCAGAATATAGGACTGGACAAGCCCAAAAGGATGAATATAACCCTCTACCGACCTGTCGAGGATAAAATATTCATAATGCATCCAATAATGAAATGAATACCCACCGGCGGTACTAATACGATGATAAGATTATCTTGTTTAATATTTTCACTTTGATCAATCTCCCAAGCCAGCAGGATTAGGATCAGAATTCTTGTCATCTAATCAGTAGTCTAGTTGACCCCGAGATAATGCTAGGCCGGAAGGCCGGAGACACCACAAAAAATAATAATAATAATAATAATCAAAGGAGGAATAAAATCAAAATGTAAATGAGAAGGGACAGCAATGGCCCTTGCATGGCCTAATAAGTTGATAGCATTGAAATCACTCTTAAAAACTGAAATGACTTCTTCATGCAGACGTTCAAACCACCATATGTTTACGTTTGTGTAGTTTCGATTTGATTGACCACCAAACTTTTTCTAATAATTTTACCAAAAAATAACTAGAAAGAAAAACTTTACAAATTATGGATGTGTCAAGAGGAAGCGTCACAAATGTGAGAAATCGTATGGGTGTTGTCACATTATCTATTTGAAACATAAAGTAGAATGATTTTACAGGAAAAACGATTGAGAAAATATAGAAACAAAGAGCGACTTAAATTTGTAGCACTAAAGAAGAAAAAATTGCTTCATGAATGAGGCTGCCTGGTTTTAATTATTTTTCTTTTTCTTTTTTTTTTCTTTTTTTTCTTTTTAATCACAATCACTGGTTGGCAACCCTCATGGGTTGGTCTCATGAGATCCGAAGGGGTCGAGACCAACGTGACTTTGCCTCCACATGTAACGACCTGCATAAGATACGACCCCTTGGAGAAGAAGACCCTTATTATCTTTTGTTTTTAGAATTTTGTTGTTATGTTTTGTTTTCCATTCTGTATCATATTAAAAAAAAAAAAATCCCATGAACATAGTTAATTATGTTTTGTCATACAATAAACTTGATAATTTGCGGCAACGAGAGAGATTTTTTTTTATATGACTTATAACACAAAATGATCTCTTTTTTTTTTTTTTTTTTTCTTCTTCTTCTTTCAAAAATAACATGGGAAGCATTTTGAGAATATTTTTGTAATTATTCTTTCTCAAAAGTACTTCAAAAGAGAGACCAAAACTTGAGGGGAAAATTTTTTGATTTAACCATGCATAATATTTATTTTTTTTCACTTGTTATTTGCTTTCTTATTCAGTGCCAGTCTGCACCAACTAGTGCAGTTCAGCCCAACAAGAGCAGAGGAAGTCTACATCACATACCCATCGGTTTGAAACTTGATCTGTTCTATATGGGCTCTTTAGAGAAATTCCACACATTGGACCGATTTTTGGCACAGAAAAAAAAATTGTAAAAAAATGTCATAACGTATCATCGTATAATATTCAGTTTTGTATTTTGTTACTAATCCGGTAATAAAATACAAAAAAATCGACGGATTTTTTAGTTTCGGATTGGTAACCAACCAGTTAAGATGGTTAACGGTCAGTAACTAATTGATAACTAGTTGATAACCGATTGGTAACTTGTCGGCAGAGATGGTTATTAGTAGGTAATTTGTCAGCAAAAGTAACCAACTGACAACCAGTTAGTAATCAATTGGTAACCCGTTGATGGTGGTGGTGGTTACCAACTGTAACCCGTCGGTGGTGATAGTTACCAACTGTAACCCGTCGACATGGGTGATTATCAGTTGATAACTAATTGATAACCCGAGGCGAAAGTAACTAACCAGTTAATAACCAACTAGTAATTGGTCTGTGGAGGTGGTTACATTATGGATATCAACTAGTGATATTTTAAAATAATTTAAAATTAATTCTTTATTTATTTATGATATCATATTGTGACATTTTCTTGCGAAGAGCTTTTTTTCTACGTGGGAAAAACCAATCCAACACATGATTTTGTGGGATTCATCAGTGTTTTAGTAAAATGAACTTTTAACTTTCTAAAATTTGCAAGATGACCTTTAAAAAAATTTAATCAGCAAAATGACTTTTGTTTTAAAAAAATAATATAAAAAATAAAGATATTAAGGTAAAAAAAACAAACAAAAAACAGAAAAACAAACCAAAAAATCAGCTTCCCCGTTCTTTTTCTTTAACCAAACTAACTTAACTTCCCTTTCTTCTTCTTCTTCTTCCTTATACCCTCCCTTTCCCTGCACTTCTTCTTCCTCGTTGCCTCCACCAAAAAGAGTCTCCCCAAATCCGCTGCCTCCACCTCCGCCGTCGCTGCCACTCTAAACGACACCATCGAAGATCCGGAGACCACCACAAGCTCCAGCCCGCCCTTCGTCCCCTCCGACCACCATAAGCTCCACCGCCACCTCCACCACTCTTCTCCTTTACCGAAAATGCCCCTGCTCTTCACGCTGATATTCTCGCCGGCTTCTCCTCCTACATCCAGTTCCCCTGAAATCTCCTTATAAAGGTTTTCCACTGATTTGTTATAATTTCAGATCCTTTCTTGAATTTGGATCAAGTACTTTTCTTGAGTTCAAATATGTATTTTCTATATATATATATATATATATATATATATGTTATAATTACATTAGCCATCCCCTTATAGAAGAAGAGTCTACGAGTATACAAAAAAAATTGTATGTATAATTAGCCAGATCATTTGAATTTCTTGGCTGTTTTGTCTAATGAATTTCCAAGTATAGAAAGGCAAAAAAAAAAATAAGTCCCAAAGGGAAATGAAAAGATAATCAATGTTAAATTAAGAGTAATGCCGAGTCAATTTTATTTGAAAATAACAAGTTGGTGCAAGAGAAAATATTTAGAATATATTAAACTTTATTTGTGATAGCCGAACAAGACATTAAAAAAATCAAGACTTCATGATTAAAGAACAAAACAATAAACAAGAACCCAACGAAAGATAATACATATATTATATGTATATGTATATATATATATATATTTATATACAAGAATAGAACTTGATCTGAATTCAAGAAGGGATCAAGAATAGTACTTTCGTAGTCTACATAGGAGAAAAATAATTCTGAGTTTATGGGGACTAATTGTGATAGTGGGTTTCATGTTTTGAGAACAATGTTGGAAGAACATTGATAGTCTTGTCATTGCAAGCAAGTTATTTAGATGACTTTTCAAATTTAAACTTAAGTTGTATTTGACCTTCACACACCACACTATACAATAATCTGTTGATATTGTTATTGATTGTTGATATATTTATCTAGTTAGCCCCTATTGGTTACCGTTGAAGAATGTGAACTTTGGCTAATTTTTTGGTTTGATCTCTATTCTTTTGATTGAGTTTTCCATCAAAGGAGGAATAAGATTTTTGGCAAATAGTGATTTCTGTTCCTTTGCTATTCCTTTGATTGAGTGTTCCTTATATTTATAGTGTGGAATAATAACGAATGTTCGTACATGATTCTTGTTTGATTTATTTTTTTTTATTTTTTTGTGTTGATATGTAAAATTTGTAGTTGTATTCTTTATATTATTTGTTAATTGATAATTTCAAAATCCATGATAGGTATGAGTCAGATCTACATTCTCGTGGAGTATAATGGAAAGTGGGAAAATGTTGATGGTGGATTTTGGAGGTGATTCGGAGTTGGTATGAGCAAGGGGTTTGTGGTTGATAGGAGCATCAACTTTTTGGAATTGGAAGAGGCAATCTACGACAGACCAAGCATTGACCGAAGTATGTATGCAATTGAGATAACACATAAATATATTGGTGACATATTTGGTGACATTGATACACCAACTCTTATTTCCAATGATTCAGATATTATAGATCTTATGTTTTAATACAAAGAAAAACAATGAAGGACTCTACATGTTATAATAAAATAAATGATAAAGGAGAAGCAATATATGTTCGTGGTGATGATGATCTGAACAGTAATGGTGGTGATGCACTAGGCTTTCATGATAACTATTTTGGGTGTCAGATTAATGAAGAAATCCCATTTGTTGTAAGGTTTGTTCCAACTGAATTACTTGGTAGTTATGAGTATCCGCTGCATATTTGTGCAACTAGTACAGCAATCAATAAAAGGATCACTGGCTTCAATTCAACTCCAATCACCGGTTCCAATCCAACACCAGAAGAGACAGTGCTTGAGGAAATAGCTAATAAAAATTATGGTGTAGATAAACCAGGTGATGATGTATCCGAAGGAGGTGATGGGGTGCGTAAAGGATGTGATAGTATACCCGAAGAAGATGATAGTTGTTGGCAACATGCTGAATCTGAATAGACAAGATTTGTTCCACTGATAAGTTATGACAGCGGCAGAAATGATAGTTCGGATTTAATGGTGGGTAAACATTTTGATAGCAAAGAAGAATTAAATACAAAGTCAAACCTCGTCGTCATTAATAGAAAGTTTGAAATGAAGGTCAAGAAGTCAACCAAGTCGTTGAAGGAAGTTGTGTATGTAAAAGAACTAAATTACTTGTGGCGGGTGCGAGCTACAAAAATGCCAGGTTCGAATTTTTTTGTCTCTCAACAATATAATGGTATCCACACTTACTCGTTGATGAATCGATCAATCAATCACAGACAAGCATCTAGTCGTGTAATTGGAGCTCGCATAAAATGACACTTCATCGATTGTAAGCAACCACCTAATCCAAAAGTTCTCATAGGATTCATGAGTCAGGAATTGAAAGTTCAAGTAAGTTATTGGAAGGCATGGAAAAGAAGGCAATTTGCTCAAAATTTGATCAGAGGGACGCCACAATACAGTTTTGCCATACTCCCCTCGTATTGTTACATGCTTAAATAGGTTAATAAGGGTACAGTTATGCACATTGAAGTTGATTCAGAGAATAAGTTCAAGTATTTTTTTTTTATGGCTTTAGGAGTAACTATATGAGGGTTTAAGAACATGAGAAAAGTTATTGGCATAGATGGGGCTTGGATCAAAACTAAATATAAGGGGGTGTTGATGGTTTCTGCCACACAAGATAGTGAGTATCACAGTTATCCCATTGCGTGGGGTTAGGGTGACACTGAGAACAATGATTCATGGACTTGTGTTTTTGAAAAGCTGAAGGAGGTAATACCTGACAGCTCAGAGTTATGTTTTATTTCTGATAGGAACCAGAGCATTAATTACGCGGTGAGTCATGTTTATCCTATGTCGCAGCATGGGGCATGTTATTATCACGTTATGATGAATATTAAGAACCGTTTCAAGAGTGCCGCTTCTCTTGGAGTGTTCAAGGATGTTGCTGAAGCATACTGTTTGGAGGAGTTTGACAAACATTTTAGTGACATGAGTACAAAATATCCAAAGGTGGCTCAATATCTCGATAAGGATGTCAAGTTTGAAAAGTGGTCAAGAGCTCACTTTAAAGGCAACAAGTATGAAGTTGTGACTACTAACATAGTCGAGACTTTGAATAATATGATGCTGAAGGCAAGAGAGTATCCCATAATTGTAATGATCGATTTCGTCCTTTTTACAATGGGACAATGGTTCTTCACTCGGCGTCAAGAATTAGTGTTAGTGTAACACCCTCTAGCCAGTTTAGCTTTTAACTAAACCAAACTAGAATATGTCACCAATCCATACATTCATAAAATCTGTTATGACACATAAACATAGTAAAACCAATATAGTTGTATGATAAGATTTTAATATAAAATATTTACAGATTTTTCATCAAAGTTTAGTCAAAATACGAAGAATTGGTATTACAACTATCCTGTATTATTAGCATTATCTCAAAATAAAAATTTTTCTAGTTTAGCCCACAGAGTTCTTTGATAATCATTTTTCATGAAACAACTTTAGTTTAGTATGTACATTGGTTCCGTGACATCAGGTTCTCAAAAGAGGTTCAGCCCGCTACTATGTTTTTTCCTTATTCCTTTTATTCCTCACCTGTACCATAAAACTTTAAAGTGAGCTAAAAGCCCAGTAAGCAAAATATAGTTAAACACAAAACCTTTAAACTACAATCTGTATCTAAAATACAGTTTTCAATGGATTTCGAATCTTGTTACAGCAAATAGAAATCCAAACCAATATTTAAAACATAACATGAAAATCCTTGATATATGGCATAAATTGGGCTTAAGCTACAGAATCATTTACCATTCATTTCCTTTAGGTTTGGCCAAACACTTTCATTACTGTCATTGGGATTCCAAACATTGGTATCGGTCATGTCCCTTTCGGGACCCATCCGTGGGTATCAGTCAGTCCTAATGACATCATTATAATGGGGTTACACATTTCATAGATATTCCCATCATTTCATAGGCCATATTTAAAACTTTGCAAACCTTTAAAACATTATAAACATATTATAAAAGCTTTCATTAAACTATACTTTCCTACTTGCAAATCATATCCTTTCCAATGAAGGGAAACATTATACTCATAGTCTCATTTGAAATGTTAAACATTTGTCAAAAACATTAAAACGCTATATCATATACTTTTCAAGTTTCTATGATACAGTAAGTAGAATTCCTACTTACCTCCTTAAAATTGAACTTCCGCAGAGAAATTGACTTCACAGTATCGAGGAAAGTTGATCGGGCTTGTCCTACGATCCATGATCAAGTCATTTTGCATTTAAAATATATATATATATCTTCAATCTATTACCAGTCATATAAAATAGAAATATATACATTATGATATCACTTTTCAACGTTTTAGACCATTTAAGGTACTTTAGGACAAATTCTAAGCACAAACAAAATTTTTACCTAGTGGCTGCCCACCAATTTCCAACTACAGAACCCAACTTTTGAAAATTCACCAAAAATCCGTTTTACAACATTTTCATGTGAAATTTTTTGGGGAGCAAGATTCATATGTATACTTTAACTCCACAAAATTTCAGCTTCAAATACAGGGTATAAATAGAGAAACGAAATTCAAAATCCTAGTGCCCTGTTTTAGAACTCTCAGTCAAACATTTTCATAAACACCTTCTATGCAACTTCATAAAATATATTAAAAACAATCATATCTCTTTTCCAATCAGACCTCACAATGCTTTACATCTCAAATAACATAGAACCATAAAAAATCTTAAATCAAAACAGAAATTTCACATTTTGGTGAGAAATCACATCACACTTTAACATATAGCACCTCAACTTAAAACCTAATATTTCTAGTTTTGAATAGCTTCAAAATCCACTAAAAACCCTACTTAAAACTGACCTTAGGTAGCTTATACAATTCGGACTCCAAAAATGATGCCAAACTCCACTTTGAGCTCAACTAGCTTGGAAGAAAAATGGGTGTTTGGTGGAATCCGAAAATGGGTTTTTGAGTGAAGCTTAGTCTTGATTTGTCTTGTGGTTTAGGAGGGGAAAGAAGGTCTTATTATAATGGAGAAGATCAGTTGTTGGAGTTTTATGTTTGGTGTTTTGTGTTTTTTTTTTTTTTTTTTTTTTTTGCACTAAGAACCGACTGGAAATGGGAGGAAGAAGAGGGTTTGGCTAAAATAAGCTTAATATTAGATAAAGGCAGCTGTAAAGCACTTAAAAAGACAGCAGCAAACAATTTTTAAAAATTTCATAAAAGGCCCGAAAGAATTTAAAATTGTGCTAGCTCCCTAAAAATATATTTTCTTTGCAAATAAGTCCATAAAAATTTTAAAAAACTTCATTTAAAGTATATTCTATAACTTTAGATTACCATTCTTATACAAATAATCTTATGGACAAAACACATTGATCAACTTCACTTCCAACAGTTGTCAACTTTCCTTTGCACAGTTACTTAAAAAAATGTAATTAAACAATTTCAGTAGCATATAAATACTAAAAAAAAAAAAAAAACCATTTTATATAAAATGATTAACATTACTACAAATAAACACTTAATAATAATACTAATAAGATACTAAATATACTTGCTAAATTTAGTTATTTTAAATTAATTAAGCTCGGCATTACAGTTAGTGACTACACCAATTATATCAAAGAGAGAAGCAATACTCAGAAGAAGATTTGATGAAGCTGATTTATTGATGTCATACCAACTGAATGAGAATGAATACATTGTGATGGGTGGTGATTGCAATGCATGTGTCAATTTAATAACAAGGAGTTGCACGTGTAGGGTTTTCGACATTGACAAGATTCCGTGCATCCACGCTACAGCAACAGCAGGTTTTTATTGGCCGCAACATACTGGAGCTTACGTATACTCCCTTTGTTCTGAGTACTACACTTCAGATTATTGGATGTTGACATATGTAGAAACTATTTATCCTGTTCTTCCATAATCGCAACGGCACAATATCCCTGAAGACGTAAGAGTGATTAAGGTAGTAGAGTCAGACGTGGAAATGTTTAGAGGGAGGCCAAGATTAACTTGCTTCCCTTCAAAAGGAGAATATATAATCAAGAAGTATAAATGCGTGACATGTGGTCAGAAAAGACATAACTCAAAAAAATGTCTCAAATTATCACATCCATCCGATGTTAGAAGCAGCACCTAATAATGACAATTATGAGTTTGACTGTTTACATTTTCATTAATTTCGTTTTACGAATGCTAGTAATTTGCAAAATTCATTAAGTATGTTTGAGAAAGTCATTAATTTTGTTTCTTGTTTTTTGTTTTTATGAATGTTAAATGTTTGATATTTCATTTATTAGTTTTTTTAAAGAGCAAAAAAAAAAAAAATGGACTATTTAAAAGCAACGAACAAGTGGTTGTTCTTGAATATTAGTGGTCATTCCTTATCTTTTATGGTCGTTTTGTGTTTCGAAGCAAATCATACGTGACTTAAGGTGATAGTAAGGTTTTTTTTTTTCATTTCGTTTAAGGGGAAAAATTAAAAAAAAAAGTCAATATTTGGAAGCATTGACCGTATGGTTGTTCCGAAAATTTTAATGGTCATTCCTTAACTTTTGTGGTCGTTTTATGGGTTTTGAGGCAAATAATACATGAAGTAAGGTGATGATATGGTTATTTTTGCTTTCGTTTAAGAGAAAAAAGTTAAAGTCACAGTTTGGAAGGAACAATTGTATGGTTGTTCCGAAAAATTGAGTGTCGTTCATTCACTTTTGTAGTCGTTTCATAGGTTTTGAGGCAAATAATACATAACATAAGGTGATGGTATGGTTATTTTTGCTTTTCGATTAAGGAAAAAAAATAAAAAAAAGTCAAGAAGTCACTAACCATGGACATGTAGTTTTATGGATGATATTCATTAAGTGTGTGTGAGAGAGTCATTAATTTGGTTTTGGGATTTTATTTTTATTTTTATTTTTATTTTTGTTTTTTGTTTTTTTTGTTTTTTTGTGTTTTTTAGGCAAATCATACATGATAAAAGTAACTAATTTGGTTAATTTTGTTTTTCGTTTAAGGAAAAAGTAAAAAAAAGTCAATGTTTTCAAGGAACGACCGTATGGTCATTCCGGAAATTTTAGTTGTCGTTCCTTAACTTTTGTGGTTGTTCCATGGGTTTTGAGGCAAATAATACATGAAGTAAAGTGATGGTATGGTTATTTTTGCTTTTCGTTTAAGAGAAAAAAATCAAATCACGGTTTGGAAGGAATGACCGTATGGTCGTTTCGGAAAATTAAGTGGTCTTTCCTTTACTTTTGTGGTTATTCCATGGGTTTTGAGACAAATAATACATGACATAAGGTGATAGTATGGTTATTTTGCTTTTCGATTAAGGAAAAAAAATAAAAAAAGTCAAGAAGTCACTAACCATGGACATGTAGCTTTATAAATGATATTCATTAAGTGTGTGTGAGAGAGTCATTAATTTGGTTTTTGGGATTTTGTTTTGTTTTTTTGTTTTTTTGTGTTTTTTAGGTAAATCATACATGACAAAAGTAGCTAATTTTGTTAATTTTGTTTTTCGTTTAAAGGAAAAAAAAAGTTAATGTTTGGAAGGAACGACTAAATTTTAGTGGCCGTTCCTTAACTTTTGTGGTTGTTTCGTGAGTTTTGAGGCAAATAATATATGAAGGAAGATGATGGTATAGTTATTTTTGCTTTTCGTTTAAGGGAAAAAATTAAAAAAAAAATCAATGTTTGGAAGGAACAACCGTATGATCGTTCCAAAAATTTTAGTGGTCGTTCCTTAACTTTTGTTGTCGTTCCATAGGTTTTGAGGCAAATTATACATGAAGTAAAGTGATGGTATGGTTATTTTTGCTTTTTGTTTAAGGGAAAAAGAAAGTCAATGTTTGTAAGGAACGATCGTATGGTCGTTCCAGAAATTTTAGTGGTCGTTCCTTAACTTTTGTGGTCGTTCCGTGGGTTTTGAGGCAAATTATACATGAATTAAGGTGATAGTATGATTATTTTTGCTTTTCGTTTAAGGGAAAAAAAAATAAAAAAAAGTCAATGTTTGGAAGGAACGACCACTAAAATTTCCAGAACGACCATATGGAAATTTTAGTGGTCGTTCCGTGGGTTTTGAAGTAAATTATACATGAAGTAAGGTTTTCCAAGGTTTTAGTGGTTATTTTTTTGGTCGTTCCAAGGTTTTTCACACAAATCATGCATGGACAAAGACTCTCATATGGAAATTTACGTTTCTCCTTTGAGGGGAAAAAAAAAAAAAGCTAACGTCAATGTTTACAACAAACGACCGAAGATAGACTTTGATATGATAATTTTTGCTTTTGGTTAAAAAAAATTTTTTTTTTAAAAGGCAAAAGTCAAGATTTAAAAGGAACAATCAGATGGTTGTTCCTGTTATATTTGTGATAGTTCCTGATCATACACATGTGATTTTCATAAACAAAATAACGACAGTTAACATTAAAGCGTTAGAAACCAAAATAGGAATCCAATATTGTCTTTATATATTCATATATAATTATATTATAATTCAAAGTACTAATAATACTAAATTTCTTGATTACTTAAAGTGTTTTTGTGGGGTTAGAAGCATATTGTAATTTTTTTTTATCATTAGATCTCGAGTGCTGAATCTTTTTTGGCAACTGTACCACATAAGGTGATAGTAAGACTGCCGCTCTTTTTCGCTGTCTCTCCGGCCGGCCCTTATGGTTTTTTATATTTTCAATATTGGCATCAGCTTGCATAGCAACTACCCTGTCATGGGTATCTTCGCCACCATCTCTTATTCGTTCGTCTTACAAGAGATGTTGTTGGCATTCGAAATTATCACCCCCACTGTATCTAATTTCTACACCTCATGATAACTCCCGCTCGAATTCAACATTCGCCCTGCCATTACATGCTTCCTTATTCATGGCTATAGCAGACTCTATTTTTTTTTTTTTTTTCATAATTGCCTTATTGTTTTCCTCCATCTTTTGTATCATTACTGTTTCGTGATTGGCCAACATTAATTTCTTATAAGTTTCGTGCTCACCTATACGACGGTCAATATAATGTATCAATGACTTTAAAGTAGGAGTTGAGACTGTGGGCATCGCGCTGTGCGTCTGAGGGCCAAAATAGGTCAAGAATGTAGGCGTCAGGCCATGCGTTTGCTCGTCCCTTGGGGTAGAGGCTCGAATCTGCTCATGAGTTGGTATGGCTGGGAAAGACCTCGAGGCTGTAGCAGGTTCAAGAGAGGTGGGACTTGTAGGCATCGGGTGTTGTTGGTGGCAGATCACGGGAGTAGAGGATCTAATCATCTGCTCATCGGCTGAATTGGCGGGGAAAGACCTCGAGTGCATAGCAGGATCACGAGAGGCATGACTTGATCTAAGTTCATCATTTCTCTCATCGGAATCGACAGCACTACACAGGATGACATTTCCCTCTAATAACTTCGTCAGGCCATCAATAACATCATCACTGCAGTCCTCACGCCTTTCCATTCGTAAATAATATTCTCGTTACCTCTCCTTGGATGACGGATTCAAAGTAGGACGGACTGTAAACTGAACAAACACAATGGAAAAAAAAATGATTAACTGGACTAATAAATCTAAACAAATATCATAAGATTTAACCTGTAACGAGTTGGTTAATACCTTAGCAGATCTCATGGCCTCCAAGCAAGGATCAAATGAGACGCCAATAGGATTCTGAACATTCTGCCAACAATGCCACCGTGGCCCATTTTTGTTCTTCTCATTCAAAACTAATTTCTTAGACATCATCTCACTTAACTTCGGCATAGCCTCAAAAGCCCATATCTGTATCACAAATTAAATGATGGTTATAATACAAATCAATTTATAAAATATATTTAACTAATAAAAGTATTAAAGAAAAGCTTACTTGAAATATCCATGGGCAACCATAGAAGTTGTAGGCTGATAAAGATTTGTTAAACTTTGCCACCATATCAGTTTTTATGTAATCCAATGTCTGATTGTAACAAACATTCCCCCATGGATATTGAGCGAAAAAGTTTAGATCACTGGCATATTGGAGCCAAGAAGGATTAACCACCTTTTTGTTGTCAGAAGATGTCAAGAACGTTACTAGGGGATTGATCACTTTAATAAGTGATTTGAGCGGTTCTGTTCGAGTGAAAAAGAAGAAAGGATCTCATTTTCTTCCAAGCCAAAAGCAAATGAATTCGATTCCGAGATGATAGGTTGGGGCTCATGTACAGAAAGACTAACTTTACCCTATCATTGGTCCTAACCTTTGTAACGCTCAACTGTTTTAGTTTTTTGGCAACATCCGCTAATAAAACACTTTTTTTTGTTGGCCAACATTTGTTTTTCATCTCGTCATTTTCTTCTTGAACTTTGATTTCATCCTCAGAAGGTCCACCACCCATATATAAACCTAAAATCAAGACGAACCCATTGAGAGAGAACCTCAATGGTTTTCCCTCAATTAAGAACCACACTTCATGGTATTTCTGACATACTGTCTTTCTCAACAGCAAATTATGAGCCAACGCACCGGAAAATTCCCCTCCTATGGGCAAGTCTATGAAAGGACCTAATTGAGGGTAATTTCAAAAAACGGTCTTATTTTCCTCAGTTAGCCATATCTAAATTTCTTTAAGGATTGCCATTTTCGATCTGACTGTAACTTTGACACTGAAGTATTTTGAGAGGATAAGTGGAGGCAATTCTTTGAGCTCTGATGTGAGGACCATCTTAGAAATGTCATGATCTTCTTCATCAACCTCCTTATTACTCGAATTTTCTGTAATCTCATTTGTTTCTTAAAACATACAAATATATGTCGCTGACAAATATTTAAAAAAAAACAAAAAACAAAAAAACAAAAGGGAACCATTGCATAATAATTGTAAATAAAACAAGTGGCTTATTATTTTATCATCTCGGCATCTACCTAATAACGTACAACATAGGAATATCATCATAATTTTTAGAAGAACAGAAAGATTAGAAGAAAGAGTAACTACAAAAAATTTACATACAATTACAACACCCATATTACCTCTCTAACATTCCTACCGAACCTCGGAGGTGAGGACGATAGCGGCGACGTGATTGGCTGCGATTAACATGTTTTTTGGAATCAGTTTATATTCTTCAAGAACCAACAATAACATGAAACCCACTACCTCAATTTCAGATCAGTTTATATTCTTCAAGAACCAACAATAACTAAAGCACAATACCAAAAAAAAAAAAAAAAAAAAAGCTACTAACCAACATTTAAGACCAAGGGAAAGCTAGAATTTGACCCTTCATTTCATGTTTAATCTCAAGTTAGCGTGTAACTATAAATCTTAAGAAATTATGAAACACGTATTAATTTAAGTTTATCCAGCATATGCAATGCTCAAATCATTGTATGGTTCTAAAAGCAAATGCCATCAATCACATTCAAAGGAGCGAGAATGATTGGCCTCCAAAATCTAAGCCAAGCAAGAATACTTGCATTTAAAATTCCTACTCAAAACCTAATTATCTTAACTCGACGAACATCTGTAGGCCCCAGTGTTCCTTTTAAAAAGTTGAAAAAGAAGTGTCTTAGCCAGTGAAATATTAGCATATCTGAATGAGGTTAAAACCCCTCGGGACGAATAGAAGTTCACTCTAGATTCAAAGTAATTACACTACCAAAGGATAGTAAAAACATAATTTCAATTCAGTTTGAGAGCCAAGCCCCACTGAAACAAATACTCATTACAATGAAGGCTACAAAATAGAAATTAGGAGCAAAAAGCCCTAATTGCAACCAAATTTCGTCACTTAATTTAACTTCTTTTCCCTTAAAATGCTTTCAAGTACTCAATCACAAACAAGGTTTCAAAGTTGAATATTTTCACACCTTTTTATTGAAATTATTCAAACGCAAGTGTAGTACAACAAAATAAAAATGCTCACAACTATAATTATGAGGCAAACAAATTCTAACATTCATCGATCTGAACGCATCCAAATCACTAAACCAAACACCACAACACACACACACACACACACACACAAATCCAGAATGGATCTCCTTGAAATTGACTTATTCCATCATGAAAGTTAACCAATGTAAAGCCTTTTTCTTCTTTTACACCACCCACAATTTTAGCCCAAATGTAGTTGAATACAGCCAATTGGAATTTATGATAATCAAGCAATATTATATCCTCTATAATCCCATAATAAGAGACATTTGCGATAATGTGTGCCGTATCTCCTGCATTAGATCTACAAATTGTCTCTGCCTCTATAAAAACGGTTGTGACTAAGCAATCTTAAAGAGTGGATAGCTTCATTAAATCTAGTAAAAAAATAAAAATAAAAATAAAAAATAAAAAAAGCTGCCATTAGCATTTGGGTGTTGGGTGAAGTAGAATTGAAAATTCCTAGTCCTCTTAGAATTCAATGAAAAACACTACCTGAAAAAGAATAAGTCCTAATCTAAGCAAATCTTTTTGAGAAGATTAGAAATCCTATTTTGAATAAACCATCAACAAAGTGAAATGATATCCTGATAAAACACAAATTCTTAATGTTGTTCCGAATGTCCTACACGTGCTATGCTACATCCCACTGCAAGAAATTCCGAAAGAAGACTTCATTTGATGTGTATGTGTGTACAGAAGAAGATGGTCGTTTTCAGGAGATAATACCAAACCAATGCTGGATTTCACATGGCTAAAAGAAAACAATATTTAACAGTTTTGTGGCACCTTTTACCGCTAGAGAAAGATCAAAAGGGAAAAAAAAAAAAAAAAAAAAAAAAACTCTTATCAAAATCTTGCTTTTTTTTTCCCCCCCTTTTCTTATTAAGATTTTTCATTGAAAAATAAGGCATCTCACCATCACGAAAATAAGTTTTTAGGAAAAATGTGAATTGTGAGAGACTAAACCAATGCGAACCAGAATTACTTAGGAACTCGCGGGATCAAAGCTGAAGAGGAACCTCGAACTCGTAATCTAGTGCCAAGCAGAAGGAGGCGGGGAGAAAGCTTTTTCTCTGGTGGTGGGGTTTGGGGTTTGACAGAGTGGAAATGGGAGCGAAGAGAAGAACAAGGGTTTGATTTTTTGCTTTTATTTGTTCTCTGGTGGTGGGGTTTGGGGTTTGGCAAAGAACAATGGGAGCAAAGAACAAGGGTGATTTTTTACTTTTCTCTTGCGGGAGGTCGAGGGAAGATGAAGAATTTGCCCATGTTTCTTTTATTTTTGGGCTTTCTTTCTTCTTTCATTCAAGAATTTGATTTTAAATCATTTTATTAATTAAAAAAATTTTAATTACATAGTCAGTATTTTTTGGAATAGAAAAAATAAAAAATAAAAAGGAAAGTCATTTCTCTAATTTCACTTTGTTGTTAAGTCATTTTGGCAAATTCTTCGATTCATCTTCAATTCCTATGAATTTTTACTTTTGAAAATATTTATTTCCTTTTGATTGTTTTTAAAAAGATATTGACATCCTTTTATTGTAATATCTTATTGATTTTTCTTTTCTTTCCTCGCTCATTCTATTTCTCTCTCCTTTCTTCCTATTTGAGATATTTGGCCTTTGCTGTCACTAGATCGTCGATGGTCTCCTTTTGCCTGCTCTCTCCTATCTCAAAATCGCATTCTTTCTCCGCGACGAACATGGTCAAATTTGAACATTTGATCTCTCTTCGACGTCAATTTGGCTTAATGCGATCTCTCTGATCCTTTCTAACATCGATTCAGCTTCACGCGATCTCTCTCTTTGACCAACCGCAATAGACGATGGCGATCCGAACAATGGAGGTGTCGTGCGAGGTATATCGGACACTAGCGATGGATGGCGTCTCTTGCCAACGGTCAAAATTTCCACTGCATGTGGATATTGTGTTTCAATTTTTTGTTTTTTGGAAATTAGGGTTTTTAAATTTGGGGATTTTCAATTTTGGGGTTTCAGGGGTTTTTAGATAATTAATAATTACTAAAGTAATTATGAATTTATATTTGTTATATAATTCTTATGATTTAACCTAGTACATTAATCAATCCGCTACAATAGTATGAATACTTTAACGGAATATAAATTATAGGAGTTCAGTAGAATATGAAAAATAATCCGATAGCATACGAAGAATAATAAGGTAGAATATCAAAAGCATTCAGCCAATATATTCTCTGGAGACCAGAGACCGTCACTATCGCACTGGTAACTAGAGTCCATTTTGGTTATAAAACTGGTGTGGTAGATTACCAGTAAATTACCATAAGTATTCTATTAGAATACTCTTTGGCGACCGGAGACCTTTGGTGCCCTGTATCGACTTCGGTCATGAAGGGTATTCTGGTGGTAGTCTTTCAGATTACTTTTTAAGCTAGCTGGGTTTACTTTGCAAAGACATTATTTTGACCTTCTTATCAAAATGATAATAAAAGAACAAAAGAAAATTAGAAATAAACAAAATTATAATTCAAATTATAATAACAAAACAACTGAAAACAGATCATAAATGCAATAAAATATGTTAGCAACACGTAAACATTAAATAGAAATGAGGACGAGAAGTAGAGATTTGTGTACCACACAATTTTCTTAAACCAAATTCATCCTTTCACTATAAGTGCTTGAAGTTTCGACCGAACATTTGTCTCCCAAAATAGAATGACTATAAGCAGCAAACCCGTGGTTGAAACTTGCTTGCAACAAACCGAGTAGCAACTGAACTCTACCACACAAGAAACCTTAACACACTAGCTAGAACTAGATAAATAAAAAGGACGACTCTAAATTTTTGTGTCTTGAACTATGGAGAGGGCAAACCTTATATAGGCACCAAGTAAAAAAAAAAGATAAAATTCCGTGAATCTGAATTAAATCTAGAAGTAGTTGTTGCGCTCACAGCTCAGACAAAACGTTTTCGGCCATTAAAAACCAGAATTAAACACCTTAATTCCATTAGAATTGAAGCTTATGATTGTTACAGAGGTCAGTAACCCCACGTCTGTTGCTCTTTAATGCCCAAATTAATTGCAGTATTTTATCTGCAAAATAAGAAAACATGCAGCAAAATCAAGCCTTGTGGGGTAAGCAATTTGGTGCGATATTCGCGCACGCATATAATTCTTTTAGTTCATCGTTTGGGATTTACACACTATTTATCAACTTACCAGTTAATAAATGGGTCCAAAATGTTAACATTTGATAAAGAGAGCAGTTTCAGGAGTTCAAAATTATGAATGAGAACCAATTTTAGCAACTTCTCCAATGAGCCTCACATGTTTATTATCTTTGTAAATTTGTAATTATGATTTTGATAATTATGATAGATATCGAATTTTCAATTATTCTTATCCAGGTGTACTATCATTTTCTCATGTCAATATATAATTGGGAGAATTAATAGTTTTTAATTCATAGAAATACAACAGGAAGATATTAACAAACTTATATGTGTTATGTTTATAAGAATCATAATTACATTCAATTCAACTCAAATAACATGTCTTCACTTCATTGTATCTAATGTAAACTTACTTTACTTATTTAGTTCTTAAATATGCTTATACTAATCAGTTTTTATTTTCTACGTATCAAGGTGACTGTTATATCTTTTTCATGATTTATATGGATTATGTTGTCTTATTTATTGTTCCAAGCTGTTTGGTTGGTCATACATTTAGCTATGTTTAATGACTTATGGTTTAGATTAACTTGCTCTTTGGATAAAACTAGACGTCTAATGGTTGGAATTATTTTTATGCTATTGATTGTATTTTTCAGAAACTTTCGTTTATATGTCATGACACTGATATTGCTTGAATCAAAATGACAACCCAACCCTATTTGAATCTCATAGAACTTTTTTGTGGTATTGAAATGTGAACAAATCTAATGTTTCTCGTGTAAACTCATTAATTATGTATCTTTTTAATGTTAATATTATCCTAAATATTAAAAAAATATTTAAACACAAATTTGTCTAATCTCTGTTAATTTCTCTTATATTTACATCAATAACTAATATTTTCTTTTTCTTTTTTTTTTTTTTTTGGTAAAATTGGAGTACTGATGTATCCACCGGTATTGTTATTTTCGTTATTGAATCTAGTATTATAGGTGACAAAATTAATCTTGATTAAAACATACTTGAATTTTCAATTTGCAATTACCATATAGTTTTTAACAGTTTTTGGAAGAAATGATTCGTATAAGATAAAATAACACTTTAAACATTAATTTTAAAATGTTTTAAACATTAGGACTTGTTTGGATAGAGAGTTGGAAAACACTTTTTCATTTTTTTTTTGGTCTTTTTTCTCAAAATTAAATCAATTTCACAGTTTAATTTTTTTCAAACACCTCTTTCTTATATGTAAAAATTTCAAATTTTAAAAGTTCATAACATTCTTATTTTAAATCAAAATGAGATAATTTTTTTAAGTTACATAAAATTTAAAAAAATGAAATAAGATAAAATTTATATTGCTATTTTAATCAAAGATTGAAATAAGATTGAACCTATTATTCTAAGAATAAAAGTGAAACTAAGGCAGAAATCTAAGAGGAATAATGCTAAAGAGCCCCTATTTTAAAAATTAAAAAAATACTAATTAAAAAAGAGTAAAGTTTTGGTGGTTAAATTTTGGGTTATATATACAAAAATCCGTTTCGGGTAACTAGAAGAACCAACCGGCCAAAGACGGAAAGAGGGGGTGGAGGGGACAGTTGAAGAACATGCATGACGACGATTCAGAGTATATTTGGGACGCCAGTTTTTGCAAAATTTCAACTCTTCATTTCAAGGTAATAAAGGACGGCCCTTTTCCAACAAAAAGATCTCTCTGGGTCAGCTACTAGCATTTCTCTGACTTTTCGGTATATAGAAAAAAAAAAAAAAAAAAAAAAAAAAGGGAAAAAAAGAAGAAAATCAGAAGCAGAGAGAGGGAGAGGGGAAAATCTGGTTCGGCAATGGAGACTGACAGGAAAGGAGGTTCTGGGCAAGAAGAATTGCGTGAGAATGGATATGGGTCCGGCGTCGTTTTGGGCCTCGACGGCGGCGCCACCTCCACCGTCTGCGTCTGCCTCCCGCTGATTCCTCTTCTGCGGGACCCACTCAGCCTCCCGGACCCACTCCCCGTTCTCTCCCGCGCCGTCGCTGGTTGCTCCAATTACAACAGCGTTGGAGGTCTCTCATATCTTTATCTTATTTCTTTATCTTTTGTGTGTGTGTGTGTAAAAATTAATGTATCATTTCATGTTCTTCTGGTTTTGTTTCTTAAAGAATTAATGTGTTTTGCTCTGTTCTGGGCAAAATTTTTTTGTGGGGTTCTTAATTTTGCTCTGATATAGTGGAAACGAATTCTGAAATCATAAAGTCTCATAGCTAATTGCATTTCCCATTTGATTGAGTACAAACGCGAAATGGGTTAATCTGTGTTTCCGCGTTGAGTTTTTCTTATCAATGAATACCACTCTTTACTTGTATGAGTTAAATGTCTCACATTTTTTGAAAAAACGATTCGATTGATGGGTTTAGTTTGATACTTATAAAATCGGTGATATCAATGAGATTAATATTTAAATAATTTTTCTTAGAACGTATTGATTTGACTTCATAAGTGGGACCCTCCCATTGTTAACATTTGCTAGGTGATTTTTTGTTTGAATGGACGGCTAATACTTGCTATTGTCCACCTTTTGGAAGTCTTTTCCCCTTTTTTTTTGGGGTTTTTTTTTTTTTTTACCCTTTTCACAAGGGAAATTGTATTGTTTAATTTGGTTGTAATTATTGTTTTCAAGAAATTTTACTGTGTTTCTTGATCATGGTAATGGTTCCTTGAGAGAGAGAAAGGTTCTGTGGCGTTATCAAGGAAACCACAGGAAAAGAAGAATCCAGTCACTTTTATTGATGTCTCTTAGTAATTCAAAGTATGTCGGATTCCGCAGAAAATGCTGCCAAGGCTACACTGGAACAGGTCATTAGTGACGCCCTCACTGAATCTGGTTCAGATCGATCAGCTGTACACGCTGTTTGTTTAGGCGTCTCTGGTGTTAACCATCCAACAGACCAGGAAATGATACTGAATTGGCTAAGGTATAGTAGCTAGAGCCTATCTGACTATTTCATTTGTTACTTGTTATACGTATATTGGATAAGTTCTCTCTCTGCTTTGTCTCAACTTTAGTTCTGCTTCTTATCTGATCCTAACTTTCACCACAATTCTAAAGTGTTGATCTATTGTTTATCAAACTTGTTTTGTTTCTAAAGTTAGGTGCTTTCAGTTTAAATTTTTTTTTGACCTTGCAGAACTGTTTCTTTCTGTTTTGCTTAAACCATAATGATGAAAACGGAAGTGGAACAATGGATTAAGATAGAAATTTTGCAAAGAGAATCAAGAAAAAAGGTTAAGTTCAGGGATAGAGATGGCACTGTTATCTTTGATGATTTAAATTTATAATTTCATTTGCATTCCTTGATCTTGAGGAATTCATGTCTGAAAATTTACTCGTAGATTCTGTTACATGCTTTTCCCTTACAATTTTGGCACCATCTCACTTTTGTAACTGTGTTGGAGTTGCCAATTTGATTTTTCAGGGAAATGTTCCCGTCCCACGTAAAAATATATGTTCAGAATGATGCTGTCGCAGCTCTAGCAAGTGGGACCATGGGAAAGCTTCATGGATGCGTATTGGTGGCTGGTACTGGGAGCATTGCATATGGATTTTCCAAAGATGGTAAAGAAGCTCGGGCTGCAGGTGGTGGGCCTATTTTAGGTGATTGGGGAAGGTATGTGCCTAATTCCTACCATTGAGTTCAGTGTGCTAAACGATGAGTTTATACTACTTTCTTTGCATGAGCATATCTGAGTCTTTGTAGACTTCAAAGTTCAAACTTCTGTGAGTTCATGAAAGCCTTGATGACCCTATAGTGAGACAGAAAAGATCTACGATGGATGAGTTCAGATCTCCCAAAGAAAATAAAATAAAAAGAAATGAGGATTTATGAAGGGGAAAAAAAAAATCCGGTGGAATTCCAGTATATAGTTTTTGCTTGGTAGTTGTTGCAGATATACCAATAGAAACTTGTGCACTCTGGACTTCCGCTGTTGGAATTTTAGTGGGAAATATTGCGTACATTGCTCATATCCTCGAAGCTCTTTCTTTCCTTGCTCTTTGTACATTAGGAACTTCAATTTACCTACATTGACCAGACTATTTTGGTGGAACTGTGCACTTTTCATGGATGACTGAAATTGCACAAGGCTGTAGAAATGCCAATACAAGCTCAGAATTCCCGACTTACTAGTATACTGACATTTTACTGTGACTGCGATTTGCACCAGAGAATCTCGTGGTCTATTCTGTCAATCTACATTCCATGGATATCATAGTTTAAAGTATCCGTTATAGCCTTGTGTTTTCACTCACATGGGTTCGACCACATAAATTGTCACAACCTGTGTATTTAGAATCTCTGCGAAATCTTCTAATGAAAATAAATAAATGTCCGCATGATTAGTCTGATGAGTAATGTGTTTTAAACTTGCAGCGGTTATGGGATTGCTGCACAGGCATTAACTGCAGTAATAAGGGCTTATGATGGTCGTGGTTCGCCAACAATGCTTACAACCCGAATTCTGAAGGCTCTGGGTCTTTCTTCTCCTGAGGAAATTATTGGGTATGTGACTATCATAAATTTTATCCTAGTAGTTTTCAAATGGTGCTTGTTTAATTTCTCACATCCGTTCTTTACAATTACGAAGAGGCTGGACTACTCTAAGCATATGTTATTGGAGCATCTCTATGATCTTTTGATGCTTAACCGATGTTCATAACTAACACAAATGTTGACTTGGAGAGAAAAATGGCTCTGTAATAAACTTGGTCACTTATAATTTCAGAAAATATATAATCATGCCTTTGATCAGGAAATGAGTTTCAAGACTGACTACAGTGTCGATACGGAATATAGGTGGACTTATGCAGATCGATCCTGGGCTCGCATTGCAGCACTTGTTCCAGAAGTTGTATCATGTGCTGATGCTGGAGATCAAATTGCACATGACATCCTAGTTGATGCTGCGAAGGAATTGGGGATTGCTGTTAAAGCTGTTGTTGAAAGACTTTGCTTGTGTGGTGAAGGTGTGTGTGCCTTGCAATGTTTTCTCTTTATATTTACGAACTTAAAACATCTTACTGAAAGACCTTGAATGTTTACTGTGGTTTTAGCAACTTAAATCGAGGAAGTGAAGTTCAATTGGTGAACTCGTAAAGGGCATTTCATTTGTAATTTGATTATATTTTTTTGCAGAGGGTGCTATGAATCTGTACCGCTCGAAAATATCTGCAAGTAACTTATATCGGCTAACCACTTCATGATGCAAACTGAATTTTGATTGCAGATAGAAGTGGGTCGTTTCCTGTTGTGATGGTTGGCGGTGTCCTTGAATCCAACAAAGGTTGGGATATAGGAAAAGAAGTTGTAAACTATATCCAGAAACTCTACCCTGGGGCTCATCCTATACGACCAAAGGTTAGCTTTCTTTCAGTCTTAGATGAAAATCAGCAATTGCAAATATACCCTTTACTTTAACAAGTCATTGATGATTGACTACGCTTGCATTGTAACTTGTTTTCTTCGACTTTTTTCCTTCCAAGTTAACCAGGGGAGAGTTAGCTAACTTTTTTTTTCCCCGAAAGATGGTCACTCTGTTTTCCTTAATCTGCCTTTGAATTTGTGATGGATGATTTAAATGTCCGGGATTCAGGTAGAGCCTGCTATTGGAGCAGCGTTGCTGGCCTGCAATTTCTTGATGAATGAAACGAACAGAAATAACCATGGCTGACGCTTGGCTGTACAGTTGAGATTAAACGAAATTCTTTTTGGAAAAAAATTACGATGATGACAGAGACGATTCTTGTTACTCAAGCTGTACGTTTGAGCCTTACATACCACAGATTGTACATTAGGAACAACCAAAAGGCTTTTTCATTGCTTTGATTATTTATGTAAACCTTCATCAATTGCTTCACTTGGAAGTTTTCTTCTGACTTCCCTGTTTGATGCCATGGTATGTTACATATAACGGTACACGATCTACACAAATTTGCCATCTCTTCAGTGATTTGACAACCCATTAATGGAAAAAAGATGATGATTTGGTGTGTGAAACAATCTGTGTTTCTGTCTATATTTTTGAGTTCCAAATCGATCTCTCTCTCTCTCTTTTGAAGTATTACCCTTAGTTTTGGGTTTTAAGAACAGATGTTAGCGTATCCAGATAACTCTGATTGCTCTTACATAATGTCCACTGTTATGGGATTCATGCAAGCCTCAGTTAAAGAAGTTAAATATTGTGGTCTGTGGATCTCTAAAGTCTTAAATAGGCTCATTGGAAGAGGGACGCATACAAAAGGAACAAGAACTGTTGTTTTAGCCGTCGAGGGGGCTTAACTATAATTTGAGCAGTTTTATTTATGTCGAGTTATAAAATAAGAAGATAGACTCGTAAGATATCCTACCATAGAAGCTTCTAGAATTGCAGCCTGTAGGGAGCATCATTTTCCAATAGAAAAGTGATTAGGGAGCATCATTTTCCAACAGAAAATATCACTGAATATATCAAAAGTGGAGCCCAATTGAAAAGCTGGAAACAAGGCATTGATTAAGGGGGCAGGGGCAAAAAAGTCATAATAGGGAATATATATGTATAGAAAAATCTTTAGAGAGAGAGAGAGAGAAACTTCTCAAGCATTATTGTTGGAAGTAGAACAGCCTTCTGTCTGTTTTTTTAAGGAATGAAAAGAAGACAAAATCCAGAGAATCAGTACAAGAGTCAGTGAGATGTTTTTTTTTTTTTTCAACCAAAGTCGTGATTCTATAACCCTACCATGCAATGACCCTTTTTCATGTAAAGGCATAAGTTTTAATTCACAACTTCCAATTGTACAAACCAAAGAATTTTGGCCCAAGTCTGAAGAATAAGAAGAAAAATAAAAAGAAGAAGAAGAAGAAAAAAATTGTGTTGGAGAAGAGTTAAAAGAAAGAAACAAGAACATAAACTCGTTGATTTTGCTTTTGAATTTTGGTCATAATTTTGTCCTATGAGACCAAAAAATAAAAAGGCTTTGAATTCCATGGTCTACCCAAATTGTAGAGTCAAAAAAGGTAGCCCTTTAGGAACATCTGCTTCTGAAAATTTGTACCAGGTTAAAAGTGTGTGGCCCTAGCCAAACATATATTTTCCTTTTTTTTTTTTTTTTTTTTTTTTTTTTTTTCAATTTTAAGAAAAAAGATCACAGATGGAAAGTTGTTAGTAGGCCTTTTTCTATTATTGTTAAGAGAATTTTATGATAGGATAAAAAAACTACTTTATCGGTGGGACAATTTGTAATTATTAGATCATATCATACTAATATTATATTTAATAGATTATGATAATTTAATAAAACTTGATTAGTATCTAGTGAACAAATTTGATAAATTTTCGGACCCTATTTAATAATTTCCCAATTACTAGATACCTCATTCTAGAGGCTGCAAATTAATTATTGTTTGACCGATTCATCTCGGATGTTACTGAAGGAAAAAAGACAATTTTCAATATGTGAAAAGTATGACAATTTAATAAAATTTGATAAATATCTATTAGTTAGATGATAAGGTAATTTTTCAAGCTTTATCAAAGAATTTCCCAATTATTGAATACTTATTTCACAATTTGTAAACTTACTAGAGACGGTTCAACTCAGCCTCCACAAAAAGATAGGGAGCAAGAGGGAAATAATATATTTAATATAGGTACTCAGCCTCCACAAAGAGATAGGGAGAAAGAGGGAAATAACATACTTAATATAGGTGATGGAAAATTATAGCATAATTTATTAGGTAGTGAAAATTATAACATATTTTACTCGATCTCATGCGACTCTTGAATCGCCAAATCGCGATGGTTTTTTCGCAAGCGACGTTAAATTCACAAGCGACATTGACGGCGAATTCATAAACGACGTGGATTTTTAGATCTGGTTTTTCTGGTTTAAGTCTGGGTTTTCCAGATGTTGTTAAGTCCCACTTCGTCACCTCACTATTGCGAGTCGTGACTGCAGGTCGATGACAAAGCTTCATTGCGTTCTTTGGCTGCGGTGGCACAGGACGGCAGTGGCGGTGGTTAATATTGATTTAAAGATATGGATTTTGTCAAAAGTTGGTTGTTTTTGTATTTCTACTAAAATTTGGGGGTTTTGTAAAAATACACTGAAATTATGTTTATCAAAGATTTAAATAGGTAAAATTTAGTCTAAAAATACTTTTTGTAAAAATATATTATTTCCAATAAAAAATCCAATATTTTCTTATAATATATTTTATTCAATAAAATTTTTATTCTAAATTTATTATTTTTAACATGAAAATGCAATATTTTCTTATGGACATATCATTTTCAATAAAATTTAGTCTAAAAATACTTTTGTGTGTAAATCTAATATTTTCGTGTAAATACATTATTTTTAAGAAGAAAACCCAATATTTTCTTGGAAACATTTTATTTTCAATAAGAAAATCCAATATTTTCTTGTAAATATTTTATTTTTAATGAAAAATTTTCTTGTAAATTTATTATTTTTTTAATAAGAAAATCTAATCTTTTCTTGTAGATATATTATTTTCAATAAAATTTAGTCTAAAAATGCTTTTGTGTGTAAATCTAATATTTTCTAGTAAATACATTATTTTTAATAAGAAAATCCAATATTTTCTTGCAAATATTTTATTTTCAATAAAATATTTTCTAGTAAATACATTATTTTCAATGAGAAAATCCAATATTTTCTTGTAAATATCACATTTACCTTGCAAATATCTAGAAGAAAATCTAATATTTTCTTGAAAATATCATATTTACATTGTAATTATCTAGAAGAAAATACATAGTTTTCTTGAAAATATGTTATTTTCAGTAAGAAAACCCAATATTTTCTAGAAAACATCATATTCACCTTATAATTATCAAGAAGAAAATCCCTTATTTTCTTATAAACATGTTATTTTCAGTAAGAAAATCCAATATTTTCTTGAAAATATCATATTTACCTTTTAATTATCCAGAAGAAAATTTTTTATTTTCTAGAAAACATGTTATTTTCAATGAGAAAATCCAATATTTTCTTGTAAATATCACATTAACCTTGTCATTATCTAGAAGAAAATCCACTATTTTCTTGAAAATATGTTATTTTCTATAACAAAATCCATTATTTTCTTGTAAGAAAAATACTAGGGATACCAACTTTAATATTAACTTTTAAGAAAAATATGAGTCGCCTTTTTTTTTTTTTTTTTAAGTAAGTGGTTAAAGTATAGCTACATTAATAGATTGGTTCTACGAATGAAAAGATAACACGTGAGTTAGTACTTAAAAAGTTGGAATTAGAGTTGGTATCCCTAGAATTACTCTAACTATATTTATTATTTTATCGAATTATTTAATTCATTTCCAATTTGTTTCTTTTTGTTTTATTGATTCAAACAAACACAATAACATTGTAGTTTGGAAAAAGTCCATAAATTAGTTAATATTATAAAATAGCCTCAAATAGTTAATATTACAAAATAGTCCAAAATTAGCACTAACCCTAACCTAAGGGCAGAAACCCAAAACTCATCACCGACCACCGCCCACCGCCCACCGCCCTCGCTCGACAATGCACCTGAAGATTGCGGATCATGAACCGGCCTACAAAAAGAAAACCAAAAATCCATAATCAAAGGCAAAAGACACCTTTGGTGACAAAAATTGAGGAGATCACGAGGCCACGTCGCGTAGCCGAGATCCTCCACCGTCGTCACAAAATCCTCCAATGCAGCAACCACTGTCGAGTTCCTCCGCCTGCTGTCTAGTTTGTGTTGAGAAAGGGATTGAGGGAGTCAAGTATGTTAGAGAGAAAGAGAGAGCGAGATAACTAGAGTGGAGAGAGAGAGAAGGGAAAAGAGTGCGTGAAGAGAGAGAAAATGATAAAATTGAAAATAAATAAATAAATATATTTTAATTAAAAAAATAAAAATATGCTATAATTTATCATCATTTTAAGAATATGTTATAATTTTTAAAAGTACCTTTTAAATATGCTTTATTGTACAAGTTTCCCATCATGTGAGCCACTTGCCTATTATGTATATTGTCAAACAAATTCCATGAGAAGCCTCACATCTTCTTTGTAACTGCTAACATGTCTCCAAACATAAAAAATTCTAATTGCATATGGTGTTCTAAACGGTCTTTATTATATTAAGTAAGAGACGTTTTTGACTAAATACAAGAGATGTTTTAAATATTTTTTTTCATACCAAAATCAAGAAAAAAAATAGTTTTAACTAGTGATTTCACGAGCGACACAAAAGTGTTCCGTTTGGTATTAAAAAAAAAAAAAAAAGAAAGAAGACAAATATATACATATATCTTTTACATCTAATACATTAAACAGGAGGAGTTTTGACTAATACAAGAGATGTTTTGAATATTTTTATATCAAAATCTTGAAAAAAATACTTTTAACTAGTTATTTCATGAGCGACCCAATAGTGTTATGTTTGGTATAAAAAATGAGATAAATATTTCAGGAATTTATATATATATATATATAAGAAAAACTGAGTCAAACGGTGCCTACGAATGAATTGCCCTATTGGAGACACAAGGTGAAATAATGGACTATGATGAAAGCCAATTGCAAAGGTTGACTCGCTCAAAAGTATATAAATTTCAATTAGCATTTTTTGGAGGTTCAAGGGTAAAATGAAACACGCACACACACACATATATATATATATATAATTGATATAGCAAATGTAGAAATTGTCAACACTAAGCTCAAACTATATTATAAACAGTTGGCATGCCAATAAAAGTAATTTTTAGGGAACATTTAAGCTCTTAACTGATTTAGTAAAATGGAAAGGTTTTGTTAATCTACTCACATTTACTCCAACGGAGCTAAATTTGTTGTCGCTATATCAATTGAATTGGACAAAAAAAAAAAAAAAAGGGTATGCCAGCATTGAAACCAACTTATTATTTCCGTATAAGTGTATAATAAAACATAAAATTTTTAGATGGACTCGTATAGAGATAACTACTTTTTAATGAGAGAAAATAAGAAAAATATAAAGCTTTTATAGGTAAAAAAAAAAAAAAAAAAAAAAAATCAATGTAAGAGGAAGCCCCCATTTGATCATGGGTGATCGGACTTCTAAGTATACCTGAACATCCTAATATTTTAAGTTTTCAGAAACATTTTAGGAAAAATGCATTTTCCACATGTATCCGATTTTGTTAAAATAAATAAGTAAATAAATAAATAAATAAAAGATGGAACAACTATTAGTACATGATCCACTTCACATTTTCTAACGGGAAAGAAATTGAACCCCACAGGTTGTTGGTTTTAATCATTTTGGATAAAGTTTCCATGCTCGTAATCTTTGATTATGATTTGCCCCTTCCGTGATTCTTGCTAAACTTGGAACAATATTATTACGCTAAATGTCTATAATTGCATGTTCCAACCTAATTATATAAATAATTAAGTTTCTTTAGTCTTCTAATCTTTTCTCACTCAAATATTGATTTAAAGCTTTAGATTAGTTGATCACTTGACATTAGCTTAACTACTAATTTTGTCTTAGTATCTTTAAACAATAACTATAGAGCATATTCTTAATTATGATCTATTTATTTTCTAAGAGTTTTTACAATAACACCTCTTATTTTATGTTATCAATTGAACTATTAATTTTGTTATTAGATCAATTTTTAGTAGTTTGATCTCTGGTTGGAGTTTTTATAGGTCGCGTATTGTAAATTTTTAACATGAACACTTATATATTAGAGTATTATAATTTAATTTAACAGTTGAAAAACAATTTTTACCCTGTTTTATCTGAGTCAACTTTAAAAAAAATTGTTATAAATGTAGAAATGATAATTTTATCTATGAACACCCTATCTTAATTAGGACAAGGAAAATCCAGTCTAAATAGATTCGAATGGTAAAGTGGGCTAAAATTTTTACTTGACATGGGTAATAAGCAGGAAAGAGTATAAGGATCCTCGCCCTTATAAACCATTATATATTCTATTTAACCATATATAATTTAAAATTAAATATATTATGCATAATGTACTAAAAATATGTAAAAATTTATAAACTCTAAAATGAAGTTATATTATGTAAATTGTATTAACTTAAAGTCTTTATCCAAAAAAAAAAAAAAAAAGAGGGAAAAAGATCTTCTCTAGGTTTGTTATTTATTAAATTTTGTACGTCATTTGCATGAAAAAGTAAACGAGATATGTACTCAGAATTCGTGATGGGCAGACATGCTCCATATATGTTGATTCAAATGATCAGCTAACAAGACGAGTGTGCGTGTGTGTGTGTGTGTGTGTGTATTTGTCTTGTTGTCAACCCTGACTATATAAATCTTTTGTGCATCGATTCCCAATAGATGAGGGATATTGTGATCATGCCAAATTCACATGGCCACCTTTTTTTTTTATATAATTTTTGTTCAAAATAATATTTTTGTTGAATAAAAAATAAGATTATTGATGTCATGCAGTCTTATATTCTTATTGTATATGAAAAAAAAAATGAAAAAAAAAAAGAAGCTATTATGGAATTGAAATGACTTGATCTAATTTTATTTTAGCATAATCTCATATAAGTCATTGTGTCTGTTTCTGCAAAAAAATTTATCGGATAAGAACATTTAGGGTTTGACACTTTAAGATTAAGTCCAATTGGAGTTTTAGAGTTTTTTCGATTGAAAATAAATGAATGTTTGCAAATGTGTTTTGGTTGAAATGAATTGTAATTGTTAAATAGTGTAAAAATTTAAATCGTGTTTAAAAAAAAATAACAATATAGATCTTATTTCGTTTTTCTAGTTACAATGAGTATTTTGTTATAAGAATCATTTCATTTCGACTTGAAATAAAAAAATTTATGAACTTTTAAAATTTGTATTTTTCAAAAGTAAAAAAAAAAAAACATATTTGGATTTGAAACTGAGTTATTTTGGACGAAAAATATTTTGAAAAAACGCTAACTTGTATTGGATTGTCAAGACTAAGATTTGGACACATTTTAAGATGAGAAGATTGAAGGGGTTGTTCAGTAGAAATTGTTCCTAATGAACCTTCACATGATAAAAGGCAATTGACAAGTGGGGCAACCTTTCACGCGTTGATGCTTCAAAAAAAAAAAAAAAAAAAAAAAAAAAAAAACTTTCATGTGCTGATATATTTTGGCGTCGGAAAGAAACTTGTTGACAAATCAAATGATTAGGCAAAGCTGGCACAAAACCAGAACTGTTGGATGTCACTTTACCTTCTTCACTGGTTTTCTTTTACCATTGGAAGTTTTCAATAATTAATAGGTGGGCCATTATATTTTATTAAAAAAATTGTTAAGGTGCATTAAATGACAAAAAGACCCACAAACTCTAAAGTAGTGGAAAGAGGAGAAAAATACAAAAAACAAAAAAGAAAAAGAAAAGGCACTCACTTAGTTATGATGACAAACGTGATTGCTTTATTTTAACCAAGGTAAGGCTATTGCATTTTTCAATCTGTCCGAAGCAAGCATTGAACTACTTTTTTAAGATTCTGAAACTAAAATCTTTGTCAAAAGTAATGAAGAATTTTTTTTTTTTTTTTTATTTTGGGCTAAAAAGTAATGAAGAAGAGGATGTGACAGCTGGCATTATACTATTATACTAAAGGAATTGATGCTTTTCACTGTTTTTTTTTACAATGATGTATAGTGTTTTTTTTTTTTCCCCTCACTCCACCGTTGTTCTTGTTACATTAACATACGGTAATGTACAGTACTTTTTGATGTAAATGATGTTTTTGCCCCCTCTTTCTTTAGCCGATTGCGTTGCCTATATCAAATGGACGTTTTTGCCCTCATTTTACTGTGAAGACGGTTTTGCCCTTGGTTTTTGACTGCCGGCTTCCCCCTCCACAGTGGATGAACAGTTTTGCCCTCCAAACCCTAATTTCCCTATTCTCTTCTTTCTTTCGCTTCCTACTCTGCCTCTTGATTTTCTCTCTCTATCGTTCATGTTCGGACTCTCTCTCTCTAATGCTCTGTCTCTCTCTCTTCTTCTTCTTCGGATGTTTGACCTCTAAACCCTAGATTTTTGGTTTATTTTGTTCTTTTGGCCGCTCATTCCTTCTTTTTTGGTTTCGGTTTCTACTGCTGATGATCTTTTCGCCGATGTGTTTGTTTTCTCCGACTCTGGAAGTTTGGTTTTTATTCTTTATTTTTGGATCTTTTTTTTTTTCCCTTTTTGATGTTGTTGGGTTATTGTATTGAAGGTTTAGATATGTTTTTATGTTGCAGGTTTTGTTTTTGATTTTTGTTTTGTTCTTCATTACTGTTTCTGGGGTTTCAATTTTTTTTTCCGGTTCTTTTGTTATTTTTTAACTTAGTCATGTATTTTTCTCTTCTGGGTCTTCTTTTTTTTCTTTTTTACGAATGTTGAGTTCTGATCTTTGGAAATTTTTTTAAATTTTTATTTTCCCTTTTTTTTTTTTTTGTGGTTGTCTCTGAATCCTAAAAATTTGTATTTTTTTCCTCCGGTTCATTTTTGTGTTGGGATTTTAGATTGTTATTATTGTTGTGGCTTTTTTTTTCTTGTTTCGATTGTTGTTTCGGTTTCCCTTTTTTTTTTTTTTTGGGTCTTTTTGTTAATTTTTTAATCTATTGTTTCTTGAGATATTCGGCTTCCAAACTCTAGATATTGGTATTTTTTATTCTCTCGATCACTCATTCTTTCTTTTTATTTTTGGTTTCTATTGTTGAGGCTCCTCTTTTTTGTATGTCTGTTTTCTCCGAATCCTAAAATCTGGGTTTTTTTTTTTAATGGTCTTAGGGTTTTTTTGTTGAAGGTTTAAATGTGTTTTTGTGTTAAAAGTTTGAATTTTGATTTTTATTCTTTTTTCTTTTTTATTACTGTTTCCGAGTTCCCTTTTTTTTTTCCTCCTATCTTTTGTCATTTTCTAACTTACTATTGATTTTCTCTATTGCATTTTCTCTTCTTCATTTTTTTCCGAATGGTGAGTTTTGATTTTTGTTTTTTTTATGCCATGTTTTCGAATTCTAATTTTTTATTGTTGGCTTTTTTTTTCTTTTCCTGGTATGTTTTTTGTATTAGAAGTGTACATTTTAATCTTTAGTATATAGCTTTTTTTCATTGTTGTATCTATTTGCCCTTTTTCCCCCCCTCGGATTTTGATTTTTTTTTTCCCTACTGTTCATATTCTTCTTTCTTTTTTTGTCATGAGTATTTTTTGATTTGTTTTCCAAGTTTTTGGAAACAAATGTAGAGTACTAAAAAACATTAAAAAAGTTATGGTATGTTGATTTTTTTCCTTATCCTTTATTTCGGTATTGTTTTTGCCTCTATTTTTTTTTTTTTAACGATGTGTGATTGTTGCCAATTACTTTTTGCAGATTGAAATAACAATTGTGGCAAAATGAACGAATGCAAGTATCAAGTGGAACATAGAAGATTTTTTCTCTATTAGTTTGTATCTTTGTAATTTTTGGCGTTTTTTCCCCTCAGATAATATTTTGTTAATTTTATTTGTAAGTTTGACCTTTGTATTTTGTATGTTGATGATTTTCTGTTATATTTAGGATTTATAGTGTTTGGTGTTTTTATTACGAGTTATTCGTTTTTTCTGTTAAATTTTTTTTCTTTACAATTTGCTTTCATTATAGATAGGACATTTTTTTTAATAATGGTTAAGTATGATTAGGTTAGTGTATGCGATGTTTTATTATCATCATTCTTTGTATTTAATTCCTGCAGAATTATTCCTTTGTTCTGTTTAATAAATGTATTGCATGATTTAGTTGCATTTGAATGAATTGTTAGACGTTTGAACTATATAGTTTGCTAGCTGTAAATATAATAGCTGTTAATTTTAAATTATCTGTTTTTTTTTTCCCTTTTTGTTGTAATTGTAATGTTTGTTAGAAGTCTCTGGTTTACTGCTCATGATTACTTTGACTGAGATTTTTTACAAATTCAACTTTGTCATTAATGCAACTGATTTTGTTAAAATTTGTTATCCTTTATTTGTTCTGTGTGAAAATTTTTTCTCTCTCTCTTCCACTAACTCTTCTGATTTAGCCGATTCTCTCTTTTAAATAAATCTTCTTTTCATTTATTGCTTCATCTCTTTCCTTCACCATTAATGTTTTTGTAAAATTCTCTTAACTGCTTTCCCTTGAATCTTGATTCCTCTCTGTTCAAACATATTTTTTTTATCCAAGTACTGTTCTTATTTAAAGGTTTTAATTAGTATTGATTATTGTATTATTATTTTAACATGTTTATTATTATGATCATCATATTGTGAAGAGATTCATTTTTTTTATTGTGTTTTACTTCTTTTATCCGTTTGTGATTTTTTACTCCTTTTTTTTTTTCCTCCCTCCCCATGGCCAATAGTATACATAGCTCTTTTTTTGTTATTTGTGAATGTTTTGTGAATATTATTTATATTATAAGTTACATAATTATGTTATATGTGATAAGTTCACTGTTTTACATTTTTTTTTCTCCTTTCCCCTATTATTGCTTCTGTGTTCTGTTGCTATACATGTTTTTAACAAGAAGTTTTGGATTAAAATTTTTATATGCTACGATGATCTCTATTCAAATATATAAGAATGCATATACCAGATTTAATGTTTAATTTGGTATATATTGTTGAATATGATATTATTGATAACATATGTTACATAACTGTTATATACTATTTGACCATCTTTATTGTTGTTGTGAATGTTTGGGATTTGTGTTAATTTTGTTTTTGTCACAACGTAACGGTACTGATTATATTATTGTCTTTATATTGTTGTAATATTCTAAATTTTTTTAAATTTTTTTCTCTTTCTTCCCATTCTCTCTCTTTTTCGTTTCCTATTTGTATTATGTAAGCCTTCTCTGTCTTTTCTTTTTTTTGGGACACATTCTCAGACATTACACTTAGTAGCTATCAAAGATGATATTGAGTTGTATTATGGTTATTGTTGAGACATATTACTAATGAGACCTGAGCATACCAGAAAATGTTTCATTAAAACTTTTATACTATTTTTTATAGTATATATGTATGTGTATGTGTATATATTAAATTTGTTGTTATTATTTCTACTTTATTTTTTGTTATGTTCTTTAATTTTTTTTAATTTTTTATTACCTGGGGATTTTTTCTTTCTATTATATTATTGTAATATTTAAATTTATTAGAAGAGTTTCTATATTTAAATGCTTTTATAATTACAAATTGTTGTAATCTTAATTGTATAGTTTAAGTTCTTTTATCATGTAATTTCATAGATTTTTTTTGTTGATGATTTTTTTTTTGGTTTCTGTGTAATATTTATTGGTGAATTTATATACCTTAATTTATTTATTTTTTGATTTAATAAATCCAAGTTCTTATTGAAGGCAAAAAATGCGCAGATGAAATGAAAAGGAGGGGGGGGGGAAGAGTAGTGATTAACATATTAATGAATTAAGTTTTTTAATTCATTCATATTAAATTTTTTATTGAATATAAATTTTTATTTTGTTTAATAACATAATTGATCCTAATGAATAATAATAAGCTATGTCTTATTTGATTCAAGAAATGTAGGCTCTCATAAAAAAAAACTTAAAAAATAATATTTTGATCAATTATTATATGTTAGTAACAGATAAAATTCGAACAAAAAAATTTTGCCCTTCATACGGAATGCAACAAATAGAATAAAGAGGGTGAGAAAGGATAAAAAATTGGTAGTTACAATCATATATATTAACAAAGTCAAAGTAATATTTTTTCCAATTAATTTTAATTATGTAAAATAAAATTACATGAATAAAACAGTACATAAAGATTACAAAATGGTAAATTGAAAAAAAAAAATTAAAAGGAAAAAAAACGGATTAACATACTAAAAAAATTACTTTAACAAATAAATATATTTTTTAATAAAATAATATCGAAAAAAAATTAAATAAACTAAATTACAAATTAAAGAATAATATTTTCTTCAATCATTTTTAACTATGTAAAATAAAATTGCATCAATAAAATAATATATAAGAATTACAAAATGTTAAATTTTAAAAAAATTTACAACGAAAAAAAAAAAAGAAACAAAAAACTGAATTAATTTAATTAAATAATAAAATAACACAATTAGATTATAATATTAAAAAATGAAAAAAAGTCAATATTTTAGATTAAAACATAATTCATGAAAATTTGTAAATATAAATTATCACTGTAAATTTCCAAAAAAATGAAAAGATGTAGTTTTTTTTTTTTTTTTCTGGTGAGATTTTATTATAGGAAGTATATATTTACAAATTATGATTAATGTTGTATATTAATGTTACTGTTTAAAATTTACATTTGTTAAATATGTAACATGTTTTTACATCTATTAATGAACTTAAATAGTTATTTCTCTATTTTTCAATCACATTTATTTAAATTAGTAAATTTTCTTTATTGTTTGGATTCTTAAATTCTTTATTTTATTTATTATTTATAAGTTTCTTTTATTGAAATATATTATTAAGATAAAATTGAACTAATAAAATTTCATATATCCGTACGAAAAAAGGGAGAAAGAAAATAGAAAGTTAGTGGTAACACCTCCACATACTAACAAAGTCATGACAATATTTCCTTCAATTGCTTTTACCTATGTAAAATAAAAATACATGAATAAAACAGTATATGAAAGTTAAAAAATATTAATTCAAAAAAATATAGAAGGGGAGGACAAAAAAACAAATTGACATAAAAAAATGTTTAATTAATAGATACAATTCTGTAATAAAATAATATTACATATATCAAAAAAAAAATTTAAACAAACTAAACTACAAAATAAAAACCAATATTTTGTTCAATTATTTTTAACTATGTAAAATAAAATTACATTAATAAAACAATATATAGGATTTAGAAAATGTTAAATTTAAATAAATTTAGAAGGAAAAAAAAACCGAGTTAACATAAGTAAAAAGTATAATAACACAATTAAATTATAATGTTGAAAAAAAATGAAGGGCAAGGTAAATAATTTAAATTAAAAAAAATTGATGAAAATTTGTAAATATAAAATGTTTGAATAAATTTAGAACAAAAAGTAAAGATGCAATTTTCCTTTTTTTTTTTTTCCTTCGTGATGAAATTTGATTATAGAAAAATATATATTTATAATAATTATAACTAACTTATAGTTATTGTAATCTTTTAATATTTTTATTTAAAATTGGTATTTCTTAAATATATAACACATTTCTAAATATATTTATTAACTTAAATGATTATTATTCTATTCTTTAATTACATTTATTTAAATTATTGAATTTTTTTTAATGTTAGAATTTTCAAATATTATATTTCATTTATTATTTATAGGTTCTTTTATTAAAATATATTATTAGATGTTGTTATAATGAAAAAAATTGTTATATTTAAATTTTTATTTTTATTTTAATATTTATTATTATGTTATTATTGTTTTAGTTTTTTTTCCTTCATAAATAAAAATGATAAAAAATATTATCTTCAATTATTTTCAATTATGTAAAATAAAACTACATAAATGAAACAATATATAAGAATAACAAAATATTAAATTTGTAAAAATTTAAACAATTTCAATTAAAAAATATTTAATAGAAATTTGTAAATGTAAAATCTTAATAAATTTAGAACAAGATGAGGAGATATAAATTCCACCCTTTCCTGTCATGAAAATTTTATTATAAAAAATATATATTATAATAATTGTAACTAAGTTATTATAAATGCTGTATATTAATATTATTTTTAAAAATTTGATTCATTAAATATATAATATATTTTTACATTTCTTTATTAATTTAATTGATTTCTTCTTTACTTTTTAACCACACTTATTTAAGTTATTGAATTTTTCTTATCGTTAAATTTTTAGACTTTTGATATTATTTATTATTTACAGTATTTTATTCGGAATGTATTACTACATTTTGTTACGATGAAAAAAATTGTTATATTGAATATTTTCTTTTAATTTTAATATTTAATATTATTATATTATTACTGGTTCAACCTTTTTTTAACTAAAAAAATTGCATAATTCTTTTTTTTTTTTTTTACTTTAATATGCATAATATTTATTTTTTAACAATATTTTATATTGTTCTTTTTATAATTTATATTAAACAAAACGAGATCAAGAAGAATGAAAAGAAAAACTCATATTAATACTGACAATTAAAAACATTCGAAATATTGTAGAAAACAAAATTATACGAATAATAATGAAGCATCCACTCGATAAATATACATTTCCCATACAATCAATTTGAAGAATTAAATACAAAACTTATTACTAGTTATCGAACTAAATTCATTCAATTATCTTCAACTCATGACTCCGGTGAAGGAACAAGATTATATTTTATCATTAATTCAAAGAAGTAATTTTTTCATCCTAAATTCTTTTTTTTTTTTTACACAATTAGAAAATTGAAGAAAATTTTTTTACTAACAATTTTTTTACACGAAACTTTTATTTAGATTTAAATGATGAATATATTGATATTGGAGACTGTAATTGTTTATGTCAATACTGTTGAGCATTATTTGAAAAAATAAACAAACACAAATACATATCCACAAAAAAAAAAAATTTATGTTGTCAAAATGAAAAATTATGATACCTTTTAAGGAAAAAAACACCACCAATTTTAGATGAACTATTAGATTATTACGGAGGACCCTTAAGTATAGAAAAAAATATTATAATTTATAATTTTATATTTGCTTTTACTTCATTCAGAGTAAATATTCAATCAGATATTAATAAATCATCAGAATCATATATTTTTAAAATTAGTTGATAAATTTATCATCTAATTGGATCTTTACTTCCAATTAATAATAATCCTTCAAAATTTCAACCCAATTATATATTTATGATACAGAAAATAAAATTCAAAATAGAAATAGCAACACTTTCAACAATAATGATTAAATAATATAAATGAAATTATCGTTCAAAATTAATTATAATGTTAGATGAAACAAATAAATTGGTTCAACTTTTTAGAAATGTCGGAGATATTTACAAAATCATGAAATATTATTAATGAAACTAAGATTAATTTGAAGACGGACAAAGATAGTACCTAATATAATCTTCCAATTTTAACGGATATAGGTGGTTTAATTATTGGAGACTTTGTTGTTTATATAAGAAAGGTAGATATATTATTATTCATAGTCAAACTGGAGAATTAATTAAAGAATTAATAAACTTCACCCATCTTATATGTATTGCAATATCCATTATTATTTCCTTATGGGAGAAGATAGGTATATAATTGATATAGAATAAAATCCAAATTTTATTGGTAAACAACCACGTAGAAATAGAATATCAATGAGATCATTTTATGCTTTTCAACTTCAACAACGATTACATGAAGGAAATACAATATTCAGATCTAGATGGTTTTTTCAACAATATATTGTAGATATTTATGCTTCTATTGAAAAAAATCGTTTAGATTATGTTAGACAAAATCAAAATAATTTTAGATCTGAAATTTACAAAGGTATCAAGATACTATAGTTAGAGGTGATACAAACGCAGAAGCAATAGGAAAAATAATTATTTTATCATCATCTTACACTGGGAGTCCAAGATATATCATTCAAAATTATCAAGATATAACGACGAGTTGTAGACATTATGGAAATCCTTATATATTTTTAACATTTACATGTAATCTCAAATAATCAGAAATTAAAAGAAGTCTAAATATAATTCCAGGTCAAAAATATGAAAACAGACCAGATATTGTAAGTAAAATATTTAAAATAAAATTAAACCATTTATTAAATACAATAAAATCAAGTGACATTTTTGAAACTATAATAGCAAGTGAGTTAATTTATTCTACATAACAAAAAAATAAACTATTATTTATTATTGTAATTCTTCATTATAATAAATTAAAAAAACTAACATTATTGTTATGTTTTTGTTTTTTTCCCCTTTTCTTTTTCTTTTTGTAGATTTTTATGTGGTGGAATTTTAAAAACGTGGCTTACTTTATTGTCACATATTATTTCGGTTATATGCTGAACATAAATATCATAATGTTACACAAAGAGGTAAATTTATTTATGCTGAAATACCAGATCTAATAAAAGATCCTTTAGGTTATAAAATTGTAACTAAATATATGATATACGGACCATGTGGATATGCAAAAATAAATGTACCATGTATCAAAAACTCTAAATGTTTCAAAAAATTTTCAAAATAGATAAAGAATGAAACAACGATAGAAGAAAATGGTTTTGTTATTTATCGTCGTAGAGATACAAAATTTAATATTATGAAAGAAGAAATTAAATTTGATAATAGATATGTTGTTTCATATAATCGAACATTATGCTTAAAATACAATGTTCATATTAATATTGAAATATGTTCTAAATCTATGTTAATTAAATATTTATTTAAATTTTAACAAAAAGTCCAGATAGAATACGAGCTGTTATTGAAGATAATGTTAGTACTGGAAATAACCAAAAAACAATTTGTAAATAAGTCGATTAAATAAAAGCTTATCTTAACAATCGATATATCACACCTTATAAAGTAATTTGGAGAATATTTAAATATCCAATCCATCATTAAATTCCAGCTGTCAAACGACTTTCTATTCATTTACCAAATATGTAAAACATTACATTTCATAAAAATCAATAACTTCAAAATACAATATGTCAACCACAAATTAAAAAAACAACATTAACAGAGTAGATGGAAATCAATAAAACTAATACAAATGCTCAACAACTTACTTATACAGAATTTCCAACTAAATGAGTATGGAATAATAAAAATAAAACTTGGACTTATCGACAAAATAGTTATACTATAAGAAGAACATTTTATATTCACCCAAGTTTGGGTGAGTTATATTATTTAAAATTATTATCGAATCATCAAAAAAAGGTAGAACAAGTTGTGAATCACTTTAAACAGTGAATAATATTGTTTATCTTACAAATCAAACAGCGTGCTATGCATTAAGTTTATTATGAGATAATAAAAAATGGGACAAATCAATAAAAAAAACATCATTTTGATCGACATCCGCTCAACTTCAACAACTTTTTGTTATTATATTATTATTTTGTAATATTTCTGATCCAACAAAATTTCTTCAAAAGCATTGGGAATTAATGTGTGAAGATATTTTATACAAGATGCGATAATTATTTGATAATATAAATTCCAAAATTGCAAAAAATGAATTATATAATTTCATATTTTATGAATTAGAAAAATTATTAAGTTTAAATTCATTTTCTTTATCACATTGTAATATTCCATTTCTCACTGGATCGTTAATCGAAAATTTAAACAATAATATTTTAATAAAAGAACTTAATTATGATATACATAAATTAAAAGAAGAAAATATTAATTTAGTACAAAATTTAAATCAAGAACAATATTTTATTTATAATGAAATTTTAAAAGCGATTAAAAACAAACATAATAATTAATTTTTTTATATAAGGTTATGGAGGTATGGGAAAAACATATTTATAGAATACTATTATCAATAAAATTAGATCAAATGGTGAAATAGCATTAACTATAGCATCATTATTGTTACCAAAAGATCAAACTGCACATTCAAGATTTCACATACCTCTTTCAATTGATGAATTCTCAATTTGTCAGATCAAAAAATCTACACAATTAGCGAAATTAATAGAAAAAATTACGTTAATTTTATGAGACGAAACACCTATGACTAATAAATATTATTTTGAAGCTTTACATAAAATAATATAAGATTTAAAAAATAATTTTGATCATCCTTTTGGAGGAATGACAATTATTTTAGGTGGTGATTTCAGACAAATATTACTTGTTATCCCAAATACACAAAAGAAAATATTATTGATATAACTATAAATAATTCTTATCTTTGACCATATTTTCATATACTTATTTTAACAGAAAACATGCGATTGAAAAGAAATAATTACTCTATTGAAGAACAAATAGAAATTACTAATTTTTTAGAATGGATTTTAAATGTTAGTAATAGAACATCAAATGAAATAAAATATCCAGAAAATAAAGATATTACTTGGATTGAGATACCTAAAAAATATTTGATACAATATAATATAAATTCTATTGAACAAATTTCTACAATAATATATGATAATTTTTATAATAATTTCCAAAATATTAATTATTTAAAACAATGCGTGATTATTACACCTAAAAATAAAATAACTGATAAAATAAATAAATATATATTATCGTTGGTACCTACGAACACAAAAATTTATTACAGTTGTGACACTATTCTTTTATCATCTGAAAATCTCAAAAAATTAAATCTTTTACATCCCCCTGAATTTTTATATACTCTTAAGTTCAATGATTTACCTCCACATGAATTAAAACTCAAGATTGGAATTCCTGTTATGTTAATGCGAAATCTTAATCAATCAATGAGTTTATGTGATGGTATTAGAATGATTATTACACAATTAACAAATAGAATTCTTGAAGAACGCATAATTAATTCTAATGATACAAATGAAAAAGTTTATATACTAAGAATAAAAATAACAATTAGTGAATCAAAATGGTCTTTTACTTTAAAGAGACTACAATTTCTTTTAAAAATTTGTTATGCGACGACAATAAATAAAAGTCAAGGCCAATCTTTGAATAAAGTCATATTATATTTAAAAGATGCAATTTTTAGTCACGACCAATTATATGTTACTTTATCTAGAATGACTTAACTAAAAGGGTTACATATTTTAATACACGATTCAATTAACAAATATCCAAATTATGTTAAAAATATTGTTTACAAAGAAATATTACACAATATTCATAAAAAAAATGATAAATATCTATTAAAAAAATGAAATAATATTAATTTTGTTTTAATTTGCTTTACAACACAATAATATTTGTAGTCTTCAAAATTTAATACATATATTTATATATATACAGTGTTTTTATTTATAGAAAATATTCAGTCCAATACGAGTACTGAAACCAGGAGAGATACATCAAACTATATGCGCTCGAGTATGTCGACTATAGAGAAATACAGATTACAAAATTGGAAAACTAATAAACCTTGACTGCTTATTGGTTTATAAACAAGTAACTCATTTTATTTCTCATTAATATTATCATACTAATAAAAAATATCTTTAATTATTATTTGATATTTAACTAATAATGATAATATATAAATATGTATTTTTTTAATATAGGATGAGGCAATACAAGACTTTATTCGTACGAAGGATACTGAATTCATAACAAATAAAATATAAATTAGCAATATAGATGAAATCACCAACTTCTTTATTACGAACAACAAATAAAAGTATAAGATCGTTCCTCACGTAACGATGTTGCAATTTGTAAGATTCACAGTTTTCAAAAACGTTAAGGATGACATCCGGAAATACCTCAACTCAAACTTAATTTTGTAGAGTTTGATTAACTAATGCCAAAAGTCGACATCAATGATCTTCTATAAGATAAATTATATTTGATATTCATATTTATTAGTCTGTAATTAATAATTAATAAATTAATTTCATAAAAAGTAATAACTAATGACTTCTTACTTATTATAATGTGTTAGATGTGATTGGTCGGATTATTTCCATTAAAGTTATAGAAGAATCCACTATAAATGATAGATCAGTAGAAAGATGAAGTGTGATTATTCAAAATATCTGGTAACTACAAATAATACATTATTAAAAACATATTTTTAAAAATTTCATATTTTATTTTTGATAAATTATTTATTTGTATTTATTTTATTCAACAGAGAAGAAATGCTTAATGCCACTCTCTGGGGAGAACTTGGAGAAAACTTTGACGAAAATGCAATCCAAACAATGTCTGAACCAATATGGTAGCATTTTCGGCAATGGCGGCCAAACAATATATGGGTAAGTATATATACAACAATTAAAAAAAATTATATTCTCTTAGGTAAAAAAAAAAGTAAAATTTATATCATTAATTATTAACTATAAGAATTATACATATACAGGTGAACTTTATATCGCTAGCACCACTGGTACTTCATATTATCTTGATCCAGATATTACTGAAACCAAAAAAAAAAAAAACAGGTGATATAAATTTTCACCTATAAATTATTATAATTATTTATATTTATTAATTTAAAAAAAAGACTAACTTCATTTGATATATTAATTTTCTATAGATTCAGTCATTCTATCCAAGAAATCGATTTTATTGCGGAATCAACGAAACAACCGTTATCATTAGAAGAATAAAAGACTATCAACCGAACAGCAATCGCAAAACTTCAAGCTTTAAATTCATATCAAAATCAAGTAAATATCAAATTATTATGTATAAAATAGAAAAAATAATTTAGTCAACATTATTAATATTATTTTATGAAATAGGAAACGAAATTCACTGTTAAAGCACTATTACTGAACTTGATATTTGCCAAGGTGTTGGGATCTAAATGTGCCATAACTATAGAAAATCAATATTAGGGATTTTCTGTAAATATGATATTTTGATATTAATAACAGGAGGTTATTCATATTTAATAAGTTGTGTTTTATTTACTTTCATTTGTTGATTGTATGGTTATTTTGAGCAAACATAAAATATTCCTTGGCTGTTGGTAATATATCGGATTACCATATGTACACGGGGTATACATAGAAGACGTGGTAATTTGATAACAGTCTAAATAAATAGTCCACAATCGATGAAATAAAATTTGGTGATTTTATTCATGATAAGATTGTAAAAGTTGTCTACTTCCTTGGAGGGATGGTTTGTCTTGACCATCGATAGGTTCCGAGTATAAACTTTAATGTATACCAGTATTGAGGTATAACATTGGACTAGACCTAAAATGTTAATTAATTCGGTTTAATAATTCCGTTTATAAGAATCAATGATGATTTGATTATTATTCTGTATTAATCTTAATCCTGAAATGATTACTTGAGTTTGTATCCATGACTTATGTACTTTAATATACTACAGGTGAGATACTGTTAATTCATGGTCAATATACTTGTGTTTTGGGTGCATGACTTGTGGATGGAGAAATCAAGATTCATAGATACGAAATCCATAACTATCTTAACGATAGTACATATTATCTACTTAATGGCATTATTCGGGGATTGAAAGATAGTATAATAAGATCTTGGCCATCGGTTTACTTTGTGTTCTCTAATGGTTTACCAATTGTATGGTTTTACAATTGGTGGTTCTTTCAATGGAGAATAATCGAACTTTAAGTTAAAATGATTGAAAAGGTAAAATGGAAAAAATCCTTAATTCAATCATGGATAATATATAGGGATTAAGCAAGCGATGAATAAATCATGAAAGAAGTACTACGTGAGAAAACTTTCATAATACGGTATGTAAACAGGAGTTCAGCTTCAAACTTTTAGTGGAATAGTTTTGAAGTTGATAATTGATGAATAATTAATCTGGGATTAATTTTTCACAATTATAGGAGCCTCTTTGCATATTTCTATTGGGTCCCTCTATTAGCTCATATAGTTCCGTATAACGTCTCGGGATTTGTTCTTTATGAGATCGGTAAATTTAAATGAAATTTAGTAATGTCTATTTAGATATGGTACTCTCTTACATGCAATCCAGAAAGGATTAGACATGTGAAATTTATAGACAAATGATTTGTCAACATGTGATTGGTTAATTTAAATTTTGGAAATAAGATTGTGTTTGAATTATTTAATTTTGGAAAACAAAATTTTTCTCTCCTAATTAAAAGAGGTGAATGGTTTTTAATTGTGTGGAGGAAAGAAAATTTTGTTTCGAAATTATTCAAATATATTCCTAATATTAAATTATTAATTGATTTAAATAATAGAGATTATTTCATGACTTTTTCTTTCCTAATTAAAAGAGGTGCACGGTTTTTGTGAGGAAAGAAAATTTGAAATATTCTATTGATTTAAATTAATTAATATGGATAATGTTTGTGGAAAAATATTTATTCAAATAAGTGAATCTTATTTAAATTCGAAAAGGTTTAAAAGAAATTTGAATCTAGATAAGATTAGGATCTTTTGACTAGTCTAGATTCTTGATTTAAAATTTGAACCACCAATCAACCTTTTTTGCGCCTTGTGGCCGAATTTTTTGAGGATAATCTTCCATTGGAAAAATGTTTTTAGGTTCAATGAATTTAGCCTTAAAGTTGTCTGACCTTTTGGTTCAAAATTTATCCGAAAAAATAATTATTAATTATTTTTCAAGAAGGAGATAAATTTTGAAAATGATTGGACTTCTATATAAAGGCTAGGAGTTTTTGAAAAACTAATTTTTGTATTTTTTCAAAAGGAAAAACATTTTTTTGGGAGTGACAGGAAAAACAATTTGAGTTTCTTCCACATCAAAAATTCGACTATCTTGTAAGAGAGAAAAAGAGAGAAAATTTCATTGAATCAAAACTGTGAGAAAGGTTAAACCAAGTGATAATTTTCGTAGGAGGTTAATCGGTTCCTGTTTTGTAGTTTTGAAGAAAGAAGCCAGATCATGTTCTCAATGAGGAACATCGGAATTGAGAAGGAGGGATCTAGACTTTGGAAAACATTACCGATCGCTTGGATTCATAGAAAGTGTGCCCACACACACTCTAAGACGTGGAACTCGAGAATAGTAGAGAAGACACGTTGGTCAAACACTCTAGTAATTCCGTAATCCAAGAAATAAGGTATGCTTGATTATGAATTTAATTTATTGTTATATGCATCTTGAGCTTTTTTTCCGAATCGGCATAAAAATTTTAAAATTTCCGCTACGCCGTAACTTTGATACCGGATCCAATTTTTCCAACACAAGGTTGGTTCTACAATACATGTCCAAGATGTTACAGACAACTAAAACAATCAGAGACATCATGGTAGTGTGATAGTCATGGACATTTGATCACAATGCCAATCACTTGATAATATATTTTATCTCTATCAAAAAAAAAAATTTACATATATCAATATGAAAGTAATTAAAAATTAAATAAATATAAAATTTTTTCAACAGGCACAAAATTAATGCACGCATTGAAGACTGCACCGGAGGAATGAACATCGTCATATTTGGAAAAACTGTCAAATCATTAATAAATAAATCCTGCTCTATATTGACGATCCAAGAAGGATATACCGATCCAACCATTATCCCTCCTATCTTGAACCAACTGAAAGGCATATCAAAAATATTTGTCACCTAATTTCATCTCCGAGGTGCTTTCATTGATGCAGTCATTATAAAGACATTTGATGATGATGTGCAACCAATGTTATTACATGCACCGACAATTAGGTCATCTGAAGAAATTCCACTTCATCCATCTCCATTGATCCAAATACACCTCAGTTAGGAGGCAAAAAAAAAAAAAAAGCAAAAAAATAACTTACCTTTACGGAACTTATCATTGAAGAAGTAGAATCAAAATATATTATTATTTATATTTTAATTTTGATTTTTAAATTTTTTGATTTAACATAAATATGTATATATTATTAATTATTATATAATTTTATATATTATTATTTTAGTCCTCAGCATCAACCTCTTCTATTGCATCTTCAAATTGTATCTCCAAGTAATCCATAAAAAAAACGAAAAGAAACCAGATAATGTTATTTTTTGTATATAATTACATAGTAAATTAATAAATTTATTTCAATTCATCTATCAACTATAAACATCATTTTACCAACATATGGAAATATTTTTATTATGACAGATCAGAGGAGAAAATGAAGAAGGTTAAATATGAATGACACCATGTCATTCTAGGAACAAAAATTTCATACTTTAAGGCTTTCATTCTAGGAACAAAAATTTCATACTTCAAGAATTTTTGTATGTATAAATATAAATATATCTCTATACTAACATATATAATTCAGATATCTTAATGTAAATTTAAATATATAAAAAAAAACAAACTAAATTCTCAAAGTTATTGTAAATATATTATCTTCCTTAATTAATTGCATTTAATGTATATTATTTATTTTCATACTTTGTTTTTAACTTTTTTTTTTCCTATTACCGTGCAACGCATGGATATTAAACTAATTTGTATATTAAAACAGTTGAGTTATAGTACAACCGTACAAGGACAGTTGCGGTTTTTTTTTTTTTTTTTTTTGGTTTGTTGAAGTCTTATCTATGCTTCAATTCCATTTTATTTCAAGACATTTTCTTTTCTAAATTTCTAGATTTATCAAGTAAAAAACAGAGAGGTTGAGAGAGGAATTTTCTTATGAATTGTTTAGATTTTAATAACCTTGGGGGTGGTTTTTTTTTTTTTTTTGGATTTCTACGGTGAGGGCTGTGATTTTTTTTATTATTAATATTTTTATAATGAAACTTAATTCTATGCTTGATGACGATGAAAAGCGGAGGAAATAAAAAAGATGGAAGGATTTTGAGATGGAAATTAAAAAACTATGTTATTTGATTGGAGCGATTTTTAAAGAAAAAGTAAGATAGAAGGGAAAAAAAATCTTATGAGATTCACCTTTTTCAATCTCTCCAAAATTAGAGACAAAAGTGAAAAGAAAACTTTACCAAAACGTCAAATTAAATAAAATTACGAAACTATTTTTCATGTATTAATAAAAATCTTTAAAGACAAAAGAAAATATATGTTAAATAATAATTGCATGAATAAAATTAATATGAAGCATTTGTGACAGCTGACATTTATATTAACAAAGTTGAGTAATAGTTTAAGACAGTTGTGTTTTTTCGTTTTTCCTCTTGAGTCTTACCTAAGCCTTAATTCTATTTATTTTAACACACACACTCTCTCTCTCTTAATTTTCTAAATTTCTAGATTAATTATTTAAAAGGTAATATTTTTATGTATTATTTCAATTTTAATAACCTCGAGGGTGGGTTTTTTACTTTTAATTTGTTTTCTAATGGATCTTAAGGGTGATGTGATAATAGCTTTAAGGATCAATTTTATTGTTAGTCCTTTAATTTTAGATTCAATTATGTTTTAATCCTTGAATTTTAAAACATCCTAGAAAGAATCCTTAACTATCATCTGTATTAGTATAATTTTGTCTAAGATAGTGTTACAGAATGAAATTAATTACCATGTTAATCGTGTGTTCAGGAATTTACAGCTAGGGGGGAAAGTAAAAACTTGTAAACCAAGTCACACCAAATTGTACTTTTGAAATCGTCAATTTAGTAAACCTTTAAAACCGCAAATTATTAAAGGGGTGTTTGGTGAATGAGTTTAGTTTAAGATTTTTAAGTTTCAATAGTAATTTTTCAGAAAAGACAAAAAACTTTTTCAGAAAAGACAAAAAACTTTTTCAGAAAAAAACAAAAATCATGATGAAAAAAAGTATAATTTAGTTTAATACAAGATAAAAACCAAACTCACCTTAAATTTGATTCCAAACCAAACCGCTAAATTTTTGACTTGATTTGATTTGAAAATTTAAAACCGCAGTCCAAACCATCAAACTGCTAACCCATAAATTCCTTTTATTGTCATATTATTTTAATATGTATTTTTAAATTTCAAATAAGAAAAAATTTAAAATTTTTCCTAATTTTCTACACTTCTTATTTAACCCTGCTTTATTTATGAACGACACCAATAACCATGAAGGTACCTTGCAGCATCTATAACATGACTTTTATGATAATTTCTACTTCATTTTCATTTTATTTTTACTCTAATCCGTTTTAAAACATGAAAAAAGAATTATTTTCTATACAGTTTTTATTGCAGTTAATATTTGAAAACGAATCTAATGGACGAAAACCTTTTTATGATTTATTGACATGATGATTCAGAATTTTGATAGGTCCTTAAAGAATCCTAAATGTGGTTTCAAACTGCACCAAATCTGAACCACTGATTCGTAAACAGCACCAAACCACTAGTTCTCATGGTTTACTTTGATTTGAAATTTCCCAAACCACAAAATAACGGTTTATGATCCGTTTAGTGGAGTAGTTTGAGTTGAGATTTTTAAATTTCAATAAAATTTTTTTGAATTTTCAGAAAAGACAAAAAATTTTTTGGGAAAAAGACAAAAACTTTTTAAGGAAAAAACAAAAAAAATTTTAAGATGAGTATTTTGAGTGGTTGAACCATTAGATTTAAAAATGCTTCAAACTACACCAAATCACACTACAATAAGTTATAGGATATGACAATAATAATTAAAAAAAAAACCTGTGAATATTAGAATACTTTTTTTTTTGGCTTATTTGCGTGAATGCTTCTTGAACTTTTTAAATTTGACAATTTAGTCCCTAAATATTTTTTTTTTGCAATCAATCCCTTGAATTTTGAAAGAAGTTGTGAACTTTTAAAATTTGTGTTTTTTAAAAATGAAAACAAGATATTTGGATTTAAAATTGAGTTATTTTTGAAAAAAAAAAGATTAAAAAAAATCAAAAGCTCTAACTTGAAATGGATTGTCATGACGTTAAATTTGGTGACATTTTGAGATGAGAAGACTGAAAGACAATTGTAGGGGGAGTTTGGTGGAATAGTTTGAGTTGAGATTTTTAAGTTGGAATAGTAAATTTTTTTGAATTTTCAGAAAAGACAAAAAACTTTTTAAGAAAAAGATAAAAACTTTTTAGAAAAAAGACAAAAAAAAGTTTGGGTTAGATTGAGTTGAGTTGGTTTATCAAAGAGGGCCGTAGGGTTGTTCAATAGAAATTGTTCTTAATGAACCTTCACATAATAAAAGGCAATTGATAAGTTGTGCAACCTTTCATGTGTTGATGCTTGTCCAAAAAAAAAAAACTTTCATGTGTTGATATATATTTTGGTGTCGGAAAGAAACTGTTGACAAATAAAGTGATTAGGCAAAGCTGGCACAAGACCAGAACTGTTGGATGTCACTTTTACGTTGTAACCTTCTTCACTGGTTTTCTTTTACCATTGGAAGTTTTCAATTATTAATAGGTGGGTCATTATACTTTATTAAAAAAATTGTTAAGGTGCATTAAATGACAAAAAGACCCACCAACTCTAAAGTAGTGCAAAGCGGAGAAAAAGATAAATACAAAAAACAAAAAAGAAAAAGAAAAGGCACTTCCTTAGTTATGATGACAAACATGGTTGCTTTTTGTTAACTAAAGTAAGGCTATTGAATTTATCCATCTGTCCGAAGCAAAGCATTGAACTACTTTTTTAAGATTCGGAAACTAAAATCTTTGTCAAAAGTAACGAAGAATTTTTATTTTTTATTTTTTAATTTTAGCTAAAAAGTAATAAAGTAGAATATGTGACAGCTGACATTGTATATTAAAACAGTTGAGTTATAGGACAACTGTACAAGGACAGTTGCGGTTTGTCTTATCCATTCTTCAATTCTATTTTATTTCCAGACATTTTCTTGTCTCGGTTTTTTTTTTTTTTGTTGGGATCTCTACTGTATGGGATGTACTTTTTTCCCCAGGGAAAAAAAATTTGATTGTCTAAATGAAAATCAACGGTCTGTAATCATCGTCTCATAAAAACAAAAATAAAGACAACTGCATTTGATTATACCAAAACAATTATTTTAAGACGGTGTTTGGTTAGTTAATTTGAGTTGAAATATTTTAGGGGTTGTTTGGTTTGTTAGTTTGAGTTGAAATATATTAGTTGTAATGGTAAATTTTTTTGAATTTTCAACAGAGATAAAAAATTTTTTGAGAAAAAGACAAAAAACTTTTAGAAAAAATACAAAAAAAAAAAAAATTGAAATGAGTTGTGACCAAACTTAAAAGAAAAAAAAAAAAAAACCAGATCTCATCTCAGCCATATCCAACGCCGTCCGGGACGTCGTCCACGCGGCCTTCCCCTCCATCCTCGACGCTCCACGTGACCCACGCCGATCTCCTCTCCATCGCCGTCAATGGCGGAACGAGAACGTTTGGTGCCAACTCTGCAAATCTCGTCAGGCCACCATTGGGCTAAAACGTCGACAAGCCAGCCCGAGGACGGATTTACGACGGAGGAGATGAGCAACGGACGGATGGCGACGGACGATGACGGAGATACGATCATCATAACTGGAAATGGAGATCCGAGCTCGGGACCTGTGCACCGGTGGACGGCTCGCGCTCGCTCTGGAAGCCATCGACGGAGATCTGTGTTCGTGTTGGGCCACTAGTAACTGTCCCCTAATGACAGATCCGTGCCGGATCTGGAAAATCGGCAAATGCCCCTCCTTTCCGACGTTGAGCGCTGCTCACGATGTCCCTCATAGGTGACGACATCTCACGGGGGGCTTTGACACTCTCCTGCACCCAAAAACTGTGGACCTCCTCTACCACCTCCGATGAGTCCTCATATGATGCAGCGATGTACGGACTGGCGTCAAAAGCGGCGGCGCCGACGACGACGACCTTGGGCAGCACTGTCCTTTTTTTTTTTTTCCCTTCATGGTTTTCATGTTTAATCAAGTGTTGCTATCTTACAATTGTTTTGGTGCGTAAATTTAATCTGAGCCGTTCAAATACAATCTATTGGTTCACATTTCTTACCCTATGGATGGGGTGAAGGAGGCTTGCTCCGCCATAAAATTCACCTTTTATTATTATTATTATTATTATTATTATTATAATGAAACTTAATTCAATGCTTGATAGAGATGAAAAGCGGAGGAAAGAAAAAAGGTGGAAGGATTTTGAGATGGAAATTAAAAAACTAAGATAGAAGGGATAAAAAATCTTATGAGATTCACCTCTATTATTCTCTCCAAAATTAGATATAAATGTGAAAAGAAAACTTTACCAAAACGTCAAATTAATAAAATTACGAAACTATTTTTCATGTATTAATAAAAATCTTTAAAAACAAAAGAAAATATATGTCAAATATTAATTGCATGAATAAAATTAATATGAAGCATTTGTGACAGCTGACATTTATATTAACAAAGTTGAGTAATAGTTTAAGGACAGTTGTGTTTTTTCGTTCTTCCTCTTGAGTCTTACCTAAGCATTAATTCTATTTATTTTAACACACACACTCTCTCTCTTAATTTTCTAAATTTCTAGATTAATTATATAAAAAGGTAAATTTTTTTTTTTTGCATTATTTCAATTTTAATAATCTTGAGGGTGGTTTTTTGTTTTTAATTTGTTTTCTAATGGATCTTAAGGGTGATGTGATAATAGCTTTAAGGATCAATTTTATTGTTAGCCCTTTAATTTTAGATTCAATCATGTTTTAACCCTTGAATTTTAAAACATCCTAGAAAGAATCCTTAAATATCATTTGTATTAGTATAATTTTGTCTAAAATAGTGTTACGGAATGAAATTAATTACCATGTTAATCATGTGTTCAGGAATTTACAGCTAGGGGTGAAAGTATAAACTTATGAACCACTCAAATCATACCAAATTGTATCGTTAAGATCGTCAGTTCAGTAAACCTTTAAAACCGCAAATTATTAAGACTCCGTTTGGAGCTCAAGTTTAAACTTAAGGTTTAAACTTAAATTTTTGTCTTTTTTCTGAAAAAGTTTTTTATTTTTTCTGAAAAAGTTTTTTTATTTTTTCTAAAAAGTCAATAAAAGTTACTATTCAAATTTAAAAATTTCAACTCAAACTTATTCACCAAACGGGTCCTAAGTTTGATTTCAAACCAAAACGCAAAATTTTTGACTTTATTTGATTTGAAAATTTAAAACCACAGTCCAAACCATCAAACAGCTAACCCATAAATTCCTTTTATTGTCATATTATTTTAATATGTAATTTTAGATTTCAAATAGGAAAAAATTTAAAATTTTTTCTAATTTTTCTACGCTTCTTATTTAACCTTGCTTTATTTATGAACGACACCAACAACCGTGAAGGTAACTTGCAGCATCAATAAGATGACTTTTATGATAATTTCTACTTCATTTTCATTTTAGCTCTTGTTTGGAAAGCAAGTTCAAACTATAAGTTTGAATCAAAATTATTGTCCTTTTCCCAAAAAGTTTTTTGTTTTTTCTGAAAAAGTTTTTTGTCTTATCTAAAAAGTCAACAAAAATTACTATTGAAACTTAAAATTTCCAATTCAAAATGGTGAACCAAACGGAGCCTTATTTTTACTCTAATCCGTTTTAAAACATGAAAATAGAATAATTTTCTATATGGTTTTTATTGCAGTTAATATTTGAAAACGAATCTAATGGATGAAAACCTTTTTATGATTTATTGACACGATGATTTAGAATTTTGATAGGTCCTTAAAGAATCCTAAATATGGTTTCAAACTGCACCAAATCTGAACCACTGAATCTTAAATTGCACCAAATCACTAGTTTTCATGGTTTACTTTGATTTGAAATTTCCCAAACCACAAAATAACGGTTTAAATATAAAAATACTTCAAACTGTACCAAATCACACAATAGTAAGTTATATGATGTGACAATAATAATTAAAAAAACCCGCAAATATTATAATACTTTTTTTTGGCTTATTTGTGTGAATGCTCTCTGAACTTTTTAAATTTGACAATTTAGTCCCTAAATTTTTTTTTCTGACAATCAACCCCCTGGATTTCTAATTTTTAACAATCAAGTCATTTTTACTTAAATTCACTAAAATCAAGATAAATTTTTGCACAATACTTACACATTATAGCTCAAAAAGGACAACACTTATCATTTTCACTTAATTTTAATACAATTTTCTTTTAAAATTTAGGTTCAAGTTTGAGTATAGTTGAATTATGTTCATATTTTTTAAGGAAATTGTATTGAAGTTAAGTAAAAATGATCAACAATATTCTTTTTCAATTATAATGTACAAGTTATGTGTAAAAAAACCGTTCAAATTTTAATGAATTTGAGCAAAAATAACTGAATTGTCAAAACTTATAAATTCAAGTGGCTGATTGCCAAGAAAAAAAAATTTAGGAGCTAAATTGGCAGATTCAAAAAATTCAGGGAATATTTATACAAATAAGTCTTTTTTTTTTAATCTTCACTTAATAATTATAATCCATTTTTTAAAAATGTTTCATTATTTTGAACTGAAAGATCAATATAAAATGAATTAATAATTTGAAGATTGATTCTAAAACATTTTAAAGTTCAAAGACTAATATGATATTGAACTTACAATTCTATCTTTATTATTATTATTATTTTTAAAACCATGAGTGAAATTAATAACTTTAAAATCCAAGACCCAAATTTACCATAGCTCTACATATATATTTTTTTAAAGTTGTGCCTAAAAAAAGGAAAACTTTTTAATTTTCATAAGTTTGGGAATTTTCATTACTAACTATAATGGGACAAATTACCTTGAAAAAAAAAAAAAAGCTATAATGGGACAAATGAATGAAGGGTAAATCTGTGGTAAAATCTTATTCATATACGATATCGATAGAACTCATTTTTAAACCATTACGATATAATTGAACGGCTGATATATTGTTTATGTATAACAACTATAATGCACATTATCTCATAGTATTATATACTAAAAAATAAAAAAATAGAAATTAAAAAAAAAAATCAAAGAAACTAAAAAAACCTGGCTAGCTATCGTCCACTAGCAGACCCCACACATTGGGTACGAGTGCCCCCTTCCCCAACGCCGACGAAGGCCCCCTCCATCCCCCTGACGCCGGTGATGAGTGCCTCCCCTCCCTGACGCAGACGAAGACCCCCGCCCTCCCCCACTAGATCCGCGCCTTCTGTTTATGCCGACAAAGACAACCCCTCCATCCCTCAACCAGATCCACGTCCTCTGCCAATGTTGATGAAGACAACCCCCCCTGAGAACTAGATCTGCACCACATTCCCTGATGTTGGCAATGAGCCAATCCCCCCACCCTGCGTCCCTTGTCAGCCATATTCGGCCACCCCGCAACCCAAGCCCCTTTTCCTGCGATGACGAGGCCCTCCCTTCTCGAGGTTCGCAACCCCAGGCAACGGACCACATACCCATGAGCTCGACGATCCAAAGCGACAATCTGCGATTGACCCTGCGACACCCCTGACGACAACAAGCCCTCGCCCAGCCGCCGGTGAGGAGCTCCCCCCTAAGCCTTTCGTCGGCCAGATCTGGTTTTTATTTTTTATTTTTTTAATTTTTTTAAATTATTAATTAGTCTATAATATTATGAAGTAATATATATGATAGTTATCATGCGTAAATAACGTCTTAGTCATTCAATTATATCGTAATGATTTTAAAATGAATTCTATCGATATGATATACAAGTGACACTCTATCCTAGATTTACCACTGAATGAATCATTATTATTTGTTTTTTTTTGTTTTTTCCTTTTCTGGATTTTGCTTACAAAAGGCAATTTACGATTTGGGTTGGCTCAAAGAAGATAAGGCTGAAAAAGTCCACAAAATTTCCTCTATATTTTTTTCAATGACAAACAAATAGGAGAGAAAAATCACGTAAAATGGCAAATTGGTAGAATACAATTTTTTCTTTTTGAATTACCTTTGTTAGGCTAAAACTGCCAATACAAACAAATTCATTGTACGCTAACATCACACCACCTGGAGATTCTCCAGTTTTATTCCCTTCCCCCAAAAATAAAAAAAAAATACTTAAAAAAAAAAAAACTGGAAAGTCAAGAAGGGCATTCCCGTAATTTCATCGAATCCTGGGGGCAAAATTAAGCGGCCTCAGCTCCCGCTCACCAAATCCACACCACTTCAACCTCTCAACTTGAAAGAACCCAACTTTTCTCTTTTAACCTTCTCCAAAACCCTAAAAACCAGTCAGATTTCAGCATAAAAGCTCTGTGTTATGGCAATAATCTGGAAACAAAAAGTAAAAATTAATGGTCAACTAGGGATCCCAAGCTCGTCCTGACCGTTGATTTCTTCCAATCATGCCCTCAGTTCTTGGGTTCTGCTTCTTTTCCTGTAAGTTTTTTTGTTTTTGGCATTGTTCAACTGTTTTTGTGTATATATATATATTTTTGTTTCTTTCCATTATCATTTCTGTTTCTGTACTTTTTCTTTTAAATTTGTTTTTTTAAGTTCATTTTTACTTCGTTTGGTTGCTGAGAAAATCCAGTAAAGAAAAAGAAAAAAGAGTTAAAAATTTACTCGTTTGAAGTGATTTAGCTTTGCTTTAAGATTCTGCTTTGCTTTTCTTGTCCTTTGGTGAATTATTTTCATTGTTTTCGTACACTGAAAAAAAACCCAGTTCCGTTTTTTTTTTTTTTTTTTTTTTTTTTGGTAAAGTACTTTTTTCTAAGATATTAATTTTTTTTTCTTTTTACTGAAATTTGTAGTTTGGCGGGTCCTGCTTATGGGTATTTGATGCTTTGGTATTATGTTCTTTCTGCTATGTCTTTGCTGAGTCCTGGTGCTGGTAAATTGTACTGTTGAATATCTGTTGAGAATCTAAGTGGGCATGGCGAATTTCGGAATTGTAAGTGCTGGGGTTGAATCGTCTTGTGACGATTTAATGCAGACTAGCGAGGGTGTTAAGGAAAGTGTGAACTTGGGTGTCAACCTTCTCGCGGATTTGGATTCTTATTTGCAAGATGTCGATGACCAGTTGACCATATCGAGGATGGTAAGCGACTCAGTTATTAAGGGCATGGTGACCGCCATCACGCAAGAGGCAGCGGAGAAAATTGCACAGAAAGAACAAGAGGTGATGGGGTTGAAGGAAATGTTGCATGTCTACCATTGCGGCGGGGATGAAAAAGAGAGCCTTTGGTCTTCAGCGATGCAGCACAAGTCAAAAGGTACTAAACACAGGACTCATTGTAGCTTCTCAGAGGCTGTTATTGAGCACGATAGGATGGGTGAAACTTTGGGATGTCTTAGAAGTGTAAGTGGAGAACAGTTCGCGAGAGTTAAGAAAGAAATCAACCGGATACAAGGCTGTTGTTCCATGAAAAAGATAAGTTCGAGTTCGGAGTTGTTGGGATTGGGTGGTATACTGCATGAACAGTCATCTGAAAGATGTAGTGATGTGGATAAGATGCTTGATAGTCTGAAAGCCACACTAGAAACGGTTTTTAAGGGGGTGGAGGAAATTGTTTGCTCGTCTAAGTCATCGCTGCATGAGTGGAAGCAAGAGCTGGAGTTTCAAGCAGAGATTGAAGCACTGGTGATGGGAAATTGCATCCGTAGTCTTGAACAGGAGTTTGAAGGGAAACTGTGGGATCGGATCAGTGATGACAAGAGTACACAGTGGTATGGAAGGATGAAGGAGATTTCGAGTCTGCGTGAGGAGCTAGAGGCGATTTCTAAATCACTTTGTGTTCCTGAAGGTGGACAGCTAGTTTCTCATGGGTCGTTGGATGGTGAAAGGTTGGCTAATGGTAAAAAGAGTCATTCCCACCACAAGGTTTTAGGGAATCATGTAACGGCACCAGCCTCACTATGGGAAGGAAATGGAAAACACGAGGATTTGGAAACTAATAAGCCAGAGAATCTGGATCCAAACTCGCAGAAGCTCAAGCACTTGACAAAAAATGAAGCGATAGCCTACTATAATAACGAGCTGACTAAGATGAGGAGAAGTCATGAATCTAAAGTGCAGGAGATGACCGAAGAATATTTCAGGCTGAAGAGGGAGTCTTTTAGAGAAAAGGGTTCTTCTTTGCTATTGAAGACAGATAAGGAGTTCGATACATTGAAGAAAAAAATCGCTGACATCGTTTCGAAATTGGACGACATTCTTGTGGAAAAAGAAAAATTGCCTGCAGTTTCCAACAATGCAGAGAGTCTTAACAGTTTGAAGGACAGACTGGAAACCCTCCTTGCAGAAAACCGCCGGCTCAGAGATTTCCTCACCGATAAGAAGAAGGAAGTTAAGCGCCTTGAAGCACAAGTTTCTGATGCTACAGATAAAATGTCAAAGCACCCTTTGTCTGAGACAGAGTTGTTAAACATTATTAGATATCTTAGATCTGATAGAGAAGATCTTTGTATTCAAGCTTCAATTGGTGCAGATGTATTTACTTGTCTTCTCGGGGAAATGATAGGTGAAATTAAATGCATTGTGGAAGAGTCATACTTGGAATGGAATATTATGCAAGAGTTGTATGAAAGTACAATCAAAGAAGCTTCTCTTAATGCTAAACGTACAAGCCAACATGAAGTTGAAGATTCGGATATGTTGTCCATTATCACGGAGGGGCTTTGTGAAACTATATATAGAGAATCCTGGAGAGAGGCCAAGGATAAGATGAATATGCTAAACATGAAATACATCGATGAGAATGAAGTTCGAGTTTCCCTAGAGAAGGTTGTGTCAGAAAAAGAAAGAGAATTAGGAATAGAGTTAGCCGATAAAGAAAGATTAAAGCAAGAAAACCTCTTCCTTGTAGAAGAAAAGGAGAGATTGGCAGAGGAAGCAGCCGCTGCATTGAATATAGAAAGGGTGCAGTCTCAATTAGTTGCTGAAGAACTTAACTATTTAATGATTCAAACATCCCAGCAGCAGACCGTCATTTCACAGAGCAGTAAAGATTTGGCAGATGCACTCAGAGAAATCAAACTGTACAAAAAGGACATTAGCGAGCTAAATAAAAAACTTGAAGTAGTGGGAAAAGAGTTGAGGGAAGCTGATGCAGAGAGGAGGACTCTTCTTGCTGGTAACAAGGAGAAGCAGAATGCAATATCAGGGCACGAAGCGAATGAAAAGGAGGTCAGGAAGCAAATGGTGTCAATTTTTAATGGCGTTAATGGATTATCAAAAAATGCTGCTGATTTGGAGCGTAGAGTAACAGAAGACATTTCAAAGAATTGTCTGAGGTACTTTCCCTTCTTACTTTTCTCTGCGGGCAACACTATTTATTTCTATACAACTTCCAATTTTTGTGCCACATTTTGATTGATTTTCACTTGAGTCGTTATGAGATTGTTGTTTTATGTTCAGGGTGAAGAAATTGAGTTCTCAATCACGTTTGCTTATCCAAAAAGCAAATATACTTAAGAGAACTGGTTTGCTGTACAAGCAGAGGCTTGAAAGGAGATGTGCCGACCTTCAAAAGGCTGAAGCTGAGGTGTGTAAATTATATTCTTACAACATTCAATGTACTTCAACTTAGTTGAGATCCTTGTACCAGTTCTTGTTTGGGATCCATGCACACATTTACCGAATTTTATTTGTTTCATATATTTTGATTTCTTATGTAAATAAGTATTGCTTTGTAGAACTACATTGTGGTATGTTTAAGAAAGAGTTTGATGAGCATTTCTTGGAGGAGCGTTGAACCACCATACCATTTTTTATGCTTTTCGTGTACGGAGCTTGCAAAACATAAACCTAAAGGGTCCATCCTAAAAAGCATTTTTATAGCAAGGGGGATACATAATGTGTTATGTTGGCAGATTCTAGATTGACATCAACTTACTGCATTGATCAGTTGATTAATGTGGACACTTGTTTCAAGCATTCCAGTTTAGTCCCTGTCGTTAACCATTTTCAACAAACTGTGAATAAAAAACTAAATATCAGAAGTAAGGAAGAAGTTACTAACACAGACACATAATGCATTATATAAGTATATATATATTTTACACATTTGCTTATGTAAGTGGAGCGATGGTGGAAAAGATGGTGTCCGTTTCCGTATAGCAAGAGAGAGAGGTGTTTACATCTTACCATCGTACCTGCATGCAAACTTAACGCAATCTCTGGAAAATCTTAATAGCATTCGAAAAAGTTAGTATGCAATACATTGAAGATTTTTTTTTTTTTTTTTTTTTGTTTTTGTTTTTTTTTGGTTGGGGGGGTGGGTGGGGTTGTGTGGAAGATGAGATCCAATATCAGATCTTACTAAACCTAAATAAATTCTAAAAAATAATTAGTTTTTTCATTTCAAGGTTTTATGTGATTTCGATTTTTTTTTAAAAATTATATCTTCATAGCATGCTTGATAGATATTTAACCATGGATTTCAGGTTGATCTTCTGGGGGATAAAGTGGATACTCTTTCAAGCCTACTTGAGAAGATATACATCGCCCTTGATCATTACTCACCAGTGTTGCAACATTATCCTGGAGTAAGTTGCCTTTTCAATTTCCATTAGTGTCATCATCTATTTAGCTCTATTACTTTTATTCTGTAATTAAGCGTACAGTGGATATGCTATTTCCGGTAACATGCCTCATGACTACATCTATAACATTTATGCCTCTTGTATGCATTACCGTCAGATTCTGTATGTGGGGTTTTCCATTTATCTATGTCACTTGTATATCTATATCCATTGCCTTGGATTGATTTATTTTCTTACACCATTTCTCACTTTTCAACTTATGTCCAGCAATGCTTAAACAATGCTCTAGTTGTCTGCATGTGCCACGTTCTAATGTTCGCACACACACACATAACAAGGATGTTGGAAATCACTTCTAAACGAGAATGGAATTGAAAGTGTAGTTTTTTTTCTTTATGAAGAGATTAATCATGGATATATAATCATATGTCAGTGACTTTCTATTCTGTATTTTCAAAGTGTTTCATGTTGTGTGTTTATTTATCCAGCTTTTCTCATTTGTTTCAGATTGTTGAGACCCTGAAGCTGGTGAAAAGAGAATTAACTGGAGAGTTGAAAAGAGAATTAAGTGGAGAGGCGAAAAGAGAATTAACTGGAGAGTCCACTAGACCAGTTTGATTTTGCGTACCGAGTAGGTAATGTTTCCAACCCAACAGTATCTTCGCTTAAAAACAATTTCATTTGGCACTAGTGCCCTGTTCGTATTATTGACTAAAGGCTACGTAATTTATCCAGTCCCCTGCTCTTTCTTGTTACAGCTTTATGGGTAGAGTTTTCGACAAGCAGTTGCTTACCTTCTTTAAAACTAAAACAACTAAAGAAATCCAAGAAAACACTTGTGCAGTTGGGCCAAAGGACATATATACGAATTGCACATCTTGACTTATTTTGGGTCCTCGACGGAGAAATTCGAACACGACAGAAGCTTAATGGCAGCAACAATACAATACGGGGTTAGGAAGGGGGTTAGGAAGAAATTTAGATAGTCGGCATATTTTTTTTTTTTTTTTTTTTTGTATTGGAGCAGAGAGAAGCCTTCTTGGTCTCCAGTGATCCCCCGAGTTTCTTGTATTTACCCTTCTCATGGTTAAAGCACAAATCTGCTGAAGTGATGTACATTGGGTTCTGTGTGTCTTAACAGAAGTAGTGTTAGAAGTGAGAAATTATAGATATATATATATATATATTGATATAGATATTCTGTAAAACTTTTAACTATTTATGCGAAGTGCATGGAAGATGAGCCTAAAAAGAAAGAGGAATGCAAATTATTACACCTGGTGATTATGATAAATGATGATGATCTCTCTCTCCGTCTCTCTCTCACTCTCTTTTTTGGTTGTTTGAACTTGGGGTAAGGGGATTTGAACTCTTCCATATGGAGGTTGAGTTATACAGGATTTTTTCATGGATATTACATTTTAATTGACGTATTATAATCTTATGGGAATTCACCAAAAAAAATTGTAATCTTATTGGAGGGGTATGAAGAGGACATGAAGAGGTAGACATATACGCGGAATTCATTCTCTCTACGTATGGATATGCAACCGCACGTGATCTTGCCAAATTTGCCCTTTACACCTGATTTTCATGAATTTAGCAGCCAAAAGTAAATAAATAAATAAATGAAACTATACAAACAAACTAAAATATATATATATATATATATTAACGAAAATGAAAAAAAAAAAAAAAAAAAAACATACATTCACAAGTTGCTATGTAAAGATTGTAATTGAGACGCAACTTCTTGTTGAACTCGTTCTCTTATTATTTTGCCACTAGTTGTGAGTGGAAATGGCTTATTCCATAATATAAATTTCTTTGGTACCTTGAACCTGAAAAAAAGATTAGAACAAAAACTGGTTTATCAGTACCCGATTATCCACAACGGATGATCGAGATTGTTAAAAAAAATGAGTGAAGTACGGATTTTTGGAGGGAGAGCAATACCGAGCTAAATTCTTGTCTATACAAAACCGTTGGAGAATCGCCTGGGACAAGATCTTCTTTTGCTTTGCAATTAAGTGCTCAGAAATTCTACTTGACCACTGCCAATCTCTTCTTATTTGAATACAAGCGACAACCATCTCCGTCAGGCGGGCATCGGGAATTCCAATGGTAACAACATCGACAACTCCGGGGTGTTGGGAGAGAACTGTCTCTACCTAAATAAAAGAACTAGACTCGTTAAGAGCAAGAAAAGAATGAACTCTGTCAATGCGGTTTTTATGCTTATGATCCTTACCTCTTCGGGGTAAACATTCTCTCCTCCAGTTTTGATGCGACCTTTTGTCCTTCCGACGAGCCACAGATTACCATGGCCGTCGATGCAACCAATGTCGCCAGTGTCGAGCCAATTTTGGTTTATGAAGTTTGACGCCATTTGTAAGGGAGTATGCTCCCAATATCCAAGCATAACATGTTGGCCTCTTGTTAAAATTCTCCCGACGCTAGAAGAGTCATCGAAACAGATTTTCAATTCTACGTGCGGAGCAGGCTTTCCAACACAGATGCCTCGGGGTTCATGAACTGAAATTGGTTTTGTTTGTTCCATACTTGTTCCAAGTGTTGGATCGTATAGGGTCATGAAGGTTAGCGAAGAGCATGCCTCGGTCATTCCTTCGTAAGAAATTTGTAAGTTATTCAAGCTCAGGTATTTAAAGAGAAATGAAATGAAAACGCTCCCCCAAGTTTCGAACCTGAGAGCTCCTATGCAAATCCCTACTCTCCCACCCGCTGAGCTAGCCCTAGCGGGAAGTATCAAATATAGCAAATACATGTGTGAGGAGTACAATGGGATAAAAGAGACTCACCATAAGCCGAGAGAAGCTTGGCTCTTGGAAATAATTTTATAGCTTCTTTGGTGAGTTCAACTGAGAGTCCTCCTCCACCGTTTAGTATCTTCTTGACACTCTCTATTTCCTTCCAATTCGCATTCCCCCTGGAAGATTCCAAATACGTATTACGTACTTAGGAAAACCGTCAACACCGAAATAAATTACCGTCATTAAGGGTAATACATAACATGAAATCAAGTCTTCTGAGAAGGCTTACTCCACATCTACCTCGCAGTAGAAATCAAGTCGGCCATCATTGCAGGAACGGTGATCAGAGAAGTGACATTGTAGTGTTGTATAGCCTCAAGGGCTGATTTGGCCTCGAACTTAGGTAAAATGACATGGCAAGCTCCAATCATTAGCGTGGAAATGGCTGATGACAAACCGCCGATATGGCACAATGGAGCTGTATGCAAATATACCTGCAGATAACCAAAGTAGAAACACTATCAATGACACAAACTCGTCATATTGCAAACCGTGACTAATGCAGAAATAGTAGTATTTTGTCTGAGGAAAGGCGTACATCATCCTCGCTGTAGCCAACGATGGCGATCTTAGCCATGGACTGTATGATCAGAGCTGAATGAGTTATGGTGACTCCCTTTGGCCTTCCTGTGGTTCCTATAAATCAAACATCGGAAAATAATAACAATCTGAATAGTCTTCTTTCGGAAACTTCATGTGATTTGGTCTGAATAGTCTTCTTTCAGACACAAAAGGGAAAGTCTCCATAAAGTCCTAGAGTTTATATTCCGATAAATTTCATATCTCAGTTGCATTTGTGACAAGGATTTCGAACTCAACACCACAGAAACTTCCCGATACCTCCCGAGGAAAATCCCTTCACTCGGGTTAGTGTGAGCTTATCCCTTACTAGCTTGACATGCTTGAAACATAGCAACCATTTCTCGTCAAACTTTATCGATTTCAATGCATCTGTGATTCCTTCTAGTCGGACTTCTCACGAAAATCAGTCACGGATTTAGCCACCGCCAATGTAACTTTCACTATTCCTTAAGTTGGTTCTTTAGACATCTCTAACAAGCATTAAGTTTGAGAGAGAGAGAGAGAAAAACAACAGAGAAATCAAAGAGCTCATACCAGAAGTGAAGCATATAAGAACAGCGCCCTCGGGTGCCCACGAGTAATCCAATGACAAATCATTCAAAGATTGCGAATGCTTCTTAATTGTTTCAGTAGTTAATGCTGGGCAAAGACAAGAATCACGAGACAAAATCAAACAAAATCTTCCAAGAAAATCTAGCTTTTCGTGCAAATGGCCGAAACAAAATGACGTACAATTCGTTAAGAAATCCGAGGCAGGGGAATACAAGGAAACATGCCACTTCAGGAAAGGTAAATCAAGGTTTTGGAGGTTTAAAGACCAAATGTTGCAGCTCTCATCTGTCACCAACATCACCGGCCTCACTGCCTCCACTGCATAAAGTGCCTCTTCAAAGCTCTATCAGGAATTAATGTGTGTGAGATAGACAATAACAACATTGATTTTTTTTTTTCCAATTGTTGAGTATCAGTTTGCGGTGGCAGAGCTAGAAAGTTTTTAAGAAGGAGCACCATATAGAAATATAATTTTGATTTTTAACTTTATAGGGACGGACTTGTAAGTTTTTATTATCGAGAACGCAATTATAATTTTTCTTGTTAAATGGAGATATAACTGAATGGTTTTATTGATGCAGGATCCTGGGGTGTCATGGGTATTTGTATTGAAATTAAGTAACAATCACAACTAATGTCCATTTTCAGATATCACGTACAAGTCACATGCAAAAAAAAATTATCTGAAATTTAAACAAGAAGACCGACGATTACAAAAATTGTAAGTTCAGGGAATTGATTGCCAAGAAAAAAGTTTAAGACTAAAATGATCAAATTCGAAAAATTCTAGACACGATTACAATAGAGATATAACATAAAACGGGCTCATGTGTCACGAAAATAATAATAATAAAATGAAATAAAAAACTTTAGATTTGGACTCACCCATCGGTAATTAAGTGGAGCAACAATCCCTCCAACAAATGCTATTGCAAGTAACCATTCCAAATACAAATCACTGCCACCAAAAAATTTTAACTTAAAAAAAAATTAAAAAAAAAAAACGTAACAAATTTGCTATACAAGGCATTGCTAACAAATTCTTCATTTCCAAAACAGCACTGCCTTTTCTTCTGAAATTACCTGTTAAAGGCGGCAACGGCGACGACATCGCCGGAGCCAATTCCAAGGCCGAGAAGGCCACGGGCGAGTCGCAACACGCTGTCCACGAACTCCGGGCCCGTCCTTCTCCGGTCGCCGGAGAGGGTGAGCGGAGAATGTCGCCGGAGAGTGGCTAGGCTGCTGAGGCAGTGGCAAATGTGGGGGTGGGAGTAATTTGCCATCGGCGGGGACGGCAAATTGGGAAGAGGATGTGAAGCGGGAAGTGATGATACTGATACGAGGATTAACCGGCTTTTGAAAGGTGGGAATGACACGGAAACGATTTTCTACGCTATCTAGTGGGGCCCGCTGGAAATGTCATCGTTTTTGGCCGGTAATGCTGATTCCTATCCTTTCTCAAACAGTACAAAAGGTGCAGTCCTTCTTTCGTTTCAACGTTGGAACGAACGATTAAAAAACCGTCTGTTTTCAATCATTCATTCTGAAAATCATTTTATTAATAGAATGTTTTGAAAGATTATTTAACAAATAAAAACAACAACTGAATATATGTTTGGTATGTTAGTTTGAGTTGAGATTTTTTAATTGTAATAGTAACTTTTGTTGACTTTTTAGATAAGATAAAAAATTTTTTCAGAAAAGATAATAAACTTTTTGAAAAAATGATAAAAAAATCAGTTCAAACTAATAGTTTGAACCGACCAACCAAACATGCACCGAGTCATTTACTAATAAACTCCTTAAATACAAATCAATAATATAAGGACCTGTTTGGTGAATAAGTTTGAATTGAAATTTTAAAGTTTGAATAGTAACTTTTGTTGACTTTTTAGAAAAGATGAAAAATTTTTTCAGAAAAGATAAAAAATTTTTGACGAACAAAAATTTAAATTTAAACGGTAAGTTTAAACTTTCCAAACAAATGGGCCCTAAGAATCATTAATATGATTCACCTTTTATTAATCCTTAGTGCTCATAAACATTTTTCACATTCTTTCCAAAGAAAAGAACACAACAATTAAATTATAAATTTAAATAATTACTTTTTCACATTTTTCTTAGCTGAAAAAAAATATATTATTAGGGGCTACTTGGAATATTAATTAGAGTAGTAGTTTTAAAAATTAGTTAATGTTTAGAAATTTGTATTTGGTTGAAAATGAACTGTGATAGTAAGATATTATAGAAACTTGAAATACTTTTCAAAAATAATAATAATATGGATAATATTTTGTTACTCCTGTCATTCTACACTATTTTAAAATAATAATAATAATAATAATTTCATTTTAACTTGAAATAACTTATTTATGGGACCTTTAAAGTGATTTTTTTGAAAAAAAAAAAAAAGAAAGGAAAAGATTTGGGGGTGAGAATCGTGAAATTTATTTAATTCTGAAGAAAAAAACTAGTATTATCTTGGTTTCTCAAGCTCCTCTATTGAGAAAGTCATGTCAATTATGGAGAAATCTCGAGAAGAAAAAAATAAAGTTATTCAGCCGCAGAAAAACAAAATTTTTTTTATTGGTTTTACAACCCTCATATTTTTCTTGGAAGGTAGGAATATTTAAATTTTATACCTTATAATAGAGTTAAGAATGAAATTATGATTATGGTTGCAACACTTTACAATCATCATATTAGTTCCAAAATTCCTTGCTACAAAATTGTATATGTATTTTTTAACCCACTAACCACCACTGTCACTCCTTTTTACTATAATAACCGTATTTTGTCACTTTTGTTTTCTTCCACGATACTTAATATATATATATATACACACACACACACAAAGAAGCGTGTGTCTTAGTCGAAGTGATTTTTGACCCTTTTTTCTGTTAAATTTTGTTTTATATGTACCTAAATAACTTTTCTTCCTAATTTGTCCTTTTAAAAATATGTTTTCTTAAATGATTCTATCATACTCGAACAGTATAAAAGGAGCAATGTTAAAAAAAACTCGTGATATTCAACACCACATATTAATATATGGATGAGATTTATATGTAAGATCTATTTTTTGTTAGTATAGTGTTTGATATTTGTGGTTCTCCCGAATATTTTCATATAAAAAGTTCTATACTTTCATCTCTTGGTTTACTCTTTCTCACATTCTTTCAGAAACCACATGCCAATTAAATTTTAAATTTAACTAAGGTGGCGTTTGGAACATATGCTCCAATTGGAGCTTTAGAAATGCTTTGATCGGAAAGAAGTGAATGTTTAAAGTTGTGCATTTGGTCCGAAATGAACTGAGATAGTTAAAAATCGTAAAAACTTAAAATGTGAGAAGAAAAAAAAAAAGTAATAGGATCTTGTTTCGTTACACTCGTCACTTTTTGCACTTAAAAAAATCATCATATTTTGATTTGAAATAATAAAACTACAGACTTTTAAAGTTTGAGTTTTTAAGAGAGATTTGGAGATGTGAACAGTAAAATTAATTTATTTTTCAACAAAAAGACAAAAAAAAAAAAAAAAACTTTTGGAAAATTTTGATTGGAGTGTATGCTCTAAACATAGCAAAAATACTTTTTTTATTTTATGTTTTTATAGTTAAAAAAAGATTATTAGTTTTATCTCGTCTTCTACATCTTTATTATATAAAAGAAATTATAGAACTCACTAAGAAAACAGAAATTTTTATACTCAATTTTACTCGAAAAATAGAGTTATTCACTTAAATCACCTTGGTTCAACGTTGAATAGCATGTTGATTGAAAAATACCTTCTGAGACAGTCAAGTATCAAATTTGGACGGAGAACTGTCGAGAAGAAAATAATTAAAAAAAAAAAAAAAGTTTATCACTATACCAATCTATTGATGATTTCTTCCAAAAAAAAGAAAAAAGAAAAAAAAAACTTTTGATAGCCTTCACAAACCGCTTATTATTTCCAAAATTCCTTGCTAAAATATTGTCTTTTTTAAACCCACTACCCAACACTGTAACTCCTTTTTCATTTAACTGTATTCTGTCATTTTAAAAAATAAAATAAAATTCCACCCTCTTTATCTAACTATTTTAAGAAGAGTTTCCAGGCAGGGGGGCAAAAAACTATTTTTAAGAAGTGTGCGTTTTGGTCGATGTGATTTTTGACCTCTTTTGGCCCGAAAGCTTTTTTTTTTTTTTTTTTTCCTCTGATAAATTATGTTATATATGTACCAAAATAATTTTTCTTTCTAATTTCTCCTTATTAAAATTTTTTTCTCAAATGAGTTCCTACTAAATTATATTTTTGTACCTTGAATTATAGAGAACAATCCAATCTTAATTTTTGAAAAGATAACTAGCTCAATTAGACAATCGCCGATAAAATTCAAGTATATTGAAGAGGGTTCCACTTACTGTTTTAATATCATTTTATCCATGGGAGTAAGGTATTGTTCCTGAATTTTTCATCATTAGATTGTTAAAAAGTTGGTTAAACGATTTAAACTGCATTTCTAGCCGATAGTGAAAAGGCCTAACATAGAGATATCTTATTTATATGCCTTTATTTGGATTAAAGGTTTAGATTGGATTTTCGAATTCAAATCAAATTCAACTTGAATTGTTCACTTTTTCAAAATCGACACTACTCATTTTTTTCCCTCTTAGATACTAATCCGTTTTATATTTCAAACTTGAAGTGGATTTTTCCATTCGAACACATGCTCCAATCAGAGACTCTATGTCTTATTGCTAAAGTGCACTTGTGTGATGGTCTCCATTACGCGAGCTCCATCACTAGAAGACTCCGCTGCAGGCCTCACTGTCGCATGAAGCCCCAAATTTCACCATCATAATCGCACCAAATCTTTGTCACATTCTTCGTCGAAAGACATCGATCTCCATTACACAGCTTATGATCATGCTTTTACACTCCTGCGCAATGATCTCTATCAAAGACGATCGGATCTTTTCCTGCGACGGGCTCTCAATCATATGGTCTTCTCCCACGGTGGTGGTAGTCATAACTTCCTATAGATCTAGGGTGGTTTTTTACTTGGTTCCCCCCCCCCCCCCTCCCTAATTTGGGAATTTGGGGGTTTTTTGTCTTTGTTTTTAAATTAAGGATAAAAATTGTAATTAATAAATTAAATAGTTTATTTACAAGTAAATATAATGGATTTACCGAGTAAATAGCATATAAAAATCAATAAATATGCTTATTGATCCATAAATCTTTTATCTACAAATAAATAGAATGAATTTCTAAGTAAATAATATACAAAAATCAGTAAATTTGATTATTTACCCATAAATAGAATGGATTTATTAAGTAAACAAATATACACAAATCCATAAATTCGATTATTTACTAGTAACCCAATATTTACTTTGTTTTTAGTTTTTTAATATATATGGTAAATATGATATTTACTACCTATGATATTTACTACCTACATGAATTTAGGTAGTAAATATCATATTTACACTATTTTTTATTTAATTATTTTTTCAGTAATCACAAATCTGGCAGGCAATTTCTGTAGTCCCAACATGCCAAATTGTTGGACATTTTCCACATTTCATAAAAAAACGTGTATTTTTGTCCCACTGGTTTTGAAACCGGTTACAGCCGGTATTGGTATGAGTCAAAGGAAATATATCAAAGTCAATGTATTATAAATAATTGGAAGTAGGGTAGGTTAGTAACTTCAATAAAATAAAATAAAAAATTATATTTGATGGGGAAGAGGCATGAATAAGGGTAGGTTAGTAAAAGAACAATGGTTAGAATTGTAATTTAGATTCACAAGTATTATAATATTACAACTTTTTAGTTCTCATAAGTTAATACCGTGCTATGCACAGCGATGCAGGGAAAAAATAAAAGGAAATAATTAAATATTATACAATAAAAGTAGTTAGTTAAGATAAATAATATAATTATGATCAGTATATTTGTTTAGTATTTATTATTATAATATTATAATATTTATATTCAAGTTTATATTAAAATTTTTGATTTATATTTACAAACAAACATATATAGATATATGTTTATAAACAGAGTTGTTAGAAATGAAACATCTTGCACTAAAAATATCATCAAATGTGTTTAATCTTCTTCCCCTTTTCCTCGGATCTGTCATGAGAAAAAAATTAATAATTTTATGTTTATAAATAAAATTGAAATTGGTATAATTATATAATATGTAATTATATATAAAAGATAATTATACCTTAATTCTTTTCATTTTCTAGGTGGGTCAACAGAAGATGTTTGAATTTCTGTTGAGGAAGGATATTGCTAGGGGCTGAAACAACAATGAGTATAATTATATAATTGTTTGAAATTTATGTATACAAATACAAAATTTTGAAACAAATTATGAATAGTAATGTACCTTGATTCAATCTCCTCTGTTATGGGTTGGGTGACAAAAAATTATTTTTTCAAACTTTTTTTGTTTCTGGCAGTGGCGTTTCTAGATCCAAAGATGTTAATGTTACTGGGATATCTTTTGGGGATTTGATTGGTGGTGCAGGCTGTAAGAACCCGAATTCGATAAATCTATGATTTCCTTGGAGATAAGTAAAATTTAAGATTTGAATTATGTATGACGATATAAAGCTCGTGATCTGAGTTGAATATCAGTATATGTTTGAGTTCTCGGTAAATTACCTACGAGACTCAATAATAGTTTGCTTATGCAAATATGAGACCTTTTTTGAAGAAAAAGGGACAGGATAGGAATTTTAATTTTTATTCCTGTCAAAGTTGACCATTGAATTTGACTTGCCCACCAAGCAAGCCTCCCTTGGCCGGTCAGCCACCTAGGAGAAGAACTAAATGTATTTATATATACATTATGTATATATATATATATATGTGTGGTCCAAGTCTACACGTACAGAAGGGAAAAAAAAAAAAGATGGGTAATGTAATGTATTGCTTTTATGGGATGGTCGGTTCCTTGAAGAGAAAGTTAGAAAAAAGAAACAATTATATATATATGTGTGTGGTTGGTTTTAGTCCACACGTTTAAGGAGGAAGAAAAGCAGAGAATAAATAAGGAAAAGAAAATAGATTAATTAAGGAATAGTAGAGGTACTTCAGCTAACTTTTCCTTATTTTTCACGTCTCTCTCTTTCTCTCTCTCTCTCTCTCTCTCTCTCTTATTTTCCATTCTCTTTCTCTGTGTTTTACGCCCATCGCTGCTGTCACAAGAGGTCGCGTCTCCGGCCAGCCACAGCCGCACGCGCCGGTGACCCTTGCAGCCCATCACCCGAGTGTCCAATAGCTGGAGTTTGGCCGCGTCACTCGCCGCCGTTCGCCAGAAAAATGCTAGGAAAGTTTCGGTCACATAAACTTTCAAGCATGATTTTGGGTGCAATCCGACCTCTATTTTGCGAGTCGTTGGTTTCATTGAGTTCCTGATTGTTTGACATGTCTATAGCAGTATGGACATACATTGTAAAACCAACCTTGTTGTGTATCAATTTCAGTGATGGTTGCCTTTGTAATAAATTTTTGGTCTTGTTATTTGAAGAAGAAAATTTTTGATATGGATCTAAGGACCGAAGTTCTGCTATCATCAGTCTATTTATTGTTTTTTGCTCCTCTAATGTTATTGGTTTTTGCATCGATGGAGCAATAAATTCTATTACTTGAATAGAATGACTAAACCTATAAATAGATAAGATATTACATAATGTTAATTTTTTACGAGAATTGTAAAATGTATAATTAAGTATAATATTTTTGTAATAAATATTTAGAATACTTTTTTTTTTCTTTGATTCAGCAATGTCTGGTTCAAAATAAAATGATGTTCAAGAAATGCTTGCTACATGTCCACCTGTATAATTATAATTATTAAAAATAATGATTAGAAATATCTTGTTGTTATTTGGGATAAATTTGTATATATTAATATTTATTATATTTATACTTATCAAGATATTTTTTAGCTGTCATAGTTGTAAAGGAGATTACAACTGGTTCGGACATTCTTTGAACTGCATTTTCATCAAAATTCTGGCCAATTTCTCCACAAAGAGTTATGCTTAGTGATTCTTCTTTGCAAAATATAATAAATTTAAATAAATAAATTATTAAAAAATGATTTTTAATTAAATGGAAATATACTTGTAATAATATATAATTTATAGTTACCTGATATTTTGAATTGTCAGATTTCGCCTTTTAACCAATCTATTACCCACATTGGATTCTTCAATAACTTTTACAGATATGAGACGACCAATGACATCTGACATAAAATTATAAATACAAAATTATTAAATATCAATATTAATATTATATATTAATTTTTAGTTAATAAATATATGAATATTATATATTATTTACCTAAAAGACAGTCATTGATATCAACTTTTGATGTTAATTAGTCATATTCCACAAAATTATATTTGTACTGAGGTATCTCGGGAATATTTTCTTCGACTTCTTTGAAAACTGTGAACTGCGCAAACTGTAATATCGCTTTATGCGGAACAATTTTGTACCTTTGTTTATTATTCGTAACAAAAAAGTTACTGATTTCATATATATTGCCTACTTGTATTTTGTTTGTTATGAAATCAGTGTCTTTTGCACGAACAAATCCATGTGTTGCTTCATCCTACAAAATATATATATATATCAATTTAATATGATTTATATATATAATAATAATATGAACTTTTTATTATTAATAAATATAATTTTGATAAAAGAAAATTAATTTAATTACCTGTTCATCTATTAATCAGCAATTGACGCTTATTAGACGTCTAGTATTGTAATCTGTGTTCTTCCATAAACGGCAAACTCAGATACGGATGGTGTCATATGTTTTGCCTGCTTTTAGTATTTGTAATGGACTGAACATTTTTTTTATAAATAATAAAAACATATAAATATATTTGGTTATAAATTTATGAATTGAATTTAATATTTAAAAATTATGATAAATATTTGATAATATAATTATTGGAAGGAAATTAATATCTGTTAGAGATTTATTTTGTCTAATAGATTATTAATTTTCATTAATCTTATGTAATATCTTTTTATAAACAATATTTTTAATATGATTTGAATATTTATTAATTGAATTATGTATTAAAATATGTAAATCTCTTGGTGATGTTACTCTTGATAATGCAACATATAGTTGTCAATGACTAAAGATTTCATCTTCGAAATAGAGTCCAATTTTATTTAATGATTGATCCTGACTTTTATTTATTGTCATAGTGTAACATATTTTTAAAGGGAATTCTCGTCTTTTTAATATAAAAGGGTAGTTAGATTCATTTATTGTCATTTCTATTCTTGGTATATAAACTTTTTCATTTGTATCATCAGAATTAATAATACGGCTTTTAATAATTATATTTGTTAATTGTGTTATAATAAGTCTTGTACTATTGCATAACCCCATTGATTGGTTAAGATTTCTAATTAATATAACTAGAATTCCAACTTTTAATTCTAATTCATGTGAAGGTAATCCGTTAAAAGTAAGTGTATGTAAAAATTCAGTAGGATATAAAAAATTTAATTCGTTGAGATTTCCAGATGATAAAAGAATAGTATCATAACTATAATAAATTTTTGTTTCTATTAGTTCTAAGTTTAATAAGTATTTATTTATTACATTAGTTATTTTATTTTTAGATGTAATAATTACTCGTTGTTTTAAGTAATAAATATTGTCGAAATTATTATTAAAATTTTCATATATTGTGGTTGAAATGTGTTTAATAGAATCTGTGTCATATGGTATTATATATTTTTCTGGTATTTTAATCCAAGTAGTATCTTCATTTTCTGTATCTTTTATTCCATCTACTGTTCTATTACCAATATTTAAAATCCATTCGGAAAAGTTACTAATTTTTATTTATTCATCAGGATTGGAATCAAATTTTTTTAATCGCATATTTTCTGTTAAGGTCAGTATACGAAAATGTTATCAAAGATAAGAATTATTTATAGTTATATTAATTATATTCTCTTTTATTCCGTTTGGAATAACTGGTAATATTTGTCTAAAATCACCACCTAATTTGACTATCATTCTTTCAAAAGGACGATTAAAGTCATTTTTTAAATCCTGCAATGTTTTGTCTAAAGCTTCGAAACAATATTTATTTGTCATATGTGCTTTATCCCATAATATTAATGTTGTTTTTTCAATTAATTTTGTTAATTGAGTACATTTTTTGATTTGGCAGGTTGAAAATTTGTCGATTGAAATGGGTATACGAAATCTTGAATGTGTTGTTCGGCCATTTGGTAATAATAATGATGCTATACTTGATGATGCTACAGCTACTACAATTTCACCATTTGATCTAATTTTACTAATAATAGCATTCCATAAATATGTTTTTCCTTTATCACTATAACCATATATGAAAAATAAATTATCTTGTTTTCTTTCAATTGCTTCTAAAATTTGATTATAAATATAGTGTTGTTCTTGATTTAAATTTTGTACTAAGTTAAGATTTTCTTCTTTTAATTTATATTTGTCATAATTAAGTTCTTCTCTTAAAATATTATTATTTAAATATTCAATTAATGATCCAGTTGGAAGTGGAAGATTATAATGTGTTGGAAAAGATAAATTTAAACTTAATAATTTTTCTAATTCATATAATACAAAATTATATAACTCATTTTCCAAAATTTGAAAATCTGGGTTATTAAATAAGATTTTTACTTTGTATAAAACATCATCGCACATTAATTTAACAATGTTTTTCCAAAAATTTTATGGGATCAGAAATATTATAAAATAATAATATTGTAATAAAAAGTTGACGAAATTGTGTCGATGTTGACCAAAAAGATACTTCTTCTTTTGATTCATCCCATTCTTTATCATCTCCTAATAAGCCTAATGCATGACAAGCTATTTAATTTGTGGGATAAATAATATTGTTTACTGTTCAAAATTATTCATAACTTGTTGATCCTTTTTAATAATTTAATAATAATTTTAAATAGTATAATTCACCAGAACTTGGATGAATATAAAATGTTCGTGCTATAGTATGTCTATTTTGTCGATGAGTCTATAATTTATCTTTATTATTCCAAACAAATTTTGTTGAAAATTCTATATAAGTTGTCAAGCATCTTCCTCAGTTTTATTTATTTCCATTCATTCTGTTAATGTTGTTTTTTCAATTTGTGGTTGTCGTATTATATTATGTAGTTGTTGATTTTTATTAAATGTAATATTTTACATATTTGACAAATGAATGGAAAGGCATTGCATAGCTGGATTTCTATGATGTATTAAATATTCAAATATTCTCCAAATTACTTTATAAGTTGTAATATATCGACAATTAAGATAATTTTTTATTTCATCAACTTATTTATAATTTATTGTTTCATTATTTTCAGTAATAATATTATCTTCAATAACGGCTCTTGTTCTATCTGAATCTTTTGTTAAGTATTTAAATAAATATTTAATAAGCATAGATTGAGAACATATTTCAACATTAATATGTGCAGAATATTTTAAACACAAAGTTCGATTATAAGGTATAACATATCTATTATCAAGTTTTATTCATTCTTTAATAATATTAAAATCTATATCTTTTCGACGATAATTTACAAAACCATTTTCATCAATAGTTGTTTCATTTATTATTTGTTTGGGGAATTTTTTTGAACATTTTGAATTTTTCATACATGGTGCAGATGTTTTTGCATATCCACATGGTCCATGTATCATATATTCAGTAATAATTTTATGTCCTAAAGGAGCTATTATTAGGTTTGGAATTTCTGCAGAAATAATTTTATCTATTTGTGATGGATCATGGTATTTATATTCAGGATATAACCAAAATAACATATGACAATGAGATAAACCATGTTTTTGAAATTCGACTACAGATAAATCTGAAACAAAAAGAAAGAAAAAAATAATGTTAGTATTTTAATTTTTTTTGGATAAAAGATTATAATAATAATAATTATAATAATAATATCTTTATTTATTATATAAAATAAATTATAAAACCTGTTATTATGGGTCCAAAAATTACTCCTGATTTTATTATTTTTAATAAGTGATTTAATTTAATTTTAAATATTCTACTTATAATATCTGGTCTATCTTCAGGTTTTTGTCTTAGAATTAATGATAAATTTCTTCTAATTTCTGGTCATTTAGGATTACATGTAAATGTTAAAAATATATCAGGATTTTCATAATGTCTACAAATTGTCATTGCATCTTGATAATTTTGAATCATATATCTTGGACTTCCTGTATAAGAGGATGATAAAATAATTCTTTTTTCAATTACTTGTGCATCTGTATCACCTCTAATTATAGCATCTTGAATACCTTTATAAATCTCAGATCTTAAGTTGTTTTGATTATGTTTAATATAATCTAAACGATCTTCTTTAATAGAAGCATAAATATCTACAATATACTGTTGAAAAAGTCGACCAGATCTAAATAATGTATTTCCTTGTTATATTCGTTGTTGAAGTTGAAAAGCATAAAATGATCTCATTGATATTCAATGTCTACGTGGTTGTTTACCTACAAAATTTGGATTCCAACTTATATAGATTCTATATCCATCTTCTCCATAAGGAAATAATAATGAATATTATAATGCCATATAAGATGGATGAAGTTTATTGATTCTTTGTAATTTTCCAGTTTGATTATGAATAATAATATCTCTTCCATTTTCATATTCACCAATATCTCCAACAATTAAAGCACCTAAATCTATTGAAGTTGGAAAATCATATTGCGTACTATCTTCTTGTCGTCTTCCTAATAATCGTAATTTCATTGATGATATTTAATTATTTTTATAGATTTCTCTAACAGTTTTAAAAAGTTACACTAATTTATTTGTTTCATCCAACATTGTAATTAATTTTTCAACTATTATTTCATTTAAATTATCAGTATTTGAAAGTGTAGCTATTTTGTTTTGAATTTCATTTTCTGTATTATAAATATATAATTGTGCAAATCTTGGGGGATTATTATCAATCGAAAGTAAAAATCCAATTAAATAATGTATTTGACCACTGATTTTGAAAATATATGGTGTTAGGGAATTATTAATATCTGATTGAATATTTACTCCAAATGAAGGAAAAGCAAACATAGAGTTATAAGTCATAATATTTTTCCTAAAATTTGTACTTAACGGTCCTCTATAATAATCTAATAATTGATCTAAAATTGGTAGTGGTTTTTTAGTTAAAGGAATACTAATTTTTCCATGTTGACAACATAAAAAATATTTTAGTGGATTTGTATTACGTATTTGTTCATATTTCCAAAATAATGCTCCATAATATTGACATACGCAATTACAATCTCCAATATCTATATATTCATTGTTTGAATTTAAATTATAAAATTTATTTCAAAAAATGAAGGGAAAAAAAATAGAAAACGTTAGTAAAAAATTTTGGCAAAATTAATAAATATATAGAAAATAAAATATAATTTAAAATACCGAAATTATCTTTTTCAAATGATGGTGAATTGCATATTTCAGTATTTAATTCTTAATATTCAGTATTTGAAACATGCACGTTTCTTGATATAGATGCTTCATTATTATTCATATAATTTTGATTTTTTTGACGTTTTAAGCGTCTTGAATAGTCAGTGTTTTTTCTCGAATTTTTTTGCATTCTTCTAATTTTGTAATACAAAATAGAAAAATAACAATTTCAAATATTGTTAGAAAATTAAAAGTATACATATAAATGTAATAACAAAAAAGGAAAAATATTTAAGTATTTTATTTTAAAAAAAACATGAAAGCAATAAGAAGATAATAATAAGAAATATTGTGATAAAATATTTTCGGTAAAAATTTTATCCATTATCACAAAATAAAATAATATTTTCTAATTAAAACGCTATGACTAATAAATAAAATACAAAATTTTAAAAGTCAAATAATAAGAAAATTTCAATGACTGAAGTAAGTTTAATATTAGTATGACAAAAAAACTCAATTAAATTAATAAATAAACATAGAAGTGGATAAAATATTTAAAAACATTTTATTCTAAATATTTTATCTTACAATTTAGCCTTGTATATTTTTTAATTGAATTTTTATTTTATTTTAAATTAATAACATTCTTATGGTTACAAATTATTTTAAAATATTTTTTATCTTCAATACTATAATTTTATTCTATAAATTTATTTAGCAATCCCGCTTCCAACGATGATCTTGTAGCCGATGGGGCTGGCACTTCTGACCAGCTGAGCTAATGTGTTTCTCAATTAACTGGTTAGAATTTTAATGACTAGAAAAGGAACTTGCTTATCGTTCTAAATTTTGAGAAACACAGTTTCGTCTTAATCCAACCTCGACCATCTACGCCTGTGATCGATGCTCCTGATAGGGATTTTGTAGCGCTTAAGCGCTAGGATAATTCCAACCTAAGTGCTATGTGCTATATTCGGGCGAGCATGTCTAACGTGCTCCAGAAACAGCATGAGGAATATCAAACTGCTAAGCAGATCATGGATAACTGGAGGAAATGTTTGGTGAACAAACTATCCAGGCTAAGACCGATGCTATCAAAGGTCTCATAAATTGCAGGCAGAAAGTTGGAACTCCCATCAAGGAGCACATGATGAAAGTCATGGCTTACTTATCTGAGGCTCAGGCAAATGGGGCTGAGATTGATTCTGCAACTCAATTGGTTATGGTTTTCCAAATCTTATCCAAGGATTTCGATTTGTTTCAGGCATCCTACAACCTTAACCGGAAGGAGATGTCTTTAACAGAATTGATGAAAGAGTTGCAAGCTTTTGAGAACATTTTTAAGGGTTCTGGAACTAAGGCTGAGGCAAATGTGACTGAACCTGGTTCGCCTGATCCTAATCCCAAAAAGAAGAAGGAAAAGGGGAAGAAAAAGGGAACAAGCCTGCGGTGAATGCACCTGCTTCTAAGAAGTCTAATAAGACTACAAAGCGAAAGGTGGATCCCTAAAAAGGTTAAGTGTTTTCACTGTGGGAAGAAAGGACATTTCAAAAAGGATTGCCGAAAATACCCATATATGCTAAAGCAAAAAGGTAATTTAGATGTCCTGTATCTTAAGGGTTGTTTAGTGGAATAATCTAAGGACAATTAGGTTATAGATTCTGGAGCTACTAACCATGTTTGTATTTCTCTGCAGGGGTTCATGGTAACAAGAAGTCTGCATGAGGAGGACTTCACGTTAAGAACCGGTGATGGGACGTTGGTGCGAGCTGAAGCAGTGGGAGAAGTGCATCTTTATTTTGATGAATTTGGGTTTATTATTTTAAGATATTGTTTTTATGTTCCTAGTTTCACGAGGAACTTAATTTCGGTAGCTTATTTGATTAAAGATTCTTATTCAGTTTCTTTTAATAATAAAATTGTTATTAGGAAAAACAATTCTCTTATCTGTAATGGATAGATGTATGGAAATCTTTATTTTATCAAACCTAAGATACACTCACTGCTTGATACAGAATTGGAAAAGAACTCTAAAAGACATAAGTCTTCTCACTCTAACAAATCATATCTTTGGCATTTACGATTTGGTCACATAAGCCTTAACAGAATTTAAAGGATGGTAAAGGAGGAATGCCTTGACTTGTACGAGGTTGAACGTTGACCACAATGTGAATCCTGTTTGGAGGGCAAGATGACCAAACGGCACTTTGCTGCCAAGGATGGTCATGTCGAGGAACTTTTAGAACTAGTGCACACGGATATTTGTGGTCCTATGAACATAGAAGCACGTGGTGGGTATGAGTATTATATCACTTTTATTGATGATTACTCAAGGTATGGATATGTCTATTTGATGACCCGTAAAAGCGAAGCTTTTAACAAGTTCAAAGAATTTCAGGCTGAAGCGGAGAAACAATTAGGCAAGTCCATTAAGACACTTTGATCGAATCGAGGTGGAAAATACCTATCGGATGAGTTCTTAGGATATTGATAGAAAATGGGATACAATCCTAGTTGACTGCACCTGATACTCCTCAACAGAATGGTGTAGCTGAGAGAAGGAATAGGACCCTATTCGATATGGTCCGGTCTATTATGAGTTACTCCATATTATCTTTGTCATTTTGGGGGCACGCCATACAAACTGTATGCTATCTTCTAAATAACATACCCTTCAAATCGGTTTCTAAAACTCCTTACGAGTTATGGACGAGTAGGAAACCTAATTTGAATCATATTCGAATTTGGGGTTGTCTGGCACATGTCCTGGATAAGGAAACGAAGAAGTTAGAGTTCCGATCAGAAGTGTACTTGTTTGTTGGCTATCCAAAAGGGACAAACGTTGGTCTGTTCTATACAAAAGTGTCTGTTGCATGCAACATTCCTGAAGAAAAGTTACATGGAAGACTTTAGACCTTATAGCAAAGTAGTGCTTAAGGAGATGACTTCGGGTTTGGTTGTTCCTAAAGTCACATAAAACCCTGTGGAAAAACCGCTAAAGAATCAACAACCACAAGAACTTCGTCGTAGTGAGAGGATTATCAGGGAACCTGAAAGGTACATGTTCAATGGTAAAGTTTTTGAAGCAGAATCTATAGAACATGTTGATGATCGGACTACATACAAGGAAACTATGGAGGATGTTGATTCTAGTCTTTGGCAAAAGGCTATGAACACCGAAATGGAATCTATGGATTCCAACGGGGTCTGGAAACTTGTAGACTTACCCCAAGGCATAAAACTGATTGGGTGTAAGTGGATATACAAGAGGAAGAGAGGTGTGGATGGGAAGGTGGAAACTTTCAAGGCAAGACTTGTAGCGAAGGGCTATACACAGAAAAAAGAAATCGATTATGATGAAACCTTCTCGCCTGTAGCAATGCTCAAGTCAATCCGCATTCTTTTATCTATTGCGGCTGCTCTTGATTATGAGATCTAGCATATGGATGTCAAGATAGCTTTCTTGAATGGCTCTCTTGAGAAAGATATCTAAATGATACAACCAGACGGGTTCAAGCCAAAAGGCCAAGAAGACAAAGTATGCAAGTTGCTTAAATCCATTTATGGATTAAAACAATCATCTCGTTCTGGGAATATTAGGTTTGATCAAACGATCAAAACCTATGGATTCAAACAAAACATTGATAAACCATGTGTTTATAAATATATCAAGAATGAGAAAGTAGTTTTCCTTGTACTTTATGTAGATGATATATTGCTTATTGGAAATGATGTGGCAATATTATCAGTTGTCAAAGTTTGGTTAGCCAAACAGTTTGACATGAAGGACTTAGGAAAAGCGAGTTATGTTCTTGGTATTCAACTCTTTAGAAATAGAAAGAACAAAATGATAGCACTCTCCCAAGCTTTATACATTAATAAAGTACTTGAGAAGTTTTTTATGAAAGATTCCAAAAAAGGTGTCCAACCTTTCAGAATTGGAATCAAGCTTTTTAGAGATGACTGTCCCAAGACATTGGAAGAAAGTGAGCATATGAAAAATGTACCTTATGCATCGGCGGTAGGTAGTCTTATGTACGCTATGTTATGCACTAGGCCTGACATTTGTTTTGCGGTTGGTATGGTAAGTCAATATTAGTCGAATCCAGGACCGAACCATTGGGCTGCGGTCAAGCATATACTCAAGTATCTACGGAGAACAAGGGACTACATGCTAGTGTATTCCGGTCAGGACCTTGTTCCTAGAGGATACACAGATTCTGATTTTCAATCAGATCAGGATTCAAGGAAATCAACTTCGGGATCTGTCTTTACCCTTGGAGGTGTTGCTGTTGTGTGGAGGAGTATTAAGTAATCTTGTATTGAAAACTAGACCATGGAAGCAGAGTATGTGGCAGCTAGTGAGGCATCAAAAGAAGCGGTATGGCTCCGCAGGTTCCTTGGTGACCTTGAGATCATTCCTGATATGGATAAAGCTATGGTGCTCTACTGTGACTACAGTGCAGCAGTAGCTAATACTAAGGATCCTAGGTATCATAAGAGGAGTAAACACATTGACAGAAAATATCACATCATTAGAGGCTTTGTTGAGAGTGGAAATGTGATGGTTTGCAAAATCACATCAGAGGACAATCTTGCTGAACCGTTCACGAAGACTTTGGTGGCCAGAAGATTCGAAGAACATGTTGAAGGCATGTGGATGTGTAATATGTCACATTTACTCGCTTAGGGTAAGTGGGAGATTGTTGGGATCTAAATGTGCCCTAAGGATAGAAAATCAATATTAGGGATTTTCTGTAAATATGACATTTTGATATTAATAAGAGGAGGTTATTCATGTTTAATAAGTTGTGTCATATTTACTTTCATTTGTTGATTGTATGGTTATTTTAAGAAAACATAAAATACTTTTTGACTGTTGGTAATATATGGGATTACCATATGTATACGGGATATACATAGAAGACGTGGTAATTTGATAAGAGTTTAAATAAATAGTCCGCAATCGATGGAATAAGATTTGGAGATCTTATTCATGATAAGATTGTAAAAATTGTCTATTTCCTTGGAGGGATGGTTTGTCTTGACCATCGGATAGGTTCCGAGTAGAAACTTTAATGTATACCAGTATTAAGGTATGACATTGAATTGGACCTAAAGTGTTAATTGATTCGGTTTAATAATTCTGTTTATAAGAATCAATGATGCTTTGATTATCATCCTACATTAATCTTAATCCTAAAATGATTACTTGAGTTTGTATCCATGATTTATGTATTTTAATGCACTACAGGTAAGACACTGTTAATTCATGGTCAATATACTTGTGTTTTGGGTGCATGATTTATGGATAGAGAAATCAAGATTCATAGATACGGAATCCATAACTATTTTAACGATAGTAAATGTTATCTACTTAAAGGCATTATTCGGGGATTGAAAGATAGAATAACAAGATCTTGGCCATCGGTTTACTTTGTGTTCTTTGGTGGTTTACCAATTATATGGTTTTACAATTGGTGAATCTTTCAATAGAGAATAATGGAACTTTAAGTTAAAATGATTGAAAAAGTAAAATGAAAAAAGTCCTTAATTCAATCATGGATAACATATGAGGATTAAGCAAGCGATAAATAAATCATGAAAGAAGCACAATGTGAGAGAGCTTTCGTAATACGGTATGTAAACAGGAGTTCAGCTTCAAACTTTTAGTGAAATAGTTTTGAAATTGGTAATTGATGAATAATTAATCTGTGATTAATTTTTCACAATTATAAAAGCCTCTTTATATATTTCCATCGGGTCCTTCTATTAACTCATATTGTTCCATATAGCGTCTCGGGATTTGTTCCTAATGAGATCGGTGAATTTAAATGGAATTTAGTAATGTCTATTAAGATATAGTACTCTCTAACATATAATCCAGAAAGGATTGGATATGTGAAATTTGTAGACAAATAATTTGTCAATATGTGATTGGTTAATTTGAATTTTAGAAATAAGATTGTATTTGAATTATTTAATTTTGGAAAACAAAATTTTTCTCTCCTAATTAAAAGAGGTGCACAATTTTTTGATTGAGTGGAGGGAAGAAAATTTTGTTTCAAAATTATTCAAATATATTCCTAACATTAAATTATAAATTGATTTAAATAATGGAGATTATTTCATGAATTTTTCTCTCCTAATTAAAAGAGGTGCACGGGTTTTGTGAGGAAAGAAAATTTGAAATATTCCATTGATTTAAATTAATTAATATGGATAATATTTGTGGAAAATATTTATTCAAATAAGTGAATCTTATTTAAATTCAAAAAGGTTTAAAAGAAATTTGAATTTAGATAAGACTAGGATCTTTTGACTAGTGTAGATTCTTGATTTAAAATTTGAACCACCAATTAATCTTTATTTTCCCCTTGTAACTGAATTTTTTGATGGATTTTCTCCCATTGGAAAAACATTTTAGGTTCAATGAATCTAACCCTAAAGTTGTATGATCTTTTGATTCAAAATTTATCCGAAAAAATAATTATTAATTATTTTTCGAGAAGGAGATAAATTTTGAAAAGGAGTGGACTTTTATATAAAGGCTAGGAATTCTTGAAAAACTATCTTTTGGTTATATATAAGAGGAAAAACTTTTTTTAAAGTAGAGAGAAAAACCAATTAGGTTTTTTCTATATTATAAAATTCGGCTATCTTGTGAGAGAGAAAATGAGAGAAAATTTTATTGAATCAAAATTGTGAGGAAGGTTAAACCGAGTGATAATTTTCATAGGAGGTTAACCAGTTCTTGTTTTGTAGTTTTGAAGAAAGAAGCTAGATCATATTCTCAACGAGGAACATCGGAATTGAGAAGGAGGGATCTAGACTTCGGAAAGCATTATCGGTCGCTTGGATTCATAGAACGTGTGCCCACACACACTCTGAGATGTGGAACTCGAGAATAATAGAGAAGACACATTGGTCAAATGCTCTAGTAATTCCGAAATCCAAGAAAGAAGGTACGATTGATCATGAATTTAATTTATTGTTATATGCATCATGAGCTTCTTTTCCGAATTGGCATAAAAATTTTAAAACTTTCGCTGCGCCGTAACTCTGATACCGGATCCTATTTTTCCAACAGAAATATGTTCTCAATCCATGTTAATAAAATATTTACTTAAATATTTAACAAAAGGTCCAAATAGAATCCGAGCTATTATTGAAGATAATGTTATTACGAAAAATAATGATAAAACAATTTATAAAGAAGTCAATGAAATAAAAGCTTATTTTAACTGTCGATATATTACACCTTTTGAAGTAATTTGGAGAATATTTGAATATCCAATCCATCATAGAAATCCGACTGTTGAACGACTTTCTATTCATTTACCAAATATGCAAAATATTACATTTCATAAAAATCAACAACTTCAAAATATAGTACGTGATAAATGCACAAAAACACATTTTTGTTCATGTAATTTATTAGATAATTTACAATTTAAATAAGTATTTTTATAATATTAATTCATAATATTTTACTTTGTAAATATTTATAAATTTATTTGTTTATTTATTTATTTATTCATTTTCCTTTCTTTCCTTCTTTTCTTTTTCCTTTCTTTCCTTGTCTTTCTGCTTTCTTCCGCAGTCGTCGCCCACGTTCCCAGCCCCTTGACCAGCTAATTGCCGAGCATGGTCCAGCCGGCAGCCAATCCTTTGAGGCTGATTTTGTGGGCCGAAATTTCTCCATCACTATTGGACATTGTAGCCTATAAAAGCAAGCCCTTGTAGCAAGCTTGAGACGTTTTTTTTTTCCATGAATTTTTGGTTGAGTTTAGAGCCAACTTCTCTTATTTTCTTGAGGATATTTGTGAGCATGTTAGGCTAATTTCTTTGGTGAGGCTAGAGATGATTTTATATGTGTAGTGAATTTATTTGGGTTTTGATTCTCCAATGGTTTGTAAGTTTTATACATTTGAGTAAATAATTATCTTTCATCATATTTATTCCTCATCTCAATATATTTTATTGTCAACTTTTATATAAATTTAGTCAAGCTCTTTTTATGTGATTGTTGTATGATAGGATATATTGGTGGCATTATTTTATAAGTAGTCTTTTACTGCAATATTGCTTATGGTATATTGTCGCTTTTAGATTTCTTATAAGATAATTTTTACTGGCTCTTCACGCGAGAAGTTTATTTACTCTAATAAATTTTTAATTCACAAGTTCTTCAAATCTTTATTTTCCAATTGATTGTTTGGGACGTGAAACTTTCAGTTGAGTTATTTTTGTAAATCAAAATCCAAATAGGTAAACGAAACATATAAGGGATTCTCGATGTCTTACTATTCTTTTCTTATTATTGAATTTTTCTCCATTTTAAATTACGTTGTTTTTAAATTTATTAGAAAAAAAATCACAAAAATAATTCTTCTTTTTCTTTCTTTGATTACTTATTTCTCTTATGCTTTTGTTCCGCTAATCTTTTTTTGTTTGTTTTTATTACCTCCTCGTGGATACGACCGCCCGATCTGTACTACAATCGACCGCTTGTTTCTGTACACATTTGGGCGTAATCAAATTTTGGCGCTGTTGCCGGGGAGGTGCAAAGAAGCAAGATTGATCAGTAGATATTAAGCCAAAGAGGTAAGTATATTTTTGTTTTTATTATTTTTCCATAGTTTTAGTCATTTGTTTTTGTTTATAGATTGATTAGTCAAGTCGTATTTTGCATATTGTGTCTTTGTTTTCTTTGGGTTTTTGTTTTTAGTGGTCAGTTTCTTTCTTAGTTAGTAAGTCTTTTCTTAGTTAGTTGGTGGTCAGTTCTTAGTTTGTTTTCTATTACTTATTTTGCATATTATACCTTTTGTTTTCATAAACTTTTTTTTTTTTTTGAAAGAAAATTATTTTACAAAAAGAACAATTATGTAGATTCGCGAATTGCAACCCCTAAGAGTGCTCCTAGGAAAGGTTGGTGGGGCGAGGCCTCCTTAAAAACCAACCTCCTAGACAGAACAACGTTACCAGGAAAGATTGGTGGCGTAAAACGCTAACAGAAACCAATCTTCTAGACAGAACTCCCTTAGTTTGTACTTTTCAACGTTTCCACACAATTGTTTGAAAATATATATATATATAATAAAATAAAATATGGCGTGTTATATGAGATGTTAGATGTTAGCACAATTAGTATCCTAAATTAATGTTACACTAAAACGTAAGGTTACACAAATTATGAATCCTAATTTATTAACACTAAATTGAACCTAAAAAGTTAAAACCTAAATATAATACAAGGAATTAAAATAAGCTATAAAATGGAAATTAAATGAAAATTAACAAAAACAAAAACAAACAAAATATATATATATATATATATGTATTGTGAACTTTAAATATGAAAGTAAATTTTTTTTTTTTTAATACTGTGAACAAAAACAACCAAAAACAAGGAACGGTAAAAAGAAGGAAAAAAATTTTTTTTTTTTTATATTTTAAAAACGTAAACAAAAAAAATTAAACTAATAAAAAAAATTCTAACTCTTTTATTTTTTTTTTTACTTAACCGAAAGGAAAGAAAATATATATATAAGTGAAATATGAACAGTAAAATTTTTTTTTGAACAAAAAAAAAATAAGAACAAAAAAAATAAAAATAAAAATAAAAACTAAAGACCGTATTACTTGATAGTAGAAATAAATAAAGAAACAAAATGGAAACTTACGGTTAATATATATAAATAAAGAAAAAAAAAAAAAAAAAAAGGTATCGCTCAAGGTGAATGAATCGTTATAGAAACGAATTAGGGAGATATGCACGAAGACCTGAAAACCCTAGTGAAGTTTCTTCTTCTATGTCTAGCCTTCCTCCATCTCCAAACGCTTTAGCAATTCCAAATCCTTTTGCGATGGCTCAAATCGAGGAAGTCCAGCACAAGACGTTGAACGACTACCTTCACTCTACGCGTACGGCCACACCATCATGCATAATGTTTCCACCTAATCTGTCGAATTTGGATTTCAAGCCGGGTATGATTCAACTTTTGCCGACCTTTCATAGGTTAGAAAGCGAAAATCCATACGTGCATATTCGGGAGTTTGAAGAAGTGGTGGCCACTTTCCACAACCGAGCTGACGCTGCAGATTCTGCGCGATTGAAGTTTTTCCCTTTCTCTCTGAAAGACAAGGCCAAAAGCTGGTTGTATTCTTTGCGACCTAGGTCTATTGGAACATGGGAAGAGATGACAACTGCATTCTTCAACAAGTATTTCCCACACCATAAGACCAATGGTCTTAAACGACAGATCTCGACCTTTACTCAGAAGGTCAATGAAACTCTCTATCAAGTCTGGGAGCGGTTTAAAGATTTGTTGAATCAATGTCCCTACCATGGTTACGAGAGTTGGCGCCTCGTCAGTTATTTCTACGAAGGACTCACAATCCGAGAGCGTCAATTTGTGGAGATGATGTGCAATGGTGAGTTTCTCCAGAAGGATTCTGAAAAAGCTTTTGAGTATCTCAACGAGCTAGCTGAGAAAGTCCACACATGGACTGGACCAAGTGCTACTGATAGCACTAGTCGATCCCGACCTGCTGGAGTCTACCAACTAAGGAAAGAGGATAACCTCAAGGCCCAAATCGAGTCTTTGACACGACAGATTGAGGCCCTCAAAACCAAGGAAAGTAGAGGAATCCACATGGTCGCAAGGGCAGAATCACAAGAGCCATGCTTTGTTTGTGCAGGGATGGAACATCTAGCTAAGGATTGCCTTGCTTATAATGAAATGAGAGGGGGTTACGAGGAACAATGTAATGCCTTAGGGGCATACAACAAGCCTTTCTCTAACACCTACAATCCTGGTTGGAGGAACCATCCAAACTTCAGTTGGAGAGATTCCAATCAAACACAACCATCAGGTGGACAATGGAGAACGGAGCAACAGCCACAACCGCCAAGGAGTTCTCTCGAGAATACCTTGCAATCTTTCATGGAGGCGCAGACTAGGATAAACCAAAAGTTCGAATCACTTTTCACGCAATTGGTGGAAGAAAGTAAAGAGATGAAGAGTTAGATCACAAAGCTGACTAGTGCCTTGGCTGTTCAAGAAAAAGGCAAGTTTCCTTCCCAAGCTCAATCCAACCCCACGGGGTAACACATGGCACAAACCTCTAACTCTGAAGGGCGAAACATCAAGGAGGTTAACGCCATCACCACTCGCAGTGGCAAGATTTTGGACGAATCATCAAGAACTACTGTCACTCCAAGTAGTCAAGAAGTCGGCCCTAAGAAAGATGAGCCAACTGAACTTCCAGTAAAGGTGCCTTTTCCCCAAGCTCTGCAATCTACTGGGAAAGTGCTGGATAGTCAAGGTGAGATCCTCGAGCATTTGACTCAAGTGAAGATTAATCTTCCTTTGCTTCATGTGATCAAGCAAGTGCCGGCTTATGCCAAAGTCATCAAAGATCTGTGCACCGTCAAAAGGAAGCACCACGTTAAGAAGACCGCCTTCTTAACAGAACAAGTGAGTGCGGTGATCGAGCAGAAGGCACCGCTCAAGTACAAGGATCCTGGTTGTCCCACCATCTCATGCCAAATTGGGACTCAAGAATTCGGCCAAGCTTTGCTCGACCTTGGAGCTAGTGTTAATCTCATGCCTTACTCTATCTACTCGCAACTTGGTCTAGGAGAGATTAAGCCCACATCTGTGGTTTTGCAATTGGCCGATCGTTCGATCAAGAAGCCTCGGGGTATAGTTGAGGATGTTCTGGTTCAAGTTGAGAAGTTTTATTACCCCGTTGATTTTCTCGTCCTAGATACCCAATCTGTGGTGAGCATGGAATCCAAGATTCCCATCATCCTTGGTAGATCTTTCCTTGCTACAGCCAATGCTTTGATCAACTATTGGAATGATCTCATGAATATATCGTTTGGGAACATGACCTTGGAGGTAAATGTTTTCCACATTGCGAAGCAGCCACATGATGATAACGAGTGTCACCAAACATTCCTGATCGACACACTCGTCTCGGAGGAGGTTCAACTGCAGAGCGATTCCGATAATCTTGAAGATCTCCTCCAAAATTCTGACTTTGAGAGTTCCGGTCCTTGTGAGTTGGCCAACAACGCTACCGTTTATAAAGACTCACAAGGCAGAAGAACCAAGTTTTGGCAACCACGTTTCGAAGAGCTCCCTCAAGAGAAAGAAAAGCCAAAACCATCCACCGAATAGATCCCAACACTTAAGCTAGCGCAACTGTCTGAGAGTTTGAAACATGTCTTCTTGGGAGCTGATGATACCTTTCCTGTTATCATTTCATCTAAACTTGACGTATCACAAAAGCAGCGATTAGTCGACATGCTGCGAGAGCATAAAGCCGCGTTAGGTTGGACAATTGATGACATTAAGGGTATGAGCCCCTTAATTTGCTCCCATCACATCAAGTTGGAAGACGGGGCTATTCCACGAAGGGACCCCCAAAGGAGGCTGAACCCAACGATGAAAGAAGTTGTGAAGAATGAGGTCTTAAAGCTTTTGGATGCAGGTATCATCTATCCGATCGCTGATAGCAAATGGGTCAGCCCAACTCAGGTAGTGCCCAAGAAATCGGGGGTGACAATGGTGGAGAATGAGAAAGGGGCTCTTGTACCCACAAGGACTGTTACGGGTTGGCGCATGTGTATCGACTACCGAAAGCTGAACGCCGCCACTCGTAAGGATCACTTTCCGCTTCCGTTCATCGACCAAATCCTAGAGCGCGTGGCTGGTCATCCTTTCTACTGCTTTCTTGATGGCTACTTAGGCTATTATCAAATCGAGATTGCATTGGAGGATCAAGAGAAAACTACGTTTACCTGTCCTTTTGGTACTTATGCCTTCCAGCGCATGCCATTTGGACTGTGTAATGCGCCGGCCACCTTTCAAAGGTGCATGATGAGCATTTTCAGTGACATGGTCGAGAAATATATGGAAGTGTTCATGGATGACTTAACTGTCTTCGGCGATTCCTTTGACTCATGCCTTCTCAACTTGGAAGTTGTTTTGACAAGATGTGAACAGAAAGGTCTCATGCTCAACTGGGAGAAGTGCCATTTCATGGTACCATCTGGCATAGTCTTGGGGCATGTTGTTTCTGAGAAAGGGATTGAGGTCGATCAATCTAAGATTGAACTTATCTCTAAATTGCCCACCCCCAAGTTAGTGAAAGAAGTTCGGTCATTTCTCGGGTATGCTGGTTTCTATAGGAGGTTCATACAGAACTTTTCTGCAATTTCTCGTCCGTTATATAATCTCCTAGCCAAAGATGCCATTTTTGAGTGGACGCAAGAGTGTGAGGATGCCTTCTGAACGCTTGTGGTGAGGTTGACTTCTGCCCCCATCATTCAGTCACCGGATTGGAGCTTAGCATTCGAGATCATGTGTGACGCAAGTAACCATACTGTTGGGGCGGTCCTTGGTCAAATAAAAGAAGGGAAATCCTTTGTAGTGTATTACGCAAGCTGAATAGTGCTCAATTGAACTACTCAACCACTGAGAAAGAGTTGCTCGCTATTGTGTTTGCACTTGACAAGTTCCGTGCATATCTGATTGGTTCACCCATCACCATCTTCACAGATCATGCAGCCCTTAAGTATCTCCTTTCCAAAAAGGATGCCAAGGCGCGATTGATTAGGTGGATCCTCTTGTTGTAGGAATTTGACATTATGATCAAGGACAAGAAAGGAGTCGAAAACGTTGTTGCGGACCACCTCTCTCGACTCGAATTTAGTGACCCCGCCGACGGTCCTGCTATCCGAGATGATTTCCCCGATGAACATCTGTTTGCTGTCACTAAGTTGCCTTGGTACGCTCACATCGTCAACTACTTGGTGACCATCGACCTTCCTGCTGAAAGGAGTGCTCAAGATAAGCACAAATTTTTGGTCAAGGTACGTAATTTCTACAAGGATGATCCGTACCTTTACAAATACTGCCCCGATCAAATCATGAGGCGATGCATTCCTGACGATGAAATTCATAGTGTTCTAAACTTTTGCCATAACGATGCATGTGGTGGTCATTTTTCCATGAAGAAGACTGCCGCAAAAATATTACAGTGTGCTCTTTATTGGCCCACTTTGTTTAAGGACACTAATAAATTTTGTCATTCTTGTGTGAGGTGCCAAAAGTTAGATACTTTGTCCCGTTGCCATATGATGCCCTTGAACCCAATTATTGTGATAGAGATATTCGATTGTTGGGGGATAGATTTTATGGGACCATTTCCATCTTCTTTTGGTTGTCTTTACATTCTCCTTGCTGTGGACTACGTTTCTAAATGGGTAGAAGCCATGCCGTGTCGAACCAATGATAATGCAACAGTTGTGAAGTTCTTGAAAGAAAATGTGTTATCTAGATTTGGTACTTCGCGTGCCATCATCAGCGATCAAGGAACTCATTTCTGCAACCGTTCTTTTGAGGCTCTCATGCGCAAATACGGTGTGATTCACAAAGTTTCAACCGCTTATCACCCACAAACGAACGGCCAAGCTGAGCTAGCAAACCGAGAGATCAAGCAAATCTTGGAGAAGACGGTAAACCTCGACCGCAAAGATTGGTTTTTGCGCCTTTCCGATGTACTTTGGGCATATCGTACTGCATACAAGTCCACTTTTGGAATGTCTCCTTACAGGCTTGTCTTTGGAAAAGCCTGTCATTTACCTGTAGAGCTTGAACATAAAGCTTATTGGGCTATCAAAGCCCTTAACTTTGATCTCAGTGATGCAGGTATACATCGCAAGCTTCAGCTGTCGGAAATTGAGGAGTTGAGAAATTATGCATATAATAACTCCAAGATTTACAAGACTAGAATGAAAGTGGCTCACGACAAGCAGATTTTGAGGAAGAACTTCGAGCTAAATCAGAGGGTGCATCTTTATGACTCCCGTCCGCATTTCCACCCAGGTAAGTTAAGGTCGCAGTAGACTGGTCCATTTGTGGTGAAACAAGTATTTCCCAACGGTGCTGTCGAGATCGAGGACCCAAGCGATGGGAGAATTTTCAGAGTCAATGGTCAGAGACTGAAGCATTACATTGAACGAGTGAGCCAGGCTGAAGAAATCATTCTTGAGGCCCCGGTTTATGAGTAGTTTGCTTCCAACCCTTTTTGTATCATATTTCTATTTTTGTGTGTTTTGTGTGCTTTATTTTCGGTTTGTTTTGTGTGCTTTTCTATTTGTTTGTGTGTTTTGGAGCATCAGATCAGGTAGCTCATCGACGTTCCCACCGTCATCACCCAAGTGTTCTCTTTCCTTATTCTCCACATTTATACATATTTTTAGACATTGAGGACACTGTCTGATTTTTGGTTGGGGGTGGTGAGCATATTCATGCGTGAGTTTAATTCTTGTCATTTTAGAATCTGGATCAAAATTTTTGCAAAGTTATCTAAGTGCGATTTCAAAATTTTCGGTTTGAGTCAATTTTTGTTATTTTGACTACTAAGAAATGATTTCCAGAGTTCTTTTTGTGCACATGCTAAACCTTGTGGTAAGATGGTTGTTAACACACTTAGTTGAGAAAAATTTCCGAGTTTAAGTGTTTCAATTTTGGTGAGTTGTGAGAGTTGACAAAACAGCTTTTTGAACTTTTATTGATCTTGCGAGTTGGTATAATCACTATTTTGAGCACCACTATTTAACTTATACTTTTACTTGAGGGATGATTTTTGGATAGATAGAATTGATCTTTTTGTAAAAGAGCCTTGTTCTGTAAATATTCGTCATTCTTCCGTTGTATTATTCAAAAAAAAAAAAAAAAGAGAAAGAAAAGAAAAGAAAAACAAAAAAAAAAAAGAGCAAGAGCATTCATTTCATCATCAATATTAATGTAATTCGGTTGTAATCTCATTTGGGGTTGCATAACAGTCAAAAGAATCCCTTACTACATTTGTTCTATTAAGCATGATGTCTCTTGTTTTTAAAAAAAAAAGTGTTACTTATTTATTTGTTTATATTTTACGGCTTTTTGTTTATGTAACTTTTTATTTGATCCGAATGAAATCCCGAAAGCTGGTTTATAGTGAAAATGGTGTAATGTTCCGAATAGTTGATTCGCCTATCATTTGATCAATGGTTGTTTATTAGCTTGTCCTTAAATTGCCTTCTCTCATGCGAGCGTTGACTGATTCCCTTCCAACTCCATGAATGAAAACCCCTACACTTAAATATTTCCAACACCCTTGAGATAATGGAGTTGAGACTTTTTCTTGGTGAACTTTTCAATACTATTTGTGTTACGAACTGTGGTAAGAAGGATATGGTTTAATGCACACACACATAACTCTGGAGTAGTGACTGAAGTAGTTTTGATGGCTTCTGATTTCTTGTTGATGTTTTGTTTGAGCGCGTGGATGATTTTTGTAGGTTTCGATTTAAAATTTCAGCTTGATTTGATTTTACTTTTGCTTGAATTGCTAGAGACTATCAATAAGCTGGTTGGGGGTTGTGATAAATGCACAAAAACACATTTTTGTTCATGTAATTTATTAGATAATTTATAATTTAAATAAGTATTTTTATAATATTAATTCATAATATTTTACTTTGTAAATATTTATAAATTTATTTGTTTATTTATTTATTTATTCATTTTCCTTTCTTTCTTTCTTTTCTTTTTCCTTTCTTTCCTTGTCTTTCTGCTTTCTTCCGCAGCCGTCGCCCACGTTCCCAGCCCCTTGACCAGCTAATTGCCGAGCATGGTCCAGCCGGCAGCCAATCCTTTGAGGCTGATTTTGTGGGTCGAAATTTCTCCATCACTATTGGACATTGTAGCCTATAAAAGCAAGCCCTTGCAGCAAGCTTGAGACGTTTTTTTTCCCATGAATTTTTGGTTGAGTTTAGAGCCAACTTCTCTTATTTTCTTGAGGATATTTGTGAGCATGTTAGGCTAATTTCTTTGGTGAGACTAGAGATGATCTTATATGTGTAGTGAATTTATTTGGGTTTTGATTCCCCAATAGTTTGTAAGTTTTATACATTTGAGTAAATAATTATCTTTCATCGTATTTATTCCTCATCTCAATATATTTTATTGTCAACTTTTATATATATTTAGTCAAGCTCTTTTTATGTGATTGTTGCATAATAGGATATATTGGTGGCATTATTTTATAAGTAGTCTTTTACTGCAATATTGCTTATGGTATATTATCGCTTTTAGATTTCTTATAAGATAATTTTTACTGGCTCTTCACACGAGAAGTTTATTTACTCTAATAAATTTTTAATTCACAAGTTCTTCAAATCTTTATTTTCCGATTGATTGTTTGGGACGTGAAACTTTCAGTTGAGTTATTTTTGTAAATCAAAATCCAAATAGGTAAACGAAGCATATAGGGGTTTCTCGATGTCTTGCCATTTTTTTCTTATTATTGAATTTTTCTCCATTTTAAATTACGTTGTTTTTAAATTTATTAGAAAAAAAAAAATCACAAAAATAATTCTTCTTTTTCTTTCTTTGATTACTTATATCTCTTATGCTTTTGTTCCGCTAATCTTTTCGTGTTTGTTTTTATTACCTCCTCGTGGATATGACCGCCCGATCTGTACTACAATCAACCGCTTGTTTCTGTACACATTTGGGCGTAATTAGTGCATCAACCACAAATTCAAAAAACAACATTAACAGAGTGGATGAAAATTAATAAAACTAATACAAACGCTCAACAACTTACCTACACAGAATTTCCAATAAAATGGGTATGGAATAATAAAAATAAAACTTGAACTTATCGACAAAATGGTCATGCTATAGGAAGAACATTTTGTATTCACCCAAGTTCAGGTGAATAATATTATTTAAAATTATTATTAAATCATTAAAAATGTGCAACAAGTTATGAATCACTTCAAACAGTAAATAATATTATTTATCCAACAAATCAAACAGCTTGTTATGCATTAGATTTATTAGAAGATGATAAAGAATGGGACGAATCAATAAATGTAGCATCATTTTGGTCAACATCTATTCAACTTCGACAACTTTTTGTTATTATACTATTATTTTGTCATATTTTTGATCCTACAAAATTTCTTGAAAAATATTGGGAATTAATGTGTGAAGATATTTAATACAAAATACAACAACCTAAATTTCGAAATACCAAAAATGAATTATATAATTTTGTATTATATGAATTAGAAAAATTAGTAAATTTAAATTCAACTTCTTTATCACATTATAACCTTCCACTTCCTATTGGATTGTTAATTGAATATTTAAACAATAATCTTTTAAGAGAAGAACTTAATTATGATATATATAAATTAAAAAAAGAACAGATTAATTTACTACAAAATTTAAATCAAAAACAATATTTTATTTATAATGAAATTTTATAAGCGATTAAAAACAAACATAATAATATAATTTTTATATATGGTTATGGAGATATCGAAAAAACATATTTATAGAATACTATTATTAGTAAAATTAGATCAAATGGTGAAATAGTATTAGCTGTTGCATCATCTGAAATAGCATCATTATTGTTATCAAAAGGTCGAACTGCACATTCAAGATTTCACATACCTCTTTCAATCGACGAATTTTCAACTTGCCAAATTAAAAAATCTACACAATTAGCAAAATTAATAGAAAAAATCACGTTAATTTTATGGGATGAAACACCTATAACTAATAAATATTGTTTTGAAGCATTAAATAAAATAATGTAAGATTTAAAAAATAATTTTGATCAACCTTTTGGAAGAATGACAGTTATTTTAGGTGGTGATTTTAGATAAATATGACCTGTTATCCCAAATGGCAGGTGGTGATTTTAAATAAATATTACATGTTATCCCAAATGGCATAAAAGAAAATATTATTGATGTAACCAAAAATAATTCTTATCTTTGGTCATATTTTCGTATACTTACTTTAACAGAAAACATGCGATTAAAAAAAATAATTACTCTATTGAAGAACAAATAGAAATTACTAATTTTTTAAAATGGATTTTAAATATTGGTGATGGAACAGTAAATGGAATAAAAGAACCAGAAAATGAAGATACTGCTTGGATTGAAATACCTGAAAAATATTTAATACAGTATAATATAAATTCTATTGGACAAATTTCTACAACAATATATGATAATTTTCTTAATAATTTCCAAGATATTAATTATTTAAAACAACGTTCGATTATTACACCTAAAAATAAATCAACTGATGAAATAAATAAATATATATTATCGTTAGTACCTATGGATACAAAAATTTATTACAGTTGTGATACTATTCTTTCATCATATGGAAATCTTGAAAAATTAAATCTTTTATACCCCCATGAATTTTTACATACTCTTAACTTTAATGGTTTACCTCCTCATGAATTAAAACTCAAAATTAGAATTCCTGTTATGTTAATGTGAAATCTTAATCAATCAATGGGTTTATGTAATAGTACTAGAATTATAATTACACAATTGACAAATAGAATTATTGAAGGTCGCATAATTAACTCTAATCATACAAATGAAAAAGTATACATACCAAGAATATAAATGACAATTCGTAAATCAAAATGGCTATTTACTTTAAAAAGACGATAATTTCCTTTAAAAATTTGTTATGCGATGATAATAAATAAAAGTCAAGACCAATCTTTGAGTAAAGTCGGCTTATATTTAGAAGATAAAATTTTTGGTCATGGTCAATTATATGTTACTTTATCTAGAGTAACTTCACCAAAAGAGTTACATATTTTAATACACAATTCGATAACAAATATCCAAATCATGTTAAAAACATTGTTTACAAAAGAAATATTGCATAATATTCATCAAAAATGATAAATGTGTATTAAAAAAATAAAAGAATATTAATGTTTTTTTTTTAATTTGCTCTATAGTATAACAATATTTGTAATCTTCAGAATTTAATACATATATTTATATATATTGTTCCTATTCATAGAAAATGTTCAGTCTAATACGAGTACTGAAACCAGGAGAGATGCACTAAACGATATGTGCTCAAATATGTCGACTACAGAAAAACACAGATTTCAAAACTGGAAAATTAATAAGCCTTGATTGCTTATTAGTTGACAAACAGGTAATTTATTTTATTTCTCATTAATATCATTATGTTAATAAAAAATATCTTTAATTATTATTTAACATATTACTAATAATGATAATATATAAATATATATTTTTTTGAATACAGGATGAGGTAATACATGACTTTATTCGTATAAAGGATGCTGAATTCATAATAAATAAAATACAAGTTGGCAACATATATGAGATTAGTAACTTCTTCATCACGAACAACAGATAAAGATACAAAATCGTTCCTCATGTAGCAATGCTACAATTTGCAAGATCCACAATTTTCAAAAATATTGAGGATGACATACCAGAAATACCACAACTCAAATTTAATTTTGTAGAGTTTGATCAACTAACCACAAAAGTTGACATCAATGATCTTCTATCACGTAAATCATATTTGTTACTCTCTAATTAATAATTAATAATTAATAAATTAATTGTATAAAAAATAATAACTAATGCCTTCTTATTTATTTTATTATTTTAGATATAATTGGTCGCATTGTCTCTGTCAATGGTATAGAAGAATCCACTATAAATGATATATCAGTAAAAAGACGGAGTGTAATTATTCAAAATATTAGGTAACTACAAATAATATATTATTAAAAATATATTTTTAAAAATTTCATAATTTATTATTGACAAATTATTTATTTGTATTGATTTTATTCAACAGAGAAGAAACACTGTCACTCTCTGGGGAAAACTTGTAGAAAACTTTAATGAAAATACAATCCAAACAATACCTGAACTAGTTGTGATAGTACTTTCGGTAATGGCGGCCAAACAATATATGTGTAAGTATATATCCAACAATTAAAAAAAAAACCATTCCCTTACATAAAAATAAAATAAAATTTTATATCATTAATTACTAACTATTATAATTATACATATACAGGTGGACTTTATGTCACAAACACCACTGGTATTTCATATTATCTTGATCCAGAGATTGCAGAAACCAAAAAAATCAAAAAAAAGGTAATTTAAATTTTCATTCATATATTATTATAATTATTTATATTTATTAGTTAAAAAAAAACTAATTTCATTCAATATATTGAGTTTTTATAGGTTCAGTCATTCTATTCAAGAAATCGATTTTATTGCTGGATCAACAAAACAACCATTATCAATAGAAGAATAAAAGATTGTCAACCGAACAACAATCGCAGAACTTCAGGCTTTAAATCCATATCAAAATTAGGTAAATATCAAATTATTATCTATAAAATAGAAAAAAAATTTTAATCAACATTATTAATATTATTTTATGAAACAAGAGACAAAATTCACTGTTAAAGCAATTATTATTGAACTTGATATTTGCCAATGTTGATTCTACAATGCATGTGCAAGATGTTACAGACAACTAAAATAATCAGGAACATCATTATGGTGCGATAGTCATGGACATTTGACCACAATGCTAATTACTTGGTAATATACTTTATCTCCATTAAAAAAAATACATATATTAATATCAAAGTAATTAAAAATTAATGAAATATTAAAATTTTTCAACAGGTACAAAATTAATGCGCAAATTGAAGGCAGCACCGGAGGAATGAACATTGTCATGTTTGGAAAAATGGTTCAATCATTAATAAATAAACCATGATCCATACTAACGATCCAGGAAGGATATACCGATCCAACAATTATCTCTCTTATTTTGAACCAACTAAAAAGCATATCAAAAATATTTGTCATCCAATTTCGCCTCCAAGATGGTTTTATTCATGTAGTCATTGTAGGGACATTTGACGATAATGTACAACCAATGTTACTACCTGCACCAACAATTACATTATCTGAAAAAATTCAACCATAATCAATCTCTATTGATCCAAAGACACCTCAGTTAGGAGGCAGAAAAATAACAAAAAAACAACTTACTTTTACCGAACCTATCACTGAAGAAGTAGAATTAAGGTATATTATTATTTATATTTTAATTTCAATATTTAGATTTTTTAATTTAACATTTATACTTATATATGATTAATTATTATATAATTTTATATATTGTTATTTTAGTCCTCAGTATCAACCTCTTCCATCGCATCCTTAAATTGTATGTCCAAGCAATCCATCAAAAAAACGAAAAGAAACTAGGCAATATTATTTTTTGTACATAATTACACAATAAATTAATAAATTTATTTCAATTCATATATCAACTATAAATATCATTTTACTAACATATAGAAACATTTTTATTATAATAGTTCGAAGGAGAAAATGAAGAAGGTTAAACATGAATGACACGAAGTCATTCTACGAAGAAAAATTTCCTACTTCAACATTTTTTGTTTTTGTAAATATAAATATATATCTATATTAATATATATAATTCAGACATCATAACAAATCTAAATATACAAAAAAACCAAACTAAATTCTCAAAGTTATTGTAAATATATTACCTTCCTTAATTAACTGTATTTAATGTATATTATTTATTTTCATATTTTTTTTAACATTTTTCTCCCATTACTATTCAACGCACGGATATTAGACTAGTAAGTACTAAATCCACTAGTAAAATATTAGAATAGAAATTGGACCTCATTGGCCCAATACAGCATGGACTTACATTGTGTTGGATAGCATGACAAATATAGTTTAAAGTGGGATTGGGTCTCACGAGCCCAATTCCACACTATGGACTAAGGATGTCAAATCTTAGTAGATTAATGTTGAAAGATTGGATTCGGACGCCTAATCCCATTTAGTAAACCTTAGGATGACTATCCATAAATTCTTGGGCCAAAATCTTTTAGTTGAACAACATGGCCAAAGATATTATCTATCATCCCAGAAGTTTTAATTAATTAATTTAAGACAATTTATCATAAACAATTAAATTAATTAATCATGGTTAATTAATCTAATATAATTAAATTAAATTAATTAATGACGGTTAATCACTCTAAGATAATTAACGGTGGTTAACTAATTAAGGATAATCAGAATTATTAGTCTGGAGAAAGACAACCAAGAAAGGTCCAGTAGGGGTCTGTGTTCAGGAAAATCCTTGTATTTTCTAGTAAATCGTTGGATTTCCTTGGATTTTCTAGAAAATAATAGATTTATGGATAATTTTTTAATAACAAATATATGTTCATAGTTTCATGTTAGAGAAAGAAAGAGAGAGAGAGATAGAGGAGGAGAGGAGGATGGGTTTTTTTTAAGTATTATGTGATCATAAATTTAAATATGCTATTTGTTACTAAGTTTAAAATTTTATGTTACAATTTACTATTAATTTCTTCAAAAATGTTATTTTGCTCTCTCCCTCTTTATTAAAATACAAATGTGTTACTTCAACATTTCGAAATTCTTTTATATTGGTCCCGAACTTTTCATTCAATTTTCATTATTTTAGATTAGTCTTTTTTTTATTTTATTTTATAAAGCATCATATTTTTTTAACTTCACTTTTATTATTACCTCATATCTTTCTTTCTTAAGTCCTTAAATTTAACAAAACTTTATATTTCTACTTATCTCTACTGTGTTGTATTTAATTCAAAAAATTTTTATTCCTCGGCCTTTTTTTTTTTTTTTATTTAGTGCCCGACTGAACTAAATTTCTAGATCCATCACAGTCCAGATATTGTATACACAAACTTTCAGAATTGTACACGCAAACACAATATATGTTATCCCGATCAATTACTACATCTTTCTAATTCAGTACTGTCGATGAAAGGTTCAAATATTTAGAAATTAGTTATTCTAAACCATTTTTATATATTTTTAACATCAATATTAGGCTATATTAAATAATATCATATCATACTTCTCACTTCTAGAGGATAGTCCTCATAATACTATCACTTCTTCTTCTTCTTTTCTAAAGAATATGGTCTCGTAAATAATATAACAATATAAATATTAGATAATATATGTGTGAATCAAACATCTTGCTATTTGAAAATATCATTTACGTGATTGCATGCATAATGTAATAGAAATTTCTCACCGAATCTACCAAAAAAATGTAATTCTCAACTAATGAGATATTGGAGAAAGAGCAAAATAACATTTTTGAAAAGAGTAATAGTAAATTATGACACAAAATTTTGAATATAATAATGAATAGCATAATCAAATTTATGATCACATAATACAAAAAAAAAAAAAAAAAAAAGAAAACCTCTTCATTTATCCTCTCTCTCTCTAACATGAAACTATGCACATACATTTGTTGTTAAAAAATTGAAAGTAAATCCCAAATTTTTTAGAAAATCCAAGGAAATCTAAAGATTTACCAAAAATATATGTTATAATTTATCATCTTTTAAAAAACATGATATAGACTTCAAAGGTGTCTATAAAAGATGTTGTTTGCTACAATTTCCTATATGTTTAAATTTATTTGTTATTATCTATTTATTATTTATTTAAATTTATTTAAATTTTTATTTATTTATTTATTTATTTTTGCGATTTTCATTTGTTACAGGGAGGCCCGTGAAAACTTTCGTGGTAAAAGGATCTTCACTTCCTAATCCCAAATATATAAAAGAGTAGATGAGAGTTTTACTATTCTTTTTTTTTTTTTTTTTTTTTAAGTAAAAAATGCATCATTTTGATGCCTTCTTCTTCTTTTTTTATTATTATTTTTATGTCCTTTTTGTCTGCACAATCACTTCAGAACCAGTTGCTTTATGCCTCCCACCTTACTCTTACAAGTTCAGAGACTTGTAAAGCTTAAAAGAAAACTAAAATTTTGATATAATTACATAATTGCTCTCGTATCTTATAACTTCCAAATTTGTTTTTTTAAAGTGTAAAACGTCTACTCCTTCCCTTTTTTTTTCCCCCCTCACATGTAAAGGACAAGTTCAAGTAAAATGGTGTTTGACAAGGGAGGAAAAAACTAATGTGGTATTTAGCACACCATTTAAAGATGGAAATCAAAATGTTTTGTTATTCATTATTCATTTTATTTTACTTTTATTTTCTTGTCAATTTTTCTTTTCTTTTAACCACTTTTTATTTTATCTCATTTTCATAATATTTTTCTTTAATTTTTGACTTATTTTCTCTTAATTTTTAGCTCGAATTAATGCCGGCAACTCTTTTTTTTTCCTTTTCATTTTCTCTTGATTAAGAGCTGAACATCCCATTATTATTTTATTAAGATCTCTATCTTAACTTTTTCAGCAAACTCTAATCTTCAGGAAACATGCCACTTCAGGAAAGATAAATCAAAGTTTTGGAGGTTTAAAGACCAAATGTTGCAACTCTCATCTGTCACCAACATTACCGGCCTCACTGCCTCCACTGCACAAAGTGCCTCTTCAAAGCTCTATCAGAAATTAATGTGTGTGAGACAGACAATCACAACAACGATTTTTTTTCTTTTTTTTTTTTTTTCTACTTGTTAAGTATTAGTTTGCAGCAGCGGAGCCAGAAAATTTTTAAGTGGGAGCACAACATAAGAAAAAAAAATAACAGATGTAATTTTTAACTAAAATAGGGACGGACTTACAAGTTTTTATTATTGAGGATGAAGTTATAATTTTTCTTGTTAAATAGAGATTCAGCTAAACAGATGTATTAATGCGGGACCCTGGGATATCAGGGGAATTTGTATTGAAATTAAATAACAATGACGAATCATGTTCTTTTGGTTACATGCAAGTCACATGTAAAAGAACTATCTAAAATTTAAACAAAAAGACGAACGGTATTAAAACGTATAAGTCCAATTGTCAAGAAAAAAGTTTAAAGGCCAAACTATCAAAATCGAAAAGTTCAGAACACGATCATAATTTTCTTATTACGGGCCTCGAGTGTCATGAAAAATAAGATAATATAGAATAAAAATCTTAGAATTTGACTCACCCATCGGTAATTCAGAGGAGCAACTATCCCTCCAACAAATGCTATTGCAAGTAACCATTTCAAATACAAATCACTCCACCAAAAAATTTTGTAAATTAAAAAATAAAATATATATTTAAAATAATAATAATAACAAAATAATAAAATATATATTAAAAAATAATAATAACAAATTTGCCATACAAGGCATTGCTAACAAATTCTTCATTTCCAAAACAGCACTGCCTTTTCTTCTGAAATTACCTGTCAAAGGCGTCAACGGGGACGACATCGCCGGAGCCAATGCTGAGGCCGAGAAGGCCACGGGAGAGGCGTAACATGCCGTCCATGAACTACGGGCCCGTCCTTCGCCGGTCGCCGGGGAGGGTGAGCGGAGAATGTCGCCGGAGAGTGGCTAGGCTGCTGAGGCAGTGGCAAATGTGGGGGTGGGAGTAATTTGCCATCGGCAGGGGGGGGCAAATTGGGAAGAGGATGTGGAGCGCGAAGTGAGGATACTGATATGAGGATTAACTGGTTTTTGAAAGGTGGGAATGACATGGAAACTATTTTCTACGCTATCTAGTGGGGCCCGCTGGAAATTTCATCGTTTTTGGCTGGTAATGCTGATTCCCATCCTTTGTCAAACAGAACAAAAGGTGCATTCCTTCTTTCGTTTTAACGTTTAAAAAACCGTCTATTTTCAATTATTTATTCTGAAATCATTTTATTAATAAAAATTTTTGGAAGATTTTTTAACAAACAAAAAAAATAACAAGTCATTTACTAATAAACTCCTTAAAAAATACGAATCAATAATATAAGATTCATTTATAGGATTCACCTTTTATTAATAATAGTGTTTAATATCGATGGTATTCCTAAACATTTTTCACATTCTTTCCAAAAGAACATGACAATTAAATTATAAATTTAAATAATTACTTTTTCACAATTTTTTAGCTAAAAAATAATTAATAGGGGGTGTTTGGAATACCAATTAGAGTAGGAGTTTTGAAAATAAGTTAATGTTTGGAAAGTTATGTTTGGTTAAAAATAAACTGTCATAAATAGATAATGTAAAAACTTAAAATGTTTTCGAAAAGAATAGTAATATGAATCTTATTTTATTACTCTTGTCATTTATACGACTTTAAAATAATAATAGCAATAATCTTATTTCAACTTGGAATAAGAAATTTTTGAACTTTTAAAGTTTGGGTTTTTTGAAAAAAGAAAAGAAAAAAAAAAGGGAAAGATTTGGGGGTGAGAATTGTGAAATTTATTTAATTCTTAAAAAAAAAAAAAAAAAACTAGTATTATCGTGTCATATATGAAGAAACCTAGAGAAGAAAAGAATAAAGTTATTCAGCCACAGAAAAACAAATTTTTTTTTTTATTGGTTTTGCAACCCTCATATTTTTCTTGAACTTAAAGGTAAAAAGATTTGAATTCAATACTTTATAACGGAATTAAGAATGAAATTATGATTATGGCTGCAAACACTTTAGGATCATCATATTATTTCCAAAATTCTTTGTTACAAAATTGTATATTTTTTTTAACCCACCAGCCACCACTGTCACTCCTTTTTACTATAATAACCGTATTTTGTCACTTTTGTTTTCTTCCACGATACTTAAAATATATATATATATATATATATATATATATATATATATAAAGAAGTGTGCGTCTTAGTCGAAATTATTTTTGACGCCTTTTCCTGTTAAATTTTGTTTTATAACGTAAATAACTTTTCTCCCAAGTTTGTCCTTTTAAAAATATTTTTTCTTAAGTGAGTTCCTGCCCCCCCCCCCCCCTTTTTTTTTTTTTTTTTCTGCTTGAATTGTAGCGAACAATCCAATCTTAAATTTTGAAAAGATTAGCTCAATTACAAAATTGTTGTTGATAGAATTCAGGTATGGGAGAGGGTATTTTTCAATAATTTTGTCGTTGTCAAAATGTTGAAAAGTTAATCAAAATTATTTAAATTACATTTCCTATGGATAGGAAAAAGGCCCACCGTAAGGATCTCTCTCCATGCCATTGTTTGGATCAAAGATTTGGATTGAAAAAATCCAATCCAAATCAAATTCAACATGAATTTTTCACTTATTCAAAAAATGTATCTACTCTCAGGATCCCTTTTAAAATAAGTCGATTTTTTTATAATATTACATATATGTTTATTTTAATAAATACTTATGATACCTATATATTTTGCTCATTTACTACATTGAACTTCACTTTCATTCATTGTGATTCATATTTCTTTCCCTTTTTTTTTTTTAAAAAAAAAAACATATTTATTTAGTACTAGGTTATTTTTAACGATAACTGTAACGTTTATATGACAATGCCTATTTTCACTATTATTGAGCTTGTTTTAATAGTTAATTTATAAAGTTTACATGCTGTTTGAAAGTAGGGGTGGCAATACGGGTCACAACACGACGACATGAATCGAAAACGACACGAATAGTGGACGGGGTCAAATTCGGGTCACCCGAAATTGACATGGAAAAGAACGGGTCGTGTTCGGGTTGGACCCGTGTAATCCGAACACAACATAAATTGCCATCCCTGGTGGCAATACGGGTCGCGACACGACAACACGAATCGAAAACGACACGAATTTTGCGAATCGAAAACGACACGAATAGTGGACGGGTCAAATTCGGGTCACCCGAAATTGACACGGAAAAGAACGAGTCGTGTTCAGATTGGACCCATGTGATCCAAACACGACACGAATTGCCACCCCTATTTGAAAGTGATTGTTTCTTTATGATAACAATTATATCATTATGATAATTTCTTTACTTCCGTATAATGATTGTAACGTTCATTGCAAGGATAATTAATATATATATATATATTTATATTTTTAATATTTTTGTTCCTTTTTCAATATGAGTCAACTTTCATTAACCAAATTTTTTACAATTTATTGTTTCGTCATAACACTTAATGTTGGTTTGCTTTTACTTTTACATTTTTACTTTTACATTTCTTTATTGTTTTATTTTAATTTATTATTAAAGGGTGATAATATCTTTACAAGCATGTGTTAGACATTTCTACGAATAAATAAAAATTTAGATTTATTTTCAAAGCATGAACCCAAGTTCAAAAATAAATAAATAAATAAACATTTACGTAAATAATCCTTTTTATATCTATAATACTACGTTTTCTCTCTTTCAAATGCCAATCCAATATAGATTTTCAACTTCAATTGGATTTTTCTACTTCGAGCTTATACTCCACAAAAAAAAAAAAAAAAAAACAAAGAACAAAAAAAAAACTACGTATATATCTTTTATTTTTGGGGTTTATAACTAAATAAGCTTTTTTAAATAAGTTTTTTAATAAATGACCCAAGTTTTTAAAAATTAGTTAAAAAGCTTAAGTTTTAAAAAATTAGTTAAAAGACTCTTTTTTTTTTCTTAGAATAGTTAATCAATTTTGTAAATAGTCAATCAGTGATTGACCATATTTTATAGTTAATAATTGATTGACTATTGGTAAATCACTGATTGACCACGGTTATTCACTAATTGACCGTGATTAATCATTGATTGACTATCAGTAAATAATTAAATATGATAATATAACTCACAAATTTTTGTAGTTAATCACTAACTGATAACAAACAAATCACTGATTGACCATTAGTTAATCACTAATTATCTAATGATTAGTCATTGATTGATTATAGCTATTCACTGACTAATCAATGGTCAATCAATGATTAACTCTAGCATATTCAATGACTAACAAGTATAAAAGGATATGTCAATTTTGGAAGAGTTTGGGATGAGAGTTAATCACTGATTAACTAACAGTCAATCATTGATTGACCCTTAATCAATCACTGATTGACCATAAACATATTAAAACACGAGAAAACACATAAAAATGAAAAAAAAAAAAAAAAAAGGATCGAAACACTTTTTTTTTCTCCCAAAATTGATGAACAAAAACCCAAAAAATCATCGAAACCAAAGTGAAGAGAAAATAAAACAAGCAAAAGCAAAAGGATAAGCCAATAATCTTGCATAAAACCTAAGTTAAAATCGAAATTCACAAATAAAAAATGCAAACGAAAACCAAAAACGAACATTCAGATTTCAATTGCAATTCAAAGAATGAACTGAAATTGAACAAACACGAAGAAAAACACAATGACGGCCAAGAGAGAAACGGGCAGAGGGAGAAAAAGAAAGTTGAGAGAGAGAGAGAGAGAAGAGAAAAAGGGGAGGTGTTTAGGAAAAATGAGAATTGGTTAAACAAAAAATAAATATTAAATCATTTAACTAATTAAAAAGAAAGTTGAGCTATCTATGAAATTAAATAATAAATATAAGTCGTCCACCTTAATTTTCCTCAATTTTTCTTTTTGAAGGATGTATATATCTTATTTTGCTTTGAGAGACCTTATATTGAATATTCTACAAATTTTGCTTATTTGAGAACAGAACCCTGGACCTCAACCTCGACTAATGCCATGAATCCGATTTGAATTTCAGGAAGCTGATGCACGCTATAGGAAAAGTAGTTCGTCACTTGTTAGGGATAAACAAAACTTGGACGGTAATTTCAGTTTTATATAGATTTTACAAAATTTTGGCATTTTGGCACTTATGAACTTATGATGCTCTATGTATAACATTTCTCTACATTCTAATGTTGGAAAAATGAATCCATTTCATGTTTTTTAATTGACGAAAGATAAAGTATATGAAAATAACAATGACCGCAATTACTAATTAAGGAATAACGAATTAGTTGTCATATATTATCCGTACAAAGATATGTAATATATATTTTTAACGGGTTATTATTATAATCAATGACAGAGTCACGTTCATGCTAGTGAGGGCGGACCCACATTCATACCAGTGAAGGCGTCATATTTTTAAAAATTAATTATTAACCTGAAAATTTTGAAAAATTTCTATTGTACCCTCATTTAATAAGAAAAATTACAACTGTGCCCCCACTTAATTTTGATGTTATAATTTTTACTTCTAAAATTAATTATCTGCTTGTTTTGTATAAAACTTTTTCTTGTACTCACATTTAATTATTAAAATATATAATTATGTCTTTCTTATAGAAAAAAAAGAAAAGAAATTCTTTCATTTTATTATAACGCTCTTACTAAAATCATTTTTCTGGCTCTATCCCTAATTATAACTCAGGATGTATGTTGGATTTAGCGCAAAGTACTTAGGCCAGACATGAGGATCCAAAATAAAGCTAGTAGTTCCAATTTCATTATTGCCAAAAGTGCGGTCTACCATTATGAATCTTCTTCATGGTAAGAAACTATGACGCTTTAGATAAGTTGTGGTAATGCGAAACCAAAATATAGATACCCCCAACACCGGTAGTCACCAAGGGCTGAGCCGACCTGATCGTGAGATCTAACCCTTGTGATTAGCAGAGTTGGGGACTGGCGAAGCCCCCTATCTTAGCTTTAAGAAGAATGGTAATGTCAAATGCAACAATGAATGCATTTGCAATGATTTACACGTGGCTCCTTCATTGATTATGTTTAACTAAATGTTAAGGAGTTCCATTACACTGACATTCTCATGTTAAAAGGATGTATGAACTTAACTAGAATTGTAAAAGTTTGGTTCATTCGAGTTTTTAAATATGAAATAAATGAGGTATCATTAAGAAAAGTTATGTTAAAAAAACTCATAAAAGATTAGGGCATTTATTGAGATTTTGAAAATTACGGTTATATAATTTGCAATTAGAATAGAAATGGCAAGGGGATTTTATGATGGAAAAGTGAGTCAAAATCTTAAGTAAAAATAAAAAATAAAAATAAATAAAAATAAAAAGAAGAAGAAGAAGAAGAAATTTCATTAAAACTAACAAGCCCAAGGTGGCTCCGTCCCTGGTCCCAAAAGATGCTTTGATCCTTAGATATTAGAGCGTGAACATGTAGTGACTTCTCAACATTCAATGGTTGGCAGGCTTGCTCAATTTTCGACCCTCTAGACAATCGATCTATTGGGGACGGGGCACATGGCAGGGGCTGATTGGTCGGTTGTATTCGGCCCTACTCAAGAAGCTCGTCGCAATTAAGCTACTTTGGAACAACTTAAAGGTTCTCTGTGGACCAGTAGCTATGCAAACTTTGAATCTTGACCCCAATTTTAAAAGCGAAAAAGCTTCGCTATGTATGCCCGAATAAATTTAAAGAGAGTCCCAAAGCTTTCAATTCCCCACCTTTTCTTTTAGTCACGAGAATGTTTACTAGAAATAGTGAGTACTTTGCAGGAGAAACTAACAAAACAAAGTCGTAAAACATAAGAATACAAAACTCTTTTTTTTTTTTTTTTTTCTTTTTTTCCCCTGGCCAAAGATGCAAAACATCTTGTAAAAGAAGAAAGCAAGAAAAAGCATGAAACTAAATTCTTCAATCTTTGATTTAAAGAAAAAAAAAAAAGCACTCTTCAATTGTTGCGGAAATAGTAAGAATTCAATTTAAAGAGAACAAAGAAAGTTATCTTCATGTTAAAACAACATAACTAAGGAATGTCCTCCCAAATTCCACAAATGAATAAAGTAACGTCATGTCGTTTTTAATGAAACGTTGGAAGAGAATAATGAACTTGAGAAGAGAAGATAACATTTTAATTAGAAAATGAAAATCGTGCACTATATAACTCATGTAATGCATAGAAATTTATAGATATTATATTATGTGAGATAAAAAGTAAATCCATTTGTTTCAAAGTACAATTTTGGCAGGTTAATATGATTTGTAGACATTATACTCCTTTATATTTATAATATATATATATATTTGATAAGACTAGATAGTTGTTTAATTTTATTTTTTTTGGACAACATTGTCGTGTAAGTATCAGAACAGTACAAAGATTAGACAATATGTTAATCAGACGGCTTAAATAGTGTATTTGTTGACTCTAATTTAAAATATAATACAATTTTTAAAAACTAATAATAAATAGTATATTCATATAAAATATACATAAAAATACTGAAATTACTCTTACAACTCCCTTCTCTTTGTTCACTTTACTGTTAACTCTCTGTCCTCGACATAGTTGGCACTCAGCACAGTCGTGAAACAGCATCATGGAAGAGAGAGAAGAATGTCGAAGGATTTATTAGAAAATTCAAAAATTTATTCGTAAAAATATATTATAATTTAATATTTTTAAAAAAACCTCTTATAATTTTCAAAAATAACTATATAAAATATGTTATATGTTATAATTTGTTTCAAGGTATCATTCTCAAATGTCTTTCCTATTTTAATTTGTAATTTTCACTTGCTACAGGTACACCCGTGAAAACTTTCCTGGTAAAAGGGTCTTAACATAAAATTACGAAAAGAAGACAAATTAGGTAGCGGCGGTTATTAGGCCTTTTTCTTTCTTTAGAATTTTTTTTTTTTTAGAAAATAAAGATAATTAAAGAAAGAAGCTGTTTTCCGACAACTAGTCACCCGGTTTCTATATAACGACAAAAGCATTCAATAACAAAACTTAACGTCCTCAAAACGTCGCCGTTTCCAATTTTATCCATTTTTTTTCCAATTTTATACATTTAAAACCAGTTCTAATCTCCCATTTATACCATCCCCTACTCGAACAAACCCACTGCTTCAGAGAGAGAAACAAGAGAGAGAAAGTTAGAGAGAGAATGGCGTACAAAGCACGAATTGCGTCGACGATCCTCCTCACCGCCGCCGTTGCGATCGCGATGTCCGGTGGATCGGACGGTCGGGAGCTGCGGCCGTCAGATCACGGCCTGGCGTACCAGGAGTCGCCGCCGCCGGGGAATAAGAGGTCGCCGGAGATGCAGTCGTTCTTCGCCGGAGACGGGAGATCGGGTTTGTCGCCGTCGACGAACGTCGCATTGCCGAAGGCGCTGAACTCAAACGACACCTCGTGGTGGTCCGGCGTCCAGGGAAGCGGCGGCGGGGAAGGAGGAGGAGGGAGGGATCACATGAAGCATGTGTTGGTGGTGGCAAGTGTGGCGTGTGGGATTACAGGTGTCGCGTTGCTATTGGCTTCCGCTTTTATCTATCTCTTTCGCTACAGAAAGCAGAAGAAGTCGTCGTCTCAGTCGCCTGCGAGGTCATTGCCACCATTAAACGACAATAATAGCAAGTAGTGCGTGGTCTTTTCTTCATTTATTTTTATTTTTCTTTTTCTCTTTTTATTTTCTTTTTTATTATTTTTTTACTTTTTTTTTTTTTTTTTTTTGCTATTACCGTATTTGGTTGTTGCAGACTTGTAGTTGTAGAAGTAGATAAAGCTAGTAAAAGAGGTGTACAAAGAAAAAAAAGAGTTTTTCTTTTTTCTTTTTTTTTTTTTTTTTAATGGAAGGTGGGTTAAGGAATTCATATTAAATATTTGGTTTGTTTGCTAATTGTTAAAGTCCAAGTTTAGGTACTATTTTTTTTTAGTCATTTAGTTTGGTGGCGCTAGAATCTATATAGTTGTTTCACATTTATTGATTTAAATTTGTCTGCTGATTTTGTTTTAGATACATAATCAGTTTTCAATCACCATATCCTTGAGATATCAACCGTTGTCGTTTCAAGTAATTGGGTAAAAAAAAAAATTTACTGGTAGTAAAAGCTTCGGCATCATTAGCTTTTTACCTTTCTGTAAGAGTTTGTTAGTTTCGCTTTATGTTTGATTGTCACTAATTATAAGGTAATATTTGCAATAATTAAGTTCTTTTACAGTAGGACCGTCATATTATGCATATTAGTAAGAGCTATTTTTAATAATTAGAGTAATTTTTAATGATTTGAATTAAGAGTATCAATCTTAAAAATTTACAACGCCTTCAGTTTTAGATCAGACCATAATAAATTTAATCTAATTATTAAAATAACAGTTATTACTGATAATGCAGCTTCAGGGTCACACAAAAATTCCTTTAGTATTAAACCAATGCGCAATCAAAATTTGTAAATTCATTCGGGGTCCCCATGTAAGCTAGAAAAGTGTGTTAATTTCCTCAAATGACGGAGTTGCAAACTTAATTAGTTAATTTGACCGTGCTTAACTTGGACCAGAAGATAGGTAAAAAGAAAGAGATTCCTTATGTCCACACAAACTTTCTTTTTTTCTTTTCTAAATCTATGAATATGTGTGAAATTAATGAGATAATCATTGGGGTGATGAAATCAATCAACATTGTCGGTTGGCGTTTAGTTAATTTAATCCAGCTCAATCGCCCAACTGCTCTACAGGCCAAGGCCGACCAAATGCCTAAAGATGCACTAATTGCTGCTGACTTCCCTGTCTGTTTTTGGGTCCTCAAACATACAGTTGCAAATTGGTTATTATGAAGTACGTATGATTATAATGGGAGAATCTACGATAGAGTTCTTTTTAGAGATATTATCTATAAGGTTTTATCTAAGGGTTGATATTGAGTTGCTTTTGATGTGTAGGGCTCTAATTTTGTGTAAACTTGAAATTGGTTATACCGTATCTCCCATCTCTCTCCTCCTCCCCCTTCTTTCTTGCCGCTCCCCCTTCATTGCTAGTCCAACTGGCCGGTCCATGCCAGATCCGAGCAAGCACTCGAACATGCTCGCCGGGAGGGGGCGGAGTTTGCCGTTGTCGTAGAACAACTCGAAGCTAATATTCCGCTCGCCATCTCCTCTAGCGACGGATTCATCAGTCATTTCGTAGATAACAATACCAAATTGAAAGCAGAGCACACGAGTGGAGCTCCGGCGGGTTCAAGGATTCCAATGAGTTCCGTGAACTCAACCCATCTCTCTCCTCGTTGTCGTAGATCTTGCTAGTGACCCTTGCGAGAATTTATCTGTTGGTGCCTCAAGAGGTGGATCTAGCGAGAAATCATTGTAATCAATCCAAACTTTGAATTCCAAGCTCCAATCAATCAAGAATGCCGGAAAAAGATAGAATAAACCTTAATCAACACAACCTCAAATCTTAATCAAACAACCAAAAAAAAAAAAAATCAACAAAAAAATCCTCGAAAAATCCAAATGCTAAGATTTCTTCTAGGAAGCCTTAGTTTGGTCAACCATGTTGGAGTTCTGCATTCAAAACCTCAGTTAGAATGCACTGGTCAACAGACCTCCAATGATGCTTTACTGCCTGCGACGGTGGAAGGTCAGGGGAGAAAAATGGAGCCTTTTTTATTTGTTATTTTTCTCACTCTACAATACTATGAGGTAGTGTACTCTATAGTTACCATGCACACCCAAAATCTCCGTTGTTAGATTACATCTAGACAACTTAAAAATGAGTTCTATAGATAGTTACTCTCAATGAGCCTCTACCTTAATCATTCCTGATTATAATAATTAAAGGAGAATTTTTATAGTGGGAGCATCACAAATCTTGTGAGGTTATTGATCATAACAATATGATTTAATTCAGATAATACATAAAGATACGAGATTGAATATTGTGAATGGATTTTTTGAACAATATTATTATATTTATGTTAGTTTATCAATTCTCCCAAAAGCTTAAGCTATTAAGAAGTGGGCCAATAATAGTTTTATATGTCAACACTCCCCCTCACGTGCAGGCCAGACAATGGGCAAACGTGCGGATAAATATTAATTTGAAAGTCCAACACAAATTATAAGAAACCTGAAACATATTACATGCCCAACACGCAATGATAATAAATGGGGTTAAATAGTGCAATTGCAGGGGTTCGAACTCAGGACCTCCTGCTCTGATACCATGTTAGTTTATCAATTCTCCTAAAAGCTTAAGCTATTAGGAGGTGGGCCAACAATAATTTTATATGTCAACAATTTATTATTGTTTGATTTAAATCATATAATTGCGATCCATTTTTTTACTTACATGGTAAGTCTACAATTTTATTTTAAATATCTAAAAAATATATATGTTTTTTACTTCAATTATTTTCGTAAAAATGATATTTACCATTATTTCCCTTAAATTGGATGAAGTACGCATACTAGTACCCATGACAGCCCGTATCTATTGTTTTCGAAGCAGTACATTCACTTGTCATTATTTCCTTGCTTGCTAAAGTCAAACAACAAGATAATTTTTTTCTACCCCATCAAAAAATTCAACACACAATCTTCTGTCCGTTTGCTCGAAATCTTGTTGGTGTAAAGGGGGGAAAAGTTAATCTTGATCATATCTAACATATGGTTGTATTAATAATAGAAAATTATAATATTCGCACCATGGCTAGTTCAATGAAAGGAGATTGATTAATTGAGTAAGAGTTTTTAAATTTAAAATCTGAGAGTGTTTTAATTTTTTATTTTTAATGAATGAAAATCATAAACCCCACACACGATGCCAACAAAGGCGTAGTAGGGGCTTGAACCCCATTCAAATTTCATTTTTAATTTGTAAAAATTAATATATAAGAATACTCTTTTAGCCTCTACTAAACTTATTAAAGTTTGGTTTTAATTATCAGCCCCTATTAGTAAGAATTCCTTGCTTCGTCGCTAAGAGACCCAATACAATTTAAGCTAATACATTCCCCCTTAAAAAGTCGAAAAAAAAATTTTTTTTTCCGTAAGACAGTTTAGTTAGTGGCAATTCTGGTCTCTTTATTTTTGCTTGGTAGTTAAGGATTGTTTAAAACAAAAATCAAAAAACAAAAAAAAAAAAATTACAAAAATCTTCTAAACAAGTTCAAGGATATATACGAATCCCATGAGGAAATGTTTGTTATAACTACTAGGGGTGTCCCACATGGACCTTCACCACATTTCAAAGATTACCAAATCTATAATTAGCAACAAAAAAAAAAAAAAAATGTAATGCACTAGTATCCCCTAAATCATTAACGCTCTCAACCAACAATTTTGTAAAGGGATGGTGCCTCAAAGGCCATGGATGTAAGATGGATAGATTTATGCCCCAAACTTTGATGTAAAGTTCCTGGTCACACAGATTCACGTTTCCCCTTAAAGAGAGGGACATGACCATCCAAAACACCCACAAAAGTTTCCATTGCTATAGGCAATTCAATACTTCAGAGATGTTGTGTAGGGTATCTAGCAATGATGTCATTTAAACTTGTTTCCATTGCCGTCTAACATTTTAATTTTGACGTTAAATTATTGCAATGTACCATTTATAGTTTATTTTGTATTAAATTGAAGATTTGCATTAGGGTTTGTATTAGATTTAGGATCGTCTTCGCATGAGGCGTGTGTGGGCTTTTCATGACTAATTTAACAAAAAATTAATTTATAAGGGGTAAATTACAATAATTTAGCAAGTTCAAGTGGCAAATTGCAAAAACTAAAAACTTAGGAAACTTGCCTAAAGCTGACTAGTTATTTTGTAATAATTTAGCATGTTTAGGTGGCAAATTGCAAATATTAGAAGTTTAGGAGAAGAAGCTGCCTAAAGCTAACAAGTTTTGGGGTATTAGTATTAAATACCCTTTTGCTTATTTTGTTTTATATCAATATCATCATCCTTCCAAATTATTTTAGTTACTATAATAGGGAGTAATTTAAACAAACTATTTCACTATGAGAATTCCATAGTGAAGTATGAAAAAAATAAAATAAAATATACTTAGTACACTGTTTTGAATTGTCTAAAATGTATTAGATTTTTTTTTTAAAAAAAAATTTATGCATATAAAATTTTGATAAGATTCTTAAGATATAACTTAACATTTAAAAACCTACACTAAAAAAGAGATGCACGACCGTAAAAAGCTCCAGTTCTCTAATTTGAACAGATAGAATATCTTCCAAAATTCTTTGCTTACCCTCTTTTTTTCCGTTGAAATCTTGTTCGGAAAGAGATTAGTTGAACAACACAATGAAAGAGGGTGTCCCTTGGCCAGCCTGTACGACTGGAAACTCTAATATTTTCAAGTTCAAAAGTAAAACAAATTCTCTCCTTTTTATTGAAAAAAAAAAAAAAAAATGAGACATCCTGTTCTACTCTATTTTCCCCCATAAGAATCCAAAGTTAATAATTTGCCCAAGTCCTAGCTTAGTTGACTTTTTAATGTTACTGTATATATAGAAAATTAAATAAGAAAGTAATAAAAGCAAAGATGAAGAAGAAGGAAACATATAGATGTTTAATGTAGATGTGTTTATATTCACGGATTACAAATAATGAATTTATTTGTAAGAAGTATTATGAATGTGTTCTCATATAAACATAAGTTATAATACATATAATTGGATAAGTTCCCTAATACTTACAAATCTACTAAAATCAAGATTTATTCAAGTTACAATGAATACAAATAAATCTAAAATTCTTAATAAAGATAATTATATACAAAACTTTAACTTTCCTTAACGTTAATTTTAACTTTCCTAATAGTGTAGTCCAAAAAACCGTGAGCAGCAATTATAGTTGCAACTACAAGATAAATTGAATATTAAGATTGTTGAAATATTTTTTAGGTAATTATTGGTTGTATTTTATAAATATAGTTTGTATTCTCAATTAATTTTTAAACTTTAGCTTTGGAAATTTACTCAATTTTGGATATTTATATCATACACTTATCAATATTAATGGAGGAGGCATTGCCATATTTTTCCAAATGAGCAGACAACAATAAAACGACTACAATACCATTCATAATCAAACAACACCGAACAACAAATGTAGAATCAACTCACAGACAAACAATAAGCAAATCACATATGTGCAACATATGCATACGTGCATACATTTATATGTCCTGCTCACAGAACAAACATAAATGATAATCCAATGTACATGTGTCAAAATCGGATTTAACTCCTATATCCTCTTATTCGTGTCACATTCATGTATATCTAATAATATCATGATACATCAATTAAAAACACATATTTAATTACAATATCTTATCACATTATTTAAAAAATCGTGTTAGTTACACACGTGTCATAATATTATTAGAGGGACATGAATATGAATATAAATGAGGAGATATATTTTGATTTGTGTGCTAGGATATGCGAGAGACAAACCTAAAACTCTCTTGTAGCATTTGTACTTTATTACATCGCGGATGAACGTCTCCAGTAGTCATCTGAAAACTTACTTGGTAAGTAACAAACTACTATAAAAATAAATGCTAATAACTATGACATGAGACCAAATAAGAAACCAATCTATGTTGGGATATTACGATATTATGGCGTTATTTTAAATAGGTTGATTTAAAAATATGGGCCTTTGGATCAGAATTCAATGGCTCAGATTATGTTCTCTAAGGAAACTAAAGTAGAGACTTGCACATTTGATCACCCTACTCTTTTTAAGTTTTTTGCTATATATATATATATATATATATATTTTTTTTTTTTTTTTGAAGGCCCTCTTTTTAAGTTTTTTAATTATAAACATCCCATTATTCCTTTTTAAAAACCCCATTATTTTAAAAAATTTCGAAAAACGATAAAATCATATGCATGTAACAATCAGACTAATATATAGAATCTAATATCAATTGAAATGTCGAAAGTTTGTGTGAATTTTTTTTTTTATTACAGAATCAGTAATTTAACTAGTAAAAAGCCAATACTTAAAGTACTCCTAATTGGAACAAATTAAAACAAAAGCTAAAGCTTCTCGTATGGATTCGAAATCTCTTCTGCTTTTGCTTTCAAACCAGTATGCATTTGGTGAAAATAAACTATTAAGAGTGAAAAAGTATAAAAACTGAAAATGTATTCGGAAAAAATTACCAATATGGATCTTGTTTCGTTCCTTTCAAAATTCTATGTAATTTAAAATTAAAAAAATCATCTCATTTCAATTTAAAATGATAAAGTTATAGACTTTTAAAATTTGAGTTTTTTAAAAATATTTGAAAAAATAAATAATAAAATTGAAAAAAAAAAAAAGACAAAAAAAAATTTTGGAAACCGTCCCCAAATGGGGCCAAGTCATTTTATAAAGCACTCTCAAGATTAAAAATCACTGCACTATTGTAAGTGCCACTCTATAAAGTTGCAAAAAGAGAATGGCTAGGACAGTTCAGTGGTAAGTCTGTACTTTTTTTTTTTTGGGATAAATTAATGGAACACTTCTAGTAGTGATCTCATTATTTTTAAGTTTTTTAACCCTACAAACAATAACACTTCACTAGATATAACAGAGTTAAGTCTTTTATACTAGTTTCTCTTAGTCATTCATCAGGATCCTATCCCGCCATCACCAACCGCAGCATTAACAACCGAAGCTGGAGCAGGGTCTAAAGGGGAGGCAGTGAGACTCGAGTATAGATGGATGAAAGGGTGATGCCTAACAAAAGCATCTGGCCTCTTCACCATCTCTTCCATCCATGTGGGTGTCGGTGATAAGTCTATACTTGCATCATATGTTTCTTTAATGTCTCTATTTTTTCTTGTCAATTAAGGATTGTTAAAAGTACATCATCATCAAAACTAGTTGAAGACCACAGGAATCCCACGGAGAAGTAGTTATAACAATTGGGTGTTCCACCGGGATTGGGGATGTTCGCATTAGGTTTGGTCGATTTTCTTAATTAAAAAAAAAACCACCAATCAAATCAAAAACAATTTTCTTTTATCAGTTTGGAGGGTTTGATATTTTTAGAGAAATCCCAAATTAAATCTAATTATGAATAATCATCTTCGTCAGTTTAGACTATTAATACGAAAGTTTCGGAAATTTCACAAAAATTTTGAAGTTGTCAGTCAATTAAGATTCAAAATTTGGTTCTAAAATAGCAAAGCTTAGGTATTCAGTGTCGTAGGGTGCATTTTTCTAGTTTTGAACTTTATTCATAGCTAATAGAAACGTACAATGTAAAAAATGTTTTTAAAGTAATGACACAAAAAATCATATGACTAAAAAGACCACAAGAACGACTATAGAAAACGTATCAAACTAAATCGATAATTCAAAAATAGTTAACGATTTGATTTGATTTGATTTGATTTAAGCCGATAAATTTTTCCGATATAACAGTTTATTTATTTATTTATTATTTTTTTAACATCCCCGACTAGGACCTTACACACTTTTCAAAGTTTAACATCGTCAACAGCAAAAAATAACTACCCAAATCATTAATGCTTCCAACAAAGGATTTTGAAAGGGATAGGATATAGTGACTCAAAGACAATGGATTTTAAAGTGTTTGATTATTCCAAAACTTAATTATGTATAGATTCCTTGTCACCCAGATTCGCGTTTACTTTATATATAGAGAGAGAGATTGATACTTCTTTTTTTTTTTTTTTCTTTTTTTTTGGATTGTTCAAAACAACGCAGATTTTGAATATTTTGTTTTACTTATAATAATAGTTTTTAATAGGCATTTATAAATAATTATTACTAAGTACGTGTAGTCTTTGCTAACCTAACAATGGCGCCAGGAAAAAAAAAACAAAAAAAAAAACAAAAGCAAAAACAAAACAAAACAAAACAAAACCATTGTTAACCATGATTTTTTTTTTTTTTCATTAATAGCAATTTCTACATTTAAGTTGGACCCACTTATTTCTTTTTTGGAATTTAGCATTTTGAGTTTTAGAGTTTTCTCAAGATGCTTATTTAGTGAGAGAGAAAATTCACTAATTGAACTGTAAAAGATTTTTTTTTTTAGTTTTTTTTTTTTTTTGGGTAACCACAGATAATACAAAAACATTCTCTTCTCTATTTCTTCCCCCAAGAAAAATCCCAAGTCAATGATTGGCCAAAGGTAAAATCTTATCTTGGTGCACCTTTCAATGCCATGGTGTAGCTCAAAACATATTACAAAACATTCTTTGACAAAGTGTCTTTAGATGTGAAAACAATTGGACGACAGAGGTCACTTCTAGCCTAAGAGGACCGGCAGTCCGAGAGTGGGGTGTTAAACATAAAATAAAATAAAATAACCGACCGCAGAAATTGATCAAACCACAACAAACCGAACCAAGCCGATCGATTTTTTACTTTTTATTGTTTGGTTGGTTTGAAAACTTTATTTACTATTGAAAAATAAAACATCCCTGTAAATAATGAACATCAACTGTATATTACACAAGATCACGGAGGGAGAGCTGAAAATTTCCTATTTCACTCATTTCACTCATCTAATTATTGTCTTAATCATCGGATGATGTTATGAGAAAAGATATTTTCACTCTTTATTATGGTTTTTTGAGTTGACTAATTATTTTCTTAACCTTTTGTTTGTCTAGCACTTTGTCTCTTAAATTAATATTTTAGGCACTAATCACCCTTAATTACTTTTTACTAACTTTTAAAATATCGCTTGATGGTGGTTGTATGCATAATCTAACGATAAAATCACACCTAACTTTACTAAAAAATACAGAGTTTGAATCCACTTATCCTAATAATTAAAAAATAAATAAATAAAATTTATTTGATGGCATTTCAAATTTTTAATTATCATTAATACCCCTAAATTTTACTGACCGATACTTTACCCTCACATGTTTTATCGTTATGTTTGTTATAAGGGATTGAATAGGGCTAAAACTTATTTCATAAATGAAATATTATAATTTTGAAATTTACTAAAAATAGTTATATGTGATTTGCAAAAGAAATTGTGACTTCACACCATTTATGATTCCCATCAGCAGCACAACTAGAGACAATATCCTACAATTTACTACAACCTTCGCCAAAAAACCAATAGCTTTCTCACAAAAAGCAAAAGACTAGTCAAATTGTATGCCTATTCCTACAACGTATATTATTTTTTTTACCACAATCAATATTCACGTTATGTGACAAACTTTCTTGTCGATGTGAGATCTAAAGAAACATAAATTTGTTACCCCTAAAATAACTTTTATCTATTGATTAACGACGGCCCTTCCATTGGACCTTTTCCACAAAGCCAAAATAATTTCCAAAGACTTCATTTCCTCCACCATTTCCTACATTCAAGATCAACTTCAAATTGATTTTAATCACAAGATGTTACCTAACAATTCAAATCTCGTTGTAGCTTTGATTTGAATCATATTATGTTATCTGACAATTCAAATTTCGTAGTAACTTCTCTCTCTCTCTATTAAGGAAGTAATTGTGGTTCTATGCCATTAGTTTTATTAATTGTTAATAGATTTTAGTTGTTGGTATTTCAACTCATTTAGAAAAATCAAAAAACAATTATTTTGTTTTAGATTTGTTTAGTGTTCCACATTATGTTTCAGTCGATGTTAGTACATCAGCATTATAGTCACGTGAAGAGCATATTTGAAGTTTGAATTAGTTACGGTTGTGAATTTATTTGAAGATAATTGCAGTCACATGAAGAGCAGATTTAATAATAATAAAATAATCCATAATTAAAAAATAATTAACAATTTGATTTGGTTTAATTAGAATTGATCGGTTTTCATGATTTAACTTTTTTTTTTTTTTTTTAACACTAAGGACCTTACTACATTTGAAACTTTAACATCCACAACTAAGAACAAAAACAAACATGCACTAGAACCCAAATCATTAAATACTTTCAACTTTCAACCAACGTTTTTGCAAGGAATAGTGACTCAAAGACGATGGATTTAAGGTGTTCGATTCTTCCCAAACTTTTTTTATGTAAAATCCTAGCTTGGTGGACCTTTTACTGCCAAGACATAGCTCAAAACAAAACACAAAAACATTCTTTCAACAAGTCTGTTGGATGTGAAAAAAATTGGACATCAGAGGTCACTTCCAATTTACGAGCACCGGTCGGAAAGTTGGGAGTTAAAAAAAAAAAAAAAAAAAAACCACAGAAATTGATCAAACCACAATAAACCGAGCCAAGCCAATCGATTTTTTACTTTTTATTGTTTGTTTAGTTCGAAAACTTTATTTACTATTGAAGAATCAAAAATCGCTAGAACTATTGAACACCAACTGTATATTAAACAAGATCAAGGTACAACAAACAGGTACTTTAGTAATCTTCTAACTTCTAAGCAAGCCAATCTACAGAGAAATAAAACAACAAATGCATATTGAAAAGCGTGCAATATCCGTTTCGAACCTCAATAGTACAAAGAAAGGGAGACGACTGAATTGAGCATAAGTCAATAAAAAAAAATCCAAAAGAGTAAGAAATAAAAAAGTGCATGGACTGTCATTCCTTGGGAATAAAAATCCGATCAAAATTACTCTTATTTTCGAAGAAATTCTAAAGAATGATGTAATATGTACCTATTGGTCAAGAGGCATCCACTCTAGTTCAATCACCATTTCTCCAGATTCCACGTTCTGAAGCTTGAGGGTCACCTCCTGCTTTACCTTCCCATCGATGATGTTAACGGTGCTGTCTTCTTTGAGGGCGTTGTCATGTGACTTCAACCACTTCCCGATCTGCATGTTCCCCAACATTCCTGCGTCTCCGAAAGCCATTGCAGATGTTATCAAGGGTTGAAGATCAATCTCTGCCTCTCCCATTATATCGTCAGCGGAAAAGGTGTCGTGATCAAATACCTTCTGCAACAAGGCAAATGTTGAAACCTTAATGAGAAAGCACAAAACCAATACAACGAATTTGAACTGTGTACGATAAAAGTTTCCATAACATAACTGGATTCAAAAGCACGAAAAGGAGATCGCCTGATTAATATTTATACTGGATGGACTAAAGTCATGTCAAACATTTTCGAAATAGATAAACAAAGAAAATTAAGATGTCTAATATCATCATTAATTCATCAGTAGTGTGAGAGATTTTTTTCGTTTTATTTCCCTCGAAAGAATTTTGGATATAAGAAAAATAATGAAAAGGCATGACATATATTAACAAGAAAAAAACAAAACAAAAAATTTATATTAAATCTAGCTTACCAGTTTTAGGGGTCCGAATTGCTGAGGAACGGACAGCATGAGTTCCTCATTCCAGACTGGATTCAAGTTGCTCTTCACTACAGTTGTCTGGACAGTCTACAGAACCAACGGCACTTAATCATTACCACACAATCATCACGATTTTTTATTTTAACGGTATGGGAACCATGGTTCCCACTTATTCAAGGGAGATGAAATCTACATCCCAAATATCTCGGTTGTGATTTATCATATTTCACCGTTAAAGCCAGGCTGCGGGAAACTTCTACAAATCTTCCTAACATTTTTCTGTCTTATTTTATATTTGTTTCATCTGACATGAACATCTCTCCCTTTTTGGATTTGTATGCGGAGCAAAAACCGACAACTAGAGCAACTTCAACCGTAATTAGCGCTTTAACATGTAGTTAACTTATTGCACTAAATAATATCAGTTCTCTTTTTTTACATGCAAATCAACACATAACACGAAGAATGATTATTATGACTAATGAAGAGAATGAAAAAAATCTCTTAAAAAATCAGAGCTGATCTTTATTGCTGATTATGAGGAGAGAAGAAAGGGAAAAAAGAGAACCAACCTGTTGACCTAGAGTCAAGACAACATAAGGATCACTTGAGAGCATATCTCTGATGGCTAAATTCACGCCTTTGACCACCTTTACCTTCAATAATCCAATGAACTCTACCATGCCTTCCTGTAACGACTTGCGACATCAGATCAGCTGGATGGAAGGTACTCATAAATATAATCATCAAATAGCCGAGAAGCTACCCAATGCTAATTAAGCCACTAATAACAAGTTAACAAACAGGTTATACCACAGTCAGTAAAGTACCATTTTAACTATCTACTTTGAAGAATTTTTGTGTCTAGACGAAAAATGAACAGTCTATTGCACAAATCTTAGAAGCGAAGTGCATGTGGACAAACGTCAAAGAATTGACATTTGACCATAGTCTTTGGACAGCTTAATCAAAAGGCTATAACAAACTTTACCATATTCTGAGAATTTGTACTTCGGAAGCTATCCATAATTTTTGTGGAAAAACTTGATTGGAGAGAGCTCTTTGAGGAAGGAATTGATGTAATCCGCAGGCTAGGTTTCAAAAATTCTTGAAGCTCATACTTAGACCTGCATCAAGTGACTGGCTCTAAAACTAAAGTAAACATAGAAAAGCTAGGTTCTAGGATTCTTAGACTAACCGGATAAATTTCGAACGCTCCTCGTGACTCGCATCTGGTCCAGGCTTCCTGAATCCTTCAGGGATGAAAGCCTCATAAATTGAGTTAGCAGAAGAATTTCCACCAACTTCAATCATTGAATCAATTTCATCATCGGACCATTCATCCAACGTCACAGACAAAACCTGAACAGTTCTAGTTCATAGAATTCTCAGCAAATATACCATGTTTTGAGCCTCACGTAAATTTTTTTTTTTTTTTAAATTATCTGCAGTAACCGTGCATAATATGTCTACACACACACACACATATACATATGATATAGTTTATATTTATATCTAGCATACTTAGGCTTTACCTTCGAAATATGCGTGCCAAGGCTTCTGTGCACGCCACAACATTTTAAGCATAAAAAAACTCCAATATTAGCTGACCTGAAAATGCAATCATATGTTCTTAACACCTTGTAAATCATGGCTAAGCAATTTCGATCATTTCAAACCATGTACACCCTTCCAACAATTTTATGTACAACATTGTCATTTACTAGCTCTCTAGACATGAAATTAGACAATCCCATAGAGTTAGAAAAACAATATCAGGGTATCAAGGTGATAGGACTTACGCCCATTTAGGATCCGGCGCACCACAGTCAGCACACAAGCGATTATCTTTCTGAAGCAATAAATCTTTCAATCTTCTTTTACCTGTAAAAGAAAAAGCATATCCGCAGTTCAGCACTTTTAATAATAAAATAATTTTCTTAGTTTTAAAACTTTTTTGGAAAAAAAATATTAAAGACAGTATATGTAATAAGATGTAACAATTCATCTTCCTAAAATCCAAAAAGCACCTAATGGTTGGCAAACACAGTAAGTAAGCAAAAGAATGTGATAGAAAATTGAAACTTCCAAAGTGATGTTTTCATGCAGTGCTAACGATTAATTAACTATCTCTGTAGCTCCAGAATGTTTCAATTTATGCTCCTGCCTGTTATTTGTATATACCAAAGAAAATGTAGTCTAGTGAGGCTTCTACAGAATATTTACTCATTGGTTGGGGAAATCTTGAACACAATTCCTACAGTGATGAATGTCAGCCAATTTAAATTCCTCGGAAGTTATACATATATGTTTTGATAAGTCCATTCACTATTTCTTGAAGCTCAATCTCTTTCCCGGATGAACCATTACCCAGAACAGATGAGCTTGCCTCACCCACGAGTAAATATTTCTTAACCAATGTTTAAGTCCTCAGAAACCTTAGAACATGGGCAGAAAAGAAAAGCCATTTGAAAAAAGAGAGAGAGGCATCGATCTTTTCATATTATAGATCGATCCTTTCTCCTTCACTCCTTCCCAATATCTGGTAAAATGTACTGCTAAAAACTCAACAGCAGAGAACACGTTTTGAACAGACCTCAACAAAAACAATGGCAAACCGATAAATGCATCAAACAAGCCATAGCAGGCGATGTAAACACCAACTCTTTCTTAACAACCGTGTTACGGTCTCTTTATGGCAAGGCCTCACAATTCTTTTGCTGCTTCTAATTATCATCCTTATCGGTTGATAACCGGAACTTGATCGTTCCACATGTTCATTCTCTGATCAAGTCAGTTTCTATTTCATATTCCTCCCTGCAAACTACCAGTCCATAACCTACGCCATAAAACACATACACATGGATGCAAAAGCCATTTTTTCTACATTTGAGAAATGAAATTTTAAACATGGTGCATGGTTAGCTTCTACAATGACCTTCAAGCGCCAACACGCGTCTCTACCAACGAATTGCGAGCACCAAAATGCTAATAAAAAAATCCAAATGACATAGAAAATTCTCAAACAGAGCAACAATGATACAATTTAAATTCTTAACTTGAAAGTATAGGAAGCATACCTGAAGATGGCCTTCCAAACTCAGATTGACGGTCACCCATTATGCAGCTCTTAATCCGCCAACATCCAACAATTGATATCTGGGTCAAATGACCAAAAGTATGAATTGAAAAACAATATCACCAAGAAAAATTAGAAGCTATGCCAAACAAGTACCAAAAAAAAAAGGGGGAGAGAAACATGAAAGTTTTACAATTGAACACAATATATCAACAAAGTCCCATTCAGAATATACCAACAAAGTCCACAACAATTAAACTAGAGAAATAGAGAGGAAAAATCTATATCAATCTATACCAAGCAAATTGCAACAAATTTAATCAAAACTTGGAATCAAAACTAGCTACCCAATAACAAAACAAAGCAATATCAATGGAAAAATCTGAAGCTGGGATAAAATTAAAAATAAAAATAAAATAAAAATAAAAAAAAATAACCAAACAGATATGTATGTGTGTGTGTGCGCGCGCGCGCGCGTGTTTGTATGTATTCATAATCTTGGTAACCTGAGATCAGAAATGGGAAAACCCAGATCAACCAAAACGAACCCGGCAATGTTGAGCATAAATTGTTGGCTTTTTTCTCAGGTCCCAGATGAAAGAAAATGAAATTATTTATTTCCCTTTCTTTTTTTTTTTTTTTTTTTTTTTGGGTTGTTTTACGAAGAAATCAAGCGAATTGAAAACTGGAATAATTCAAGAATGATGACGGAGGTCAGAATCAGAGATCTCAGACCCAATTTTCAACAGCCATTGACATAAGGAAAGGGAAGGAAAGGAAAGAAACATCAAACTGAATAAGGGAAGGAAAAAAAAAAGTTTGTAATAAGATTGAGCACCTGAAAGAAACATCAAACTGAATAATAACATTTTTTTTTTTTTTGGTAAAAATAAGATTGAGCACCTGAAAGAAGAACTGGAAAAATTTAAGGGAACGAAAAGAGAAATGATTCTTCCAAGGTGGTGATAGAATTGGATGGTGATCTAAAAATGTCTCTCTCTGTTATTATAGTTGATATCCTGAAAATGAAATGACAATGTCCCCTTTTGTACTTGCAGTTTTATTATGAAAAATTTACTTAAATAGTCCCTTAATTTTTTTAAAAATAATAATTTGATCTTTGTCTTTTTATTTTTTATTTTTATAGAAATGATATTAAATTTTTAAAATTTGATCATTATGATTCAATCCGTCCAAATTTATTAATTTGTGAAGGCAAACTTTTAAATTTTAAATTAGTCCTATTTAATCCCTTCTGTCAAAACTTTGGTTAAAAAAATATGATAAAATATAATTAAGTGCGGCTATAGGGCATTTTTCTGTTTCTTTTTAATATAAATTTTAACAAAAAGCAGTTCATTATGACAATTATCCCATTTTTCTATGTTTTTAGCCGAAACTTATAAGAGGTCACGTAGGACTTATTAAAAATCCATAAAATAAAATATGAGTTTTTAAAATTTAGAGAATAAAGTGAAAATAATCTTAAAGTTCAAAGATATAGACATGAATAATCCTCATTATTAGAACACTAAATATTACAAAGCTTCTCATATTCACAATTTGTAACTGGAAACTAAAGTGAAATTTTTTTTAATGGATTTAAAAACATGTGGGACGCATAACGCACGAGATTAAAATCATTAAAAAAAAATTACGCCTTAGTGATGGAAGTACAAAAATTATATTTATAATGAACTCCGAAGGAAGTTTTATGTAATTTTAATTTGTTGTTGGGGGTAAGTGAGAACATCGATATTCTTTGACGACAAATTTGAAATTAACCTAATGCATCATTTTTTAAAGTCAAAATTATATATGTGTTTTTATAACTAATATTGATTTTGATTATCTTGAAGTATTGTTTTCAAGGAAAAAGTTAATAATTATCATAATAATAATATAAGTCTAGAACGAATTAGTAGAAACCAGTTGTTCATATAGTATTTTTATTTAATGTAATCAGTATTTTGATTAAAAAAAATCAGCTCAATGTCTTTTTTTTTTTTTGGGGGGGGGGGGGGGGGGTGAAAAATCTACTCAGTGTTAATTGTAAGATTATGATGTAATTTGGGTATATTTTTTTCTTTATGAGAAAACGATATCTGTGTTATTATTTATTTTTATTTTTCTGGTCAGTGATATGAGTTTTACTTTGCACCCTTTTGTTTGGGAAATATTGTAAAATAGTTTTTTGGGGAAAAAAAATTTTACAGAAAAAAATAGAATTTTTGTAGAAAAAACATGTTTATTGTTAAAAAGTTTGAGTCTGAAATTGGCTGGAGGGGTCGCCCGTGTAAAACTATTTTATAGTATAAAAGAGTTTTTACGGTAATACCTTTTATTAGATATTATTGTATAAATTATTTTTTAATTATTGGATTGATTTTTTTAATTTTCATATGTTCATATTAAAAATCTATAACATATAATACAAATTGAAACTGTTCTAATTATAAATCAGATATTTAAAAAACAAATTCAACAACTAAAACAGATAATACAAAAGATAATTTCATATTTTAAAAACTCTTAGAGAGTAAGTAGCTTCTTTAATAGTTTCTTTTTCATTCTTGAGAATAAAAGTAGGATTAATTTCATCTATACTTCATGAATTTTAAAGTCATTCGCACTTTATTTTCTGAATTTTAAAAACTCTCATTTTATCCTTCAAACTTTGAATTAATCCCACTTCATCTCATTTGTTTAAAATTTCGGTTATAAACATATGGGGAAAAAAAAAAAAAGAGTTAAGTACGGTCTGTTTGTCTTTGTATGGCTTGTTTTTAATAGAAACACTAATAAATTGGGTTTAGTAAGATTAATTTTCTTCTTTTTCCACCTGTTCTTAACCAAAATTTCAATGAAATGGGTTAAGTGGGCTAAATCAAAATTCGGAAAATAAAATAAGAGTTTTTAATATTTTAAAAGCAAAATAAAAATGATTCTAAAATTTGAAAACATACACGACAATAACCTATAAAAATATTATAAAATATGAGGAGAATGGGTGGAATTATCATCTACCAGTACACTCCAAGGAAAGACATTATGGAAAGCCGTTACTACTTGCTTCAACTTTATACGATTAGACATAACGAAGCCATATGGACAAACTGACAATCACATAATTATTTAAAATAAAAATAACATGAAGAAGCTGTCAAACACAAACAAAAATAAATAATAAATAAATAAGTCAAACAAAAACACTTGACCCAGCCCTCATCTTACGTATTTGGTCCGTAAGTCCCATTATTATGTCCATTTTCACAACATTCCTCAAATAAGATTATTGTACATGTTTGATTAACATGACTTTTTATTGTTGTTTTCTGATTTACAATAAAAACAAAAAACAAAAAAAAATTTTAATTAACCTGTTATTATATTATATGAGAGACATAAAAGAGATAGAAATAAGAGGATGCAGGAGTCAAATCCGTATCTTACACGTCACCACAAGAGCAACAACGTTAAGGATCCTTATTTACAAAAGAAAAAGAAAAAGAAAAAGAAAAAGAAAAAAAAAAAAAAAAAAAAAGAGGAAGTCATATTCAATAAGGTAAAAAAAAAAAAAAAAAAAAGAAACAAACTGACACTCAAGTCTTTAGTTTCAAACAATAGTAAAAATTATATTTAAAAAAAAAAACAAGAAATCTGGCATTGGATGATCATCCATCTAGACAAAATTGAGTTCGGCCCTTAGTTGTGTTAGATCTTGATGGACGTGGTTAGATAAGCTCAAGCTCGCATAAAAACTGAGTTGAGCTCTTACGAAAAATGATCTCAAACTCAAATCAAAAGTATTTGGTTATACAAAAAGGAAGTCTATCAAAATCGAAAGGAAAATTGCCGAACTTTTGCCCTTGGGTAGTGCCTCTCTCTCCCCCTTGTGCTAGGGTTTAGTTGTGCATGCGCCTCTCTTGGGGTCAAAGTCTGGCGGCGGCATTCTGTTATCCCTGGGATTTTCAGCCCTAAAGACGAAACTCTAAGTTCCACGACGAAGGATCTAGAAGCATGCGTGGCCATGTGATCAACTGCTCTCATTTTGCTCGCCATTACTATGGAAATCGTTTTTACTTTTTTTTACTATGGCTAAATACCCTATAGTTTTGAAGAAATTTTCATAACCCCCTCTAAAAAGAAAAATTTTATTTTAATAATCAATAATTACTCATTAAATTGTTATTTGTCTCTAATAAACTGTTCTGTCTTTGGCATTCAAGGGTCAGTTCTCAATGTCGATAGTGGTTTTGTTGTGGTTTATGCCGATGTGCTGGTGCTCCGTCTGCTATGGTTCCGACTGTTTGTGACTATGTGTTTCCCCACCACTTTAGTGGCATGTGTTGGCTCTTCTCGTGTTACTACGGTTTCATTTCTGTATTATAGCGAATGGTTGTGTCAAATAAAAGCAATGTTGTTTCCACCTTCTAGTTTTTGTGATTGAAGGTGGTCTCCCCACTTTTCTAGTTAGTTTGTGGTCTACCATATCAATGTCCTGGTGGTGTTTTAGTTTTGTTGGACTTTTGTTTCTGCAGAGTTACTGATAGTTTCAGTACTATAGGTTACTAGCTTTCAATCGAGCAGAAAGAACTTTATGCATGTTCAAATATTGGTTTGTTGAGAAACTCCGCTATTGTCAGGTCTTAGTGGACGTCCTTCACCTCAATCTTTATCAGATTTAACTGATGAACTGGATATTAATTGAAAGTTTTGTCTTGTATATTACAAGGTTATTTGTATTAGTATTTATAAATTTGTTCAGTTAAATTTAATTTCTCCTTTAAGAAAGGGGGGGGGGGGGGCAGTCCGCATGAAGAATGCAACGATATTTTACACGGGAATGTAATCTTTTATTTTGATTTTGTTTTATTTTTTTTAATTGATAGCGGGAAAAAAAATAGTTTTATTTATATCATTGCATTGCAGTTTATTAGTTTTTTTATAAAATTACTCGTATATCAATAATTCATATTATAAATTGCAGATAATAAAATGGGGAGATGTCATAAGACTTTACAAATATAATTAATTCTTTAATATGGGTTGTTCACATGTAGAGTATATTAGTTAAAGGATATGTTTAAATTATTACTTCACAGTCGGTATGAAATTGGGCATTTGGTTTTGACAACATTATATTGTTGTCTATTTCCATGCGATTGAATAATTTTATCATGAATCATTGAAATTAGGCGAATATAAAATTGTGGCACTGTCATGTATTCGGAAAAAACGGTGGACTAGATCGTATTAGAATTGTAGTTATAATGATGTTAAAACAATTAAAATTTATAAATGACAGCCATTTATGAGATAACCTTAATCTTAAAATTTATTAATGATAGTCATATATGAGATAACCCTAATCTTGAGTGATTTATGTTTTTGTATATTGTATCTTTTTAAGTTCTCAATAAAGAAGATCAATTAAATAAACAATAATTCGGCACCTTGAAGATATTTGATTGAAGAACAATGTTTGTATTTTAATATGTCTTTGATTACACAATCATTTTAATATTAGGATTTGAATATTTCACTATTTGATAACAAGTCAAATCAAATGTAAATCTCAAATTTCATTTTGTTAAAAATCATACAATTATTTCTCTATCTTTGCATTAATTAAATGTTATCTTTAAAAAAAAAATTATATTTGAATGTAAATATTCAAGTAAACATTATAATATAATAAGTGATCCAAACAAATCCTAAACATTAAATATCCGAAAACGTAATTTATGACTTTTTAAAAGAAGAGTAAGAATATTCCAATGAGATTCTTTGCGTAAAAAAATAGTAGAAATATTGCTCCCATTTATTACTACTAAATTCCAACTTTGGTTGATTTCTAGATAATAATAATAATAATAATAATAATAATATAATAATAATAATAATAAAATAATAATAATTAACCATCAAATTTGAGTTCAATTTGTTTTCAACTTCATTCAAAATTTGTTAAAAAAACTTGAGGAATTCTCCAATGGCACACTTTTTTTGCCAACATCAATAGGGTAACATCCAACAATCATTATTTGATCTAAGTGAGGATGTATGTTTTCTTTAGCGCACTAAATTCTAATATAAATAATTCAAAAATATTATTTTAATAAAATTAAAAAACATTACCAAAAAAAAAAAAGAGTTGCTAAACCCAGATTTTGGTGACTGCCGCCCCCAAAACCCCGAATGATTACTACCGTTGATTTCAGGTGCGACGCTCATGACTGCCACCGGCAACCCATCCTCCTTAGTTGCATCACCGAGACCGACGGATCCAGAAAACCAATGGAAGATCGCGATCTCAGTGGAAAACTTCACACTCCCCGAAGGCTACCCAACACTCCTGGCGACAGCGAACCACCACGTGACCCCCCTCCCCAACAACCACCAACCAACAAAATACACCATTCCCACTCGGCGTCCAGATCCACTGACCAAATCCAATGGATCGTCTAGCCACAAGCCCAGTGTCGGATCTCCTCGCCGTTGAGCCCACTGTGGCGATCATCTAGCCGTGAGCTCACCATGCCGGATCTGGATGCCTTTCGCCATGGATCGCAACCTAGGCTGCCTCACAAGTTTGTTCCTCGCCATCGACCCTACCATGGCGATCGAGCAATCCTCACCTCCTTCAAGGATATATGCAACCCACGGTTCCGACGACCTTTTAAAAGCCCATTGACAACACCAGGGAGAAAAGAGGTGGGGCATTGAAGTTGGGGCAGCGCCATTGAGAGGGCATCAGAGTTATAGAAGATGAGGGTTAAAGGAGGACCCTTTTTTTTTTTACATTAGTTATTATCTTTAATGTATGTAGTTGGGCTTATAATAGATTTGGTATGCACATAACATCTCAGCTATTAAAAAACGATCCGGTGGTCAAAAATTTTTGACACCATCAATGGGGTTAAAAAAAAAAAGACCTATTGTAAATTCCCAAAAAAAAAAAAAAAAAAAAAGGATGAACTCCAACTTTATTGGGGCGTCGCAATTGACTTGCAAAATGATTATGACCAATCAACTTGAATAGGGGATGGACAGGTGAACATTTTTCTTTTCTTTTTTCCCTTCACCTCTTTTGTGTACGTTAGGGACACTTTTTTTTTTTTTTCTTTTTTGAAAAGACAGATTGTGTTAGAAGTAAAATAATACAAACATTATAATAACACAAATGATATAAGGTGATTCAAACATTCAACAATGATTAGATCCTCCAATAAAATCTAATGATACTCAACGAGAAACACTCAAAAAATGACACTAAATTTCGAGCACTAACAACATCTCAAAAATTGATGAAGGCTTCTAATGGACCGCAAATCAAATCTACACTACTTGGGTCATCTAGAGAAACTATCAAAGATATATAAAATTTTTTTAAGGAACTAGGTTAACTGGCAGTTTGGCACATATATACCAAAATTACGCACTTTTCTACCAAGAACAAGAAGGAAAAAAAAGGAAAAAAAATTGATAATAAAAGCTAAAATTTAAAAATCACACTTTTGCACGTTGAAATAGCAACATTAGTTTTTTTTTTTTTTTTAATAATAATTTCGATTTATATATAGGAGTCTACTAAAGTCGGTCAAAAATATTGAAATTTCAACTACGTGTCATGTCTTGCTTCGAGAACAATAAGGAATGGGTTGTAGATGTCCAGAAAGTGTTTGGTTGTCAGGATTTTTCTCTTTCGGAGAATGGTAAGCAGGGAGGGAGGAATCTACGGCCTGGAGGCTTAAGTCCCCTCAACTTTTGTTTTTCAAACGATGTTTGATGCACTATTTTATTTTAAATTAAAATAAATTTTTAATCTCAGTTTTTATTTTTATTTTTTTTAAAAGTTTTTTTGTTTGTTCTGAAAAAAAATTTTGTCTTTTTCTGAAAAGTCAACAAAAATTACTATTGAAACTTAAAATTTCCAACTTAAATTCATTCACCAAACAAATCCTTGTTTTTTGTTTCTTTTAATTCCATATAATATTGAATCACTTTTTTGTTTTTTTAATTGAAGCCCACCTAACAACAAAAATATTATCATAATAACTCATAATTACTAATTACATAGTAGTTTATCCTGATAAAAATGTTATGGCTTCGTCGTATTAGTAAGAGAAACCGGTTATAGGGGGTGGGTTTGTACTGTCTGGTGATGGCACGCAGCAAATAAGACCGTAATTACGGGAGTTGAAATTAATCTTAAGGGAGTTCAGAATTAATTTAGTGGCATTACTGTCTGAATTTTCGTATCCACGGTAACAAAAGTAGGGGATAGAGTTAGAAAACATCAATAGGTTGTGGCTTTAAAGTACTAAAACTATGTAACGCCAAAGAAGTTGCCACCCCAATTATAGGTACTGCCTATTGACCCCCTGATTTATCTAGCTTTTTATTTGCAAGAGTTTTAATATACTTTTAGGAAAAGCATATAAATGAAACGAATTTAAAAATCATTGCATTAAGATAATACAAAAAAATTAATACTAGATTAATATGACATAAAATTAAATTAAAATCAATTAAAATTTGTGTTATGTTAATTAAAAATGAAGAATTTATATCATGTTAGTCAAAAAATAAAAAATAAAAAATAAAAGTGATTATTTAGATAATTTTCTCTATACTATACCTTTATACTGAAATGGGGCAGAGGCTTCTGGTATTACCCAGGCACCTCCACGGTGAAAATCCATAGAAAAAATTCCCAAGTGTTGGGAACCCCCACAGGGCAAGTGCAATGCCCAAAGGGTTATATGTAAGAATGCTATAAATTTAACACCTTTTTATAGTAACGTCAATCATACCATTAAAGTTTCATAACACTAAAATTATCACTTTTAATGTTACAGTTAGTAAAATTATAAAGAGGTACTCAAAATATGACTATCTATCTAATTTAGGGTATTTAACATTGATGCCCCCAAACTTTTCACTTTTTGGCAACTTACCCCCCAAACTTCGAATTTTGACAATTTACCCTCTAAACTTGTTAAATTGTAGCAATGTACCCCCTATCAATTGATTTTTTTGTTAAATTGATTATGAAAAATGCATGTATGCCTCATGTGAAGATCAGAAAAACCCCTTTTTCAATTAAAAATTTTCAAATATAATACAAACCCTAATACAAATCTTCTAATTTCAAATCTTTAATTTAATGTAAAATTAACTAAAAGTGGTACATTGCAGCAATTTAGCAAGTTCAGAGGGTAAATTGTCAAAATTAAAAATTTAGGGAATAAGTTGTCAAAGGATAATAAATTTAGAGGTCATCAGTGCTAAATACCCCCACCTAATTTAATATTCTAAGTCTAGGGACCACCCATCAGACAAGTGCCTCGGACAAAAAAATATTTGAAGTCTCGGACCACCCACCGGCAAGTAAGACACCAAAAAAACAATATCAGTCTCGGACCACCCAGCGGGCAATTTGCCCAAGCTTCGACGCAACAAGGCATCCAATAAATTCCAAGTGTTCAGACACCACCTCCGGGTATTACCGCCGACAACAACGACAACAAAAATAAATTAAAAGATTCAAAAGCGGTCATACACCACCATAGGATAGGAACTTATTTTGGCCGACATTGAGGCCTTATGTAAACCACAAAATTACAATGAAAATCTGATCATAATCATTATAAAGAAGTACTCAAAATATGACTAGTGAGTTGTTACTCTGACAAAACCACTAACGGCTAACTTCTCAAAAAAAACATGTTAACTTAGAGGTAGCTGACTGGACAAAACTTAGAGGTAACTGGCTGGACAGCATATGCCTATTACCCCATTTTTGGCTTGCCCTTACATCATCCATCTCAACCGTTCAAATGATAATGAATGGCAATGGCCAAGATCAAAGTGAAGTTCTGATTCTCCAAAAGTGGGGTGGAGGAACCAAGCACAATTTTATATATATATATATATATATATATATATATATCTACAAGTTATATTCCTCAAGTTTCAGCATCAATTCAACCGTATTGATTTGATTCACTTACAGAAGAAGTGGTGCTTCGTTGGGAGAGCAACCACTTCATCATCATAGAACCAGTCTTGGTATATTCGGATCATATACTCATTTGTTATTGTATTTTAATATAATGGAATATGCATTTGATTTCTCACAAACTATATTTCAATATTTATCTATTTTTTTTTCTATATACTTTTATCAATCACATCACATAAACACATACTTTCTTTCACATTAATGCACATTAAAATAATTGTTTAAATATAAATAATTTAAGCGCACATTTCATTTAAATATAATAGTTAATGAGAACAATATATTTATTTATTAGAATATAATATTAAGTAAATGTACGATACAAACGAATTATTATTCCCTTTTTATCGGAGGAAATTCGTCGGTAATCATGGATAACGATATGGCTTGCATTAGTCCTTAAGTTTCAACTTTGTAATAATATTGAAAATGACTCCACTTCCCCATATGTACTCCCCCAAATAAGAAGACCAACCTAAGCAACCCATTTCCCTCAGAACCACACACCAAAATAATAATGATTATAATATTTATTATAAAATCAATGGTCCACGGTTTCATATGCAATGCAAAACTGTAGTAGAAACGCAATTAAGACACATATAACGGTGGAGACTCTATGTTTTGACGAATTTTCTACATTGTGATCCCAATGATTTAAAACGGATGTCCATTACATAGAGACAAATTAAGACATCATTTCTCATTGACTTTTTCCCCCTTGCAAAACATGTTTCTCATAATATGCATAATACCCCGTAAACTTTAAAACCTCTTACTTAACTTCTTAAGTTCGATATTGGTCTCAGGGTTAATTTTATAAATAGTCCCTAAATTATAGGCCTTGTTCATCTTGACTCTTGATTTTTTTTTTTTTTAATTTTACACATCACACTCCCCTGAATTTATATTGTTACACCAATGAACCCTCTCTTAATATTCTGTAAAACAATAATAATAATAAATAAATAGGTTAAACAAGTTATGATTACATGAGCTTTATTTATAAATAATGTCGTAATTAAATAGATTTTAAAGGGAAAATGTACCTCAATCAGAGATATTTTGAAATTAAAATATACTTTAATATAAGATAAATAGCTTAAATTGTACTTTAATCAAATATATAGAGCAAAGGTACACTTTATCTTTAATAAATATTTAACTATGATTTTAACCACAATTAAAACTCACATGATCTAAACGTGTTCAATTTCTATTCAGTTTTTGACAGAATACTAATATGGGGGTTGTTTTCGTCATAGTAGAAAAGTTAAAGATAGTGTGACTTGTAAACTAAGCTTGCGTTTGGTTCACCGTTGGAAATAAAATTTATAAGTTGTAGTTAATTAACTTTTCAAAAACTAGTTATAATTTTCCTTGACCTTTCAGAAAAAGAAAAAAAGTTATATGAAAAAATACAGTATAGTTGGAGTTGAGTTAAAATGTTAAACAAAGCATAAAAGTTAATGACCAACTTGAAACTAAGAGTACAATTTAAGAGCTATTTGGCAAAATAATCCTTAGTATTTTACTTTAAACCATTCCATAAGAATTTCTATCAAAAATAAAAGAAAAAGGCGGAAAATTAATCTCACTTCACCCCTTATCTTAGAATTTTTATTAAAATAACACCACATGATATTATTTAATCCCCTCTTTTCTAACATGTTTCTAACTATAATTCCAACGGAGGAGGCAAATTTTTAAAACTAAGAGCGCAAAGTAGAAATGACGCTAAAGTTGAGGAACTCCTAATTTCTTCAAAGAGTTTTTAGTAAAAAAAGATTTTAAAATTAAAGTTTATTAAAAGAAACTTTAATTATGAAACAAAGTTACATATATAAATAAATAAATAAATAAAAAGTCAATACAAATATTTGTTCACTAGGGAGAACCATAAATAGCCCAACGCCATACACAAAGCCCCCCATTTGGAACAACAGTTAAGAGACATAATTTTACAATCTCAAGAACTCCAAATCTATATCTCACTTTTTCTCTTTTCTATTTTCAAAAAACTCAGATCTTAAAAGTTCATAACTTTCTTATTTCAAGTTAAAATGTTTTTTTTTTTTTTTTTTTCCCAAACTGCACAGAAATAATGAGAGAAACAAAACATAAATCCATATTGTTTTTTTTTTTTTTTCCGATCACATTTCAAAATTTTACACAGTTTCCTATATCACAATTCATTTTCAATTCACATTTCAACCAAACACATTTTAATTTCAATCTACAAACTCCAACTTTAACCATTATTCCAAACAGGCCCTAACAAAAAGAAAGTATCTGCATACAAGAATAAGTTATTATAATAGAAATGTCCTATAATTTTTCAATTCAAACATCATTTATAGATGCATCATCAATCTCTGAAATTTTCATCCAAATCAAAGCAAGCAATAAGATTATACAAAATTCGAGAACAGAAATCGTTATAACACCCTCAACCAAAATGGTGACAAAAATTCATTTTTCGCCAAATAATTTAGAAGGGAAGGAAAAGAAAATGGATGTAGAGAGCTTCACTGCAAAAGGCAAGTTTCGTGTAACAACTAGCTGCATCTCAGACCTCAAGATTAGAAAATCCATAGGCAGATGAAACGTTTACCGAATCAATGAAAGTAGCATTAGCTCTCTAGGCTAAGCTCACTTTCATCCTGTAAATCCTCTGGAGTGGTGGTCTCGGGAAAGAACTCACCGTCTGGATACATCTTGTGGAAACTCTATCAAAAACAAGCACAAGAAATGAGATATGAAGAATAATGTGCACAAAGAATTACACTATTCCTTCATAAAACAGTACCTCCATAGTTGCATCTAATAAATCATTGTAGTTAAGATTTCCATCCGGCATGGGAGTGGAGCTGAGATGTCCAGGTTCACACTGAATATAACGTAAAAATCCTTAACATGAGATGGGACGGCATATTACCAGGAAGTACATATAAATAATGCGGAGAAGTAACAATGAGAAGCATACCATAGTCAGCTCCTGAATATACATGGCACTCCAAAGTAGAGTAGGTTTCACTTCTGCATTTTCAGACTCTGGGATCTTGAGAAGAGCATTCATAGCTGCACGTAGTAAGTTTTTTCCTTGTTTTGCATCATCGCATAATGCCGAAAAGTACAATACGAACCTGAAGAATAGCCGTTAAACAGTATCAAACCTCACATATTCCTTTTAAAGAGTGAGTGGTGCGTGTCAGTTTATCTATCGGGCTTAGCTATCAATGCTAGTTTAAAAGATGGAACTAATATCATAACTAAATTTCCATATCAATGTCTGAAAGAGACTTCAAATGCCATCTAGTTTTTAGTAGTTTTGGAGATCCAATTCAAAAGCTACTAAGGCGGAGGTAGTGTTTGTAGATTTCCCACCGTGGGAAGTAACATGCAAATACGACACTTTCTTCAAAATAGGATTCCCAATGAGACAATCTTCTTACAAATAGAGAAAAATCTCATCATGCATAAACTCTTTTTCATTCTTTTCTTGTATGTTAAGAGAAAGGGTTTGAATCCATGCAAACAAGTACTTATATGCAAAAACAGTACTTTCACTAGAAAAATCCATATGCGGAAGATCTTCTAATCGCCATTCAGAAATATTATATTTTGGAAAATCTTGACAAAAGCTAAAAGAGTTATGTCATACTCTTCAGGAGACGGATAAAATAACAATAATTATGGTTATGAATCAAAACTAACATGATTTCCTTGTAATCCACTATTTCCGAAATATAGAGCCACAGGGACATGACAAATGCTAAAACCAAGCACAGGCGAAAAAAATGAAATGACATAATTATGTGCCATTAATGAAAAGGAATATTGACTTCTTAGAAACTAATGTCCCTTACATGGCCGAAGGACAAATTGCCAAGCCACCCCCAATCTGCAGAGCTCGAATTGACGTATTCTGCTCAGGATATAAAGCTAGAGAAAATAAGAAATCAATTTTGTCACTTATTTGTTCAGAGTCCATTGAGAAGGTACAGAACTGAAAGGCAAACTTACAACGAGGAGGGTATACAACGAGAAAATTAGATATGCCCGGTTTCAAGGAACTTGTGATGATACAAATCCCCCTAGCCACCTTCCCTCTAACATTTCCCACACTTCCTCTGAGATGAGCTAGTGGAGATGGAACCGTGAAGGTTGGATCCAGAACAAGCTGATCGCTGAACAAATCCTGACTTGAAGCTAATCTCACACCGATATATCTCTCACTTTCCTGCAAAAAAACAGAATCCCAGATGAATATGAATCCATTTGCACGTCATGAGAAACAAAAGTTTTGTTTTTCTTGATACTAGACAGGCATATGTAGTGTACAATACAGAATCATGTCTGTTATCTGTACCTTGTCCATAAGCAAAGAAATCACTGGCATTCTCAAAACCTGTGTGACAATAATTTCAACATTAGTAAGCATGCACAGCGGAACAATGGTGGAAAGGAAAAATATTTTGCTTATATATTCCTTTCCGCTTACAAGAGAAAGAATGGAAATAAAAGTAACTTTCAGATAACAATATATGAAGGTAATGATGCAAACAGTAATGAAAGTAAATTCCAAGTTTTTCCATATAAATACATCAAATAATTTAGGAGAAGACATAAGACAAGGATATAACCAGAGAGGCATAAAAGTTAAATAAGGGTACAAACATATGGAGAAATTAGACATACATCGTCAAACATAAGGCACAAGTAACAAGCAGTGGAAGTTCCGTACAACAGAAAAAAAATATAGATTCCCACCACTAGAACTTACGTGAATGCAACCTTTGACGGCAGCACGACGGCAAAAGGCCTGAGATAATTCCCCATGCCCGTAAACAGGATAAATCAAAGCCCCAGATGCATTCGGAAACCTAGAAGAACATGCAAAACAAAATTGAAAAAACAATAGTGATGCTACTAGATTTTCTCAATAAATTGAAGTCCCCTACATCAGAACAACATGCAGCTATGTTTGCATCTAAAACTGTCATTAAGCAGTCTGCAACTTTCGTTGCCTCCAATTCATCTCTTAAGAAAAACAAACAAATAGCTACTTATACAATGTAAGGAAAAACGAAATTAAAAAGAGTAATAACTTGTCCTGTATGGAGTTTAAAAACAATATTATGACTATTTAAGTAAACAGCGGAAAGGTTATGAACATTAACCTGCCAACTGATTTGCTGTAGAGAGCCAAACGATCTATCCCATCTTTTGTTTTAAGGACATCTTTGCAAATCTCCAAGTCGTTTTGATCATAATCCGCCATAGCTATAGCATACAGAATAATCCTGAACACAGAAAGGGAAATCATACGTTACGTGCATATGTATTTATATAAAGAAATCTCACTAACAGATAGAGAAAGGCAGAAAGATCTGTACGATTTAATCTTGGGTGGTAATCGCATTTTCTTCAAGAATTCAACGAAAGGACTCTCCAAATCCTCCTCTGAAACCCTTGAATTCTGACTACCTTCATTACCGTTATCTTGATCAGAAGAAGCCTCCAAGTGCTGTTGAACGAGCTTGAAGAACCTCATCAGCTGGTTCTTCTCTGTAAGAGCAAGGGTTTTGTCCTTAAATATCGCTGCCCGAGAGTCAGGAACATTCCATAGTTTCCCATTCTCGTCACACACAAAACTAGCATCAATGCTCTTAAACTCTAAATACTGGCCCACACCCGATTTCACAATTAGATCGATGGCTTTGTCTGCACAGAAGAACACCCTAGGCCCGCCAAGGTCGATGCTGAAACTTCTGGAGTGTTCTGTTAAGGTCTCGGGGGCATAGGAGGAAATCTCAATGTCGAGGTATAGAGGACGGGGAGTGAGAACTAGTGTGGAGTATTCCATGGCATTGCTATCAGCCGTGGTTGAGGATCCAGTAGAATGGGAATTAAGGAAAGAGGTTAGCTCGGATATGGATAGAGAAGCAAAGTGGCTTCCATAAAAGGGGTTGGGGTCAAGGTGGACGACAGTTTTCCCAGCAACAGAGGCAGCAGCAGCGATCAAGGATTCAGGAAGGCCTGTGCCAATGATGATGAGGTCAAATGTGTTGGGCTCGATTGGAGGATATGAAGAGGCTTCACTCATGACGGAAACAATGTAGAAATGAAATGATAGAAAGGTCTGCAGATCAACGATACCGATGATCAGAAGGATACATAACTTGTAATCTGCTTCAAGGGATTTATGAATGATGACCCTTGTACTCAAAGCAAGCTAATATATAAATATATATACACTCATACACAATAAAACATACACATTATTTTTAGGCTCTAGTCTAACCAAGATCAAAACGAAAAGAAAGACATTAGTTTCAGAGTTGTCTTCCCTATCAAAGTACAATATATTGGAAAGAAAATGCAAATTATAGTGTACATATTTAGTAAAATATATAGGGAAAAAGCATCAACAGAGTCTCAGCCCAATTTCTTTTATTAAAAAAAAAAAAACAAAAACAAAAAACGAAAAACAACCATTTCAACACTGTCACACACCCATAAACCGACAATTGAATCATTGTATAAATATATACATATATATGCTACGGTAGTTTTGAAGGGAAAAAACGAAATTTTCAGCGCTTTTAAACAAGCCCCGAACTAGCAAACAGAAAAAGGGAAAAGAAATTCATAGTTGGTTTACTTACCAAAATCCCGCGAAACCCTTCCTTTTCCACCACAAAATATTTTTAGTTTGCTCGAATTTCTTCTTCCCAGCAAAATGCCACCCAAAAAATAAATAAATAAATAAATAATTAGAAATCCTTGCCTTGAAGAGCTTCCCTCTGCCCTCCTCAACAATGGCGTCCTTTACGTGGCGAAGAAGAATGGTGAATGGTGGACTGTCTGTCGGAGCATCCCCGTTTTAGTGAAGGTTAATTTTGTCATTTAATTGTTAAAAGCACAAGTTTTTTTTTTCAAGAATTTATGAATTATAAAATTAAAATTAGATCATGAAAATGACGAAACTAACATTCACTAAGCCAATTACAATTCAATTTTTAACAATGTCTTAACCTGCATTTGATGTATAAGTTTAAAATAAAAATTTTAAATTAGAATTAGTTGAATTTTTAAAAAACTAATTTAATTTTTATTGATTTTTTTAGGCGAAAAAAAAAAACCAAAAACTGAAAATCAAAACTTTAGTTTTGAATCTAAAAGTCAAACCAACCCTTAAAAAGAAGGACAATGATAGATAAATTATAACTTTTATAATTGATTTTTTTTACGTTTTAAAACTCGATATTGAGGATCAAAAATAAAATTAATCCTAAAGAAAATGCATAAAAATGCACCACCTGAGTCCAATCACTTAGTAAGTAACAACCGAGTTTTGCAGCATTGAAATGCATTGTGTGAATTGGTAAGGGCAAAACAGTCTTTTCACTTGATTTTGGATACGATCTTTTTCTGACATTGGGGAAATTTTTTTTATTTTCTTTTAAATGTTACCGATGAAAAAATCTTAAGATTTCATTCGATATTTCAAATCAACTCTAACTAAATTGTACTATTTTTTTATTTATTTTTTTTAATGAAAAATCAATAAAAATTATAATTATTTTTTAAAAAGTTAATTGCTTCCAATTTAAATTTTCATCTCCAACCGATCAAAAGCAAGCTAAAGAAGTTTTTATTTTTTCCCGATGAAAGATGTTTGTTGCCTTTTTCATCAATACATGGTGGAAACATAAGATTTTAGCCATTTTGGCCTATGCAGTGAAGACTTTTTTTTCTATTTATCTTTTTTTTTTTTTTCAATAATCTTTTTATCTATTTAATGGTATTTTAAAATTTGGGTCGATTTGGCACTGATTGATCAACAGGAAAAATAACATAGAAACTGAACAGACGATTTCCGTTCCCTTCTATTCATCCGGCTGTTAAAAACTGGATAGAAAAAGAAATGGCTTCTTTTTTTTCCCCTTGGTAAACCAGTCATGGTACTCATGGGCATCTTTGTGTCAAAAATCTTAACAATCAAATAGATAAATTGACTAATTTGATATATTTTGATAAAGTACCGACAAATTTTAACATTTAAAAAGTAGATTTGATCTATAATTGGAAAACTAAAAATGATATTAACACATCAACAATACAAGCTTGTTTCACATAATTTCTTGAAAACTGCTTTGTGATTGTATGAGTTCGAAAGCTACACTTCAAAAATATTTGAATGATCTATCATAAAAATTTTTAGTCTACATAAGGACTTCCTATCAAAGCTGAAAAAAAATATGACTTTCAAAAAAGACTTTTCTAAATAGACTTTCAAACTTATATTTAATTTAAGTTGGATATGATAAACATTATTTAGATATTTTTATTACTTAATAGAAAATTTCGAAATCATTTTTATCTTCAAAAACTCTTTAAAATTATAGTTTTCAGACACCATAATTTTTATTTCTCTTCCTCTACCAAACGGGCCCGAAGCAGTGGTAATACAGGTGCAATACTCATAATGGTCAATTTAAATCCAGTTTCTTATTTTGTCTCATCCTTGAGAATGTTCTTTCTTGTTTATTCAGCAATTCAAGATTGAATTCCAAGTCCCAACACTACCTCTAGTTACCCATATTTCTGATCAAAAGGGGAATGAGAAGAGAAAGAACACAGCTGGGTAGTCCTAAATAGCAAGAGAAACATTGAATGGGGTTCACAAAATACGTGCGACATCAATACACTTCGACATGCCATTGTTTGTTCTTCTTGAGTTGTGCGAGTTTCTCTTCCCATTTCTCGCCTCTCTCGTCCGCGACCCTCTTGAGGGTGTCTTGGATTCCGGGCATCATTCCCTTCAGCCCACAGAAGTATATGTGAGCTCCGTCGTCCAAGAGTTTGAAGATTTCATCACTGTACTCTTCAATCTTGTCCTGGACATACATCTTGCCACCGCTCTTGTTCTTTTGTTCTCTGCTGAGTGCTCGGTCATACCGGAAGTTGTCTGGGTAGTCCTTGAGATACTTGGAGAATTCGTCGTCGTAGAGGAGACTGTCGGTGTTAGCCACCCCAAGGAATAGCCAAGCAAGACCACCAAACTTGAATGTTGGAACGGACTCCATGAACATGCGGCGTAAATAGCCTCTATATGGAGCGACACCAGTGCCGGTAGCAATCATTATGTGAGTGGCATTTGGGTTATCTTCCGGCAGAAGCATTATCTTGCCAGAGGGTCCTGCGATCAAAGATAATCAAAGATACAGCGTGAGCATAGATTGTCCAGAATGGTGTCAACTCTATCAACCAAAACAATAAACGGGAGGAGATAAGCTTATAATTATACAATTATATGAAATAAAATCTTATGAATCAAGTTCAACAAACATAACATCTTTCAATAGACATAGCCTAGCTATAATTCCACATTTGACTTCACCATAACGTGAGGAGTTCAAATCTCCCATCCCTAAATTAATAAAATAAATAAATAAAATAAAAAGAAAAAAACCTATCATCTTTCATCTGCCACTCAAAGGGTGGAGGCAACTATAAACCGCCTTTCAGCCATTGATTTAACGTATCTTGACCAAGTGGAAAACAAAGCAAAACAGAACAAAGTATACGTATAGGACCAGATCAAACTTGTTTCCTACAGGCAACCGGGACATAATCTGGAATGGAAAGTATTATTTTTCACCACTCTCCATATGCTTTATGGCCTTCCAGGCCTTTAAACTAGCCCTACTCATTTTATGGGAGTATCCTTAGAAGTCTGATTTTGACATATACCCATAATATCCCAAAAACTGATTAGTGCTTCTTAAACAAAAAGAAAAGGCACCATTTTTGCATCTCAGAGTACCAACAACGCACCTTCTTAAAGTGTACCGTTTAATTAAAAGCTTCCGTTTGGCTCTCCATTTCAAACCTAAAGATTTCATCTTAGTTTTTGTCTTTTTCTGAAGGTTGAAAAAAATTATAACTAGTTTTAAAAAAGTCAACCAACTTCAACCTAAAAATTCCATTCCAAACCAGTATACCAGACGCAAGCTTAAGTCTTCACTAACTACCGGGTCATTAGATTACGTTGTTAATTCTCAAGGAAAAACCACATTCAAACATTTATAAAGTACTAGTTATAATACCCTGTTGATTAGTGAAAATTATATGCAAGTCAAGGAATTTCCCAAAATTATTCCGAAGGCTGAAAAGACTAGTTCCAAAGGCGAGGACACATAAAGTATTTCAAATGCAGAAGCAAAAGATGTTAACGGTTGACACTCTCACCATGCAAGAAGAGTCTTACCCGTGATTTTAACTTTATCTCCAGGCTTCGAGTCGCACAAATAGTTGCTGCATACACCATTCTTCAAAGGATCCTCTTTCCCTGTCTCGGGGTCATAATAAACAGCGCGGCGCACGCACAAGCTGGCCGTCTTGCCATCAAAAAAATCCCCATACCTGGTGGATGCAATTGAATAAAGACGAACATTGTGTGGGCTTCCAGGTTTCTTTGGGTTCTCACCCTGCAATGCAAAGGAGTGATAAATGAGGCCCTTACGTTGTGAAACTCTCGTTCAAGTATAAAGTAAGCATGTTAATAACATAGTCAAAAAAATTCTGAAAAAGAGGGATAAGATCAGACCCAGCATTTATGTGATTCACCAATAAAATTATAAGGCCAAGAAAATATAGAAAGTGAGCTTAGCAGTGTTAACGTAATGTATCTAAATCATAATTTGTTTGCAAAGGATAGAAAATGAAGATCACATATCTTAATAATGTCTTAACACTCGGAAACTTACCGGGGGAATTACCCCATAACTTTGTCCTTCCCAGTAAGGAACGTTGCCACCGTGATCAATCACAATATGGCAAGTCTCTCCAGGGGCATTTGGGCCCACAAGCCTCTCAACAGAAACGATGGTTGCTGTATAAGGTTCCTTGGGCTTGTATATATTCAACGGGGGCTCCTTGCCATCTTCAAGCACTAAAGGCGAAACAGAAACCTTAGGTGTGGATGCTTGTTGCACTGACATGCATAATATTTGACAATCTCTTGACCGTCCATTCTTTGTCTTGAAGTTAAAAGACAAGGTAGGCGCCGCCCATAATTTATCAGAGAAGTTTACATTATTAGTCTGCAAGGAAATCAAAAGCAGCTTCGTGTTAACTATGCACATCACAGGTCAAGTTCAATTGTATTTTACTATGATTTAAACCTGAATCGCTATGATAAACAAATATCAACACAACTGGGTATGAGGAATACGATACAGAATATCGCAGGGAATACTGTAAGCAATAAAACAAGTAGGTGCAATATTGTGGGGGGGGAGAGTGGGAGTGCAGAAATCAGCTAATATGGCATAAAATAAGTCCTTTTTTTTCATTGTTGGAGTTGAAGGAAGAGGGATAAGCTCTGAGAGCAAATAAGACTGAAAATAACATAGACATACAGATACGCAATCGAATATCGACTGACCTGAATCCCTATGATAATCAAATATCTACACAACTAGGCTTGAGGATTAAGGTAAAGCATATCGCAAGGAATATTGTAAGGAAGAAAACAAAAAAAAAAAAAAAAAAGATTTATTTTATAAGAATTTAGCTTTTCTTTCATCAGAGAAGTTTACATTATTATTAGTCTGCAAGAAATCAAAAGAAGCTCCATGCGAAACCATGTTAACTATGCACATCACAGGTCAGATTCAATTCAATTTCACTATGATTTAAACTATGATAACCAAATATCGACAGACACGGTATCAAGAAGGCACAATATATCTTTTTTTCTTTTTTCCATTATTTGGAGTTGGTGGAAGAAGGATCAAGCTTTGAGAGCAAACAAGACTGAAAATAATACAGATATACAAGAATATATTAACCAACCACTTAATGCACTTGCTCCCAGAGAAAGCATGCATTTTGATCGCAATGTCTCTATCTTTAAATACCAATTTCAGATTACTAAAACCCTTCAACAAAAATGAAATTGTAAGAAGAAACTGTAAGCTGGCTGGCCAAAAGAACAAACTAGAATTCCAAAGCCCAAGATATTTCTAGGGAACTTCATCAAAAGAGATTTTAAAAAAAAAATCTAAACAAACAAGAAAGAGCATATATTATGAGACCAATGGAGATTTTATCTTAAGAAACCCATATCAGATTTCTAAAACACTTGAACAAAAACCGTATTTGCTAAAATGGGTAACGAAAAAAAGTCAAACCCAGAACCAGAAATTCAAAAAGGACAACCCAACGAACCTTGAACACAGATCTTCTGAGGGAGCAATCACTTCCGACGGGAACAGTAACGGGAACCTGAAAACAAAGTCAAAACATGCAAACCCATCAAACAAAGAGGAAAAAGAGAAGGAAAAATTCAACTTTCTTGGGAACCAAACAGAGCTGGCAAAAGAAAGAGAGCGAACCTGACACAGAGTGGAGTGAGCAGCCATGATTGAGATCGAGACAGAAGAAAAAATGGGTAATATAGATATATATAAGAGGAGTTTGATCGAAGTTGGGTGAACCTTTGGAGAGTTGCAAGGGACGGACTTTTGTTTTTGCTAGTAGTTGTCTTTCTGTTGCCTTATGGGTGGCTGCTTTGCCTTGCTTTGGACAGCACTGCAAATTTGACCCAGTTTAATTTAACAATTTTTTTTAATAATTTAAATAGTTTTTAAATTCTTTTAAAAATAACGATTCGATCTCTATTCTTTTTTATCAATGAAAGACCATGAATTCTTAAAATATTAACTAATATAGTTATTTTGTCCAAAACCATTAAGATTTTAACGGAATAAGACTTAATTTATGAGGGTATTTTAGTAATTCAATAATAATTACTTTAAAACTCAAATCAACGTCGAGGGAAAGAGTCTCAACGGAGAAGAAGGTTATGGGGGGGGGGGGGGGGGTTGGGCAAACTCAGATGGCGGCGACAGGGGGATCCAAAACTCAAATGTGTAGGGGAGGATCCGAAACCTTAATCACAGCGGCCATGGGGGGATCTGAATCCAGATCGCAGCCCCAACAGGGGGCGATCGAAGCCAGATCGCGACACCAGCAGGGGGTGGTTGAGCCCAGATCACACGAGAGGAGGATCACGCGGTGGGGGAGGGGGGAAGGAGGGAGACAGCCTTCGACTTCGATTCTAGGTCGATGTTAGATCCATGGGCGAGGGGTGGGGGGAGGGAGGGGAGAGGGAGAAAGAGAGGAATGCTCCTCTTTTTTTTTTTTTTTTAATATTATTATATGAATAATGATATTTCCATCTTTTTATGGATATTTTCCATCAAAAAGCACAAATCGCGCTTTTCAAATAATCATTCCTTGAGTTTTTTAAACAAAACCAAATGGAAAAGTCTGGAATGGCAAAAAAAAAAGAATTTAAGGTTATTTTGGCCCAAAAAAAAAAAAAGAACAGAAAGCAAACCGTCACCTGTGAAAGAGTTCATGAACTCTTTAGACCAATTACTCCCTTTTTTTTTTCCCCCTAAACATGTCAAATGACTAAAAACTCATTTGTTTCAAGTTTTAGCATGTGTTGCACGGATTTGAATGAATGGAGCTAATAAGTGTAAAAACTTAAAATGTGTTCTACAAAAAATATATTTCAATATGATACTTGTTTTGAATATCTCAAAATTCTATGCAATTTAAAAAATATATATATATCTCATTTGGACTTGTATATATAAAGGTATAGACTTTTAAAGTTTGAGTTGCAAAGTAATAATAGTAAATTATGAATAGTTGAAACTAGAAAAAAAACAAAAACAAAAACAAAAACAAAAGCAAAAACAAAAAAACAATTTCATTTGAATGCAATGGTGCACCAAACACTTGCTAAATAAAATAAACAAAACAAAACAAAATACAAGAGTCCATTTAAGACTCTGAGAACATTTTCGATCTGATTTTGTTATGGATATTAAATAGAAATGATTTTGAGATATTTTGTTTGATTGTATTTCTAGAGAAATTGGTTTGAGTACAAGAAAAAGTTTACACACTCAACAAATATTTTTAGAAACATACCCAAACATAATTTTATTTTTGTTTGTGCTCAAATTACTTTCTCTAGTCCCTTCCAAAAAAAAAAAAAACAATAACAAAAACAAAAAACCAATTTCTCTAGAAATACAATCAAACACAATTTTGAAAAATATCTTAAAATCATTTCTAAAACATTCTCATTTATATTTCAAATCAAAAACAAAATCACTCCAACAAAGCTCCTAAACGGGCCCTAAAATTGTGTTTAGGTATGTTTTTGAAAATATATATTAAATGTGTAAGTTTTAGAAAATGAAAACGGAAATGAGAAAACAACTTTATTTGATTTTCAAATTCCTTAAAAAAAATCGACTTTTGTTTTCGTTTCTGTTTTCTGACTTTGTGTAAAACAAAGTTATTTCAAAATCATTTTCAAAATAATCTTATTGGAAACCATGATATTCCTTTTCAAAATGTTTTTGTAAACAATACCAAACCAAACACAACTCTCTCTCTCTCCCCGAAAGCTATTCCTTCCCAAACTATATCAACACTGTGTCTGGAACTCAAGTGTCTGGACCTCAAGTTCCTTACCGCCCACAAATGCACTTCCAAACTTCCAACTTATTCGATGGAGCCTTTTCCTATCAACCAACCGATGATGCACCATTCCCCTGGTTTGGGGACGACAACCAGTAAGTACAATTACTCTATGTCGTTTTATTTTTATTTTTATTTTTATTTTTATTTTTTCTTCATGTTGCATTACTTAATCAAGTATTTTGTTTTCCCCTATTTCTACTCTTTTTCAGTTTCAATTCAATTTTAAGACTCATGGTAAACCCTAAATTAATATATCAATTGTCGCCTGTTACAATACACCGTTTTAATTAAGATTTGTATGTTATTTACCAAAAAAAAAAAAATTACAATCACTATTCTGTCTTCAGTAAGATTCTCAATTTGTTTTTCGCACTTCAAATTATTACTATCAATTATGCTAATTTTCTAAGCACATAATAATTTAAATGGAATGTGCATTATATTTACGAAAATCAGTACTCAATTTCAACGTCATTTCGGCTACAAATTAAAATCTTATATTCCTAAAATTTTTCATGAAATTCTCTCAAATTCACATATATTTTCATGAAAATTTTCCAATGTTTATGTTGTAATTAATTTTTCATAACTCTGCACATTTTTGTTGTGTCAAAAAATTATTTTCTGATAACTCAATTTATCAACTTCTAATTTCAATACCTCATCTGAGTCATAATATATTAATAAATTTTATTACATTTTCCTTTTATTATTAATTTCATATGGAATGCGTAGATAATAAGGGTGTTAAAAGGGTGTTGATCTAATCGGTATGTCTTAGTGTACCTATCGCTTCCTATCACTATCACTATTTTTTTTTTTATTTCTCAAATTGTTAAAAAAATATTTAGAAAAATGTTAGAAAATGCCAAAATTGAAAAATAAAAAAATAATATTATTGAAAATTTATAAAAATGGTGGGTATGTTTGGTTGGTTAGTTTGAATTGAAATATTTTAGTTGTAATAGTAAATTTTTTTGAATTTTCATAAAAGACAAAAAACTTTTTGAGAAAAAAACAAAAAATTTTTTGAAAAAAAGATAAAAAAAAAAAATACAGTTTGAGTTGAAATGAGATGATGAGCCAAACATACCTGTAATCTTTTTTTTTAATTATGCCATGATTTTGAAAGAAGGTCGTCGGAGGGCAGTAGGGAGAGAGGGGGGGTCGTTGGAGGGGGGAGGTGAGAGAGAGAGAGAGTATGGGGCTCGGGAAGACTGAAGAGAGAGGAGAGAGAGAAAAAAAAAACTCTTAGGGTAATTTTGTCTTTTTAATTTAATTTATTACATCATCTTTTATGTTATCATGACATATTTTGCTAACTGTTTTTAAGTTATGACAAAAATCATTCAACACTGAAATTTTATGTCTAATTTTCCCATCCTAATTAGTTGACATCGAAATCCAACTTGGTCTCTTTCTTTAAACCTATTGTTAGTATCAATTCCGAGTTTCCAACTCACATAAAACATTGTACGCTCAAATTGTCAAAACAAAGGCCAAAACTGAAGAACCAATCCCTTCATGTCCTCATCTCAGTTTGAAGAACCAATATAGAGATAAGCAAATCAACTAGAGAAATGTGAGAAAAAGGAATATAACCATAGGGAAACTACAGTTTTGGTTTTGATTTTAGCCTTTGTTTGGTAGAGTGGAAAAGTGAGAGGAAGAAAATTAGAGTATGGATTTTGGAGAGGAAAATGAAATCTTCGTTGTTTGGTAGAGAGAAAATTAAGAATGAAGGAAAATTGATAAATTCATGGGTCCCGTCACTTTTTAATTCTTCCAACTTTTGATAGAAAAGTGGATGGAACATTTTTAACAATGTAAATGTGGGTAAACTATCTATTTTTTACCTCAATTTATCATTATCTTTTAATTTATATGAGATTATAATTGTAAATATAGTTGATTAGATATTTTCTTTCCTGTTTTCTTTCTCTTCTATCAAACAATCCATCATCTAAAAATTTTACTCTTCCTTCCTTTCAAGTCTCCATATCTCTTACCAAACACAACATTAGAGCTCAAATATTAGCTTCATACAATTTCTACGACCATATGAATTCAATAACTAACAATAATCAAAATTGAAGTAAACGAAATCCCTAAAATTATTTTAGAAAAAAAGAAAGAAAAGAAAAAAGAAGTCAATAGCATTTTTACAATAACCAATTGAGGTAAATAACATATTTTACAAATATTTAGAGTAAAAAATAGTAAATTATATATTTATTAGGTAAATAATCTATTTATTAGAAGTAAATTTATTATATTAATAGTAAATTAAATATTTACTGCTATTTGCTTTATATTTTTAAAATATTGTTATTTACTTTTTTTTTTTAAGTTTTGCAAAAATACTATTTATTATGATTTCTAAATAAAAAATTTGCGAAGATTTGCTTCAAAGATTTGCTTGATTGGACAAGACTTCTCTCTTATTCTTCATAATGGTCACCACATCTTTGGCTGCTATTCGAGAATTTTGATGCCAGCGAAAGCCATTACCATTTAAATATACATAGTTATTAGATTATCGGCCAGCAACATGCATAATTGTCTTGCTCAATATGGTATTTGAACTCTATTCTTAGCTCTTTTTGTTCACTCAATTGCCTAATTTGCTAAATTCTTTCGATTTATTCTATGTATACGTTGCACTCTTTTATTTCTTCCTGTAGTTTTTTTGTTTATATACACAATACACACATATATTTACTCTTTAGTATTAAAACTTATATTGGGTCACGTGTTTTCAGGCGTGTTTCAGTTGCCATTTCAAGCTTCATTGTTAATGACTATGGCTCCTTATGAAGTTGTAAATATACTGAGGAGTCCACTATCTTGAAACTGTTTGTTGTGAAGAATAATTTGTAATTTGAAATTTTGAGAAGCAAAGCTTGAATCTGAATTGAGTGGATTAATCTTTTCGATTCCTTATAGATCAACGTCTTACTATATATAATATCACTAATGGTGGCTGTTTGATGGCAAGAAAGGCCTCTTTAGAGTTTTCATTTAGTTTCTTTCAAATCTCAAGTTCGAGCCGTGACCCGTGTAGAGTCTAACCTTTTGGCAAGAAAGACCATATGTTGCACTCTTGTATTCTCTTGAACCATGGGGTTTGCTAGCTGTGAAAATCTAGGGTCAGATTTCTTGTTATCCAATCGTTGCGATCAGTGGACTCACCCAACGGCCACTGAAATGAGGGGCATAAAGACACCACATATCCCCTTTCACCTTATAAAAAAAAATTGTCTTACTAGATAATATCAACAGTGCTATGGTCTTACCTATCATACTATTTAATACTTTGGCTTTGCTTTCTATATTAAGAGACGCCTTTCAAAGTCACCAAAATATGCAGTCACGTCCTTCCTTTTTTTTTTTTTTTTTTTTTTCCCTTTTCTTTTTACATTTTTCCATTACAGTAATAACCTCCATAAATGTATGTTTGATAAACTAATAACCTAGCTTAATAATAAAAACTTTCGGTCCTAATTCAGGCCAATGTGTTAAATTAATAATCTCGTTAAAGCATAAGATAATAATTTTTTTTTCAAATCCTTTAGGGTCCAATGAAAATATAAATTAATAATTGACAAAAAAAAACATATATAATTAATGATTTGGAGCCTACAAAATAATAATAATAATAATAATAATGACTATTTATAGAGTTGATGTTGTACTATATACTTGAAACAATTCATCTTCTATGGTATTAAATTTGAAAAATACATATATTGTATGTCAAAGTACTTATTAACCTTCATGTTAAATGTATGTACATATACATCAATTTTGAGCTTCTATGCATGTACATAACAATAATTAATTTTTTTTAATAATGTATATGATAACTTTTGCAATTCTCTATGCCCACATATTAATTTTTGACAACATACCATTATCTTTCTTATTTACAACTCAAGCATGAATCTTGGTTAAAAAAAATGTATATATACAAAAGCAATTAAAACATAAAACTTTTCGTACATTAATAAATTATTTATTTATCAATAAATAAATAACCTCTTTAAAATAATATTTTTTTTCTAATCACAACAATATTCATTTATAGAGGATTTATAGAGGTTTTACTGTATTTGGAATGGCTGTTAGTTAATAAAATTGATAAATATAATTCCGCTTGGGGCGTCTTAACTATGTGTCATGTTACTCCAACATTTTTTTTTTCTTTCCTCTATGAAGTTTTCGCTTTATACTTGAATATCTGGTAAAACCATAATTATTTATTTTAATTGTAGTTTAAAAACTTTTAGTGCTCGTTTGGTTCGTCAACTCGAACCTAAAATTTTCATATCAGTTTTTGTCTTTTTCTGAAAAATTTTTTTGTCTTTTCTGAAAAAGTTTTTTACCTTTTCTGAAAAGTCAACAAAAATTACTATTGAAATTTAAAATTTCCAACTCAAACTGGTGAACCAAACGGAGCCTTAGTTGTTTACCTACCACTAAACAATTAAAAAATTTATAACTAATCCAACACTGAAGAATATAACCTTATCCATAAAAAATAAAAAAAAAATTCATTAATCAATATTCTGACAATTCTAAAGTGAAACTATACTGATATAAGTTTTTCATATACAAATTAATAACAAAATTACAAAAACGACCACACACACGTGCCACAACTAGTAGATGCTAAAAGGATAGTGATATTTTTGGTAAATGGCCATCCGAACAGCCAGTAAATATGATATACCCTTTATAGTGAAACTATAATTTAAAAAGAGGTCATAAATATTTTATACTCCAGAAGAGGGCTATTTGTCTATATTTCCCTCGAAAAATTTAGGAAATATGCCCTTTAATTTTCTCTCTTTAGAAATTATATATGCATATACATATATATATATGTACATATATTATGTTCCTAATGTTTTCTGTCTTGTAATCGCATCCCTCCTAAATTGATTTTAAAAGGAGAAAGAAAAAAGCATGAATCTTAAAGTATTTAGGTCGCTAGACTTTAAACCGTTAAAAGGGTCCAAATCCATTCGAAATGATGGCGATGGATCCACGATCACACTTCAAAGCCTATCATAATCACCCACTAAGATATGTCTAAGCATGGTGAGTCTCAATCCATATCCGATCATGCGTTTGGTGTATAGATTTGTGTTATTTGACATTTTAAAAACTAAATAAAATTTTGATTGGTTTTGATATAAATTTGATTTATGCCTCAAAATCTTCCCTCTGGTACTAACAATTTTATTTAATGTTTTTTTTTTTTTAACTAAAAAGAGAATCAATGATATCCTTATATCTCTATCCATTGTTCATTTGAGAATCTATTAGAAGCACGAGTAAAAGTAGGACTAGACTGTTGAGGTTGGACCTCAAAATGAAGATATGATGAATTTGAACTTTGATATTAAAATTAGAAGAGATTTAAAAAAAAAATATTCACGATTGTTATATTACTAATTATTAATATTTTGTTTACCTACATGTAGTTCTGACAGTTAAGAAAGCTTGCAGATCAAATTGACATGCCGCTAAGGTCAAAACGACAACAAAACCATTAGCCACTACTCAAGTATAGTTTCTTGGCATGAACGACAACCCAAAAGTATTTCATTTTGTATAAAGGAGACATATAATATGCGTTTAAACGTCCGCTGCATACATTATATTCAATGTAATGTATATTTAGATTGTGTATATATGAATAATCATTCTAAGGTGTTTTTAGTGAAATAAGGAGATATCATTGAGTATGGGCTAAACTTTTGAAAAATTAAAAAAAAAAATTCCTTTAAAATTTTGTGATTTTTTATTTCTACTCACACTTAAAATTAATTATCTTTCCAAACGCCCACACTAAAAGCTATTTTGTAACACTTTTAAAGTATAAAAACTCATCATAAGCTGTTTTAATATATTTATTGATTCATTTTTATGTATGTGTATTTGATAGTTCTTGAAAATCACTAATATATTATTTATTATTAAATATTATTAATTTCCCAACAACAAAAAAAGTTTGTAAATGCCCATCTAGCTCATGAGAAATAATATACGATGTGATTGATATAAATAGATCGAAAAAGTAAATGGATGAATACTTAAATGAATTGGTGTATTATTCAAATATATTTATATTGGATAGAATATATGAACTATCCAAATACACATTACATTGTCTTGAGATAAAATATACAATAAATGATGTGACCAAACGCATCATAGATTCAAATAATATCGTATAACCTTATTGAAGATCGTTTATAAGACAGAAAATTCGAGACAAAAGATCACTGATATGTTTGGGCAATCATTTGCTTCAATTTGGGTCATTCCATTTTAATGGATCATCTAAAGTGTTTGGACTTTGCATAGGTGAAATGGAGCATTTAGATGTCCATTTTGACATTTCAATACAAATTCAAATGTTTCTATTCAAATGCATTGTTTTAAATGTTAATATCCAAACATCAGTTTGGATGATAATTTGAGATCCTATTTGGATTACATATCTATTTTCAGGAAGGAAAATTTTCTTATTTGAAATGAGAAAGTATTTCATTTTGAAAATAAGATATTGTTTTAGATGTGTAAAGGAATTTTCCTTCGTGAAACAAAATACTGTTTGAAATGAGAAAAAATAATGTTATGAATAGCATATTAGGTGAAGATTTTAAAAAAATTCAAAAAAAATTCTAAATGATACTGTATAAATTAAATTCAAAAAAGAGAAAAATGACCCAAAAAAATGAAAAAAAAAGACACTCATTTACTATTTTTTATCTCTATTCAAAAATAAACATACGAAACAAATAAAGAGTAAATGTTTTTATTCAAATTTTTATCTCAATTTTATTATTCACGATTGCTATTTATAATTTTCTACTTTAAAATTTTAAAAGTTCAACTTTTTATAAATAAATTTAGGGGAGGGTTGTGGTAGAGACCCTTTCAGGGTCACTACCGGTAGAGCCCTTTTTTGAGCCGTTAAGATTTAATCGAACGGTTGAAAAATTATTGGTGTATTATAGTTACCATACACCTTACCTCATACAAACTTTCTCACCCTTATTTCTCCGTCGCCGGCGACCGTTCCACCGCCGGCGAAAGACGCCGGCGACCCATCTCCGGCCGGCCGAAGGCGATTTTTTCTCTCTCTTCCTCTTTCTCTCTCTTCTCTTCTCCCTCTCTTCTCTCCCTCCTCCGGCCGACCCCCCTGCCCCCACCGCCGGCCGCCTCCACCGCCGCCCCAGCTCCGGCCACCCCTCCCCCGCCAGCAGCCCCTCCCTCTCTTCCCCTCTCTCTCTCTTCTCTTTCTCTTCTCCTCTCTCTCTTCCCTTTCTCTCTCTTCTCCTCTCTCTCTCTTCCCCCGCCGGCGCCCCCCACCGCCGCCTGCCCCCACCCGCCCGCCCCCCACGGCCGGCCCCAGCCCCGGCCACCCCCTCCCCGCCGGCACCCCCTCTCTCTCTTCCCCTCAGCCTCTCCCTCTCTTCCCCTCTCTCTCTTCCCTTTCTCTTCTCCTCTCTCTCTTCCCTTTCTCTCTCTTCTCCTCTCTCGCACTCTTCCCCCGCCGGCGCCCCCCCCGCCCCCCCACCGCCGGCCTCAGCCCCGGCCGCCCCACCCCGCCGGCACCCCCTCTCCCCTTTCTCTCTCTTCTCCTCTCTCTCTCTTCGCGAGTCGCGAAGAGAGAGGACCCGCGAAGAGAGAGAGAGGAGAAGAGAGAGAAAGGGGAGAGGGGAAGAGAGAGAGGGGTGCCGGCGGGTAGGGGGTGGCCGGGGCTGGGGCCGGTAGTGGGGGGGCGGGGGGTGGGGGCAGGCCGGGTGGGGGGCCGCCGGCAGGGGAAGAGAGAGAGAAAGGAGAAGAGAGAGAAAGGGAAGAGAGAGAGGAGAAGAGAAAGGGAAGAGAGAGAGAGGGGAAGAGAGGGAGGGGCTGCCGGCGGGGGAGGGGTGGCCGGAGCTGGGGCGGCGGTGGAGGCGGCCGGCGGTGGGGGCAGGGGGGTCGGCCGGAGGAGGGAGAGAAGAGAGGGAGAAGAGAAGAGAGAGAAAGAGGAAGAGAGAGAAAAAATCGCCTTCGGCCGGCCGGAGATGGGTCGCCGGCGTCTTTCGCCGGCAGTGGAACGGTCGCCGGCGACGGAGAAATAAGGGTGAGAAAGTTTGTATGAGGTAAGGTGTATGGTAACTATAATACACCAATAATTTTTCAACCGTCCGATTGAATTTTAACGGCCCAAAAAAGGACTCTACCGGTAGTGACCCTCAAAGGGTCTCTACCACAACCCTCTCCATAAATTTAAATAAGATGATTTTTTTTTAAATTACATAAAATTTTAATACGAATAAAATAAATTTCATATTAATTTTTTTCTAAATAAATATTAAATTTTTACATATTTTAACTCCGATAATTCAAATATTATATCAAACATAATTTAATTAAAAAATTTAATAATCCAAACCATACATCAAACACATTATAAATGTTACTATTTGAATGGTACGGAGGCGACGACACCTGACAAACAACCTCGGTTATCGTCATTTGTCTTTAGGTTAGGAAAGAGAAGGCAGCTTTATATTGTGCGTTGAATCAGAAAGAAATCAAGAAACACCTTCGTCGATCTATCTCCAAACGTGGACCCCACGGGCAGCCCTGAACCCCGTACACTTTCCCATCCTTGTGGGCGTTCGGGCTTGGAAACTCCCGGTCACCGGTCACCGGTCACCCTCAACCCCATCCAATCACCACTCCCCCGTGGGGCTCACTTCCTAATTCGTGGACGAGATTATTCCACCGGTCCCCTGCCCGAAATCTCTCTCTCCATCTCAGCCGTCCACATCCCTGCCCGTGATTAAATTAACAAAAATAATCGTATAAATTATACGAAACGGTAAAACAAAAATAATAATAAAATAATAAAATATAAAAAAGAAAATAATAAAGTTTGTGGATTGGGATTTTTTGTGTGGAAGTGGAAGTATCAAGGACGGTTTTGGTTAAAAAAATTAATAATTAAATAAAAGGTAAAGGGAAAAAAAAAAATCCCAATTCCCCGTAAGGTCTTCTTTTCTTTTTTTTTTTTTTTTTCCTCTCTCTGTGTCGTGTTTTTTTTTTTTTTTTTTTTCCTTTCTCGAGAAACAAACGAGATTTCTGGTTCCAATTTTCGCGACAGAGGAGGAATAACCAAGAGGAAGGAGGAGGCGGAGGAGGAGAACAGCGAAAACGGTGAGTTTTGGAGGTGTATAAACCCTAGCTGGCTGAGAATTTTGAAGTTGACATTGTCGAAGAGGAATGAAGGCGAAAAGAATTTGATGTTTTTCGAATTAGGATTCGTTGTTTATCTGAATTGAAGGCAGTTCCTGGTTTTTTAGAGTTGGTTTGGTTGTTGAAAAGTGTGGAGGAAAATCGGGAATCTTGAAATTTCTTGTCGGTTATTGGGGAGCAAACGGGTTCTTGGTCGGTTTTTGTCGAGATTTTGGAGCAATTGGCTGGTTTTTTTCGCTAATTAGATTTTCAATTATGCTAATTGTTCGTTGATTGAGTTCGTTTTCTGAGTTTGCGATGATTTTTTTGTTTGTTGAGTTAATTCAGCTGAATTTATGGTTATAATTGGGTTTTTTGTTTGTCTGATTTTGAAGTTTGAAGTTGCAACTTTGCATGCAATTTGTTTGCAAGTTATTTGGAACTCTGTTCGGGAACTCAGAAAGACAAATTAAAAATTTTCTGGGTTTGCTCTGTAATAAGGGTGCAATTGGGTATCAAACAACACACGCGCACACATTCTCTTTTTATAACTATATGTTTTGATTGGGTTTTGTTGAATACAAAATATGGTTCTGTATTTTTGAGTTTGTGGTAGCTAAAATTTCAAGTGAGACTGTTACTGTTTGATGTTGGTGTTTTGAATTATTTTCCTTCATTCTTGGTAGTGTACTTTCGGGTTTCGGTTTTACTAACAAATTGTCCATCGGCCTCTTAGTTGATGTTGGAGTATAGATGTATATTCATATCTCACTGTTAGTAACTAGATACTGTTGTTTCAGAATATGATCATTCTGTAGGGACTTGGTGAATTATTGTATTATCTTGTTAATCAGTACTTAAGACGGTGATTTTGCTTTTCGCTGCCAGATTTAGTTCGAGTATTCTGCACGTGGTGGCCTCATGACTTCTTCTGTGCATGATATTTCTGGTATTTTTTTTTTTTAACTCCCAAAAGCTACATTAATGTACCTTGTTTGACCTAGACCCTTTTAAGCGTTTCTTGAAATTGATTGAACTATATTTTTCTCCTATATTGTACAAGAATTTGAAGAAAATGTTTTTGCTAATCTTTCTTCTTTTTTGATATGAGAATTGTGTTATATTTGCACTGAGGAGTTTCATCGCTTCATGGTTATCTATTATTTTATTGTGGTTCTTTTGAGAAAACCAATGTTTATTACGATTTGACCAACTTTACTCCTACCAAGCCAGACATGGTTTCTGTTTTATATGTAAGAAGATTTCTTCCAAGTTCAATCATTACCAATTTGGTATTCGAAGTGTGAACTATATTGATGTGAATGGTGTGATACACGGGAAGGTATTTGATTGGGTTTTGTTGCGGGTGGTGGTGGTGATGGTTGCTCTGAGAGCTACGGTATAGATGTTTAAGTCAGAAGTTGACGTTGTAGTAGTGGTAGTATCTCACTAGTGCTAATATTGTTGTGGTAACTACTGCAAGGCAAAATTGGAATAAAATTTATTTAAGAATAGAAAAATCAATTCCTCCTTTTTCTTTGTGTTTGTGGGTTTCTTAATATTTCTGAAAATGAGAAGAGAAACAGGAGATGGGAAAGCAGCCTCTATAGATCTTAGTTTGGTGGTGGAATTTGTTGCTATGAGTCGAAACTTTTTAGTTTATGCTACCCTTTTGATACTTTTTCCGAGGCTTATTTCTACTGTCTTCTTTATGACACTGTTTGCGCAGATAACTGTGAAGCTGATGAGCAGCAGAAACAGTCAGAATCTCAACTCGAGTCATCTTCTCCTGCGGCTGGAATTTCTCATGGTGTAATTACGACCCCGAATGTTCAGTATGCCAACCCTCCGCAATTTGGAGCAGGACATGCTGTGGTACTATCTTCAAACTAATTGTTATCTTTTTTGATCTTCTTATATAAGCAATCTCTATCTTATGTTCTGTTTCACTGTGTTCTAACTGCTAATAATTATTATTGTTTGCGGGAGGCATGCAAATTTGCTGAAATTTTATCATTAGTTCTTTCTTCTCTAGTATAATATGTTAAAGTGCAAGCAGTTTACCTATAGGTGAATGAAAAGATAAAGCAATTGATTTTTCTCTGGGTTGTGAGAAAAAAATTGAAATATTTACCTGGTATGGAAGCTTATGTGTCTATTTTGGTTTATTGTAGCAACAAATTTTAACTAAATTAACATTTGAGTGAAAATTAAAAATAAATAAACTGAGAATCCCGTTATCCACTTTGCTTATCAAACGATGAAACCCATTACATGTCTTACAAATATGTGATAGTATTTATTAGATCTGGCTAGTCCAAGAGAAGAAAATGACAGATTAGCATGAATTGATCCAAAGTCATGCTGATGGCCGAGTGCCTGAAGTTAAAAAAAAAAAAAAAAAGTTTCAATACTTGTGTGTGATTTGAAGATGGAGAGCAACTCAAAGGATGGTCAAACAAGTTTGAGGCATAGGGAAGACATTGAGATATTGAGTCAAGTGGTTTTAGAAGTAGATATAGAAAGGAGAAAGTTAGAGAGACATCTGAAAGTGGAAACCAACAAAGCTGTCAAATTTTAAGTAATATGGTCAATCATATCAAGGGTATCTTTGTCTCTCTGCTGGTTCTGGAAAGGTATTTAATAGATTTTGCAGGTTTTCTGATGTCTTCATTGGATTTGGAGTATAGGACATCTGGGTTTGAGTACGTAGATGGACTCTTTTTATTTAGACATCTTGATTCAGTATGGACCGTGAAGCCAAAGGTGGCTCATTATCATAGTCGAGTCTAGGGGAAAGTGCATTTATGTGTTTGTTAGGGTAATGCGGAATTGGTGAAATTAATTAACTTCATACGACTCATGTGTTGAAAGTTCATTAATTTTCATGTGGGAGAGTTGATGACTTGAGATGAGATCTTCTAAACGAATTTCAGGATTCTAAAACTACCAATATTGTCACAAGAAGCTTGTCAATTTATCAATTTATTTTCCAGTTTCTTGTTTCTACTTTTTAATGCCTCAAATTGCCTCAAAAAATAGATTTCTTAGTGAATGATTCACTCCATAGTTACGAGTTCGTTTTGAATGGGTGTTGCTTGGGAGTTTTAAGTATTCAACACAGTTACTTGGTGAGCTTAATTGTGCTTTAAAGTTGTATTCTTTCGAAGCTGGACCATTGAGGCCTAAAACTTTTTGTCCCTCAAAAAGGTTAATGAATCTAATTTATTGATGTAAGGGAGGTATGTTTAAGATCGTCATTCCATAGTTTAGTAGACCTACAGGAAGTGCAAACTTAGCCACTTGACCGAAGAGGTATCACTGAAGGACACACAGACTTCTCATTGTTTGCATTTTCAATCTTCTAGATATGAATCGGATATAGATATTCAAGTTCGGTTTCTAATTTTCTTTTCAATAGTGTGCAGTTAACACATTAGTTTGCACATTCTGGGTCATACCTGTTTTAAGGTTGGTAACGGATGTGTAGTTTACAGTGATCTAATCACAATGTGAGGGTTATAGTTCCAGCATATTTCTCAGATGTGTCCAAATCTTCCCTAGTATGTACAATGCATCCAAGGAATTTGGAAAACAGATATCAATATCGATACTAAAATTTAAAAAACTCGGAATATTGAAAAATTTCAAGTAATTACCACCCTTCTCTTTTTTAAGGCACCAGCAGCTTATCCATATCCAGATCCTTACTATAGAAGCATCTTTGCACCCTATGATGCACAACCATATCCTCCTCAGCCTTATGGTGGACAACCCATGGTAAGCTTTCTTACGTTTTATACGATAGGCTTAAATTTTATTTCAAAATGTAATTTTGCTGTTTGTTGAAGTTGCGGTATTTACTTAAGTTAAAAGAGTATGGTTATTAATATGAACTCTTTCCAGGTCCATCTCCAGTTAATGGGAATACAGCAAGCTGGAGTACCGTTGCCATCAGACGCTGTTGAGGAACCTGTATTTGTGAATGCGAAACAATATCATGGCATCTTACGACGCCGACAATCCCGTGCAAAAGCAGAATCAGAAAATAAAGCTCTCAAGTCTAGAAAGGTAATGTTGTGAGCTTCACATTTCTTCCCTCTAGTCTTATATCTTCCTGCTTCTGTAGGTTTGGCTGATCACATAATTTTATATCTGCATTCAACTTATGTCAACTCGCTGACTCTGCTGGATCTTTTGGTTTTGGTTGTCGCCCAATTGTCGTAGGCTCCTAGGTTCTTTCACCTGCAATTTTTGGTACTCAATTCCAAACTTCTCTTGCAGCCATACCTGCATGAATCTCGACATTTGCATGCGTTAAGAAGGGCCAGAGGATGCGGGGGCCGTTTTCTCAATTCAAAGAAAAACGAAAAGCAGCAAGATGAAGTGGCATCAGGTGACAAATCACAGCCTAATATCAACTTGAACTCCGATAAAAACGAACGAGCCCCTGCAGATGGTACATCATAATTAATCTGGAAGTATAATTCAAGGGGCCAGAAGCAGTTAGTTGCTTACGATGACCAGAATCTTAAGATCCTTACCAGCCTCAGTAGCCAATGTTCATGATGGCCCAATACTTCCAAAGTCATTAGTGTGTATAGGCTTTTTAAAGTGGTAAACTTGTAGGAACGGTTATAAAGATCATTAAGCGGGCAGTTAAAGTTTCATCGAAGACCATAACAGTTTCCTTCCCCGCACCATGGACTTCATCCTGGCCTTCATTCTTTTTTCCTGAGGGAACGATGGCTGGTGTTAGATCTTTAGTGAAGTGGGAAACTTGTGTTTTAACAAAAAGGTCGAAAGAGTCTCTAGTAGTTTGGCTTTGTTTATGTGTCATTTTAGTTTAGAAGAGATAATCAGATTTAGCTGTTGTGATGTGGTATTAGTTTCATTCCATTGTTGTCAACGGATGAAATAAGTTGAAGGGTTTAACTTAAAATTGGTGTTTAGACTTTTAAAGAAAAAATGGTTTGGTGGTTTGCTCCAGGTGCCATTCTATGTTGGATAAGTAGCCGATGAAGATGATGACTGAAATGGATCTTTCTTTTTCTTTGAATCGGTATCTTTATTTCTTTTCGGGGTTGGAGAGGATGAGATCTTCATATGAGTAAGTCGCCGTTTAGATCATAGATTGGAACTCGCAATTCAAATCTTTTTTTTTCCCAGCGTTTCTTCTTTCTTTTTTTTTTTTTTTTCACAAAAATTTGAATTTACTTGACCGTTCAAACTCACTAACAGACTATTAGTGTTGTTGAGTCTCCTATCGGGTTACTTTAAGTCGTCCCTTATCCATAAAGCAGAGGATTTGAAGAAGATTTCTTGAATTTGACTAAACTATATTCGTATACGTCACTTTCGGTGACAACATCAAGGAAGCAAAGGCTGAAAATGTTGCTCTAATTTCAACAGGTCTATTATTTGTGTGTATATTATATATCGTTTATTATGATCTATTAAATAATTGCTTTCTAATACTAAATAAATATTAAATATTCGCTTTAGATGGCCTTGCATCACCTGTACTAATCAATTTCTTTTTAGAGAGTTAATAAGGTTGTGTGTGTGTGTGTGTGTTTTTTTTTTTTTTTTTTTTTTTTTTTTAACATGGAATGTCTTAACCGCGTCTGAAGAGGGAACATAAGATAGTTTTGGGCAATAATACTAAAATTAAGCTAACCGGACCCAGCTCCCTGATTTCAATTGTCTAATTGCTCTACACACAATTCTCATCAACAAGAAGGCGCTTCTTGAAGTAACAGCTGCATCAACATTGAGCTCGACGCATTCCTCCAATAATAGTATAAAAGACATTTAAAACTATAATGTGCTACATATTTATTTCATCAACTTTGTTTATAGCAATTAGAAGCATCAAAATATACCATTAGATCAACTTTACTTTACTTTTTTTTTTTTTAAACAGACAGAAACAAAGGAAACACAAGTTGATAAAGATTATAAGTAAAATTGAACTCACAACCTACAAAATTGATGTTTGTTATCTGTTTGAAAGTCGAGGATGGTCAATTTTAGAGTCATAAATGTCGGTATTAAAAGCTTAGAGGCCCATTTGCTAATTACAACAAAATCAGATTCCACCATACGATGATAATTTGACATAAAACGAGAGTTATATTCATTTGACTCACAGAGCTTTGCACCTTTTGTTATAATTTGACATTCAACCATACAAAAAGCAACAAAAATTAGTCATAAATAATGATGCAAATGTACATGAAAACAACAAAAATTAGTCATAAATAATAATGCAAATGTACATGAAAACAATATGATCACCATGTTACAGTATATGCTGATTAGACAACTTGAATAAAATTATTGGTCATTTTTAAAAAATCAAATAATTAGAGTATAGAAATCACTAAAATCCGCCAAATACAAATATTGGTTGCTGCCAAAGTAAACCATAGTGGGTTAGAAAGTCGTAGATGGTGGAACTCTTTTCTTTTTTCCACCTTTCTTTCTTTCTTTCTTTCTTTCTTTCTTGTGGATGGAATGGGAGCAAAGGAAAAAAAAAAAAAAATCAAAAGTCAATTCCGGTCGTCTTCATGAATAGCCTCAACTTTTCTTGATAAATTGTTCCATGTTACATTTGTGTATTATGAATTTTATCGTAAGGATTCTTTTTTTATATTATCTATAAAATTAATTTTTCGGTTAAAATTTTGATAATCTGATTTATGAATATATTCTCGTTAACATTATAAAACTGCTCTCATTCATAAATTAAATCGTTGAAAAATTAATCGAATGATTAAAACAGTAATTTATATCAATAATGTGAAATAAAATATCATATCGTGCTTAAATATTTTATTATAAGAAAATTGAATTTATCCATTCACATGTAAAGGTACTGGACAATCATTTCGCCTTTCGTTTTCAGCTAGCTTAGCATGATAAATTGATAATGATCCACCGAGACTACTGTTTTGGGGGGGAAAAAAAAGGAGAAAAGGAAAAAAGTTCAACAAATACCTCGAAAGTATATTAATTAATTAATGAGAGTGCTTAGTTACTATCTCACCACAGTCAAATAGAAATGCATTAGCCATTGTTGAAAATACATTTAAATTTGACTACGGCAAATGCTTGTGATATATATTATAAGTATACAACCAAAGGAAAATTAAAATTTTAAAAAAGTAGGGATTAACAAGAAATGTGAGTTAAAAAAAAACAAAAAACAAAACAAAACAAACATATCATTTGCTATATTTTATGGCAAATTTGTAATTAAAGTTTAGCTTTTGTCAAGTTTGACATAAAAAATAGCACTCCATAGGAGAGTAATTTTCATTAAAATACTGCAAATTTGGCATTGACATTTGGTTAGCATTCTATTGGAGACGCTCTTAGGTTGGTTTTTATCCTTCAATGTTGGCCATCAGCGTGTCGAGTCAATTGGAACCTAGCTGACAAAAGTTAAACGGATCTAATAAATTGCCAGTAAGAAACCGCTTCACAAGATCTCGTTCGATAAAGTGAAACAGATAGAAATGTTAAGCAAACAAAATAAATTGATAATAATAGGGTTTGTGGAGCTAACAGAACATGTCAATCGAAGGTATTTATCATGATATGAATCACTAGAAAGTCGTTGAGTGACCATCAGCTCAAGGAACTCAAGCGACGGAGGTCAACTCACGCGACGGAGGTCGACTCAGCTACAAAAACAAGGCCCTGACTCAGGAATTCACCCTCCAGGGTTTACTGTACTATTGCAAATGGCACATGGGTAGAAAACTCTTTTTTTGTGTTAAAAGCCTGTTGTGTAATTCAAAAGTAGTCATTTTATTGTTATCTTTTTTAACTCAGTAGTTTTTTTCCCCCTCTAATTTTAGGTGAAAATTTGGAATTTCCTATCTCGTGATAAAGTCAAGTATAGATTTATTGTTAAGTTATATATCTGTAATCATAATTGAGTTCCCATTAAATTTAAAGAAATTCTTTTGACCGTTAAAAAAATTGAAAATTCTACTTCTATTGCGTTTATAAAGATCACATTAAGTTTACACCCTAGAAAAAACACTATAGCAAGCATGATTTAAAAAAATTAATTAATTAATTAAATTGAATAAGTGACTGGATTTTTGTCACTAACTTTCTGGTTTGGACATGAAGGGTTAATTATTGGAGGAAAAAACTCACATATGTCATTGTCACGCTAGGTGCTAGCTTATTATTACATTCATTGAGGAGATTCGTGAACAAATTTTGCATTTAAGTAAGCCTAACTAGAATTTCATGTGGAAATCAAACTATAAAAAAAGGGAAATAAGATTATTGGCCAACCTTCACTACAACAAAATTTGAAATAGAAGACATTTATTTTACGACAGTTTTAAAAAAAAAAAAACCGTTGTGAAATGTCATAAAAAAAACGATACGGAAGAATTTTCCGTATCAAGACGAAAGATTTTAAAATTGTTTTTCAACTATCATGCAAACTTTTCATGATAATTTAAATTTATTGTGACATCTGTGCTTCTTATAGGTGAAATTGAAATTAAAGTAACAAAAACCATTCAACCCTTTAGATTAATATTCTTTTCATTAGGATGGCCATGAAAACGAGAGAAATGAAATGAGGGTCAAAAAGTGACATCTACTAAATTGACCATTTTGCCAATGATTTTGAGAAAAATGGGTCAATCAAACAATATGATTCCTCTCAATTATCTCTTCATCAAAGGTATTTGGGTACTGGGTTTCTCAATATTCAACACACCACTATTGCCTTCTTTTGTTTTTTCTTTTCATTATCTGATTCCCAATGTTTCCACAATGAAATCATTTCAATTTTGCCCCTAAATCCTCCCCAAAACATTGTTTGGATTTGTCTTTTTTTGGAGCTCCATATGATTTTTCTTCACCTCTTATCTGATCTTTGGGTTGTTAGAGCCTTAGGACAAAGAAGGACATATTAGACATGGACTTGTTTTAGTTTTTTCTTTTTTTTTTTTTTTTTCCCTCACCCCTAATGATGTCCATTGAAATGCACATGAAATATGCAGAACTTTTTCCAAGAGTACTAACCATTCACGAACCAAAAGGGTCCCATCTAAGAGTGGGAAACATGCATGCATGTCTTTCATGCATGCACATCCATATGCAAAGAGTTCTGTTTTAAACCGCCGTAGTTAACGACATAGTTAATCTTTTATTTCAATGAGAGTGCACACTAATTATTTTCTAAAATTTCAGATAAAAATTAAAAATCTAAAGTTTAATGAGAGCATAACATGTAAAGACTTCGTATTAGTAGGAAAAAAATAGAAAAAATTCTTAAATTTTTAGAGCGTATTTAAATAAAAAATTTCAATGCCACCTCCCACTTGGCTTCAAGTGGCCCCACCACTAGTCATAGGTTTTGTTGGTTTCGCGAACTTTTTATTTTATTTTATTTTTGTTATTTTGGTATGATTTTGACTTGATTAAATAACTAAAAAATGCATTATCGATAATGATATTCTATCATAAAAAGCTTATTTATCGAGAATTCTAAAATAATTTTCCTACCTATGTGTAAAATATGCATGATTTTTAATACACTAATTACTAGGGCCTTTTTTATTTTTTTATTTTTTTATTTTTAACAATCCTTCCACTTTTTTGGGTAAGTATAAGAGGATCAACGATATCCTCATGCCTCCAAATGTCATTAAAAGAGTCTATTAGGATCATAAGTGTGATGACAATGATCCTGTCCTTAGGTCTTCGACAACTAACTAGTAACCCTTAGCAGGTTTTAAGAGCAGATGATACATGGCCTTTTTCTCTTCAAGGTTAGACATTGTACGCATCGCGTTTTGAACCTGAGAGTCACTACAAGCGAAGTCTCTAAGTAGAACTTTCTTGTCCATTATACCAAAACCACCAGTGGTACCCTTCCACCTTTTATTCCCAATTAGGGTTTAATCTTGTTCCCTCCCGTCGATAAATCCAATATGATATTGTTAATTATAAACCTTCTTTGGTGAATAATTACTGCATGCAAGCCAAACTATTCAATTAATTAGAGCAGAAATATTTTTTTCATAACAGCAATTAATATCTCTTGTATAATTTGTTATATGTTACTGTATATATGGTTTTACTCATATGTAGTACACTACTCATCACGAAGGTTTCAATTGAAAGCATCCCTTGAAAACGAAGAAATAGGGTTTAAATATCTCAATCTCAAGTTCAAAAAAAAAAAAAAAAAAGTGAAATAATTTCACGATAATATTTTAATTGTTGTTGTATCTTTTTCAAGATGGTTTAAAGCCGTCGTACTAATGATAAATATATGTATAGAACTTTTACATGTAAATTAATCGTTAAGTATTTGAGATGTTAATGAATATGGACGTAGTTGATCATGGTCATGGGAAATATGGGAATTATGAAGCATTACGACTATACTTTTTTAGTAATCAAAGCATATGAGAGAGTTATATTTTAAGATGTGACCCAACTTTACATAATATTATATAAATATGATTATTCTAAAGCTATATATATATTCACAATCATACGGAATGAAAATTCCTAATTACACTTTAACTTTTTTCTTCTTCTTCTCTTACACTTAACTACTTTAACTTTTTTCTTCTTCTTCTCTCTCTCTCTCTCTCTTTTTTTTTTTTTTTTTTTTTTTTGTTCCTTTTGTCATCTTTCGCAGCATAATTTTAACAAAAATATGAGCTTTAATTATCATTTAGGTACGTGTTAGAAATTAGAGCATAATTTTCATGGATTTTTTGTTCATGATATAGTAATTTTTTTGCACATTTCTAATGCAAATTTAAAATGTTTAATTATTTATAATTATAATGTGCTTTTCTAGAAATTATTCGATTGGACAGAGGAAAAATCATTAGAAATTATTTGAAACATGCACAAGAAAGTAACAACAAATATGATAATATCCGGAATATATATATATATATATATATATATATATATATATAAACTAAGGTGGAGATGGCATTGATGAAGGGCAAAATGATGGTTCTAGCAATATATTTAAAACTGTTAAAAACAATAACATTTTTGTTTTCCTCAACAAGAATGTTTGGATCAACTTATATACATATATGTTTGATATATATATATATATATATATATATATATATCAGAAAAGTTGTTGTCATTGAAATTGCCAGTCATTACCCTTTTTTTTGTGTTCCATTGGGCTGGAAACCACTTACTAATTACGATCTTTTTTCTTTGATAGGAACTCGTCACGAATTTAACATTGTATATATGACATATCGAAATATATTGGTCTATGTAAATCATAATATTAAAATGCACAATTGTAGAATAAAGCGATAAAAAACAAAGCCCTTATGAATCAAAGAATGCTTGCGTGTCAATTTGTTGTTCAACATCCATATATGTAAACAATGAAATGAATTAGAAGAAAAATACTTTCAGTAAGACAATTTTTAACTAAAAATCATAACAAATTTGAGCAAATTATAATAATTTAACATAATATAATGAATAACTACTTGCTAAAAGTAAAATTATGTTTAAATTAATATATACGAATATTCTCATGTCTGACAATCAGACAAGTACAAACAATTATAACTTTCCACTAAATAATTTGCAATAACTATATGACATATTCATACCTTTATGTAAAATTATGTGTAAAATGACTATTTAATAATAATTTATTTTAAACAAGTATCACTAAATAATATTATAATAGAATCAACCGATTATTATGATAAAAACATAAAAAATATTGTAAATCCGATTGCTATATAAGAAAATATACTTACATATAAGCATATCGTAAAATTTTCTTTTACCGTCGTGGTGACATGCGAGAAGGAAATTTTGTTTTGATTTGTTTTTTTTTTTTGGTACTTGATGTATTCATATATGTTGACAAATGATATTAATGCCATTAATGCACAGTTGTACACCTCTCTTGCCTTTTTCTCTTTTGCCTTTTTCTTTCTTCAAAGGAAGTGTTGACAAATTAAATTCATATACTTAAATACCACTCCTAATCATAGCGTGTATTATAATTATATGATGCATATTGCACAAACCATAATTATGAGTGGCAAACATATTTAGATTTTCCCTCACATGACCAAATCCCTATCAAACCTAATACTATATAAATTATATATATATATATATATCACCTTTCCTCTTAATCTCTTTATTATATCCATCCCAATCTCTTTGCTATGCCTTTACACTTCTTATCATGCATGGAGAGAGAGAGAGATGTAAAATTGAAGCAAAGGCACACAATTCTAGAGAGAGAGAGAGAGAGAGAGAGAGAGATGTGTGGTGGTGGGGTATTATTGTTTTTGTGAGTCTCTAAGACTACTCTTTTGGTGCATGACATGAAATGGGGTCTACACCAATCGGCCCATCTCCTCCACCCAAATATAAATGAAATAACTTTTGTTTTTGTTTTTGTTTTTTTTTTTTTTTTTGGGGGTCCCGAAGATGGATATGGGGCTGGAAAAGGGAAAGAAAAAAGGCCAACTTTTATCTTGTTAATTTTTTTTTTTTATTATAAACAATATCACGCAAATGGGACCTATTGATAAATGGGAACATGGGTAAAATGGACCTCACCCCAGCAATGGTGGGGTCTTAGTGTTCTCCAAAACCCTAGTTTACATTCATTTTGTGTGCCTTTTCAAAAAAAAATTAACATTAAGGATGTGAAATCTAATTATATTGTGACTTAAACGCAGAATTAACATGCAAATCGATCGTATAATGAGGCCAATGTGAGTGTAAAAACGACAGCAATAGTCCCATCACCCCCTCCTAAGGGTGCCAAGGGTGAACCCCATACCAAATTTGGAAACAGTTCACACTTGTATTCTCGATTGTCCTAGTTTTACCTTCAGTAAATCATCACTAATTTTAGGGTTAAGACTGAAGAGTAGGAGAGAAAAAGACAGTGTAAGGTGTGCAATTTTTCTCTTGTGATCTTGTTCTTTATCATAGTAAAATCACGTGATTGTTTAAGTAGTTTAACAAGGCGTCTAATTTTCAAGAATCAATTAAAACAAGGCAAACAGAAAGAAAAAGAAGAGGAAAGGAAAAAGAAAAAAAAGAAAAAAAAAAAAAAAAGAAAAGGCAAACAATATAAAAGGGCTTCTCCATCATCATAACATTCGTAGCTAGGGAGACAAGAAGACACCAAGTGAGTCTGTGTAGCCATTGACTCCACCTTCAGTCTCTCCCATCATAAGCCCATTAATTATATATGTGTGATCACAAGAGGAGGGAGGGAGAGAGAGAGAGAGAGAGAGAGAGATGCAACTTTGAAATAGAGAGAGAGAGAGAGAGAGAGGCAACTTTGAAATTTTGTTTTCAAGCCTAGGATGCTTTGAACATATGAATGGCCTTTTGTGTAAAAATGTCAACCTTGTGAAATCTAAAAGTCAATAGCTTTTCTTACCCATCATCTCTCTCTCTCTCTCTCTCTCTCTATCTCTATCGGATTCTTATGAGTGAAGGGATAGAGGTGGGAAACATTCTCAATTGTTACCAAAAGGAATGGTTGGTGCTGGTCGACCCTTATTTATAATTTACCACAAAAGTGAATTTCAGGGTTTTAGAATCTAGCCCCTTAGGTGTTTGAATTTTGTTTGTTTTTTTGTTTTTTGTTTTTAACAAGAATATTTTAGCCTTTGTCTAGTAAAGTGAAAAGGAAAAAAAAAAAAAAGAAAGAGGAAGAGGAAGGAAATTAGAATACGGATTTTGAAGAGAGAAAAAAAGAAAAAAACAAAATCCTGGTTATTTGATAGAGAGGAAATTGGGTATTAGAAATCCATAGTGCCCATCATTTTTTAATCCTTACAACTTTGAGAAGAAAAGTGTATGGAAAAAGTTGACAAAACAAATGTGAATAAATTAACTATTTTGATCTTAATCTCTCGTGATCTTCAAATTTTTATAGGTTATAACTGTAAAATGCATTTGATTATACACTCTTTTTTTTCCCCCTATTCTCTTTCTATTCTACCGAAGAACATGATAGAAAACCTCCATTCTTATCTATTCCATTTTCATCACCTAGCGATTTTACTCTTTCTTCCTTTTTATATTTTCCGTCCCTCTTCCTAGTCATATTTTCTATCCCTCTTACCAAACATAATATTAGGGCCATTTTGGAACAATGATTGGAGTTGAAGTTTTGTAAGTTGAAAGTGAAATATGTGTTTAATTAAAATGTGAATTAGAAATTAACTGTGATGTAAGTAATAGTATAAGATTTTGAAATGAATTCAAAAGAAATAGGTAACATGGATCCTATTTTGTTCCTTTCGACATTGTGAGTATTTAGACACAAGAATCATCTTATCTCAACTTTAAACGAGAAAGTTATGGACTTTTAAATTTTGAATTTCACAAAAATTAAAAAGAGAAAGAGTGATATATAAATTTGAGAGTTTTGAAATTAAATATGCAAATTTCTAATTGGAAGTTATATTTCGTATGGACCCTTCTAGTATATTTTAACAAGAAAGGGGGGGGGGGGGGTTTAATATAATTATAATCTATGCATTTTGGAGAAAAAGTGCTTTTAATAACCTAATAGCTAGGTAGATCATTACAATTATAAATGTTTTCTTCATGTTGCCCTAATTTGCAAGGCCCTCCTTAGTCGTTACCCTAACAAAAATTGTAGTGCCACTTGGCAGATAGTGGACAAAAAGCATGTATAGGTTGGGTTCATAATATCCCTGCACATGAAATTATGGTCTTTGTTTGCTCTTGTAACTTGAAAACAAATTACCTACATATATGCAATGAATGTATCTATATATATATATGTATATTATATTGTACATATGCTGGTATATATCTTTATGTACTAAGTTCACATAAATACTTGTCCACTATATGCAATATTCTATTTTATTTTTAGAGGTTCTAATTGGTTGTGAGCTCTTAAAGTCCACCACTAGCCGCTTAATTTCAGTATTGCTGTAGCTACTTCTCTACATCATGTTTGACTAACATGTTAGATTCATCAATCTTTTTCTCATATAATTGACTCAATAAATCATAAAATGATAATAACAATTGATAATTGATGGTCAACTGGTTAATTGATTATATTCATACTATAATAATATTACACTAATAGCATATTTGATATAATTTTTTTTTCAACATGTATTATTGAAATTTTCATTTCAATTTATGCCACCTAAAATTAAAAAATAGTTCCATCTCAATTTATACGTTTCACGGTGATTATTACAAACAAATGGGGTCATTAGGGTCTGTTTGGTGAATAAGTTTGAGTTGGAAATTTTAAGTTTCAATAGTAATTTTTATTGATTTTTCAGAAAAGACAAAAAACTTTTTCAGAAACAGAGAAAAACTAATATAAAAATTTTGAGTTTAAACTCAAATCCTAAACAAGGCCATATGTTGTTTGATATTACCCGTTGAATTTCCCTATGTATAACATCCTTTAATTCTTGTGTTTTTTTTTTTTTTTTTTTCAAAGAAAGAGGTAAATATTTATCTAAAATATTTTAAAGTAGCGAAAATATTCTTGAAGAGCTGATCTATTTGTTAAAATTTCTGAATTTTTTTTTAATACCCAAATGCTATATTACTTCTTGTAGTATTTTTCTTGCTCTATCCAGTAAACCTCTTCAAAGAAGTAGTAGTATATAGTATATACCTATTTGTCAACCTCATAATTTCTGTTTTATTTATTTTTTAATGTCTGTTTTATTCACTTGTTATATTTGTTTTACTCATCAAGTTATTTTTGTGCTTCATTTTGCTTTCAATAATTGCTTCATTGTATGTATTAAGAGAAGAGAGATTAATACAGGTAAATAAAATGAGTCATTGCTACGTATCAAGAAGTCAACATAAGGTCCTTATTATTCCCTATTTATGTCCCATGGCTGATTACTGGTTAATTATTATCATATGGACCAAACATTTTATCCTAACTGAGTAAGATAACATTTTAAATCCAAGAAGCTTTTATTTTTATAAATCCAACACTATAAAAAAGATCAGTACCAAACACATTATAGCAGTATAATTTTTTTTTTTTTTGGTCCCTACTGTATGCAATACATTTTATTACTTAACAAAGTAACAATTCCGACACCACATGCCAATGGCAATAGAACACGCCCGGGGCGGGACGATGTTCTATCGTCCACCCAATTATGAAAACTTGAAATTTTAGGACCCGTTTGGATGAGTGTTTTTAGATTTACAAGCCTGTTTGAAGGAGGTTTTGAAAATATATAGTTTTAAAGATATTTGAATTTGAGTTTGAAAGCGTGTGTTTGGTTGGAAAAAAAAAACTCTAAAATGTATTCAGGAAAAAAATTCATCAGTATGGATCTAGTTTTGTTTTTTTTTTTTTTTCAAAATTTTATATAATTTAAAAATCATCTCAGACTTGAAATAATAAAACTATAGATTTTTAAAGTTTTGATTTTACTATAGACATGTGAATAGTAAAAATTAGTTTTGAATTAAGAAAAAAAATTATGGAAACTAGATGCCAAATCTGCCCCCAAATGGGCCCCTATATTAGTTTTGGGTTGGAAATTAGATGTAGTTCTAAAAATATGAGTTTGGGAGATAAAAATTGTTTGGAGTAAAAAAATGTAAAAAATTAAATTGTGTTCGAAAAAAAGCATATATTCATATGGATTTTATTCTGTTTCTTATGAAATTCTATGTAATTTTAAAAAAAATAATAATAATCTAATTGGACTTAAAATAATAAAATTATGGACTTTTAAAGTTTGAGTTTAATGTAAATATTTGTAGATGGAATAGTGAAAAGCAGTTTTTAGTTGAACAAAAAAAAAAAAAAAAAAAAAAAACCCTTTGAAATCTGACGTCAAATGTGCCCCTAAATGTGCCCTTAGCATCCGTTTGGTTGGTTCACTCCAACCATTTCACTCCAACTATACATTTCTAAATTTTTTTTTCTTTTTCTCAAAAATTTTACAAAATTTCATTATTTACATTTTAAAATCTCTATTAAAAACTCAAATTTTAAAAATTTATAACTAATTATTTTAAGTTGATATGAGATGATATATTTTTTAAATTGCATAAAATGAACAGAGAAACAAAACAAGATCCATCTTGCTTTTTATTTTCCCAAATATATTTTAAGTTTTTGCATTTTTTCTAACTCCAAATAGTTCATTTTTAACTAGACACATATTTTCAAAACTAAATTTAACTCCAATCAAAATATCTCCTAAACTCCAACTTAAGTGGACCAACCAAATAGGACCTTTGTCTGTGTTTGAATCACCGATTTGAACCTTTTTTTTTTTTGGTTGAAAATTTTGAATCTAAATGTTGCAACATAAGTCATAGTAAATTGCATTTTTTAGGAAATAAATAAAATAAAATAGCAAAATTTTAAAACAATTGAAGTAAATAACAAATTTACTTCTAATAATAGGTTATTTACATAGTAAATTTGTTATTTACCATAATTTACTCAAAATTTTTTAAAAATATGTTATTTACTAAGAATTGCTGTTTAATTATTTCTTCCATTTTTCAATTCAACTCAGCCTCTTGGTCGATTACAACGCCACACTTACTTATAGGGATTAGTAGTTAATGACGGGATTACCATTATCATTTTTGCCAATTTTTCACTTTTTAGAGATTATTAGAATATTCATTTTTCTCTCTTCCAAACACACATTTCAATTCATACATTTAATTTGAATACAAAAAAGTTATTAAAAACAAAAAAACTCAAATCCAACTTATAATCCAAATGAACACTAGATTTGCTTATTTTGCCCACATTCAAAATTTGTTATCACTATATCTGCCACCACTAAAATCTTTAAACTCATTGGTTAACAAAAAGTAAGTAGACAAAAGAGAAAAAAGAACTATAGGACAATGGTGTACGCCTCACTAAAATAAAAAACTGACTAAATCACTACTCATTTTAAGTTTGGGATAACCCGTTTAGTGAAACATACTTCTAATATCTCAATTCATTATTCATGTATAAGTTTTAATATTAAAATAAACAATAATCACGCAATTCAACATGATATAAATAAGATCTACTTACGAAAATAGATATTATAACAAACGAAAGTAAGTTTATTAAAAAAAAAAAAAAAAAAAAGGTAAGATCCACAAACGAAAATTAATAAAATACATATTATAACATTGTAATTGAATAAGTGCATCATAACTTTAAAAGTAACTAATTAAGTGGGTTGGAGGTTTTTAAATTAGTGTCCGAAAAAGAATTAGGTTTATCATGTTCTATCAAGGTCCGGCATACTTGGATACTCTAATGAATGGGTAAAATAGGCCTTTTTACATTGGTACACTTTAAATTTATCATAACGTTATAATTTACACTGTGAATTTTTAATTTTGATAATTTACATCATGAACTTGTAAATATGTAGCAATTTACACCCTATTGCCAATAATATTAATCTTTTGAAGGGAATTGATATGTGATTTATATATGGGTTATTAATTCATGATATAAATAATCATTTTTATCTATGTTAACCCCAATTTATCAAAGTTAAGATCTTTAATTAATTTATATCAAAATTTAAAAGTTTGAATTAACTTTGTTCCAAATATAAATTTAGGTTAACATTGATTAAAAAAGAAATTTCATACTCTTAATTAACAATATATATGTAAGTAAAGTACCAATTTTCATTAAAAAATTAACATTGTTTATTAATGGGGTGCAAATTGCTATAGATTTATAAGTTTAGGATACAAATTGTGAAAATTAAAAATTTAGAGTGTATATTATAACTCTATGATAAAGTAAAGAAAAAACGGGTAAAATACTCATCTTGAAAAGGGAACAACGGTAGAAGCTTACTCTACTATTGTTTGCCAAGATCTTCTTTCCCGTACTATGGTTCTACACCTCGAGGAAGGAATCCCATCGAATACTGTTTTCTTTAAGAGGCCAATTAAGTTTATATAAGTAGTGATACAAGCCAACGTTTACTAGCTATTTCTCTGATGCCTCCACAGCGCCATTTTGTTTTTCCATTTATTGACCAATATGATATAAAATTCCTCATTTTTAACAACATAATATAGATTTTAGCGTTATTTTGTGTTATATTGATTTAGTGTTAACTTTTGTATCATATTAGTGTAATGTTTTTAAATTTATATCATTTAAGTACTTTTCTCGTCGAAATATCTAATATTGTTGAAGCTAATGGTGGAAGGGCAGATGGTTGTCTCGTTTGTTAATACCTTAAGTAGGAATCATAAAGAAGCTAGCTACAGCCAATAGGGGTGTGTTTGGTTGGAGGGAGAGGGGTGGAGGGACGGAGAGCTCCCTTTCATTGTTTGGTTGGAAGGAAATAAGGAGGGAGAGGAGAGGTGAAGAGAGACTCTTGCTCTCTGGGCCTACCAAGATGCATCATTCAATTGATGGAAGGATGCAAGCTCTTCTTTCAATTTTTAATTGAAAAGACAACTTTGTTTTCAATTTCTTAAAAAAAAAAAAACAATAAATAGATAATATAGTAATTAGTTAAAGAACAATCATTCATCATTTTAACTGTTCATTTCTCTTACTAAACAATATGGGGGATTCCTACAATCTTCTTTATCATTCACATTATCCATCCCTCCAACCAAATATAGCATAAGTTAATAAGAATCTATTGGGGAATCTCAACTCCTTCGTTCATAAGCAGCATCAATGGGAAAAAATAACTCTATTAATAGGGTGTTTTTAAAACCATCGTATCTATACAAGTCTATCTTAGTTTTTTTTTTCATCCACATATTTATTATTTTAATAAGATTTTAGCTAGGTATCTACACATATAATTGAGTTATAATTTCACACAGAACTAAAAACTAAATGAAAAAAGAGGGTAGTTCCAAACAGCAGCGGAACTAGCTTTCTATTCAGTGCAGGTGTGGACTAAAACTAAGTTTTATATGATAACTTTATTCTCAATACTATGGAAAATTTCTTGCTCAACATATGAGACCAATGAGCTTAGAAGTAAAAGAATAGAGTTTTTAGTGGGGGCTTATGTGAAACAATTAATTTTGGGTGTGGACAAAAACAAAAAAAAACATAAAATATTTTAGATTAAGTATGCGTTTGGTAATAAGTTTTGAGTTGTAGTACTTGAATTTTTATTGAATGGTGTGTTTAGTCAGACGTTTATATTGATGGAGTTAAAAAATGAAAAAAAAAACTTGAAATGTGTTTGGAAAAAAAAAATCAATATGGAATTTGTTTCGTTCGTCTTGAAATTTTATATAATTTAAAAAATAAATATCTCATTTATATTTATATATGTAAAATTATGAATTTTTAAAATTTGAATGACAAAATTATATAAATAGTAAACTGAAGTTCACTTAAAAAAAAGATAAAAATTAAATTATAATTTATGATTGAAATGTTAGTACCAACCATCCCCTAAATTTTAAAGAAAGATAAGTTGAGTGAGCAGTTCCTATTCGACGCAATGTAGTTCCGCCCGTGATTCTAGTTCGGGTTATACCCGTTTTCACGCCGGAAGTACCACACCCACTTGCAAACACACAAATACAAAACCAGTAAGAAGGCAAAACGGCATTACAGCATTACTTTTGTCCCTTTGTTCTCAGCCTTCACGACTCCCATGCACTCTTCTCTTCTATATATACGCCCGTACATACACACCCCACTCGTTCTCTCTCTCTCTCTGTCTCTGTCTCTCTCTCTTTCATTACATGTATACACGTATAGATACATATTTAATAATAATAATATACCATGCACACAAAATGGATACATACATACATATAGACATATACGTACATCCAACATGCATTGATCGATGCACACTCACAATTTACATCATACAAAATGTGTCACTGTTTCATGCCTTTTTATTTTTAATTTTTAAGCTTTAATTTTTTGTGTATAATGTAATATATTTTCCTTTTCATTTATTTATCCGAGAGAGAGAGAACTGATATTTGATATTCAATCGTCAAAAAAACGTCTTCACTGAATCACTTCCTCTGCTGCTGCTGTCGTTGGTGGCTTTTCTGGGTGACAGCCTCATATACATACATATATATATATATGCCCATAAATATATGCATAAAAATAAAACGATATATATCAAATCCATTTATATTCCCTTTTCTTTTTTCTCTGTTCTCGCTTCCCTTCAATTCTCACATCACACAGTTATGCTCTTACACAGCTAGAGAGAGAAAAGAGAGAACCCAAAAGAAAAGTGTCTAGCTTTCTGTTTTCCCTTCTTTAAAAATAAAATAAAAATTGAGAAGTAAAATAAAAACAAAATCCCAGAAAAAAAAAATAAAAAAAAAATATAAGGGGCAGAACAGGCACAGGCAGGCCAGAGGCCAGAGCAATGGATTAGCCACTTGGCTTTTCTTTTTTCTTTTTTATTTTTTATTTTTTTTGCCTTTTTGGTTTGTGTTTTTGCTTTCTCTGTCACATACAAAGCCACAAACAAAGAAACATTTCTCTCTCTGCTTCTCTTTCTTTCTCTCTCAATCTCTTTCTGTGGGTTGGTGTCTAGAAAAATTCTCGAGATTGGCGTCTGAGAAAAAGACCACCAACAACAACACTGTTCAAAACTCAATACGAGAGCACCTCCTCTCTCTCTCTCTCTTCCCCCCTTTATTCCAGTTTTCCTCAGAAAATCTAGAGAGAGAAAGAGAAAGAAAAAGAAGAAGAAGACACAAACAAGAAACCAAAGCAAGCATCTCAGCTGATGAACGAGAGCGGAGGCTCTCTTGGTGGAGAGAGCCTGCTCCTTGACAACAACAACAACAACAACAACAACAACAAAACTGAAGGAGAAGATCAAAAACAACTCTAAAGTAAAAAAACCAAAAAGAAAAAAAAAAACCAAAAAGAAAGTTTGATTATTTTCATTCACGACCACAAAAGAACACTTTTTTCTCTTCTGGGTAGTCCTTATTCTTTGGTGTTTGTTGTTTTTTTGAAATTTTTTTTTAATCTCTCATGGGTAAATTTTTTTTTTTTTTTTTTTTTTTTTTTTTTCACTTTCTCAGATCAAATCTTGGTTTGCATGGCGCTTGTGATGCACAAGGACTCATCAGGAAACAGCAATAACAACAACAAGCAAATGGATAGTAGTAAGTACGTGAGATATACACCAGAGCAAGTTGAGGCCTTGGAGAGGGTCTACTCTGAATGCCCAAAGCCCAGCTCCTTGAGAAGGCAACAGCTCATTAGGGAGTGTCCTATTCTCTGCAACATTGAGCCCAAACAGATCAAAGTCTGGTTTCAGAACCGCAGGTATATATATGTGTGTATATATAGATCATGTATATATGTAATGGAACATTCACGATTTCCTTTTTGTGTTTGTTTTTATGTGTGAAAGACTGTTTGAAAACCAGAAGGATCAAATCTTTTATTCCACCTTCTCTTTCTGGGGATTTTGTTATGAATCTGAAAGTTCTTTCCTTTCGTTCTCAACTTTGGTAAAGTGGTCGTTTTTATTTTTTCTTTGTTATTTTTATTTTTTTTTACAATTTACACAAGTGTTGGACCTTCTTTGTCTTCTGGGGTTGTCTCAAATTTCTCTAATATGTTTTTTTTTTTTTTTTTTTTTTTTTTTTTTTTTTTGTGGTTTCCTCTTTTTCATGTTGTTTTAATCAAATAATGAGGAATAAAAAATGGGTCTGTTCTTCTGTTGTTGATGTTTGTTGAATCAACTGACCAAATAACCTTCTTTTAATATTCTCTTTTTTTCTTGTGAAGTATTGGGAATGTGGTTTTTTTATTTTTATTTTTATTTTCTATTTCCCATGCTTCATGCTTGCAACATGTCTTCTGTTTTGTCTTTTGAAGAAGCATTGGCTCTTAAGGAATCAAAAGTTTCCCTCTCTTGCCTCGTTTTTGTACACTAGTATATTAATGTTTTTTTTTTTTTTAACAAATATTTGAACTATTTAATCAATATTTTACTCGTTGGATTACAATGAGAATTTCAAGAGATTTTCTTCTTTTTATGCGTGGGTTTTGCCTACTCTAGCTGTTATCTGCTCAAGGAAAAAGGATTTTTGTCCATTTCCTCTAGACGGTATTGTTTTTTTTTTTCTTTCCCCTTTCCCTATTTTTCTACTTTTCAGACTAGATAGTTACTATTATTATTATTATTTTTATTATTATTGTCGTTATTGTTATTGTTATTGTTATTACTTTCTCTTCACTTGCTTTCTTCTTTCTTTCTCTCTTCATTTATAGCTGTGTCCTTAGTGGAAAGCTTTTGTAAATGTTTTTAAATACCTGACAATTTCATTACAAAAGGGTTCTTCTTTTGCCCTTTTTTGTCACGAGTTTTTTGAACTAAATGGACCATAATGACAGCAAATTAATTAAGTGGCTTTAACTTTTTCTCTACTACTTTCCTGTATTTCAAAATCTGGGCTTTCCCTTTTAATAATGATGCTGTTTCTGAATTTCTCAGAAGGGGAACTTTTGTTTTGTTCTGAGCTCTTTATTTTCATACAATGGCAGTAAATAAGTTTATATATTTGTATATATCGATGTAAATAAATGTATATATATAAATATATATGACAATGTGCTAGGTCCCCAGAATTGTCCTTGGCTTGCTATGCTTTCCTCTGCTTTTGAAGGATCTTGACCGTACGGACATTTTCTTCTGTGTATTTGATATTCTCTTTTACCCTTATTTTGTCTCTTCTGCTGAGAAATTAATTTTATATCTTTGGTAGCAAATGTTGAATATTTTTCTTTAAAATTTCGTTCTTTTGTCAGTAGTTTGTTTAAAGTAATCGGTCATCAGCTTCTAAGCTTTGATGATTTTTCCTGCTCTTTTTACTATCTTTGTCAAAGCTATGAAACGATTAAGGTGTAACATGATATTTATTCTATGTAATAGTAATATTGAAAAAGGTGCAACGTTATTCTTGGTAAATTATTTCCTCGGTTTTTTTACACTTTCCGATATCATTGTTTCATAAAATAAATGTCTTGTTATACCTGTTATCTTGTACAAAGATTCGTACAACAATGTGAAACTCAATCAATTTTGTTTGTTTCTTTCTGTTTAGTATGCTTGTGTAAGTGGCTAGGACATCTTTACAGTTTCTGAGGGGTTTTTTTTTTTTTTTTCTTTTCCCCCTTTCGGCTTCTAAGTTGACGACTTGTTGGCTAACATTAGATGATATTTAATGTGCTTCCCATAGATGTCGAGAGAAGCAGAGGAAGGAAGCTTCTCGCCTCCAGACAGTGAATAGAAAGCTGTCTGCCATGAACAAGCTGTTGATGGAAGAGAATGATCGCTTGCAGAAGCAGGTTTCTCATTTGGTGTATGAGAATGGATTCATGCGACAACAACTGCATACTGTAAGCCTTCTTTTTTGTATTAGCCCATTATTCTAAAGGCAAAGTTGTTTTTCATTTTATCATTTGCATTGCCTATTGTTTCACAAGTTTTTCGTTTAACAAACTCGGTCATTCTTCCTTTAAAGGCTTCTGGGACGACCACAGACAATAGTTGTGAGTCTGTGGTCATGAGCGGTCAAAACCAACAACAGCAAAACCCAACACCTCAGCATCCCCAAAGGGATGCCAACAACCCAGCTGGGTAAGCGGAATTTTATTTCTTTGCTTGATTAACTTTTTCGATGCTTTGTTCATGTTTTTGGTTTAAGAAGTTTCTGAACCTTTTATATGTGTCAGTCTCCTAGCGATAGCAGAGGAAACCCTGGCAGAGTTCCTGTCCAAGGCTACCGGAACCGCTGTCGACTGGGTCCAGATGATTGGGATGAAGGTAAAGTCCTCGTAAAGTCGTTTTGTTTTGTTTGAAACATACATGTTAATGCATTCAATCAATTGATTCTTGTGCTGGGTTTGGTTTTGTAGCCTGGTCCGGATTCTATTGGTATCGTTGCTGTTTCCCGCAACTGTAGTGGGGTAGCAGCACGAGCTTGCGGTCTTGTGAGCCTAGAGCCCGCAAAGGTACTTATATGCATTACTCCTTTCAAATTGAGTTTGTGTTCTCTTTTTCTGTTCTAACATGTACAACGAAATGAACATAGGTCGCCGAGATTCTCAAAGATCGTCTATCATGGTTTCGCGACTGCCGTTGCGTTGATGTGTTGAGTGTGATCCCTACAGGAAATGGTGGGACGATTGAGCTCGTATACATGCAGGTTAGCTTATGATAAAAAGTATTGGTTATTTTTATTTTTATTTTTTATTATGAAGTCATTGTTACTGTTTCATTTACTGATGTTTGAATTTCCGTCTACAGACATACGCACCTACAACTTTAGCTGCAGCACGTGACTTTTGGACGCTGAGATACACTACTAGTTTGGAAGACAACAGTCTTGTGGTAATTAAATAAAATTCTTACTTCCCTTGAATTTGCATAACTAGACTCTTTTCAATTTTATAGTTTTGTTCTTTGGTCTCTTACCCATTATGCTTCTATGTTGCAGATATGTGAGAGGTCCTTGACTTCTTCTACCGGTGGCCCAACGGGCCCTCCATCTACTTGTTTTGTAAGAGCGGAAATGCTTCCTAGTGGATATCTGATCCGACCTTGTGAGGGTGGTGGCTCCATTATTAACATTGTTGATCATGTCGATTTAGATGTGAGTTAGAAGTATCTGTTCTCTCCATTTTGATTGACCTATGCTGAAACCCAATATTCTTTTTGTTTTTCTCTAAAATTGCTTTGTTGGGTCAGGCTTGGAGCGTTCCTGAAGTTCTCAGGCCACTGTATGAATCATCCAAAATCCTAGCTCAGAAAATAACAATTGCTGTAAGAACTACTGCATTCAATTTCTTTCTTTTTTGGTTTTCTAGTTAAACACGTTGTTACAATTCATGTTGACCGTTGTAATTGCTTGTGTAGGCCTTGCGACATATACGACAAATTGCTCAAGAAACTAGTGGAGAAATTCAGTACGGTGGAGGTCGCCAACCTGCTGTGTTGAGGACTTTTAGTCAGAGACTCTGCAGGTAAGGTTTTTCAATTTGGTAACCAAACACCTCGAAAAGGCTGTTTATTTGAACCTGCAATCTAGTATTGAATCTGAAGTGTATTTTTTATTTGTGAATGTTTTTTAGGGGTTTCAATGATGCTGTTAATGGGTTCACGGATGACGGATGGTCACTTTTGGGTAGTGATGGTGCGGAGGATGTAACCATCGTCATAAACTCGTCTTCCAACAAATTCTTTGGTTCACAATACAATGCATCAATGTTTCCGTCTTTTGGAGGAGTGCTGTGTGCCAAGGCATCAATGCTGCTTCAGGTAATCTCCTACTAACATTACAGGTACTGTTTGGGTCGGCATGTGTGATCTTGATGTTAATTCTTCATTGGGCTTGCAGAATGTTCCCCCTGCTTTGCTTGTTCGTTTTCTGAGAGAGCACCGATCGGAATGGGCTGACTACGGGGTTGATGCCTACTCTGCTTCATGTCTTAAAGCTAGTCCTTATGCAATTCCTTGCGCAAGGCCCGGCGGCTTTCCCAGTAGCCAGGTCATCTTGCCTCTTGCACACACCGTGGAGCATGAGGAGGTAAATTCTCAGCCACTCGAAGAACTGGTTTCTCTTTCCTTTCTTTTTATTACAATAGATAATGGTCAGTTGTTTGAGTTCAAACTTCTTACAATGTAATGCAGTTTCTGGAAGTGGTACGGTTGGAGGGCCATGCTTTCTCACCCGAAGAAGTTGCTTTGGCACGGGATATGTACTTGTTACAGGTTAGAGTTACCATAGCTAACTGGTACTGCAAATTGGTTTGTTTGTTCAAGAGTTTGAGAATATTGTTTTCCCATTTTCCTTTCTAACATGATTTTCATTTTATTTTATTCTGGACAGTTGTGCAGCGGTGTTGATGAAAATGCAGTTGGTGCCTGTGCTCAGCTCGTTTTTGCGCCAATTGATGAATCCTTTGCTGATGAAGCCCCATTGTTACCATCTGGTTTCCGTGTCATACCATTGGACCCCAAAACAGTTCAGTGAAATACTTTAACTAACTGCTGGAATTTGTATCGAGTATTAACTAATTGGTATGCATTGGAAATATCGTTTTGTGCTTATCCTTGTTCCTTCTCTTTATGCAGGATACACCTGCTGCTACTCGCACACTCGACTTGGCCTCTACTCTTGAAGTTGGATCTGGAGGTGCCCGCCCTGCTAGTGAAGCTGATACAAATAATTACAATCTTAGGTCTGTCCTGACTATTGCCTTCCAATTCACTTTCGAGAACCACACACGGGACAATGTGGCTGCCATGGCCCGCCAGTATGTGCGTAGTGTTGTTGGGTCTGTTCAGAGGGTTGCTATGGCTATTGCTCCATCCCGGCTTGGCTCACAGTTGGGGCCAAAACCGCTTCCTCAATCTCCTGAAGCTCTTACTTTGGCACAGTGGATATGTCGAAGCTACAGGTATACTCATATCCAAGATAATTATCTTCTAATCTATTTATTAAAAAAAAATGCTTCGACAGGGTTATATCTTTATTCGATTTCTTGTATGGTTTAGGATACACACTGGAGGAGAGATTTTTCAAGTTGAATCCCAGTCTGGAGATGCTGTTTTAAAGCGACTTTGGCAACATTCGGACGCAATTATGTGCTGCACAGTGAAAACAAATGTACAAATTCTTCCCCTTTGCTTTTCTATACATTAAATTGTCTAAACATCTTTTGATTTCATTGGAGTTTATGGTCAAAAAGTGTTCGATAGATGGTCATTGGTGCCTTCCTATGCAAGTAAAGTTTAGTCTAACTTGGAAACTGTAATTGCAGGCATCTCCTGTCTTCACATTTTCAAACCAGGCTGGACTAGACATGCTCGAAACGACTCTGGTTGCTCTTCAAGACATCATGCTCGACAAGATTCTGGATGAAGCTGGTCGGAAGATTCTCTGCTCGGAGTTCTCCAAAATCATGCAGCAGGTAAGCGGGACTTCGAAATATTGAATCTGATAGACGATTAGTCGAGTACACTTGTGAAGCACATTCTAACTCTTGTTTTCTCAAAACCGCAGGGTTTTGCCTATCTGCCCACCGGAATATGCATGTCGAGCATGGGCAGGCCGGTGTCGTACGAGCAAGCTGTTGCATGGAAAGTTCTCAACGACGACGACTCCAACCATTGTCTGGCCTTCATGTTCATGAACTGGTCTTTTGTGTGATGGTGGAGAAGAAACTAGTTGAAAAAAACACCTTTGGGTTATTATCTACGTTTTAAATTATATTTATAGCTACTTCTACGAGTATGTAGACAATTATATGACAGTAACTAGTATTCCCTGGCAGGATTTTCATGAAAACTTCCATCCTTGTATTTAACTCTTTTATGCTTTTGGTTACTATATGGGTATGAACACATGATAATAGTTATGTATGTTTGTCTACTTAATTTTTACCTTGAAAGTCAATTTTCTTTTTAGTAGTTTTTGGCATTAAAATATCAACCAAAGTGGGCAAGTGTTGGTTGTTTTGGTTTTCAGCATTAGGGGACCACTCTTGACTCTACCCTTCTGTTTGGTTGCTTGGAAAATTTTAACTAATCTGTTTTCTTTAAAGGAAGCAACATGTGGAGCATGACTTTTTTGTTTTTTTGAAAACTTTTCCTCTTGTTGTTTGTTGTTGGTTTTTTAAAGCCAAAGTAAAAGGGTTAGTTATGCCTAGATTAATCTTCCCAATGGGCCTATTTTCTGATCTCAACAACCAAAGTGCGAATTTCTAGGGGTTTTTTTTTTAATTACAAAAAAATTGGAAGATGATTTAAATTTTGAGTTCTACGGTGAAGTTAGATGTAATATTACCGATACACGTAACTATGTTAATTTTTAGTCATTTATTATTATGTGCAAATTTAACTCAAATTACTATCACCAAAATAGATGGTACAAGTTCATCACTTAACGTGGAGTTGAGAGAGACAAGTTTTTGGTTGGCCAATAAACTTGTTTTATCTAATTTGTAGAGATTCTTATCTTTTATAAAACATATTACACTCTATATATCCTAATTTTACATAAAGAAATCTATAAAACTTTTAATGCCAAATAACCAAAATTTCAAAACAAATCTCAACCATTGACAAATTGTTTTTCCATTTTGCCCTCCCCCTCCCTTCTTTTTTTTATTTTTATTTTTATTTTTTATGTTATTTTTTTTTTCCCTCCAAGTGTTGAAGAAAAAAAGTCTTATCTTCATGGACAGTACATTTGTTGGTTTATGCCGGTACAATTTCGTTGGTTCTCTCTGGTTTTACTCTATTTTTTCCCTCATCCATTTCATGCTCTCACAAAGCATTATATATATATATATATTGGCCTGTCCAAACTCATAAATAGCAATTCGCATTTCAAAAAAAAAAAAAAAAAAAAGCAATTCACCAAAGAGACAAATCATATACAATAGATTTTTTTTTTTTTTTTTTTAGAATTTGGGTTGAGAATTCGAATTTTATATTTTGTAAGGGAGTTAAGTGAATAATTATTGTTAAGTTATATTTAGGACTATCATAAATAAATAGCTAATTACTTCCCTTGAAATAAATTACTTTAATTTAATTTATTTTAATTTGTTTTATTTATTGGACGGATATGGGGAGATTAATTTCACAGAGAACGAAGTTGATGGGCCAAAAAATTGATCCTCCTCCCTGACAGAGGTCATTTTCCAAGGCTCTTCAAAGCCTGCAAAAATTGTGACTGACTGTGCACAAAAAGGCTGAAATAAGAGATTAAAAAAAAAATGGGGACAGCTTTCAAAATAAAAACTGGTGCAGATTTGACAGAAGCCATTTAATTTCATTTCGGACTTTTGCAGGAAATTGGTCGGAGATACCTACCTATTTCCTTTCTTTTTTCTTTTTTCTTTTTTCTTTTTTGCCTGGAAAATAGCTATCTATTACTTTATCAAACAAGAAGCTACTCTTAACAAAATCCCATTTTTCAGTCCATTATCTTTCGCAATTAATGAAAGGCCTCTGAAAAATCTGCGCCCTTTTCATTAATCACAATGATATTCACTATCTACTCCCAATAATGCTCCTCATGAGAGCCTCTGAAAAATAAGATGTTGTTTTGGATCGAAGATGAGACAGTAGTTTCAAGAATCTATTTTTGTGAATGAATTTGAGTTTAAAAAATATAATTTAAGTTAAAAATTTTTATTAATTTTTAGGAAAAGGTAAAAATTTTTTAGAAAAAAATAAAAATTTTTTAAGAAAAAGATAAAAATTAAGATAAAAAATACTGTTTAAGTTAAATAATCAAACGAGACCTTTTATATTTGATTAAAAAAGATTATTTATATTAAAAGAAGTATAAAATTTTAAAATATATCTGAAAAAAAATTAATACAGATCTTATTTGATTTATCTGAAAATTTTATATAATTCAAAAAAAAAATTTTGGATTTGAAATAACAAATTTATGAACGTTTAAAATTTGAGTTTGTTATAGACATTTATAGACGTGAGTAGTGAAAAATAATTTCCAGTTGAGGAAAAAGAAAAAAAAAATAGAAACCAAATGTCTAAACGTGCCCCAAATAGACCTGAAGATGTTACTAATGTTGAGCACTATCTACTATTGGAACATGAATATCATAATAGGAGGTCATGGTGTTGTGAAGCTTTTACTCATACTTTACAAATAGATAAATATAGTTAATGTTTTGGGTAACTATAGATAGAGTTGGAGCTCGTTTGGGGTTCCATCTTTAGACTGTATTTTACTGTCTTAATTTCAAAACTCCAAAACTATAACACACTTTCTTTGTTTTCAAATTTTAAAAGATCATAACTTTTTTATTTTAAATGAAAATGATATGATTCTTGTGTTAAAATGCTCACAACAACTAGATGAAAGAAATAAATCCATTTTGCATTTTTTTTCCTTATTACATATTAAATTTGCCACTATATTTATATCATAATTCATTTCTCATTCATATTTCAACTAAACACACATTTTCAAATTAACCTTCAAAAATTTAATCCTCTAAGCAATGACATCGGCACCATTTGTGTCTTGATATTACATAGTAATAAGAAGAGTGCCGTGGTGATAGTATGGATACTAAACATTTTTCTTATATTCTTATGGGATACTTAGATAAATGGCCGTTTTTTAGTCTTAAGAAAGTAGCTGAAGTTTTCTAAAATTTAACCCCAAAAAAAAAAAAACAAAAAACAAAAACAATCTTCTTTGATAAAATAATTAATCAATTTTTTAAATTAGTCCATAATTGTCGAACCATTTAATATTGATTGATTGTAATAAATTATTGACTAATCGATGTTAACATACGTAGATAGTCAATCAATATTTTAATTTCAATCAACCATTTTTTTTTTAAAACAGGTGTCCAAAATCTCCTATTCCCTTTTTTTTTGGGGTTAGGAACTTATTAACAGATACTTTCTGATACCTACACAATTGCATTATAATAAACATAATCATCTTTTTTTTCTTTTGGACCTAGGGTCTTATAAGCACCTATTTTATTAATTTAGATGAAATTTGAAAATTAAAACCTTAAATCCCCTTTCAACTGAAAAATTAAACACAAATCTAATAAATACTTCTCTAGAATTTACACTATATATAACAATAAATATTAGAGTAATTAGCCTAAATGGTTTCTAAACTCTTTACAAGGTGACGATTCGGTTCCTATTTTTTTAATTTTGATCGAAACGACCTTAAACTCCTCACTAGTGATGTTTCTTGTGCCTAGCCACAACCATGTTTCTTTATCTTCTCTGGTTTTTTTTTTTTTTTTGGGCCTAAGTTTGAAGGCCCGTTTGGTTCGCTAGTTTGAGTTGAAATATTTTAGTTGTAATAGTAAATTTTTTTGAATTTTCAGAAAAGACAAAAAAACTTTTTGGAAAAAAGACAAAAATTTTTTGAGAAAAGACAAAAAAATTTTGGTTTGAACGGAAATGAACTAATATACTAAACGCGTACTGAGTCTGGGGGGTGAGGAGGGGTGGGTGGGTTGGAGTTCGATGATGGAGGGAGCTTAGGTTTGAGTTTAGTTCGTGGGGGAAGGCTTGGTGTGGTGGGGTGGGGTGGGGTTGGGGGGGGGGGGGGGGTTGTAAATCTGTGGTGAGTGTGTTGGGGGGGTAGTCTAGATCTTGGTTTTTGGGGTGGGGGGGGGGGGGGGGGCATGTTCGTTCCATCTTCGTTGGAGTGTGGTGGGGGAACGACATGGGTTGGAGGGGGGGGGGGGGGGGAGGTAGGGTTGGATTGGTGATGGAAGAGACGGTGGGGCAGGTGGCTGGGTTTTAGTCAGCTCTCTCTCCCTTTTTTTTTTTAATGTATAATTGGTACTTTTTTTTTTTTTTCAAAAAACAAGGATATTTTCATCTATTAATAGTTTATTTAACTCATGTGATAGATCATGTGATCTTTTTCGTTAGAAACTTAATAGAAGTGGACGAAAAAAACTAGTTTGTCACTATTTAGAGAGTTTAGGGACATCTCAATCAAAAATTAAAAAAAAAAAAGAATCAAATCACCACCTCTTTAATAGTTTAGGGATGATTTAGGTCAATTATTCTAAATATTAATAGACTTATAAAATAAAATATTAACATAAGCATACAAAAATATATATTAAGAGGGTGTTTGGTTGTTTAGGTTGAGTTGAAATATTTTAATTGTAATAGTAAATTTTTTTGAATTTTCAGAAAAGACAAAAAATTTTTTGAGAAAAAGACAAAAATTTTTTAGGAAAAAGATAAAAAAAAATTTGAAATAAGTTGAAAATGAGTCGTTGCCAAACTTCCCCTAATAAAAAGATTAAAATATTAAAGAGAGGAGATTTTGATGGGTAAACGTCAGAAGTTGTCACGAGAAATTGGAAGAGCCGACGTCACCTGAGGGATTCTGTGATTACAACATTACAGATCTCGGTGACGGTTGTCTGCACCAAGCTCATCCAGTGAAATCCTACGGCTTTAGGCCGTACCACGTGGCATGTGGGATTCTTTCTACTGGGTCCCAGTTTGTCATGACTTGTTGGATAGGTTCTCTCTCTCTCTCTCTCTCTCAATAGGGAATTGATGATTTTTTTTAAGAGGTGATGAATAGTTTTTTGTTTGGCTTTGTTTGGGGGCCGTATATAGACATCTAATATCATCTCTCATCTGTATATCAATATTAATGTTATATTATAATATATATATATATATATGAAAATAACAAATCGGAAATATTATGCACCAATGCAATCTTTAATCCTTTTGTTTCACGGTTTTGTTGTTATCTTGAGTTTGTAAAAATTGGAGATGATCTCTCCACCTTTTGAATTTGTTTGTGACTTTGTGATACTATGGATCTCTGTAGAGTTGATGGTAACCTTAGTGTTATAAGTTATTAACTCTCAATCGATTGGAAGATTTTATCGATTGTAGAAGTCTTTTCAAAATTAGCTTTACGCTTGTTCAAAAATTGATGGACTGAGAAATTTTCTCATCATCGGATATTCATGTACGTTCTTATCTGAGTTTAATTATATTTTACTGATGATCGTATCTCAATTGAGGGTTTCATTTTGTGTATCATGAAATCATTTGCATTGGTGAATTAAATTTGGAATTCCATTAGTGTCCATTAATCTATTAAAAAAATCAAGTTACGAGTAATTAAATTCATATTCTATAGTTTACTTGGCTAAAAATTAGAAGGATTAAAAATGATATTACCATACATACTAAAATACACTTGGATCAAAAAATTAATTAAATTAAAATATATGTATATCTGGTAGAGATGTTAGATTCTAATTCATAGGAGAATGAATTTAATTCCGTAAACAATAAGTGGGACTCACAAATTACGTCATTTAACAAAAGTAAACCATAGAATTTAAAATCATGAACTTAATTTACTTTTTCCAAAATGAATCACTAAATAGTAAACCACCCTGAAACTAAATAGAAAAAAAGACTTGGAAAGAGGAAGGCAAACAGATAAGGGGAATTGTCACTGCCATTTGTTTGTTGGTGAGGCGGGTCCAATAACCCCCATCATGCCTTCATCACGAGTAGATATGTTAAACTTGGTTGGTGCGATACCATAAGACATCATTATTAAATAGGCCAGCCTAGCGAGTTTATTAAATGGAAATCTGCTTGACGCGATTTTTTGACACAAAAAAGACATGACATGTTAAGGGCCCGGTATGATAACAAACACCATAAGTAGTATGACAATGTTGCTCCTTATATATACTATATATATATATATATATATATATAGTTTCTATATGAGACCTATCATTTTCTTATTTGAGTTTTTGTTACTTGGTAAGGTTTTTGACGTCGTTGTTTCTATTAAGAGTAACTGGCCTAAATAGTCCATGAACTCTTTCAAAAGTGATGGTTTGATCTCTGTTCTTTTTCTTTTTGGGCGAGATAACTCTAAACTCCTATTTTAAAGCCAATTCAGTCTTTTCCGTAAAAAAAAAAAAAAAAAATATATATATATATATATATATAGCAGATTGGTCAAGTGAAAAGCACATTTCGTGCTTTTTGAAGATCAAAAAAGTAATTTTCTTCTTTTTTGGGGGGGGGGGGGGGAACCAAATCAGAACTCGAGCGCTAGCTGAGGGGGGAGGGGGGTCTGAACCAGATCAGAATTGAGGTGAAAACCTCAAAATTTGGCGAGGGGGGTGGGGGGTGGGGGGAGATCAAAAACTTAGAAATCGAGTGGATGGGGGGGCGCGAAAACCCAAAAACTCACCGTGGGGGGAGGGGAAGGGGGTACGAACAACCTAGAAACTCGGGGGTAGACCAGGGGTTGCATAATTGGGCAGGCGTGGGAGGTGAGCGGCAGTAGTGGAACCCAGATCTTGTTAGGAGGGGGTGTAGGGGTAGGGGGTGCTACCACTCAGAAGTTGGGGGGACGCAGATCTACACTTGGGGGCAGCTGGGATGATAGTCGGAGATGGGTTGCTGATCGCCAACCTATCTGCAGAGGTTGGGTTAGGGGGGAGAGAGGGAGATGAGGAAAAAGTGAAGGGAGAGAGGTATTTTTGAGAGATTGAAAGGTATTTTAGTCTTTTTACTATAAAAAGATCATTTGCGTGATATTCTGTTAAAAATTAAATGAAGTTTGATGGAAATGACTGAATTGGCCAAAAAAAAAAAAAAAGGAGTCTGGGGTTAGCTCTACAAAAGAAGAAGAAGAAGGAAAAAAAAAAAAAGAATAGGTACCAAACCATTATATTCGCAAGAGTTCAGGGACTGGTTAGGCTAATTACTCTTCTTTTAAATAGCATGCTTTGCTTTTGTTAAAATTTAAGGTTTACTATTATATTTGATAACTCTATGAAATAGAGTTATTTAACATACGTTTAAGCTTATTAATTGATGATATTTCAAGATTATATGCCTTAGTCTTAGTATTTTATATATTATTAATTTGTTTGTTTTAGTTAAAGAAAGGATAAAGTGCTGGACATAATTTTGGCCTTTAGCATATTTTTAAGTCTAATTTTGTGTTGCCTTACAGATGGAGCCCATGAAGCCCAAAAGAAGGAAGCCCATTGGATTAGAGACGACTTTGGAATGGACTGCTGGAGTGCATTAGATTGCTGCAGCAATACTATAGCAAAGTCACAGCAAAGTGCATCAGTGAAAAATTAAATTAAAAGCATGTGGACCCAAGTTTGACTTTACAGCTGGCAGTGGGTCTTTTGCCCATTTTGTCTAAACAGGCCAGCTGTAAGAGGGCCACCAATATTAGCTATCAAAGGGGCAAGGCCACGTGTAGCTAGGGCATCTTTGGGTGAGAATTGATAACAAAGGAAAAGTTAAGGAAAGGAAAAGAGGGACGCCATTTTCCGAGAAGCAGGGGGGCAGAGCAAGAGCAGACACCATTTTTTGTGGAAAGAGAGCTGTGAGAAAAACCAGAGAGGAAACACAAAAGAAAGAGATCCACGTAGAGAAAGAGAGAGATAGAGAATTTCGAAGGCAGCTTGGAGTTATTCGTTGGATAGAAGAAATTCGTCTATCTGGTTTTCTCATTCCAGTATCTGAATTCTTTTGGGATTGTTTTTCTCTCTATGAACTATGAATTCCCTGGTTGATTCTTTTGGTTTTGACTAAATTTTCTTAGCTAGGATTGTTGATGGAACCAAGGTTGTATTGAAGACTTGTTTGTGTTGTTAACTGCTTAGCAATTTTTAATCAGGTTTATTCAAGTGATTCATGTGTTTAATCTCTATTAGTTGACTGGCCATCAATTAATGAAGAAAATAAACTGAAATTGATTATGGGAAGGTTAATTTTAGTTGGATCTTACTGGGATATTATATGAGATGGTATAGGAATATATTGTTCCTATGTACAACCCATTAAAATTGGTGCTTAATTCTGTGTTTTGAATTGGATTGCATAGGAATATCTTTATTTTGGTTGAAAACACTAGATGCATAAATCTTTCGGAAGAGAATTTTGTAAGAATTTTAGGTTGACTGGTTAACTTTGCTATAGCAATCCTACAGCATTAGATGTCAGATTTACAACTAAGGGCAAATCAATAATTCTAGTCATTATCCATCATTGTTTCACTGCCTAAGTCTTTGATATTGCCACGTTTACTTTTTGCTTGCATTTTTAATTACGCCCATTAGCTTATATTGAGTTTTTACAATTTTAATATTCAAATCAACTTCCAATTTGTTTTAGATTAATTGTTTTCTATAATTGAATTTTTGGTGATATAATCCCCGTGGAGACGATACTTTACTCATCACTATATTACTTGTTCGATTACGTGCACTTGCGTAGTATTTTTGGATCCATAAGTTGGGTGAACAATATTCAATACTTATTTAAGAAATTTTCTATCAGACATTTTATAGGCATGGACATAACAAGTTATAAATAGATCATAGGTTGGGCTTGACGCTATAAATGGGCAAGACGTGGGCTGACATAATTATTAAGCATAATCTAAATTTTCATTCAAATATGTTTCTTCGTTGTCACTAAAATTTCCTTAGTTGAAAATGTGCGTTTTTTGTCCAAAAATAAAACGATCCTTTTCAATAAAACCTAATTAGGTACAAAATTAACAATTTGCGAACGGAATTTTCAAAATTAAAAGTTTGAGAATCAACTTATCATCGTTTATCAACATAATCTGAGATAAAAAGCACCAATTACCCTAAATCAAAATCTATCTTCTTTGGAAAAATCAATCCAGTTTTTTTTTTTTTTTTTTCCTTTTCTTTTCAATGGAAAAGCATATTCCCCGATCATCCAAGTTAGGTTATAGTTGGGATTGGACTATTTTCCAAGTAAATGAATAATAGAATGAGACTCAAAATAAGGTATATTTTGACCTAACAAGTGAAACCTCATTAACAAAAAGGGTGATTGTAGAAGTATACCTCTTAGTTATTCTCAATTTCTGCTTCTGTTGTTAAAAAACTACGTGTATGAGAGTATCCTTTGAATTTGAAAACCTATTTTTATTTCATCCTTGCACACTTTGTGAATGAAAAGAACAAGACAATAAAAATTAAGGCATAACTAATCTAAAATTTTGTTTCTTATGATAAAAATTATAAAAATAATTGAACTTTTTTTTTTTTTTTTTTAAGATATAGATATTTTTGAAACATTACGATTTATTTTAAGTGTTTTTAACATATATTTTAAATATTATTAATTATTTTTCAAAACTATTTAATTCTATTTTTATCGTTTTATCCTATTTTTCTCATTCGTTTTTAGCGATGGGTGAAATTGGAGTCAGTTATTCATACTTTAAAGAAACTTTTTAATTTGGATAATTTGTATAATAATTAATAGGAATTAAGAAGTATAATCATGTAGTTAACTATTAAAAAAAAAAAAAAAAAAAGAGATGCAAGCCCAAGCAGTTTCTGACCAATCAGACCACGCTGTGCTCCATATATCCGTGTGTGTATATATAAATATATATATATAGGGAAAGGTTGTGGTAAAGTCTTATTTAGAGTAATTATGGATAGAGCTCCGTCTAATGGTTGTAAATGACTGTCCGTTTAAGATGGATAGTGAGATGGATTGTTATATTTAAACCGAGAAGCAGTATATGACTTCCAACAGAAGAGGAAAGCAATGGCATTAATGTAAACTGATAGGAATGGTCTAAGGCCTCGTTTGGCTCTTGAATTTAAACTTAGAATTTTCATTTTAATTTTTGTTTTTTCCTGAAAAATCAACAAAAATTTTCAACTCAAATTTAAAATTTTCAACTCAAATTCATTCACCAAACAGACTCTAAGATTAAAGGGGAAAAAAAAAAAATGAAAAGAGATCCAAGGCCTTCCTTTGGTTTCGTCCTCTGTTTGTTCCCATTTGGTTTGCTCCTGATCTTCTTCTTTTTCTTCTTCTTGTTGCTTGGCTGTTGCCTTTAATGAAATTCATTTTTTTAGCCAAAAACAAAAAAAACGAAAAAACAAAAAGATTCCAAGAGAAGGTGGCGATCGACTCAGGGAAGGTGACTGATGCTACTCACCATAGCTTTTTACAGTTCAATTTTGACACACTATATCCAAAACATAATAATTTTTTCTTCGTGCCACATGAACTACTTCATCTCCAACTGAAATATAAATATTTTATTTTTTAGGCATTTTCTGATTTTTTTTTTTTTTTTGAATAGGCGTTTTCTTATTTGTTGAAACATAGATAATCAACCCCAAAAATTATTTCAAAACATATCACATGACAGAGACCAAAATTTAGATAATCTGCTCCACCATTTTTGCTTCGTTCCTCCAAACCACCGAATCCACTCTCTCTCTTCACCACCGTCTAAAGCATGCTCCATCTCCTCTTTCGAATTACCATGCTGCCTTCTCCCATTTTTTTTCTTTTTTAAATTACTCTATAATACACACTTAATTTTTTTTACCATCGATCATATCTAAACGGTAAAAAAATAATTACTCTCAAAGAGTCTTCATCTAACTCTTTCCCCATGTTACTATATACGCGTGTGTGTGTCCCATGTCCTTTGGTAAAGGCAACTGTACAAAAAATCAAAAGCTGTACCCCGGTGGGTCCCTTTGACGAGTCCACGTTTATGATTACATACGGATACATGTACATATACGCATATTTATTGTTATCTGTATCATACATGTATATGCACGTCTGTGCTCTCATATAATGTCCCATGATCAACCATACCATGCATGCATACGCATACATCATCATCAATATCAACATTGTTAAAAGCGGGACCCACCTGAACGTTTAAGCTAGTGTGGGCGATGGCTCATGGCGTTGTGGCAGTTTTCTCTCTTGGTCAAGAACGAAAACAAAATGGAAAAAAAATTAGAGTAAAAGAAAATAAAAGAGAAAAAGAAAGATTTTTACTTTTCTTTTGTGTTTTTTGGTATATCAAAGAAAAAGATAAACGAAAAAAAATATGTAGTTATTATTTTATTAATCTATACATATTCTTTCACTTTAGAAGTAATGACAAAAAAATAATTTTATTAATTATATGATAGATTTTAATTTTCTTCTCACTTTTGAAAAAATTAAAACTATTGGGACCCACTATAACACTTATTTTTCACCTTATTTTCCTTTCCTTCTTCCATTCCTTCCTACCAAACATGCTAGTCCATCATTTTTCATTCATAAATCCCTCCCCCATTTCTTTCCCTCATCTTTTCCACCGTATCAAAAATAGCGTTGACTATGTTTGGTAGGAGAAAAAAGTGAAAGAAAGGAGAGAGATGGAAGGATTATTAAAATGATTTTGACATTTATAGTTGTTTGGTATGAGAGAGACGAGAAAGAGATTAGAGTAGGGACTCCAAATCCTCTTAAACACCTTAATTTTGATCTCTCCTAAACTAGAGAGATTATTTGATTGATTTTATACCAAATAGCATAAGAGAAATGACATATCTCTCATTCCCTATTTCTCTCACCTTGGTGTTTTACTACTCCCCCCCTTTCTATTTTCTTTTCTTCTTACCAAACTTACCCTTAATTCTTTTTCTCTCTCACCAGCATTTTAAAATTTGAGACCTTTCTTAAAGATATTGCGCTAATTTCGAGTTCTTAATCTCGTTTGTTTAGTTCATTTCATTTTCATTTTAAGCATGAAAATGACTTTTGTAATCACATGCCAAGTTAAAACTTCATTTTTAATTCATAATTGTTGAGTTAGAATTTTGTATCTCATCTCTCATTGTTCATGTGTCAACTCGAATCATTCGAAGACCAAGAGTCGACTCCAATACAAACTCGAGACATCATCAATTGGAGTCAAAATATGACTCACTAGTTGCATGACAGAGACTCAAGGATCGACTCACGAATGGACTCCAAGTTGACTTACAATCTGATAGCCTCCATAATCCAAAACGAGTCATTAGACACTTGGCAGATGAGTCATCAAGCAACTCATCGAATGACTCACAGAATGACTTACAAGTAGCCCACTTCAAGATTGGTGGAATATCTAATGGATAATTATCAAAATTATCGACTCCATGAGTTTAGGGATTGAAATAATCTCATCAGCATGAGATATATTTGAATTAAGGCTTCCTAATTCAAATTTATGGAATTCCGATAAAGGGCTTGCTTACAAGAAGATTCAGATAAGTTTCATTCAAATTCAAATATCAAATCTAAATTTTGAATCCTACTCAAGATACGATTCATGGGGCACTCACAAGTTCCTATCGATAAGAAACCACCTCAGAATCAGGGGGCACCTTCATTCTGATGTCAAGAACACACCATAACCATTGTACGTCCAGAATTTCAAGAAATCGCTCATCATGAGCTCACGATCGCTAGTCATTCCCCCATGTTTTCTTGCATTTCACAAATCCCCCACTTTTTTTCTTTCCCATTCTTGCTTACACAAGCTCTCTTGTATACCATATTATATATAATAAAGGCTCTCGAAGCACCATAGAGGACGTAGCCTATGAGATTATGGGCCAACCTCTATAAAAATGTGTCTCTTTGTTTATTTTATGCACCTTACTTTCTTCATTCGTGCACAACATGCTAGATCAACTCTAGACAACAGACCACGTTGACAATTGATGCCAAATTGATTATTGGCCATCAATACAAATTGATTGCTGATTTAACCATAAACAACAATAAAAATGAAGTAAGACTTGTTTAGAAATTTTATTTTCATTTCAAACATAACTTGCACAATAACATTTTTAAATTCAAAAGTTTCTTTATCTTTTACTTAAGTTTTAGAATGCGATAATTTTTTTGTTTAACTTTGATTAACATAAATATTTTTTCATTATATTTGTAATGAAAAGAAAAACAATTTCTCATTCATGTCATTTGTCCTAGAGATAAGTCCGAAGGAATTAATGTTGGACTTGTCGGATCCTTATGAATTCATGCTACCCTATGAAAATATGGCATGGACCTTAAGGTTTTATTATATTTGTTAGAAAATCATTTTTTCAAATGATTATTTTCAGCATATATTCAAACACTATTTTAGAAATTATACCGTTTTCAAAATGATAGTTTAATCACACATCCAAATGCCATTTCGGAACCAAATAAAAATGGCTTTCAACTCAAAACCAATTTTCCATTTTTGTTTAAAAATGGAACAAAATGAGCTTATGAAAAAAATGATTCATTTTTCCACCTCTATTTTCCATTTTTTTTTCCCTTTCAAATTAAACGGATTTTTTAGGGGAAGTAAACAAATAAATTAAGATGGTTGATTTATTCAAAAAATTATCTTTTGACATTTCATTATGATTATTTCTTTTATAACACTTATACTTATGCCAAAGATAATATTAATTCTAATTATTTTTTAGCAATCATAATAGTAACCAAGGATTCATATAATAAATTATGTAATTACTTGCAACAATTATCATTATTAGTAAAGAACAGTATAAGAAAAACAATCAAATATATTATCATTTTGGAAATATTTAATAATCTGTGTTATACTAATAAATACTCTACCATGAAGTACAAAGTTTTAAATAAACGAGAGTAGAGAGATTTAAACTTAAACCTAGGTAATAAAGGTGAGTGTGTTATTATTGCTAACTAAATCTAAAGCCAAGTTAAAGAAAGTCGAGTATATATATTTTTTATTTCTTTTTTAAGTTGGGGTGAAAAGATTTGAATTCTACATCTATAATGGAGTTAGATATTGGAATTATTATTAATTTATATCAACAATCTGAATACATTTACTTATGACCTGTATTGTTTTTTTAATTTCTACTACTGATTGCATTAGAAAAGAATTGTTATAAGGGACACCACATTTTCATTTTAAATCTAAAACAACTATGATGAAAATTTTATTTAATTATTTGGTATACATAGCAAATGCACACATACATTTTCAAGAGACAGATCGACTATAAGGACCTTCAAAAGGATTGAATAAAAAAAAAATGCTGATTCAAAATTTTATCCAACAGTGTTTGTTTAAAATTATTGGCATGAGACGTTTGCGTCAATTTAGTAGTACTCTATATGAAAATTAATTACAAGCAATACATCGTCCGATTAATATCTATTGGACATTGGGATGGTTCATCTGTTGTAATTTTCTTCGAAACAACTCATAATAACTAGTTGATTTGTTTGTAATTTTATGTAAAATTATATGTAACATAATATTATTTTCTACTAACTTATCTTTCGTTCAATCAATACCTTTTAAAACAATTTTAACGGTTACAAACAAGGATGGATCTGTGTAAGGGCCAGGGGTGGCACGTGGCTCCACTCAATTTCTTGAATATTAAAATGTACCCCATGTTTTCTTAAAATATTTTAATTTATCCCCATTCAAAAGTTTATTTTTCAAATGTGCCCCACTCAAAAGTCCCCCCCCCCCCCTCAAATTTTCCTTATAACACTCAACTTATTCTTATATTTTAATTATATCATCAACATTTGATTCTTCTTTTTTCCTCCTAATTTCTTCATCTACTTTTCTTTCGGCTTTTTTTTTTTTTAACTCTTATTTGGTTTTAAAAAATTTATTGATTTAAAAATTGTCAGCAATTTGAATATTTATACGTGTAAATTTTTATTTATTAGTAAAAAGAATTATTTTTAAAAGGAAAAATGATGGTGTAGAATAAATTGAAGTGGAATTTAATTTTAAATTAGAAAATTACAAACAATATAAAGCAAATCATGAGTTATATATTTTCAAAATATAAAAACAATATGTAATATATATGGTACTAAACATGAAAAAAAATTTCTTTGGAATAAAAAAATTAAACTTTTTATCATATAAAATTGTTAATTTTTTAAAAAATTTATGTATACATTTTCTCACTAAGAAAAGATTTTGGATCCGTCACTATTTACAAAGTAACATGAGTTAGTAGAAAATAATAATATCATATTACATATAATTTTACTTAAAATTACAATTACAAGTAAATCAATTATTTGTTTTAAGTAATTATTTAGAGGGAAAAAAAATTACAACGCAGGAACCATCCAACTGGAATTTTCAATCACCCTTTATGGTCCCTCGTGCAAATAGTCCAGAACTGTGGAGAGACGAGACATCAGCAAAAGAATTGAAAGAGGAAAACAGTTAGGCTAGCCCACTCGCGTGGATGGACCTCTGCAGTAATATATGCAGAGACAAATACAATATGTATATATATATATATATATACACGTACAGATCTGTATAAGAATATTCACTTCCCACTTCTGTTCATATAGATATAGTAAAGTATAAATATTATTCTCATGCTTAAGGACAAAAAAAAAAAAAAAAAAAAGGAAAGAAAAAAACCTACGCCTGTACTGAATATCCATGTATCTGTCTTTATTTATTCCTTTTATCTTTCTCTCTCTCTTTTTTCTCTCTCCAGAAAGCCAAGCTAATTAGACAAATGATGAACTTTTCCAGGTGGGTATTTTTACAGAACCCCGCGTGCTGATAGATCCTTTTCATGGCGCTATTTGTTCTCCTCTCTAGCTACAGCTTTTCAAATTCCGAGGAAAATTAATATAAAAATTTGGAGGGATAAAAAAGAGAAGGAAAGAAAAGAAATTAAGGAGGAGCAAGAAAAGCCTTAACTAATGGCCGTTTATTTATGAATTAGCACTCTCTTTGGCAGTGGAAAAAAGAAAAAAAAATAATAATTAGAGCCGTATTTATAGACTATCATGCCCTGAAGGATTAGGGTTTAAGGAGCTTTGACTAATAACTGCAGCCTGCAGGGTCGTTTGCTCGTTTTGCATGGCTTTTGAAGATGTCTTGTTTTGTGGGGGAAAAAAAAAGAAAAAGAAAAAGAAAAATTAATAATTGTGGGGTTTTTTTGGAAGGACCAGGGTTTGTAATTTATCAGGCACTGTTTGTGGGAAAGGTTTTTCTGGTTTGGTGGAAGATTTTGCAGGAGGGATATCATGATTATATATGGTGAAGTTCAAATCCGCCTTTTCATATTTTTCCGGTTTTAATGACTATTGGTCATTATAAATTTGCTAAAATATTTGTAGTACTTACAGGATGCGTTTATCAAATCCAAAAGAAAAATAATAAAAATAATGAGATTAAAAAATAAGTAAAGGAATAAGAAAGATAATAATTGATTCCTTTATTAATGTTTATTTGTTTATTGGACGATATAAAACGAAACAATCACATTTACTTTATAAACTTTATTAACATAAGTAATGTTAATTTTATTAATAGTGCTAGAGACAACAAATCTAATTCTAACTTTTTTAGTATTAACTTGCGTTTCATCTTTTTGTTAGTAAAACAATCAGTTGATGTGATAATATTTTAATCACTTATCAATTTAATAATAACAATTTATATGTTGAATATGTTGGTACTTAAAGTTAATATCATTAACATTTTTCTAATTTTATTATGCAATTACTAAAATATCATCTTACACAATAAAAGCCATTAGCATTTTTGTGGTTTGTATTTTGATGTGCGAGGGAACGTGAAGGTATGGCCTACATGAACAAGTGTTTAATTAGGGCACTGTATGGTTGCATGGGAGTCTGGGGTCCTTTGCAGGGATGGTTGTAGGAAAAGTTTTTAGGCCCCGCCTTTAGGTATGGTTGTTAAGGCTTTTTATTGGAGACAAGAAAAGAACGAAATTTTAGATTCTGGAACTGCAGCTTATGTCACTAATATATATAAACATATATATAAACATATACATATATATATATTTATAAATATATATAGCAATACCGCTTTCTTTTAAACTGAAGTCTCAGCTCACCTTATGTTATGTAGTTTATCAATTTACATAATGAGGAAATGTTGAGAATTAGCTTATGAATTCTGTCATTTGTCAAATTAATTAATAAGAATAAACCTTTTTTTTTTTATTGTCGTAAAAAAGGGTTCAATTCTATCATGTTAATGACACATATTAACCATTAGTACAAACCTTTCTTTTTTTTCTTTTTTTTTTTTTCATTTTGTATACCTAATGTTGTGAACATGTCATGTAAATTAGAATCAAAAGCATCATAAAATATTTGGCATTTTGTTGTGACATTATCTAATTTGGTTTCTCAAAACAAAATACCATTGTTTTCCAAAGAAATGGCATTTATCTTCGTAGCTTCGGTCGAAATAGTTTCTTACAGGACGAAAATAAAACAATGGTTAGTGACATAATCTTATTTGTCTGAGACGAATAGAAAATTAAAAAAAAAAGGATGGAAATGTTATTTTACAAATTCCTTTCTTTCTTTCTTTCTTTCTTCTTCTTCTTTTTTTTTTTTTTTTTTTGAAAGAATGTGTGATCTATTCCCTCAATTTTTGAGAACGTAACACAAATTACCCCTTCTTTTGTTTATTGATGGAACAATTAAGGATGTTATTAAGATAAACATTTCTCAACTCAGTTCGTATTCGAGGTTGAGGCATTTGGCATTAGTTATTTCTCAATTAGTAATAAAGTAATTAGCATTTTACTAGTCTCCGTGCGAGGCCATGGCGGGGCAGATTGATCTCCCCGTGCAAGGACAAGATCCGAGATCTAGCGGGGAAGATCTCCTCCGCATGCTATCATGGTGGCGGTGTGGAGGTGATCTTTGATATGTCGAAGATCATTCCATTTTTTTTTCCGATTACGTAATTTTATGATCTTTTTTTCTTTATTTAGTGTTTATTGGCTTTTGTGGTTTTTAATGAATTTTTGTGATGTTTTTGCCAGTAATCCGGTGATAATAATCTAAGGATTTGGTGATTACCAATTGGTAACCAACTAGTATCCTACTGACAAATGTGTTTACAATAAGTAACCAATTTGTATCCTGCCAGTGAAGGTGTTTATTGATCGGTAATTAACCGACGGAGGTGGTAATTAACCAGTGACTATCGATTAGCTGGTATTAACGTGGATACTGACTGATATCATCATGAATACCAATTGATTAATTAAGTAGGGACGTAGAAAAAGCCCCCCTCAACCTATATTTCCCTGCTATTTATCTGTCTATATATCAAAATCTAATCCATATTTATTAAAATTCAACTATGTATTAGTCCCCAAAACAAAACTTCCTGATTTTATCACTGTAATTAAGGATAAACTTAGTATTCTAAAAAAAAAAAAAGTAAATAAATGAACATTTTGTGATGGTAGGTTATGACATTCTTTCTCGCAGGTTTATTTATTTATTTATTTTTTTGGGTGGAAAAATCAATCTAAGATATGAATATGTGGCATTTCTCCAAAGAGCCCTGGACCATCAGATGAAATGGGCCGCAGTGGGCTTGAGTAGCCCAACCCAACTAAAAAGCCCACTGCGTGGTTTTCTCGTCTCGTTCCTTCCTTCGGCGCTGCTGCGTCCTTCTTCCCAAACATCACCAGCAAAAGCGGAGCTTTGGCTATGGAGGAGCAGGAGCAGGAGCAGAAGGAGAAGGATAAAGAGCCGATAAAGGAAGCATCGGAAGAGATTTCTCACCACTTCAAAACCTTACTCGACTCTCGTGATTTGGATTCCCTCAAACAAACCCAACATCTCATGTAATCTCTCTAACAATTTCTTTATTTTTTGTTTTATATTTCAATTTTTCTTTCTTTTGCTCAATTAGAGGTTGCTTTCGATTTATATTCATGTCTGCAAATTTTTATTTTATTTTATTTTTAAAATTTTTGCTTTAATTTTTGGTCTGGAAAAGGAAAAATAAATAGGAATTCAAGATTATAATTAGCTTGATCGTGTAATGTGGACGAATTAGGTTTTCAGACTGAAACTAGGACACGTTTAATAATTTGCAAAGGAATGGAATGGAAAAGGAATGAAAATGGAATTGCCATTCCCAATCATGTGTGTCATACTAAATTAGCATTACTCGTTACAAAGTACATTTATGACATGAATAGGTGAGAAACGGAAACATTTCTTCATTTTAAGTTGGCGGGGACGGTCCGGGTTTCAACCGTCACTTGTTCGGGGTATTCACGGATACCCTTTTTAACTGATTTGCTATTTTTATCACATAAAAAATAAAAATGAATAGGTAAAATTAGAATTCTTTCAAAAGAAAATTCCAAATTAAGCCATTGTGTTTCTCATGATGTGTTGTGAGGCATTTCCAAGTGCCACTTTTTTTTTTGCAGCATGCCATTCCTTGTGTAGCCTTCTCTGTAGAAATTCCCTTTTGAGATTTCTGGCAAATAAAAAGATGTTGAGTTCGGATACGTTTTTGTACCGTCATCTGATGGTATTTTGTACAGTATGGCAGAGCTATTTCTGTTTTTAATAACTTGATGAAATGATGTTATATCGGCAGAAGAATATGCAGACTTAAAATTTGATCAAAGCAAAGTGTAGTTCGAAATGACTAAATGAGTGGATTCAATTAATTAGCAAAGGAAAGCCAAGAATTTGCAGTTTCAATAATCAATCTACTGTTCGATCCTTCTATGGCTTTTTGTTGCAAATCTTTGGGGTTGCTTTTTACCATAAACATTGGTTTACGTATATTGGTTTAGCATGCGTGCACAAAAGAAAGACAAATTTGAATTCCTCATGGCTATTTTCATGTTTGGATTCGGGATCAGGTTTTGACGATGTGAATTTGAAGTATGATGGTAATGTCTTTCAATGAAGCTTGTTTCAAAGCACTTTAGAATGTAAATTTGAGGCTCTAAATTTTATTCAACGTGTTAAATGTCAAATCAAGAACTCATGGTTCTACTTTTAACTTATTCTTTCGGGTTAAGAAACAAGTGCGTTTGTATATTTGCCATCTGACATTTCAGTTATGGCTGGCCGATTTCCAAATGATTATTTGGGTCTTGCAATTTCTGTTATGGCATCCAAACTATTTCGTTACTTGCTGCCGATTTCTTGAATGGTGCCTGGTATACAGTTGCTGATTTATTTCCCGCTATAATTTCTTTTCTAGATCAGACTAGGAAGGTTGCAAGATAGCAATGCGGTTCTGTCTCATTTTAACGAGTATTCTGAGAATTGCTATACTGAGGTTTCTGTAGATCTTGCAAAAAATACGCGGGTTTTGAAGTCTATGAAGGCAGATCTTGACTACATCTTTCAGAAGCTAAGGTATAGTGGTGCATCTTTTTCGGTTTCATTACTTACATCATACTTGTTTGTTCTTTTCAAGTTATTAGAGTGATTGTGTTACTATACTCATTTTGCCTCGCACTTTCCTGCAAATTCATGCTTGACATTTTGGGTATCTTATTTCTGCTCGAGAAACCTGTCGCACTCCTTTCTTCAGTTTGACTAATCAGCGAAGCTTAGCTTGGTAATTTGATCACGTCTCTCTTTCTAACAGGAGTATGAAGTCGAGAATGTTGGCAAACTATCCAGATGCGTTTCCAGGCGACTCGAAAGGAGAAGTACTCGACCGAAGACCGGACCTGGAATTGCCTCAGTGACACACTGGACTGTGTAAATGTTAGTACTGCTATGTAGTTGAAATAAGTGTAGGTAAAAAAGCATCTAATTCCTGTATTCTGTTTTCTCTATAGCCATTGCTACATCTATATTAAGACTGATTTTCTAAAAAGCTGATTTCATATTTGTTCATGATTTCTTCAACGCAAGTTATTTTTTTTTTTTCTTTTTCTTTTTTTTAGAAGTCCCACTGGTAATTTTCCTGAATTAAAAGGTGACTAAAACTGGTTATCTCATTTAACTTTTTTTTTTTTCCATAAATTAATACAACCATCTTTAGTAAAAAATTATAAAATATTAACAACATAACGAAGCACAATGTTGTTCCAGTTTAATTATTTATTTTTTAAAATTTTCTATGAGAAAACTAGCTGTTGCTTTTGACAGTAGCTGGAATTTTCAGATAATAATGGTGGACTTCCTTCAATATCTCAGAGAAGGATACCGTCGTTCACATGTTAGAAATATTATTTGTAATTCAGTTATGGTGTTATATATATAGAGAGAGATATATGTGTATATATATATATATTGTTATAACTTTTTCTTTTTAATGGTAAAAATCAATTCAAGAATTGTGGTTGTGTATGTGTAAAGCTCCCAAAAAATTTCATTGGGACAAAATTTTGGTGCCCATTCGGAGTAAGGGAGCTACACAAGCCTACGACCTTTGTAGCTAGGGATGACATTTTTACCACAGGGGATGACATTCTTACCACGGGGCTTCCGAAGAGGGCAGGGATTTGGGACAATCTTTGGGATGAGTTTTTTTTTTTTTTTTTTTGGTTTAGATTGTTATAAGTTACTTAATTTTCATATGCATAATTATGTTATTGGAAGGTTTAAAAGAAAATTATATAAAGATAATGAAGGGTATAGGGAAAACCTCTCCAAAGTGAAATCTTTGCTCCCAATCCCACCTCCTCTTAGGCGGATGAGAAAGCATTTTCCGATCTATTTTCCAATCTTGTCCCGCCCACTGTCTACCCAATATGAAGCGGAGCTGAATATTTAAACTTTCCTAATTTGTTTTATGTTTGGTTTAAAACTCCCCCAATTTTATTTAAAATTTATAGAATATATCCCATTCAATAAGAACTCGTAAGCTGGATTGTGCCTTTCCTATCCCAAAAAAAAAAAAAAAAAAAACAAAGAAAAAAAAAACTCGTAATCTGTCATCAGCGAAAAAATAGACCGGAAAATAGAATGGCAAGAATCTTTAATTAACTGTTTAGATTGACCTAAGACCAAATCATTTTTTAAGCATTCACCAAAAGAAAAAAAAATCATTTTTTTAAGAGAATAAATAAAACGAATGGATTCCCTAAAACAAAAAAATAATAAAAGGAATGGAGAAAGAACCAATAGCATTTTTGAAAAGAGTAGTAATAGTAAATAGTAGCATAAAATTTTAAACATTATAATAAATAACATAATCAAATTTATGTTCATATAATACAAAAAAAAAAAAAAAAAAAACCTCATAATCCTTCTTCTCTCTATCTCTCTTTCTCCGAAAATCCAAAGATTTTCCTGATAATATATGTTATAATTTATTATCTTTTGAAAAACCCGTTATAATTTAAAATTAAAACATGTTATTTGCTACAATTTGTCTAAAAAGAATCATATTAAACTATCAAATTAAAACTTCTACTTCTTCAGTCCTCCTGCTTTTTTTTCTTTTTTTTCTTTTTTTTTCCTAAGAGACTCCTACTTTTGGTTTTATTCTAAAATCTAACTTACCACAAGTAAACTTTCGTCCGAAACGGGGAAAAGTAAAAGAAAAACAAATGACAATCAGTGAAAATATATTATATTAAAAAATAAAAATAAAAATCTTAATTATTCGAAGATATATGTCAACTAACGTAGAGATAAAGAAAAAAAAAAAAAAATAGAAACATGAGTTCTAATACTAAACTTTGAATATCAACAATGTAATCTATATTTTACTCAAAAAAAAAAAAAACTACGTAATCTAGAAATTGTTATTTTTTAATCGATAAGTCTTTAATATAACTGAAACATCAAATAAAAATTTAAAAACTGCTTCTACTAATGAAAACAATTCACTCTTTTGTAAATTGATTGATGATAATTTATACTCAAAACATGATATTAAAGGTTGCGTCCCGAATATTTGTCCAAAAAAAAAAAAAAAAAGGTTGCGTCCCGAATATTATCCAAAGAAAGTTTGGAAAAGAAAAAAGAAGCACAAATGCCTCTCATAATATAATAATAATGACAACGATAATTGCGTTGGAATATTATTTAAGGTCGAATCTCCCAATAATAGATAAACAAAAAATAACAAACTCCAAGCCAAAAAAAAAAAAAATCATTAACAATCTTAACTTAACATATTCTACAAACCTAGCTCTTCCTATTCAAGATATGAATTCAATCAAATTTCAAATCACTTGTATATTTTTTTGCATAAATTAAAATCCCAAAAACATTCCCACGTCAAAATCTCCAGATTGATCTTCAAAAAACAACCAATATGGAGATCATTCAAGCAAAAACCACCCCAACAACTGAAGAACATCAAAATAATCATCAAAACCCTTTACCTGAAGATCATGATCAAATTTTGCCAATCACCAACAACAAAATTAAACCCTCAAATCCCAACAAACTCACCGTCCTGCCCCTCATCTTCCTCATCTACTTCGAGGTCGCCGGCGGCCCTTACGGCGAGGAGCCTGCGGTGCAAGCCGCCGGGCCGCTCTTCGCCCTCCTCGGCTTCCTCGTCTTCCCCTTCATCTGGAGCATCCCGGAAGCCCTAGTCACCGCCGAGCTCTCCACCGCCTTCCCCGGCAATGGCGGCTTCGTTATCTGGGCCGACCGCGCCTTCGGACCCTTCTGGGGCTCCCTCATGGGAACCTGGAAGTTCCTCAGCATTGTCATCAACATCGCCGCCTTTCCGATCCTCTGCATCGACTACGTCGAAAAGATTTTCCCCGTTCTCGAATCGGGTTGGCCTCGTTACGTCGCCATCTTCGCCATGATCTTGATCCTTGCGTTCCTTAACTACACTGGTTTAGCCATAGTCGGTTATGTTGCTGTTGTTTTAGCCATTATCTCGCTCTCGCCTTTTATTTTGATGACACTGATTTCGATTCCCAAGATTCGTCCCCGAAGGTGGATCAGTTTGGGACAGAAGGGAGTGAAGAAGGATTGGAATTTGTACTTCAACACATTGTTTTGGAACTTGAATTTTTGGGACAATGTTTCGACTTTAGCCGGAGAAGTTGACAAGCCTCACAAGACCTTCCCTTTGGCCCTTCTTGTGGCGGTGATATTCACTTGTTTGTCATACTTGTTCCCGCTTTTCGCAGTAATCGGGTCGGTTACCGTGGATCAGAGCCGATGGGAGACCGGATTCCACGCCGAGGCGGCGCAAATCATCGCCGGGAATTGGCTAAAAGTCTGGTTAGAGATCGGTGCCGTGTTGTCCGCAATCGGACTCTTTGAAGCGCAATTGAGCAGCTCCACGTACCAAATACTCGGCATGGCTGATCTAGGGTTTCTGCCTAAAATCTTCGCCGTCCGCTCGAAGAAATTCAACACTCCACTTACCGGCATTTTGGTGTCGACCGGGATCATTCTCGCAGTTTCTTACCTCGACTTCACGGTCATAATTTCGGCTGCAAACTTCTTGTACAGCTTGGGAATGTTGTTGGAATTTGCCTCATTTATTTGGCTGAGGAGGAAGAATCCGGGCTTGAAGAGACCGTACAAGGTTCCGATGGGAACGGTGGGGATAGTGATAATGTGCTTGATTCCGTCCGGGTTTTTGATCCTTGTGATGGCCATTGCTACCAAGATTGTGTTCTTGGTGAGTGGGATTATGACTGCGGCTGGGATTGGATGGTATTTCTTCATCAAGTTTTGCAAGTCAAGAAATTGGTTTGACTTCAGCACCAAGGAGTTTGAGCTTGATTCTTGATCATGGTATAGGATGATGCATATTTTGTATAGATTTCAGTCTAGATTACCTTTTTTATAGTGGTTAATTATTGGGGTTTTTTTGTTTTTTAAAAAAATTGTTATTAGCAGTGAAATTGTTAATCTTACTCATATTATATATGTGTGTGTATATATATTACGTATTTTTGGCGATGTGAACTTCTTGAGCACCATTATATTAAAGGTGTTAGCTCCAAGCTTTCATGGTTTTGATCCAATTGTGTTTTTAATATAAAAATAAACTTGATTGAATGGTAGTTATGATGACACTATAATTTAGAAGCTTGATTGAAGATTGAAGATAATACAAGACCTAAAGGACATGATTTTGATTCAAGTTGTTTGGCTCAAGAATTTTACCCAAAAAGACTTTTTCAAAGAATCATGTTAATTAAATTTTTACTTATACTATACTTTTTTTTTTAATTTTAATTTGGGATGAAGGATTCAAACTCTACACGACATTGTGATAGAGTTAAGTTTTAAATTATTGTTAGATTATGCCCACAACCACATATTTACACTAGACTTTTAACTCGGCTGAAGCTAAAATAGTTTTGATCATTTTGATGTCTTTTCAAAGTTTATTATAAGTTATTCTAGCATAAAATAACTTTTTAATTGATCATACAATTGAAAAGTATGGATTAAAAATTGGGAAGTTGACTTGTTCAAAAGCATATTAACTAGTTCAACCACGAGCCTTTTGTTGAAGTCGTCGTTGTGACTTGTGGTAAAGAACAAAGCACCATTGTTGAGCAAAAATATTAATTTGATAGCACAGGAGTCTATTAAGGGTCTGTTTGATGAATGAGTTTGAATTGAAAATTTTAAGTTTTAATAATAAATTTGTGTTAACTTTTCAAAAAAGATAAAAATTTTTTCAGAAAAGATCAAAATTTTTTTCAGAAAGAGACAAAAACTAAGATGAAAATTTTAAATTTGAGTTAATTAGCCAAACGAGACCTAAGTTAGCTTCATCCATTCTAGATTGAAAAAATAATTATTATCCTTGTGATTAAAATGATAAATAAATCATAAATGTGCACTGCCGCAAAGTATCTTACTAAAAAAAAAAAAAAAAAAAAAAAAAAATATCCTTTTTCGATACCACAACTAAATAATTTAAAAGCACTTCAAGATCAGCCTATAGCAACAGTGGAGTAAGAGATTGACATGAATATTTGTCAAAAGTTCTGCAGACGGATTTTACTCTTTCATAAGAAACGCGTCATCTCAGTTTCACCGCATTCAGTCGCTTTACATCACCTACTAGACTGAAAGAAGACAAACCTTTGAAAATTCAATAACAGAGTAATCACGATAATCTTTTCCTCTCCTTCACTCGCAGGCCCAGCGCGTCACTCTCAAATTCTCTCTATTTCTCTGTCTGTTGTGTTGCAGAACATGCAAATTCTCACTCCCACTTTCTCTCTCTCATGCAAAACCAAGTCTTACACTCCCAAATCCCCTACTTCCCTCCCCACCACAACCTTCCCAACGCCCCCATCTTCTCCGCCGTCCGATCGAAACCTTCCTTCCAAAAACCAATCTCAGACGTTGCTGTTATTATAAATCAATCACACCAACACTGTGCACAAACGGAGCTAGAGAGAGAGAGAGAGACGAGAGAGAGAAATGAAGGGAACGGCAATGGCTGCGAATGGAACGTCGTCGTCGTCGTCGTCGGTGTTGGGAGGTGGAGGAGGGAGGAGCGAGAGTGACAAGGAGAAGACGAAGATGAGAGAGAGACAGAGAAGAGCCATCACCGGAAAGATCTTCCATGGATTGAGGAAGCACGGCGGTTACCGCCTCTCCCCACGCGCCGACATCAACGAGGTCCTCCGACACCTCGCCCGTGAAGCCGGCTGGATCGTCGAGCCCGACGGCACCACCTTCCGCTCCAACGTAATCTCTTTCCTTTTCCTTTTCCTTCTCTTTCTCGCGTTTTCTCGGCAACCAAACAGCTGAATTTGGAATTTGTTCTTAGGTCGGGAACTGCTGTCCGATGTGCGGCGCGGCGAGATCGAGAGCGAGCGCGCCGCCGACACCGACCAGCAGCGTCGTCTTCGCCGGAGGCGAAGGCGGAGGAGGAGGCGGGGAGAGTTCCACGACGGCGTCTCCGCGCCGCTTCGCCGTCGGAGATCCCGCTATCACCGCGCCTTCCTCGACGCTCTGCAATGTCTCCTCTAGCGGAATGTCCTCCGTTGACGGCGACATTCCGATGGCGGCGCTTTACAGCATGTACGGCGGATTTTCCGGCGGGCTCCAGCAGTACTCTTCCGCCGTCTTCCACGGCGAAGGAGCGTCGCCGGCGGCGTTTCAGCAGCATCAGTTACAGGAAGCCAGGGCTTCCAACCAGAACACGCCGGTCGGTTCGCCCCTGCGCCGCGCGTGAATTTGGATTGTTTTGCTCTTCTTCCTCGTTTCCACTTTCACCATTAACGGCTGATATGTTTATTCTAGTATTGTTAGGATAGAAAATCAATCAAAGCAATGAGATATTAGATTAATACAGATATATATATATATATATATATATAGTGATAGATAGATACCAAGAATTTGTAGTTTTGAATAGAAAAGGAGGAAGAAAAAACACATAAAGAACATGATTTTTTCTTTTTCTTTTTCCAAGAATTTGTAGTTTTGAATAGAAAAGGAGGAAGAAAAAACACATGAAGATCATGATTTTTTCTTTTTTCTTTTGCTCTTTTTTTTTTTTTTTTTGGCAAACAAAGTTGGTTTAACAAAGTATAACGTTGTGACTTTGATTAACCAAATTATAGATATTCATTTTGATTTGCTTAACTGGTATACCACTTTTTGAAGCTTAATGGTTCATTTGTGTCATTTTAATATGAAAATTAGACAAATTTTCTACAAACTTTTGAATTCCAAATTTTTAGAAGTGTTATTCGTCTAAATCACCCTCGGATTATATCCTGTTACAATGGAATCACAAATTTTCTACATGAAGATTCTTACAGTTTCATCCACCAGAAAAATTTGGTAATATTATCTCAAATGTGAGAACCCGAGTCATCGTTCCAAATTTCCTCCTCTTTTAGCTCCTCATCGACTCGTACAAGCAGGAACATAACGAAAACTCAAGAAGAAATAGTAATGTTGTTTCGTACTAGCTCCTCAATTCCTCGTCTCCTCATCCAACCTTGGTGCATGTTTAGCCAACCCAATATGCTTCAGCTTCTTTTCTCAGAACACAATCCTCGTAATTTCTTCGAGAAAGCAGTCATGACATCGCCCGAGGAATTACGTGATACGTATTAGAGAGCAGCAACTCCTAATGAGCAAGAAATCTTACACATTGCAGCATCTACAATCATGGCAGCATAACTAGTTTTTTTCTTCAAGCTTGCAAGACGAGACCTCCATTCACCCGTGATTTCTGAACAATCATTCTTCCACCTGTTAACAGACACAGCCTATTGTGCACATTTTGAAGTGTTTTCTCCTCTGATGAGTTACACGATCCGCGAACTCCTATTGTCATCATGCACTGCAATACAGTCGTCCAAATCGGGTGGTACCCTCAAAATGATTACCACCTTATGATTCTGTATTCCGTTCCTTCAATCGATATTTTCCTTTCTTTGCACATCTTCCGACCATCTTGGTACTCAGGGGAGAGGATAAAGATGTCGACATTTCGTTGACACCACTTTTCCATTGCCACCAAGTCTTTCCAACACCGATTCTGTATCTAATTTAGTCGGCATTTTGTGACGCCTCGTCCACCAAATTCTTACCCAACGAAGCTCGTGCAGCGCAAAGCAAAGATTTTTCCCTCCGGTATTCTGTTCATGCGCATCAAGCAGATTTCCAACTTGCACTGTTTATCCTTGTCTGACTCCAGCAATAGACCTTTCGTTCGCAGAAGATGTTGTCATCCCCTTATCCCCTCTGTTCACAGAAGATCTCTTCGAAAGTGGAGAGAGAGAGAGCGAGCGCAGGCGCGAGAGATAGAAGCGGCAGCGGAGGGAAAAGGGAAAAACGGCTAGTTTTTCCCTACCTAAAGATTGTTCTTTTTATTTATTATTATTATTTTTATGCCCTCCAAACATAAAATTCTTAGACTTTGTTTGACATCTGAGTTTAACTCTAATGAAACTGTACTTTTTCATCTCAATTTTTATCTTTTTCTGAAAAATCAAGTTTGTAACTAATTTTTAAAAAATCAACTCAACTCAAATTTAAAAATTTCATCTCAACTCAAACTTAACTCATTCACCAAACGGATCCCTACATTTGATGCCCAAAGAACAAAGCTCCAATGGGACCCTGATGATCATGTTGGTTTTTATGTGAAAAATAAAAATAACACATCATAATCTATTGTCACGTTCGTTCTTCAATAACACAAACGTCCTCTTTAACGGTAAGCTTCTCTGCCTTTTGATCCTTCTCACCATTTTCCTCTCTTAAGTTTTTTTTTTTTTTTTTTTGGTTGAAATCTTTGTTTTTTTGGGTGAAAAATATGTTCTTTCATTTTTTTTTTTTTTTAACGAATTGTGTCTTAAAGATATTTTTTGTCCATCTTCTTTTCTTTTTTCTCAAAAAATATAAAAGGAAAAATGATTACAGGAATAGCTTAATAGTACTTACACTAGTACTTACACAAGTAATTGTGTCTAAAGGTGTAGAGGTTAAATTGCCACTCCAAGTTTAAATAAAAAATGCATGGAGATTGAAATCGAAACAAAATTTTCGAATCTAAGGGCTTTATTTTTGTATTTTCTAGAAGCAAAAGGATAAATTAAGGGAAAAAAAATTGAAACAATAAGATGCATTCATGTAATTACCCTATTCTCATGCAGCACAAAGTTAAACGGCAATATGAAAGGTAATTAGTGCTAAACCGAAATTTTCACTAGTATAAGCCAAAACTTGTGCCATTGAATTTGAGCATTATATCCTCTCCCTCTTGCGACGGAATCACAAACTCATTGTAAGCAGGTTTCTAACTTAAACTTGAGCCCCCAATCCTGCTAAATGCTCCCAACTGCTTCTCATGGTGACGACAATCTCGAGTCTTAGTTGATAACAACACCCCGACCCAATTTCCAGACACAAAAGCTTAGTCGAAGTAAATTTCTTCTTGCAACGTTTCGTTTCCCTCCACAAAATAAGAAAGGAACCCGGAATTTGACGTACTTTTAAAACTTCTCATCAGACTCAAAAGAAACCGGGAACTTCTCCTGGCATTGGAGCCAATTCGTTCTTGCTGAACCTGTCCTCATCATAGAACGAGGCACGGACTATTCTACCACCGAAGTAACGACCATCAAGGTCGATCATCGCCTTTGTTGTTTCTTCAGATCTCTCAAACTGCACGAAGATTCTTACTGCTTCATCAACCGGAAAATTTGGTTCTGTTATCTCAAATATGAGAACCCGAGTCACCGTTCCATATTTTGCACACTCTGATCCTACCTCATCTTCTAGCTCATCGTCTACTTCACCAGGTCCCACCTTCAGAGGAAGCAGAAAATCAGATATTCTCATTTTTCATCTGTATGAAAAAATCAACTCATACAAGCAGGAACAGAACAGAAACAACTCAAGAAGAATTAGTAATATTGATGTACTGATTTTCAGAGCCCAAAAAAACGTTGAAAACTTGATTGCGACCAAGTTATGTCATATGCACATGGTTAGACATGTAAGATCGATTGAAATCACATCATTAATGAAAAATAATCTATATCAACTAAAAACTAACATTAAAGCGCTGGTTCATAAAAATCTTCTGATGGACCTAAACAAACTGATGAAACAAGAACTTCATGAAACAAAGAAAAATCTTCCTTTATTGAATGGCAGACCTTCAATACTCTGCTAGATCTTTGCTCGGTTTCCCAAGGCTTTTCCTCACCAACTAATTGCCTAAACATTTGCTAACTAATTCCCTCTTAAGTACTCGGCTTCCCTCCCAAAACCAGTAACAACTCTCTGATACAACTAACTAATTCGGTTATTACAACAAGGACACACAACTAATCATCAGCAAACAATGACACGTCAGCAGCTAAACTCTCCTATTCTTCTGTACATAAGTCATCTGAATAGGAGGCCTATCATATTCACATTTTTTTTCTCAAGTTACAACATTTCAAAAATTTGTTGGACGGATAAGTACCTCTTGCCCACCATACCTGACCTAGAAAATACATTAAAAAAAAAAAAAAACCCTTTTATTGATATATAAATTAATTGCAAGAGAAAGAGGATAAGGTATCCTCGTAAAAAAGGACAGAAACAGAACCAAAGCGACAAGACTAAAACAAAAACTAGACTATGATAATAACCACAACAAAAGTAAACTACGACAAATCGTAACTATCCCATTCTACTTAATTTCCTAGCACATCCTTCCAATTTAGCACAATCAGAGAAAAGAAAATACTTGTTTTCAAAAACATGGTTTTCTGCTTGACAAAAGAAAAAAAATTCATGGATGTCCAAATGAAATGAAGATTGGAATCTTGCCCTAGTTCGTTTGTTTCACTGAACTAGCACCACTACCAAGGTGCCAGGTACGTGTAGAAGAAATGAAGTAATTTCAAATATTAAGCTATCTTGGTATCATCAAAATGATTTCTCCATCTGAGTTTTACTCTGGCACCTTTTCCCTTTCAAAATTTTCCCCTGATGATATAAACCTCATACGTCTATGTCACTCCCAAAATCTAAGATAAATGAAAACTTCTCGACCCTATGAACTCTTGTCTCTTAAATTGATATGCAAGAAAATTAAAAAACTGAAAATGTGAAACAATCACACCATTTCAATTTCCTTAGAATCATTTTACAAAGCTCCTCAGAACATTAAATCACAAAATCGCACAGATAACAGGATCTTTTTTTAAAAAGAAAGAATACGTTAAGCTTAACTAACTAAATTTCCAAGTTCTAAATCATATCTAAACCTACCTAGTGAAAAAAAGACATTGTTAGAAAGAGAAGGCATACCATATTTCTTAGCAGCAAAACCCGAGTGGGTGGCCCATTCAAATTCACGCTCTTCACCTTCTTCTCCGGCTTCGGTTCACTAGCATTGACAATCACCCCAGCTCGTCGATCGGTTTTCTTAGCCATCAAAGGAGTAGTAATCCCCTGCTCCTGTTTGCCTAGTCCTTGGCCCTCTTTCCACCCCATCTTGGCCATCATTCTTTGTGCTGCAGTCATTTGCCCGCCAGCACCAACACCCAATCCACCCGTCTCCGACTTTCCAATTAGAAACCCATCTCCAGTACTCGGCGGTGAAGGTGATCTCGGCACTGCCCCGCTCATCGCAGCACGCCTTCTCCACGCCTCCTCGCCCGAAATGTTCAACCGTGAATCGCCACCATAGTCTCTCTCCCTCTCCCTCTCCCTCTCCCTTTCCCTCTCCTCCCTCTCCCTCCTCTCCCTCTCCTCCTCCTCCTGCCGCCTTTTCTCGAGCTCCCTCCTCATCTCGGCCTCCATCATTTTCCTCTTCTTCTCCCTCTTATAATCCTCATAGTCATTGGGCCTCGCCGGATCATACTCTTCGAGGACCGACGACGTAACGCCCACAAGAGCAGGCTGCCCAACAGGCTCCGGCGCCACCGCAGAAGGCGGAACCACAACGGGCGACGCTACAGTTTTAGGTGGCTGCGCTGAATTCCCCGGTTTCTGCTTGTTCTGTGTCTTCAGAATCGTCTGCGGCGGGGCGAAAACCGAAGAGGGTTTACGGAGTGTCGGCGGCGCCATTTTCGTGCTGCTCGACCAGACGGTGGAGTTGCTGGGCTTCTCCTCATCGGCCGAGGAGGGTGGAGGGAGGTCTCCGTACAACCCACCTAACATCTGGGCACTCAATAACCCCTAATTCTGTGCGCCTACTGAGCTCTGAAAAACCTAGAACTTGAAGCTCTTGAAAAGTTACGAAATTTGTGATTACCCACTAAAATTAACGACAGAAATTCGCTAATGGGACAAGAAATTACTTTTTTTTTTTTTTTTTTTTGGGTTTAGACCTGGATTTGACGATGAAGTGAAAGAAAGTTCAGGGATTTGGACGACATTGAAATTAGGGTTTTGGGAAACGAGAATCCATTGAGTCAATGTTAATTCCGAAATCGAAGAAGGTTAAAGAAGGGGAAAAAGGACGAAGAACGTACCGAGAAAGTTAAAGGATTAGAGCTAACTCGTCCGTTCAGGTAAAATTTAATCGCCGGTCGTTAAAGAAGCGAACAGTTGTTTGCTTTTTAAGAAATAAATATTTCAACTTGAAATGATTAGCGGAAGCAGCAGCAAAATTTTTATTATGTAAGCTGGTGTGGAATTTTTAATAGGTAATCTAATTATTTTTATTTAAGAAAAGAATTATTTATCATTTTTCATACTTAGATAATAAATGATTAATTATAAAATTTAATGATTGATTGTTGAATATAAAATTTAATGATTTATATGATAGTTGATCAGTAAATTACTGATGAATCATTTAAGATAATTAATTAATTATTTTTAAAAAATGACATTTTAATTAATTTTTAAAAACTTCGGCAGTTTATTAAAATTTTTTTTTAAATGTTATTTACGTATAAAGCTCTTATATTAATTTAATATGTAAAAGGTAAAAGACGAGAATTTTATCGTTATTCGATTAGGTCGATAAGTCTTAATCTTCTTGTTGGAAAAAATTTACCTGAATGTAGAAACGACTCAACTCGTTCTCTTATTGAGATATTAATTTACTCACTCACTTTATGATGTTTAATGTCTTTATTTTGATTCTCAATGCATGAGAAAATAGAACTCTTCGTTTTCTAATTGACTAAAAATCTATAGACCAAAAATGTTTCTCTACCTACCTGCAATAAGTCTTATTTATATAGTAAGTTAGATTATCCAAAAATTCAATCTTTGATTTTAAATATTCCAAATATTTAAAATTGAGATCAATTCAATCATATTCCAAAATTATATAATAATATGTAAATATAAAACATTATATATATGTATCTCATTTCGCCAAAAAAAAAAACATTATATATATGTATCATATACATAATTCTATGTGCGCCGGAAAAAGAAGGAAACATGGTCTCCTAGTCCCCCCCCCCCCCCCCCCCCCCGGCTCCTTGTTTTTTCCTTTCATTTTTTCATTTGTTTATATTATAAAATTTATAACCTAAATTAAAATATAAATTTTTATAATTTCCAAAATAAGAAACTAACATATCCTAATCTGCGGGACCTACTAGCAGGAGACACGGACACAATAGCTCCTACCCACAGTATCATCTAATTTTAATATTTATAAATCTATATTATTTAAATAACAAAATAATTCATAGTTAATAGTTTAGATAACAAATAAATATTTATAATCACAAAATAATAAAAGTAGACAATCTCTTTTATATTTTATATCACATAATTAGTGAGCACAAATTCGATAAGAAGGGCCAAGTAAACAAGCAGCAGCCGGATGCGCGCACTAGCTAGAAAGCCCCTTTCGGCACGCCTTTTGTCCAATAGTCCTATTGTGAGGCTTTCGTAAGTTCCTTTCCGGCTATGATCTCATGAACCTATGCCCTCATCGAGAGAAGACTTTCCAAGGGTTATTTCCATAAGCCTTTGTTTAAGCCGTAGGGTTTTCCTCCTAGGGATAGTAATTCGTGTCACGTGTCGGGTTCGTGTCGTGTTAGAGCCGTGTCAAAATTTTTTTTCTCCAGATCCGAACATGACCCGTGACCCGAAAACGACTCAAAACCGTGATATGAACACAACACGAACCCGTAACGGGTTGACACGACACGACACGACACGAACCGAACTTGACCCGCGACCTGAAATTGACACGCGACATGAACAACTCAAAATTGACACACGACACGAAATTCAACCTGCGACACGAAATCAACCCGCAACACAAAATTGATCCGAAATTGACCCGAAATTAAAAATTGACACGAAAATTGACACGAACATTGACCCGAAATTGACACACACAAAAACGTGTCATGTTCGGGTTCTGCAGATTCAACCCGAACACAACCCGTTCTTTTCCGTGTCAATTTCGGGTGACCCGAAATTGACCCGACCCCTATGTTCCTAACCCGAACCCGTGAAATTCGTGTCATTTTCGAATCGTATCATCGTGTCACGACCCGTGTTACCACCCCTATTTCCTCCTTTTCTTCATCCCCGAAGCAAGCACACTTTCCCAAGCTTGAAGTTCACTTCCTTGTCCTCTTTGATGCCTTCTCTGATGCGGCTTTACAACTGCATCTCTATTATCTGTCGGCCTAAGGACTGCATCTTTAAAACGAACTTCCTTCTTGGATTAAAGTAGAAAAAGACAAGATCCTATTTTGAAGTTCCTTTTGTGCTTGTTCAATTGCGTTACGAATATGATATAGAGAACTATAGACCTATAATTTCAAGTTCTAATAAATTTGATAACTAATCAAACTCTTTAATTAATTTATCAACTTTATTAATTTCAAAGTTACTCCATTAAAAACTTGAAACTGCATTCTTGAAATTATAAATATAAAACCACTCAAAGAATAGAGTCATTCATTTGATATAGCCATTGCATATAAATTAATCCTCCATAAATAATTCATAATATTAGAGCTAGATAAAATCCATTGACCTCTCTAATTACATCTTTATCCTTGAATACTATTAATTCTCTAATGAGTGACAAATTCATGAAATTAATCACGAATTGAGCGCTCATTTCATTTAAGCCCTGAATCAACATATAAGGGAATCATTTATCTACTTCTTTAAAAATAATGAATAGAGAATGTTGTAATATTAACATTCATGGGTATTTACTTAATCATATCTCCAAAATACAAGGGATGAGATTAGATATTTCAAATCTGTATTGAGTAAATCACAATACATGATTTTGTAAATAGGAGTATGTTAATAACTTGAGATTAAGATCATTCTATATTTGATCATCAGTTGATATGATTATTATCTTCTTGTATGTAACACTTATATATAATATTTAAGATCACATAAATAATCATAGAATTTTATGAATCACGTGCTATAATATTTTAAACGGTAAGAATTAATTAAATGATTAAAATAATAATTTCTATTCATAATGAAACAAGACAACTCGCATAATAAAATTCCCTTTTTTTTTTTTTTTTTTTGCTTCGAAGAAAGGGGAATTAAATAGTGCTCATCTTATTGCCACGCCCTTCGGCTGTATAGCAATCTCAGGGACCACCGAGGAGTAATTGAGACCTAAATCCAATCTCACCAAGCTTTTAACCGAGGACCACTACCGTTGAATTCAACTCCTATGTCCCTTTATTCGTTTCCCCTTCATGTTACTCCAATAATATCATAACACATCAATTAAAAATGTATATTTAATTACAATGTCATATCATATCACTTAAAAAATCATGTTAGTTACATTCGTGTCATAATATAATTGAAGAAACAGGAATGGAGACACAAATAATAGAACATGTGAACTAATTCCACTAACATTTACCCCTGACTCTAACTCTTCAATAGCTAAAGTTGGAGTAAGGCCCTAACTTACAGGTAACAGGATTTTAACCTTGATGGAACGAATGAAGAGACATTGGACAATACGATGGGGTTGGCCCATGGATTTTCCTTCCTTTTGCCGCATTTCGCTCAAGGGGTTGAAGGGAGATAGTGCATCAAGCTGTTCGCAAGGGCCAACTTGATCCTCTTCCCTAGGGATTCTAGATGAGGGAATCCTAGGAGAGCTGCCAACTCTAACTATCGTTCATGTACAATCCATACTAGATCTGACCAACTGTCCATCCTACCTCCTCTACGTTCTTGACAGCCCATCTTACCACAACCTTCTGTGGTAATTCCCTCGTTCTTAGGTAATCACTTCTCCCATGCCACCACATTGTGAGCACATTTACTTGTTTACAATTAGTTATTCTCTAGTTTTGTTTTGTTTTGTTTTTATTTGGTTTGAATTCAAAGTGAAACCGACAACAAATTAAAATTGAATCAATTGTTATCTATGGGACTTTAGAGTTGATGTATCTGTTTAAATTCTATCCTCTTTCTTCTGAGTTTTGCAATTTTAAAATTTCTTGTTAAAATCAACTCAAGCCTCTCCTAATAAAGATTTCTGATTTTATCCTAGTTTGTCACTAGCAAGGAGAATCTTAAATTTAATTTAATAATAATGGTTGCAAGCATAATCGAGTCCGCCGTAAGATATATGTTCAATTAAAAATAATTTCAGACACCGAATTCTGTCACTCTCAATAAGGGTTGATTTATTTATTTGTTTTTGGATAATAAGGTGACAGTAGATTTGTTCTAAAGCTTTGTGATGTCGGAACATCTGTGTTTACTTGTCGTTTTCTTTTCCTTTGTTTGCTTGTCTTTTTTTTATTCCTCTGTTTTAGCCTTTCTTTTTGCTTGTCATTTGGCTACTTAGTGTGTCGTTTGTTAATGAAGACCAAAACGTGGTTGTTTAGTTGAGCGTAGCCTTTGGTATTTGTTTTTCTATAATGTGAAGATGAAGGCAAACTTGAAGATTGAACAGAAAAATTTAGATTTGGGTCTCATTTTTCCGGCTGTGGCGCCGTTTCATTTTTTCTTGGCCAGTGAAGAATTGATCGAGTTTTCCCGGTGGTTTGCTTAGCAAACTTCTCGGTAAAGACTCTTATGTCAAGTGGTATCAGAGACTTGCGGATCCTAACCGTGGTTTCCAATGGCGCGAAGCGGTGGTAGTCGCCACTCTGACGACGACGATCGTGGTGTGGGGGCCTTTTGGGCAGATCAAGAGCTCTAATGGAATCGACAAGGAGAGTTTGCTCACCATCGACTGGAGGGTGCTAGAGATTGGGTGTACGGCGTTGCAAATCTAGACCTCGAGCTGTGCAGCGATCGTTTTCGGGATGGAAGGAGCTGGACCTAAGCTTTGGCGACAGCCCGTGGTGGATGGAGGATCTTAGCTTCATCATCGCTGTACCGCGATCCCTAAGCAATTTATTGACATTTCAACAACCCAAATTGGGTAACTCATTCTTCTCTTTCAGCAAGAGGAAGTTGTTCAGCTGGAAGCACCAAAAACAATAGTCCTTACCAGGTGTTCGATGAAAGTCCTCACACCATAACCCAAGCTAGCTCATCTTGGTGTTTGGGAAATCAACCCAAATCTCCATACCTTTGCAAATTTCCATACCTTTGAAAATTCCAAAAACCAAAAAATCACATCTTTTGAAAATTTCCATACCTTCGTTCATCTTCAATCTCCTTGAATCCATTATAGCCCAAATTTTATAAAAAAATTCTTCTGCCGTTTCCGGCTTACAAAAATTCTAGAAATTGAAAGAACGACCTAGCGGTGATAATAGACCGCATCTATTACACTTGAAAAACCTAGATACAAATTCTAACCTCTATGAAATCATGACCGGCAAAATTGAACAAGCATAATATATTATCAAAATAATATAAAGCATTCATTCATCCATACATCCATTCATAATATATTTAACATACTCAAAATAAAACCTAGAATGCCAACTCTCTAAAATATTTCATTAATGCATAGAGAGAAATTTATTTGATTAAATAATTTATGTTATATGCATGATCACGAGTTGGCTCTGATACCAGTTGTTGGAAAAATCGGATCCGGTATCAGAGTTACGGCGCAGCGGAAGTTTTAAAAATTTTATGCCGTTTCCGGAAAAGAAGCTCATGATGCATATAACAATAAATTAAATTCATGATCAAGCATACCTTATTTCTTGAATTCAAGAATTGCTAGAGCGTTTGACCAACGTGTCTTCTCTACTATTCTCGAGTTCCACGTCTCAGAGTGTGTGTGGGCACACGTTTTATGAATCCAAGCGACCGGTAATACTTTCCGAAGTCTAGATCCCTCCTTCTCAATTCCGAGAATCCTTGTTGAGAATTTGATCCAACTTTTTTCTTCAAAACTACAAAACAAGAACCGGTTAACCTCCTATGAAAATTATCATTCGGTTTAACCTTCCTCACAATTTTGATTCAATGGAATTTTCTTTCCTTTTCTCTCTCACAAGATAGCCGAATTTTTGATGTGAAAGAAACCAAAAAAAAAATTTTTTTTCTCCCAAAAAACGTTTTCCCCTTTTTAAAATATCAAAAATTGGTTTTTCAAGAACTCCTAGCCTTTATATAGTATTCCAATCCTTTTCAAAATTTATCTCCTACTTAAAAAATAATTAATAATTTAAATCTTGAACCAAAAGATCATATAACTTTAGGGCTAGATTCATTGAACCTAAAAACAATTTTTCAAGAAGAAATCTCAACTAAAAATTCGGTCACAAGTGAGATAGATCATGATTAGTGGTTCAAATTTTAAATCAAGAATCTAGACTAGTCAAAAGATCCTAGTCTTATCTTGATTCAAACTTCTTTTAAATCTTTTCGAATTTAAATAAGATTCACATATTTGAATAAATATTTTCCATAAACATTATCCATATTAATTAATTTAAATCAATGAAATATTTCAAATTTTCTTTCCTCACAAAAACCGTGCACCTCTTTAATTAGGAAAGAAAAATCCATGAAATAATCTCCATTATTTAAACCAATTAATAATTTAATGTTAGGAATATATTTAAATAATTTTGAAACAAAATTTTCTTCCTACATACAATTAAAAAACGTGCACCTATTATAATTAGGAGAGAAAAATTTTGTTTTCCAAAATTCAAACACAATCTTATTTTCAAAATTCAAATTAACCAATCACATATTGACAAATCATTTGTTACAAATTTCACATGTCCAATCCTTTCTGGATTGCATGTTAGAGAGTATCATGTCTTAATAGACATTTCTAAATTCCATTTATAATTTACCGATCTCATTAGGAACAAATCCCGAGACGTTTCGTGGAACTATATGAGCTAATAGATGGACCCGATGGAAATATGTAAAGAGGCTCCTATAATTGTTAAAAATTAATCCAAGATTAATTATCCATCAATTATCAACTTCAAAACTATTCCACTAAAAGTTTGAAGCGAACTCCTGCTTACATACCGTATTACGAAAGCTCTATCACGTAGTGCTTCTTCCATGATTTATTCATCGCTTGCTTAATCCCCATATGTTATCCATGATTGAATTAAGGACTTTTTCCGTTTTACCTTTTAATCATTTTAACTTAAAATTCAATTATTCTCCATTGAAAGAACCACCAATTGTAAAACCATACAATTGGTAAACCACTAGAGAACACAAAGTAAACCGATGGCCAAGATCTTGTTATACTATCTTTTAATCCCTGAATAATACTTTAAGTAGATAACATTTACTATCGTTAACATAGCTATGGATTCCGTATCTATGAATCTTGATTTCTCCATCATAAGTCATGCACCCAAAATACAAGTATGTTGACCATGAATTAATAGTGTCTCACCTTTAGTGCATCAAAGTACATAAGTCATGGATGCGAACTCAAGTAATCATTTCAGGATTAAGATTAATGCAGGATGATAATCAAAACATCATTGATTCTTATAAACGGAATTATTAAACCGAATCAATTAACACTTTAGGTCCAGTCCAATGTCATACCTCAATACTGGTATACATTAAATTTCTACTCGGAACCTATCCGATGGTCAAGACAAACCATCCCTCCAAGGAAGTAGACAAACTTTACAATCTTATCATGAATAAGATCCCCAAATCTTATTCCATTGATTGCGGACTATTTATTTAGACTGTTATCAAATTACAACGTCTTCTATGCATACCTCGTATACATATGGTAATTCGATATATTACCAACAGCCTAGGAGTATTTTATGTTTGCTCAAAATAATCATACAATCAACAAATGAAAGTAAATAGGACACTACTTATTAAACATAATAATTTCCTCTTATTAATATCAAAATATCATATTTACAGAAAATCCCTAATATTGATTTTCTATCCTTAGGGCACATATAGATCCCAACAGTTTCTCAAGAGAGGCTGAATTGATGTAGGAGCTTCCATGAGGACGTTGCTGTTTCTAAACTTGACGATTCGGGGTCGAATCCTTCTTAAGCAGGGGAGTCTAATGTAGGAATATCTATGTTTACTTGTCGTTTTCTTATCCTTCGTTTGCTTGTCTTTTTTTTTATTCCTCTATTTTTGCCTTTCTTTTTGCTTGTCATTTGGCTACTTAGTGTGTCGTTTGTTAATGAAGACCAAAACTTGTCATTTAGCTGAGCGTAGCCTTTGGTATTTGTTTCTCTGTAATATGAAGATGAAGGCAGACTTGAAGATTGAACAGAAAAATTCATATTTGAGTCTCATCTTTCTGGTTGTGGCGCCGTTTCATTTTTCCTTGATCGGTGAAGAATCAATCGAGTTTTCCCGGTGGTTTGCTTAGCAAACTTCTCGGAAAAGACTTCTACGTCAAGTGGTATCAGAGAGTTTCCACACTGGCTGCAATGAAAATATGTCTTGAATCAACTCATGTAACCCATCAACAAATCGAGCAACCTGCTGATCCTCTGTTTCAAAGATCTTTGTTCGGGCATTGAGTCAGTAGAATTCCTCAGCATAGTCGCGAATTGGTCGATCTTGCTGTTGACACTGTTGGTACAGGCGATAGAGGTGTTGTTGGTAATCGCTCGAAAGAAATCTAGCCTTTAGGAGTCGTCTCATTTTGTGCCACAAACGAATAGGCTGTTTTCCTTCTCGATGCTGATTAGTAAGTATCTGATCCCACCACGCAGATGCTCCGCCCTTAAGCTTATACGCCACCAGCTTAACTTGTTTTTCAGCAGGGACCTCCATGTATTCAAAGAATGTTTCCATCGTTTTTAACCAGTCAAGGAAATCCTCAATATGCAGATGGCCATCAAAAAAAAGTATATCAATTTTCAATCTATAATCAGTGTGTTCACAACGACGAGGAGTCGGAGAAAATTACCCATGTGCTTGGGTGGTTGGTGCGCCCTGGCTTCCACTTCGTCGTCAGTGGAAGAATCAGCCGAATCATCCCTCAATTGGTGGAAACGGAGGTGGAGCGAAGTTATAAATTCTCCGACGGTGGAGGGCTGAATGAGGGTGCTGCTTTAACGGAGTGGAAGATTATAAATCTCGGGTGGGCTAAAAGGGTTGTCATCATTCTTGGGTGTCATCTTGGTGTCGATCTTTATGTCCAAGGCACGAATCGCCAACCAAAGAGCTTGGATGTCGAGTTTGACACCCAGATTAGGGTTTGGACTACTATCACCATCAGCCATCAAAAGAGCAGTGAAAGTTCTGGCCCTGATACCACTTGATGTAGGAGTCTTTACCGAGAAGTTTGCTAAGCAAACCACCGGGAAAACTTGATCGATTCTTCACCGATCAAGGAAAAATGAAACGGCGCCACAGCCGGAAAGATGAGACTTAAATCTGAATTTTTCTATTCAATCTTCAAGTCTGCCTTCATCTTCACATTACAAAGAAACAAATACCAAAGGCTACGCTCAGCTAAACAACTACGTTTTGGTCTTCATTAACAAACGACACACTAAGTAGCCAAACGACAAACAAAAAGAAGGTTGAAACAAAGGAATAAAAAAAGACAAGAAATAAAGAAAAGAAAATGACAAGTAAACACAGATGTTCCTACATCAGACTCCCCTACTTAAAAAGGATTCGACCCCGAATCGTCAAGTTTAGAAACAACAATGTCCTCATGGAAGCTCCTACATCACTTTGGTAGTGCAATACTGTGGATTGAATGGCAAAAGACAAGATAAAATTGTTTCGTGAATTGAATGGAACAAAAGGTAGTGCAACTAGTTTGGATTGATTTTGATATTCCATTAGGTCAAGTTGATTACTTCTCCCAATGTCACTTACCGGTGGAATTAGAGCACAAGGCATACTGGGCAATCAAGCAATTGAACATGGACCACCAACTAGCTAGAGAGCGCAGATTGTTGCAACTGAATGAGTTGGATGAATTTCGCTTGCAAGCTTATAAGAGCACTAGGATATACAAAGAAAAAACAAAAAAATGGCATGATAGCAATATTATTTTAAGGCAATTTGAAGCAGGTCAGCATGTTCTACTCTTCAATTCAAGATTGAAGTTGTTTCCAGGGAAGTTAAAATCAAGATGGTCAGGGCCTTTTCGGGTAGTTCAAGCCTATCCGCATAGAACAGTGGAGATTGCTGCAGAACACTCAGAAAGAACTTTTAAAGTTAATGGACAGTGACTTAAGCATTACTGTGATGATGGTTTCAGCCGTCAGAAAACCTCCATCTCGCTGCCAGATGCCTGAAGCACTACATAGTCAGGCTGAAGACTCTAAAACAAGCGCTTGAGGGAGGCAACCCTATACTTTCAATGTCTTAAATTATGTTTGATTTGTTATTCTTGTTGATTTTCAGTTTATTTCTTGTTCCGCTTTGTTTGTGAGATTTATTTTTCTTTTTCTTTCTTTGCTGCAGGATTGCTACAGCAAAGCTGCAGCAAAATCGAGCAGAAATGGAGAGCAATCTGTATTAAAATGCTGCAGGATTGCTACAGCAAAACTGCAGCAAAATCGGGCAGAAGTGGGAGCAATCTATGTTAAAATGCTGCGGGATTGCTATAGCAAAGTTAAAAAGAAGTGGGGAGCAATCTGTATTAAAATGCTACGGGATTGCTACAACAAAGGTGCAGCAAAGTTCGAGAAGAAGTGGGGAGCAATCTGTATAAAAATGCTGTTGAAATGCTACAACAATTCATTAAAAAAAATTTTAAAAAAATTTTTTCGAAAAAAAAGGCTGTAGCAATTCTAAAAAAAAAAAATGGTGTGGCTGCTGGGATTATATATATATATATACTAATAACAACAACAATAATAATAATAATAATAATAAACAAAGAAAAAAAAACAAAAAAATAATTTTTTATTTCTTTATTTATATATATATAGATATATATAAAATCAAATGTTCCAAAAACCTACAAAACCCCACCCTCTTTTCTTCTACGCCGTCAACCAAGAAGAAATCCACAATTGCTGACAACCCAACCAGCCAGGCCATTCCACCGTTTCAGCCCAAGCCTCTACCACCTAGTCCAGCCACCCCACACCCATACCCCCCGCGACACCGCCCAACCAGCCCGTACCTGAGTTGTCCCGCAACACTGCCACGCAGCTAGCAAGCCGACGTAGTCAGCCAAACCGCCTGAACGCTGAACCCAAGTAGCCAGTCACCAACCCATAAGCCCACGCTGCCGTTTAGCCAGCTCTCCATTCACCGCCTTACCGACGAACCCAACCAGCTCAACCACCGCCAGCCACACCGCTAGTCGCCAGGCACCAGCCACCGACTGCCTGCACCAACCAACCACCGATTTCAGCCGCTAAGCTGTGCCCAGTCACAAGCGCATTCACCAATCCATTTCACATAGTCACCGAGCCAGTCTACTAGGCAGCTTATCTGCGGAAATACCTCGCGCGAAGAAGCTCGCACGCAAGTAAATTGACGACAACCAAAGGATACCACCACCAGTTACGGCACATTCCAGACGGATGCAAATCACAATAGGTATCAAAAATAAACTTCTGACCGAACGTTTTGCGCTAAAAAGGGGTTTTTATTGCAGAATACCCCAACCTTGGGATATGAGGATTTCATCACCTCGGTCATCATTAAGCACCAATGGCAGCAATTTTACGCTCATCCATTCAAAGTAGTTGTGCCCATTATGCGTGAATTTTACCCACATTTTGCAAGGGAAAGGCAGCGAAGTGTCTATGTCCGTGGTGTACAGATACCCATTGATGAGGAGACCATTGATCAATTTTACGATCTCAATGAGGCTAAGGACCTCCATACGGAATACGCTGCAAATGCCCCTGCAGAATGGCTGGATTGTGCATTGGCTAATGTATGTGTGGCAGACATTACTTGGACCGTTTCAACTAAAGGAAAGTTAACCATTCCGAGAGCCAATCTTACTCCTTAGTGCAAGGTTTGGTAGCACTTTCTAAAAACTTGTTTGATGCTGTCCACTTATATACAAACTGTATCCAAGGATCGAGTCCTTTTACTTGACTCTATTATCTCGGGTCGGCCTATTGATGTTGGAAAAATCATTTCTTAAGAGCTCGGAGTTTGTGCAACAAATAAGTGTGGCAGTCTCTGGTTCCCATCTTATCACAAGCTTATGTGCTAACAGTGGTGTGCCAATTCTCGCCAATGAAGAGCGGTTGTCATCTTTCAAAGGGCCTATCACCAGTGTGTCTATAGTAAGGTTACTACAGACACGTTGGGGGCTCTGACGGTCCTTCTTCCGACTTGGTCTGTAGTAACTTGCTATAGACACATTGGTGATGACCCCTTTAGAAGATGACAACCGCTCTTCATTGGCGAGAATTGGCACACCACTGTTAGCACATAGGCATGTGATAAGGGATAGGAACCAGAGACTGCCACACTTTTTTGCTGCACAAACTCCGAGCTCTTTAGAAATGATTTTTCCAACATTAATAGGCCGACCCGAGATAATAGAGTCAAGTAAAAGGACTCGATTCTTGGATACAGTTTGTGTATGAGTGGACGGCATCAAACGAGTTTTTAGAAAGTGATACCAAACCTTGCACTGAGGAGTAAGATTGGCTCTCGGAATGGTTAACTTTCCTTTAGTTGAAACGGTCCAAGTAGTGCCTGCCACACATATATTAGCCAATGCACAATCCAGCCATTCTGCAAGGGCATTTGCAGCGTATTTCGTATGGAGGTCCTCAGCCTCATTGAGCTCATAAAATTGGTTGATGTTGTCCTCATCAATGGTATCTGTACACCACAGACATAGACACTCCACTGTCCTTCCCTTGCAAAATGGACGTAAAATTTACGCACAATATGGGTGTGGGGTGGCTGGGTGGTGAAATGGTGGCTAGACTAGGTGGTGGATGCTTGGGCTGAAACGATGAAATGGCTTGGCTGGTTGGGTTGTCGGCAATGGTGGATTTCTTCTTGGTTGATGGCACAGAAGAAAAAAGGGTGGGGTATTGTAGGTTTTTAGAACATTTGATTATATATATCTATATATATAAATAAAGAAATAAAAAATTATTTTTTTGTTTTTTTGATATTTTTTTATTATTATTGTTATTATTATTAGTATATATATATAATCCCAGCAACCACACCATTTTTTTTTGTTTTTTTTTTTTTAAGAATTGCTATAGCTTTTTCTTTTCGAAAATTTTTTTTAATTAATTAAAATTTTTTTTAATGAATTGCTGTAGCATTCAGGCAGCATTTTTTATACAAATTGCTCCCCACTTCTTTTTTTGCAAACTTTGCTGTAGTAATCTTGCAGCATTTTAATACAGATTGCTCCTCACTTCTTTTTGAACTTTGCTGTAGCTTTGCTGTAGCAATCTCACAGCATTTTAATACAAATTGCTCTCCATTTCTGCCTGAATTTGCTGCAGCTTTGCTGTAGCAATCTTACAGCATTTTAATACAGATTGTTCTCCACTTCTGCCCGACTTTGCTGTAGCTCTGTTGTAGCAATCCTGCAGCAAAGAAAGAAAAAGAAAAATAAATCTCACAAACATAGCGGAACAAGAAATAAACTAAAAATCAATAAGAATAACAAATCAAACGTAATTTAAGATATTGAAAGTATAGGGTTGCCTCCTTCAAACGCTTGTTTTAAAGTCTTCAGCCTAACTATACAGTATTTCAGGCATCCTACAGCGAAATGGAGGTTTTCTAACGGCTGAAACTATCACCCCAATAATGCTTAAGCCGCTGTCCATTAAACTTTAAAAGTTCTTCCTGAGTGTTTTGCAGCAATCTCCACTGCTCCACGCGGATAGGCTTGAACTACCTAAAAAGGCCCTGACCATCTTGATTTTAACTTCCCTGGAAACAACTTCAATCTTGAGTTGAAGAGTAGAACCTACTGACCTGCTTCAAATTGCCTTGAAATAATCTTGCTATCATGCCATTTTTTTTTATTTTTTCTTTGTATATCTTGGCGCTCTCATAAGCTTACAAGCGGAATTCATCCATCTCATTCAGTTGCAACAATCTTCGCTCTCCAGATAGTTGGTGGTCCATGTTCAGTTGCTTGATTGCCCAGTATGCCTTATGCTTTAATTCCAGCGGTAAGTGACATGCCTTCCCGAAAACCAATCGAAATGGTGACATTCCCAATGGCGTTTTGAATGTTGTACGGCACGCCCAAAGTGCATCATCAAGTCTTAGCGACCAATCCTTGCGATTTGGGTTGACCACTCTCTCTAAGATCCGCTTTATCTCCCGATTTGAAACTTCTGTTTGTCCACTGGTTTGTGGGTGATATGTTATAAGCAATCTTGTGTTTCACTCCGTACCTGTCGAAGAAATTCTCGAACTGCTTGCTGTCAAAGTGAGTTCCTTCATCGCTAATAATCGCTCTCGGCGTCTCAAAACGGGTGAAAATATTTTTGTGAAGGAATTTGACAACTACTTTAGAGTCATTTGTCTGTAGTGACACGGCCTCAACCCACTTAGAGACATAGTCAACCGCCACCAAAATGTATTGGTTCCCATACGAAGGTGAGAATGGCCCCATGAAGTCAATCCCCCACACATCAAACAATTCCACCTCCATAATGTTGTTTAAAGGCATTTCATGTCGATTGGAGATGTTACCGACCCTTTGACATCTATCACATATCTTTGTGAACTCTTGAGCATCCTTGAATAAAGAAAGCCAGTAAAAACCCAATTGGAGGACCTTAGCTGCTGTTCTTGCTCCTCCGAAATGTCCACTGTAAGGAGAAGAATGACAGTGCTGCAAAATGCTTTGGAATTCCTCCCCTGGAACACATCTCCTGATAATCTGATCAGCACATTGTTTATAAAGAAAAGGCTCATCCCATAGATAGAATTTTACCTCATGCATGAACTTATTTCGTTTTTGGCTAGTCATCTCCGGTGGAAACAGCCAACTAACTATGTAATTAACAAAATCTGCGTACCACGGGACAACAGCTTGCTGCATGGCTAGAAGTTGTTCATCAAGGAAAGTCTCTCGAATGGCATCCTTCTTTTCATCTTCAATCCCAGTCTCAAGTCGTGATAGATGATCCGCAACTTGATTTTCCGAACCCTTTCGATCTCTAATTTCCAAATCAAATTCTTGTATGAGCAATATCCACCAGATCAATCGTGGTTTAGCATCTTTCTTGGCAATTAGGTACTTAATCGTTGAATCATTTGTATAAACGATAACCGTGCTACCCACTAGATACGCCCGGAACTTATCAAATGCAAATACCACAGCCAAGAGTTCCTTCTCAGTAGTAATGTAATTCAGCTGAGCTTCCGTTAGTGTCTTGCTTGCATAATAAATCGAATGGAACACTTTATCATGACATTGTCCCAACACCACACCCACTGCAAAGTCGCTTGCGTCGCACATCAACTGGAATGGCAATGACCAGTCAGGTAACTTGATGATAGGTGCAGACACCAACCACTTCTTCAACTCCAAGAATGTTTGCTGACACTCTTCATCAAAACTGAAAGGTTGATTGTGTTGTAGCAAAGTACACAACAGTTTAGAAACTTTTGAGAAATCTTTGATGAACCGTCTATAAAAACCTGCGTGTCTCAAAAAACTTCTAATCCCTTTAACTGTTGTCGGTGGTGGCAGCTTATCAATCATTTCAATCTTGGCTTTGTCTACCTTAATACCCTCGTTGGAGACCTTGTGACCCAAGACGATGCATACACCTTGTACAAAGTCTTAAGCAATAATTAGTAGAACATGTTTAATCTCAGGTGTTTGGTAAACTGCTACTAGTGGAGAAGGAGTTATGCAGTCAGCCTATTGAATCATTAACTAGGTTCGATGATCTTGGTTTGAATGACCTGAGTAATTCAACGGATGGTTAACTTTAGTCACACGCATACACCTTTAGAGGAGTCTCATTTGGGAGTGAATTCAGTTAGAGTAGATGCTGATATTTAATGAATGCCGATTTTAACTATGTGCTGGAAATTAAGAAGCACTTCTGAGATTGGAGAATCAACTTGTTTAGCAACCAGAGCAATTGTCTATTTTGTGTTTTAAGTTTTCTTTTTGTGTGTTATGTTTTGTGTTTATTTTGGCATTACTCGAGGACGAGCAATGATTTAAGTTTGGGGGTGTCATAACTCTATGAAATAGAGTTATTCATTATGCTTTTAAGCTTATTAGTTGTTGATATTTTAAGTCAATATGCCTTTGTTTTTAATATTTTATATTCATTTAAATAGTTTACTTTAGTTTTTATTATTTTGGCTTTAATTGAGATTTTTGGTGTTCAATCTAATTTTTTGTGTTTTGCTTTACAATGGTATTCACAAGGACAACTAAGTAATGGCTCACTGGAAAAGAAAAGACAAAGAAGCATAAAGCTGGAAAATAGCCGATGCTGTAGCAAAGCTATAGCAATGCAGCAGCAAAGAAGAGACAGTCACAAGCATGTGCGGACAAAAGTTTTTCCTTACAGCTGGCAGCTAATTCTTTTGCCCATTTTGTCTAAACACTATAGCTGTAAGATGGCCACCAACATTAGCTATTAAAAGGCACGTGCAACTAGGGCACCCTTTTTAGTATTGGTATAAAAGGGAAAATTAACCTTTATTTTGAGGAGAGCCGTTCGGGTGAAGCAAATGAGGTAGAGCTGAAAAAGACACCATTTGTGAAAAGAAAGTTGAGAGAAAAACAAGAAAGGAATGAAGGAGAGAAATAGCTCCACGGAGAGGAATCTAGAAGAATTGAAGGGTAGCCGTGAACTGTTAGTTGATAGAAGGAATTCATCACTTCACACAGGCTCATCTGTTTGATTTTCTAATTTTTAGCTACTTGAATTCTTTTGGGATTGTTTTATTTTTTTTTTTCTGTGAACTATGATTTTCCTTGTCGAATCTATTGGTTTTGATTTCATTGAACGAAGTATGAACTAATTTCCTTAGTCAGGATTATTGATGGAACCGAAGTTGTAATGAAGAATTGCTGATTATGTTAAATGTTTAGTAATTTTTAATTTAGTTTATTCGAGTGTATTGAGTGTTTAATCTATATTGATTGATTGGCCATCAATTTGTGGGGGAAACAAACTAGAATTGATTCTGGGAAGGCTAATTTTGGTTGGATCTAACTTGAATACTATAAGTGTATGATATAGGAATATATTATCACCTTATACAACGTCTTAAAAATTGGTGCTTAATTTTATGTTTGGAAAACTGAGATGCATAGGAATATGTTGATTTTGATTTAAAGAACTGAAGGCATAAATATTTCGGAAGAGGATTATGCAAAATTTTTAGTTGATTAGATGAACTTTGCTATAGCATTCCGACAACATTTGCGGTCAGATTTGCAACTGAGGGGAAATCAGTAATCCTAGCCATTACCCATCATTGATTCACAACTAAAATCCTTGATATTGTCACGTTTGACCTTTTGCTTGAATTTTTAGTTATACCCATTAGTTTATATTCAGTTTTTATAATTGCAGTGCTCAAATCATTCTCAAATTTGTTTTAGAACAATTGGTTTTTGTAATTAGTTTTTGATAATTCAATCCCTGTGAAGACGATACTTTACTCACTACTGTATTACTTATTCAATTACGTGCACTTGCGTAGTATTTTCGCATACATATTTTTAGTGAACAACACACTCTAACCTTAAGTTATTCCTAGTCTTATTAAGATAATAATTTTTTTTTTATATATATTCATACAATTAATATCACACATATTCTCACGAGACGATCGATTACTAGGGCTTTCAAGAGAAGGAATCTTAATAAACTAGTAAGTGGACCCCATTAAGTTACAATTTTCAAATAATTGCTAACTGGACCAAAACTTTTGATATTCATAAGTCACTAGAAGTCCTCATTTTCTACCTATTTGAGACTCATAAAAGTGGCTACCATTTTTTTTTTAACGAATATATAGGAGTATATTATCCAAGAAAAATTTAACATTTCTAATAAGACAGTTTTGTGGTTGTAGAGTTAAATCCATGTATTAAGGTGACGAACTTAAATCCCAATTATTATTGTTATTTTTTTAAATTACTCACCTTACAATTTTTTAATCACCCTAAACATTTTTGCAACATCCTTTCACGCTAGAGTTAAATGTTAACCATTGCCTTCAAAGTAATTACAAAATATTTTGTGAAGCTTTGGGTATTTATTTAACTAACTTGCTTTAGTTAAATTAAGAAGTAATCTGCATTAATTTCGATTATGGGCTCTATTGCGCAAAATTTTTAAAAGTATGCTAATACCAATCAATTGTGATTAGTCTTAAACAAAAATTTTTAAATTTGGAACAAGCTTTGATCTTTTAATTTTGTTACTAAGTTTTGTTATTGGTATTTATCATTTCACGTCATTAATTTCATTATATCTTTTTTAATTCTTATATTTAATTGGGATTTATAGCTAAATAACTTTTTTTTTTTTTTTGAAGAAGTTTTTAAAAAATGGCTGAAATTTTTAAAAATTAGTTAAAAGACCTTTTTTTTTTCCCTCTAAATTGGTTACTCAATTTTCTTAAATAATTAATTAATTAATTGACCACATAATATAATTAATTTAGTCAATTAGTTATTGACTTACGATCAAATGATTGACCATTAGTAAATCACTAAAATGATAAAATTTCATAGTCAATCACTCATTGACTATTATAGTCAATCAATGATTGATCAAATTTAGAAAAATGACAAACGACCATTTTATCGAATAAAAAAAGTTAGATCATTTATTAAATTAGGTAATTTAAAAAAACCATCCTACCTTATTTGCTTATTTATTTTAGTCTGTGATGTAGTAAAAATTATATTGCTTTTTCTGAAGTTTAATCTGATAGTTTTTAAAATACACGACATGACTCAACATATTTATAATATCCAATCCTATCCAATCCACCCTCGCTTATTTTATGGTTTTTAAGGATAGATTTTGCGTCTGAGTTTCAACTATATTGTTATATGTATATAACCAATAAGAATATATAGGTGTAATCAAGAGAAAATTAATCTTTCTAATAATACACTTTTTTGTGATTGCAGAGTTAAATCCTTAAAAAGATTTAAAAAAAAAAAAAGTTTACCCCACCTTTAAATGTAATAACAATAATAAAATTAACACAATTTTAATCACCCTAAAAATTTTAGCAAGATCGTCTCACGCTAGAGTTAAATGTTAACCGTTACCTTCAAAGTAACTACAAATAGTTTGTCAAGCAATTGTGATTAGTTTTAAACAAAACATAAAATTAATTTCGATTATGGCCTCTTTTGCATAATTTTTTAAAGAGTATCCTAAACCCAAACAAAATTAAAAAAAAAAACTAAAATTAAAATTAAAGGATGTATTTTTTTTTTTTTTTTAAGCAATCGACTCACATGCCCCCTTCATACCTTTAATAATATTATGTCCTATCAATCAAACTAGTTATTTTTTAGTTAATGGGATATGACATGACATTATAATTGAGGTGTTACTATAAAATTAGAGTGAGATAAAAAATATAAAAAAAAAAAAAAAAGAACAAGAGTAAGGGACCTAAGAGTCAAAATTCATCCAAATAAAACCACAAAAAAAGTGATTTAAAAACAAACAAAAAAATTATGAACATGTGCTGAGTTTCGTGTTGAGTTTGATTGGTGTTTTAAATATGAAACATGATGAAGTAGTTATAACAATAATTGTGATCAGTCTTAGTAAGAAAAAAAAAATTAAAATTGACAAATATCCTTTTTTTTTTTTAATTAAGAGAAAAGAAAAAAGAAACAAATATCAACTTACCAACGAATAGCAAATATGACGTATTGTGATCATGCTTTTGTTATATTTTGCTTCGTTTTTTCTTTGAGAATGAATGCAAAACGTATCTATATATTCTTTTAATCTCTAATTTTACGTGTTTTTTTTTTTTTTTTTGAAGTCGAAATCATGAATTACTTTATTGTCTCGTATACTTACACGGTTACCATCCATCAATTGTATCGTGAAGACAAGTAAAAGATTGAGCTTAATATATAACATAAATCCTTAACAACATAAAGGCTTCACATTTGAGTTCATTAATAATCATCTAAATATTGAATTAAAAAAATTATAACTTGATTTTGGATTTACATGTAGACTGCACTTTTCTAGATAAAATGAGTTTAATACCCGTGCATTGCCGGGAAGGAAGAATAAAATCTTTTAGTTATTCATCATAATTCCCAAACATCCACAGCAATAACAAAAATGTCAAATAAAATCTTTTAGTTATTCATCATATTCTATCAACAATACCATATTTAGCACCATATACCAAATTAACTAAAAGATTTGGTATATGCATTATTACATATGTAAAGTGAGATCATCATAGCAAGTTATAATTTTTTTACAAAAATTCTCTTGGAAAACATTTACGGTGTGAGGAGGGGGAAAAAAAAAAAACAACAACAACAACAATACAAAAGTCAGAGAAAAAAAGAAACAAAATAAAAACAAAAAACACTTATCACAATAATACTAATCAAATAACATCATAAACTTAAGTAGTAAACTGTTATAAACCATATATAAAGAAGAATATAATTAACATAAAATAGGAAAAGAAAAAAAGAATCAATATGGTAATAAAATTATATACACTACAATATCATTATAATAACAATAACAATAATCATAACTAAAAAAAAAAAAAAAAAGTAGAGAACTATTAAACAAACAGGGGAAAAAAACCGAAGACATATAAAAAATAAACAGAGAAACTGATTATTCTTATAAAAGAAGAACGTTAATAATCAAAACAGCAGTTTATCATAGTACAATAAAACAACAATTAATCGTAATTAAAGCATATAAGTATAATACCTGATTAAAAACAACAACTTTGCACAAAAATGATTATGCCAAAATAATTAGTCCTCTGAAGGTAAGAAAGAGCATAATAAAAGTTATCAGGTAAGGAAATAAAGGAGGTGGAAACCGAAGTAAGTGAGACAGCGGTAGAAAGATACTAATGGCAAAGTGTGAGAAAAATGTAATAAACGAGGGAAAAAAGTTATTTGTAGAAAAATTTTTGAGCAAAAAGAATAATAGATTTTTTTAAAAAAAGAATTGGTGAACAGAGACAATATCTGAAGCAACACACATTTACACACAAAACATATCACACAATCAAAACAAATTAGAAGCATTAATTATAAAGTTACAAATCTCAGTCAAATCAATCATGACACTATAAATAACAAAATTATAACAAATAGCACAATTATAACTAAAAAAAAATTAATCTTGAAGCATTAAATGTGTAGGACAAAGCAGCAAAAAAAAAAAAAGACTAAATTCTCTGACCACAGAAAGAACTGCTCGAATAATCTAGAAGAGTAATGGGAAACCCTAACAAACAATTTAATTCTAATTAAAAGAAAAAATATAGTTATGAAATATAATAGAAAATTATGAACAGAAAAAATAAATGAACAAAATTCGGCCATAAAATCGAAAAAATATTACCCCAGGGGATAAAAACCAAAAAAAAAAAAAAACAAACATCACAGAGAAAAAGCCTTCAATATCTCATTTAATACTCTCAATCAGCCATCTTAGTAGTATTACCACTGCAACCTACAAAAACAAATTAACAAATAACAAAAATCAAAATCAATTTATATTACATGTAAGAAGGAAAAAATTGGAAAAAATTTACTGAAATAAATAGAGCAAAATAAAAGCATACCTTTTTTTTTCCTCTACATTTATTTTATCAATAATTACGAAAAAATTCCCTGAATAAAAATTTAGGGTTTTGATAAAACAAACACATAGAGGGGGAAGAAAAAATTTGGCCTGAACAATATAAGAAGATGGGAACAAAAGGTTAACCAATGAAGACTGAAAAAGAAAGAAAAAAAAAACCTAGATTTCGAGACCGTAAATCCAAAAAATAAGAAAATGGAGAAAGCATTAAAAAAAACTTGCATTATATTTATTCCATTATACATATACACAGAAAAAAAAAACTCCCCAAAACCGGAAAAAAAAAAAAACCAAAAATAATTACAGAGGAGAAAAAAAAAAGGCAAAAAAATTACCTCAACAAAACAGAAAACAAAACCTAAACCTGCAAAACAAAAATCATACAATAACAAAAAAGCAAAAAAAAATAATACACACCAAAAAAAAAAAAAACCCCCAAAATGAAACCCTAAAAATCTGACAAAACAAAGTCATCGGAAAAAAACTAAAAATTTAAGGAAAACACCAATATTAGACAAAGAATGTAAAAAAACATAAATAACCAACAAAAACACACACAAAATACCAAAACCTAGGATTTAAAGACCAAGAATAAAAAAAACCAAAAAAAAGAGAGAGAACAACAGAGAGAAACAAAATGAGAAAAGAGTAAAGCACGAAAAAAGGAAGCAAAAAAAAAAAAAGACCGGCGAACACAACAACAAAAACTCAAAGCTAGAGTTTCAAAACCCAAAATACATAAAATCTGAAGTGAAAAAGAGAAAGCAGTGAAGGGAAAAAAATTAGAGAAAAATAAACAGTGAGGCAACAAACACAAAATGAAGAGAGGGGCGACAGCAATAGCAAGAGAAAGGCAAACTTAGAATTTGGGGAGCAAAAAGGGTATGGAGAAAGAGAGAGAGCAGCGGTGAGAGAAAGAGATGAAAAAGAAATGAATAGTGAGAAGCTAAACACAAAATCAAGAGGGAGACGGCAAAAACAGCAAGAAAGAGGCAAGCTGTAACGACTGGAAAATTCACAGCATTAATTTCTGAGTTGAACAAAATTAAACCGTGATTTTTCTGTAGTAAAGATGTAAATTCTTGTAATTTTATGATACAATATGTCTCTATGTCACTAGTTATATTTTTCAGTATGCAAGAAATTTGGGAATTTACGAAATTTCCATAAAGCTCATAAATAGATAAAAGTGATCATAAAAATCCCAATAAAGAATACAAGTCCATTATACAACTTCATCATGTAAAGAAGTGGAATTTACAATTATTTCTGAATCAAATTACAATAGTCAGAATTTAATTCTGAACTGTAAAACTGAAAAAAAAAAAAAAGTAAAATTATTTTAACAGTTTAAATGTATATATATATATATATTTTTTTTAAGTATCAAAAGTTGTTTGAACAATAAAAAAAGTAAAATTATTTTAACAGTTTACTTATACCAAGGAGTATAACAATAAAAACATAGGAAAGCTCAATAGGAGTTAAAATGAAAATTTTGTCAAATTTGGGGTAAAACGGGAATTTCTTAAAACTGTTTGAGATTTATATATATATATATATATACTGAAAAGGTGATTTTCTGTGTTGTTCAAGTAGAAAGCAAGATATAGAGAGGGAAAAAAAAAGGAAGTGAAAGAAATTAAAGTTAAATATTTAACAAAAGAAATATTCATAAGAAAAATGGTCAGTTTAAAATACTGCTCTAACTGTCGGGTGTCACTTAAATCAGGACACGGTACTGACGGTATACTAGAGCGAGGTTGACTATAAAAAATCTCAGATTATCGAATTTCCGTAAGTACAGATCTCACTTACAACATAAAACTATGAACGCTTGTTGTGTTGATGTGCATATATGGTGATTTATGTGCCAATTACTTGAGTATGATTATGATGCCTCAATGTTTATGTTATTCAAAATATTTGTTATGATGTTATGACATGTCATATTTGCATGATCACTCACTTAATTATATGAGGCTAATAAAAGTGAAATGTTAGAAAAGTGTCGTACTAACCTCCACTCAGGTGAGGTAAAATTTATGAACGATTTATGTATGACCTTAGGTACAACTGCAAGGTCGCTCCCCTAACTCCCCAATGTCGCGCTCACCTAGTATGTACACAATGGGGCCCAATAAGTTTTGAAACAAAAGACTTAAGAATTTCATAAAATGTCATGTTAATTATCCATGCATTGTGAGATTTATATCTATATTTGCTGAGCGAAAGCTCATTCAAGAAATTTATGTTGTAGGTAATTTGGGTAAGAAACCCGTGATCAACTGAATGGATGAATAGACAAGACAGATGATGTGACAGTGGAAAAAAGGGTGCATGGATAACATTTCGTTTTAAAAATATATATATTCCGCAGCTTAAATATATATATATATGAATGGTTTGTAATATATGGTACTATGATACTTTACTTATGTTTTTTTTTTTCTCTAATACCTTATGAATAGTTATCTAATGGTTAATGAGCTTAACAAGTAACAAGAAAAAAAAAATCCCTGAATTTTGGAAATTAAAACGATACAAGTTAAGATTACGTTTGTATTTGACGGCTCCTTCCTAAGGAGGGGTTGTCACACAAGCATAGGGTTTTGAGGGCACAATGGTCAAGTCACTGTACAGCCCATATCCGTCCACACTAAGAGGGGCAAAATGACCGGACACTGCCAAAAGGGCATAACCGGTAATTTGCTATGCAGTCTATAGGAAACCCAACGGTTTTGAAGGACGAAAACATCATTTCATTGTACACCACTGTAGGTAAAACAGTAAAATATGTTAGGACAAAACCATATTCCACTGTAGATAAGCCAAAATTGTCACCTAGGATAGGGGCAAAATCGACATTTTACTGTAGAAAACAGCTACTGTGTATCACTGTAGCGAAAGGTACTGTACAGTATTGTAGCAACTGTAGTAATTGTAGAAAAAAGTACTATACATTACTGTACAATACTGTAGTAAAAGCAGAAAAAGGAGGGAAAAAAAGGCAAAAATCACTATTGAGGACTGTTAAATTAATAGTAAAAAGCTAACATCCTTTTAGTATATTTATAATATGAAAAGAGATGTCACAATTGCTTAGGGTTATGAGACGCACTTGAAAAAATTAAACAAGCTCACTTTACCATGCAGAGTAGCCATTGCAGTCAAGTTCAAGCTTCCTTTACCCACATGATCGAAGAAACGCAGATTTCTAATAATCTTACTCACCATTAGATTGGTAGAAGTAGTAACATCAAGCTTGCCATGTGCACGAGCAAGATCTTGCCCAATCGGAACTTTAGCTACAACGTCCCCGCAATAGTTTCCATAAGTCGTTGCATTCTTAAACTTGAAACTTCCAACATTCCGGTGGTTATTGATCATGAGGGTCATGTTCAAGGTCATATTCCTGACGAACATCATCGAGAACAGATCAATGTTTTCTAGGCCATGAGGATAGACTATGATTTCAGGATCTTTGGGTTTTAATGTAGTGAACCACAATGTTGGAATAACTACCGCCATAATGATCAAGAAAATAACTATGATTCCACAGCATATTTTGAGGCCTCTGTGTGAATTAGTAGTGCAAACTGATTTCATGTTTGGTGACAACATTGAAGCGTACGAAAATTGTGAGAATATAATTAAGCTAATTGGGCTTTCAACTATCACCAAAGACTAATAAGAGGAGACAGCAAACGAAATTTTTAGTAAAGGTAAGGATTGTTACGGATGATAAAGGGATATATATAGACGTCTACTAATGAGTAATCCAATTTAGGAAAAATAAATTAAATTCCTGATTTTAAATTCTAGTATTTACTTTTGTATTTTGAAATTAAATGACGTGCATCTTACCTAGAAATATAGAATTAATTTTCTTGATAAGTAGAAATTATCTATCACCTATTACCTATGGAAATAAATTCCTTCCCCTAAAAAATAAGAAGTAACTAACTCTACATCAAATATACACTTATTCTTATTTAATTATTTTTTTTCATTTAATGATAATTTCATAAATATAGTAAATATAATTCCCAATCCCTCTAAAGAAAGTAAACAACATAATAGGAATTTAATTTCTCAAGTAAATGGATTCCTTAATAGATTAGTAAATACTTTTATCCAATTCTGGAATTTATATCCGTGTAATTTAATTCTTTTTTTCATGGAATTACTATCATATTTTTAGAATTCCCAATAAGTAAACGTGGCCCTAGTATTAGGTCTGAAACTTTTTCTGAGTCGGATAAGATATCTAATACAAATGGGATTGAGATAACCAAATATCTTAAAATAAGATAATTATCTAACAAACATAGTAATTTTAAGATTTTCACCTACTTATAAAACATTACCTCACACAAAAATTTATCAAATCCATATATCAAAAGAATTTGTGCTAGAACAAGAATAGGTGAAAGATATTTTTCTTGGGAGACATTGGTAATAGAGAAAACTGAGTAAACTTACTAAACATCTAAGAAGAAAATTGAAAATTGCTGCGAAAAAATTTTTAATAAATTAATTAGGAATATCTTATATTTTGATATTTGTTAATTAAATCAGTTATAAAAAGAATAATTAAATTTACTAGCAATTTTGATGAGTGTTAAAATATAAGAATAAAAATTAAAATTGCTGCGAATTTTTTTTAAAACTAAAATCAAACAAAAGCATATAACTTTATTTGGATAATTAGGAAAAAAGAATAACAGATAACAACTCACCAGCAAATAGCAATCTGTCGTATTGTTTCATTATTTTTATTTTTATTTTTATTTTTTTATTTTGAGGATGACCTAGCCTCGTTATACATCTTTTAATTAATTAAACGTGGTGAATTGAGACTTGAGAGGCAAAAGTGTTCGCTTGGAAACAGGGGTAGACTTTATAAATTTGTGAAACCAGTTGAGTCTGATTTTAATGTTCCATTAGGTCAAGTTGATTGCTTCTCCCGAAATTTCAAAGAAGAAGGGAAAAAAGAAGAAGAAGAAGAAGAAGAAGAAGTTTCAATGCAAAACTTATCTATGGCGTGCTTTTAATTTTTAATTTTTAGAGTTGAAGTCATGAATTGCTTAATTTTCTCGTTCATTGGTGCAACTTGCATGATTGCCATCCATCAGTTATGAGCAGACCAAAAAAAAAAAAAAAATCTTTCTATCATGAGATCTAGTTTTTTAACCTCATAAATGGGAAAAAAATTTTCAACCCTAGATCAAAAAAATATACCAAATTAAAAATAAAATACTTACACATGATTATAATTGAAAAATAACCAAAAAAAAGAACAGAAGAATGGCCGGACGGGAAACATCGTGGCCATAGGTCTTGTCAGCCACCCAACATACGTCATTTGACCTCATTCGACGATGACCAAATCGTCGGAGGGGGGGGGGGACCCAGTTGTGGGGGCAATGGGGAGGGGGATGAACCTAGTCACGAGGTTGGTGAGCTCACAATTCAATGGTGAGTGGCTCGCGAGACTCGCAAGATCCCAATGTGGGTGATGGGTTGGTGGGTGCCGTTGGCAGAGGAAAGTTGACAGGTGGTCGTGGATGGGGTTGCCAGAAGGAATAGAGTTTTTTTATTTTTATTTTTTTGAAAATTTTTGTTAAAAAATCAGGTATAGTAAGTTTTATTATTTTATGATATATCTTTTCGATCTTAACCGTCAAAACTAATCGGACAATTAAAAAAATTTACCCCATTGATGGGATAAAATGGGGAGGTCTCATTGTAGACCTCCCCCCACCCCAGTTTTATTATTTTTTTATGTATCTTTTCGATCTTACCCGTCAAAATTAATTGGATAATAAAAAAAAATTTATCCCATTGACGGGATAAAATGGGGAGGTCTCATTGTAGACCTCCCCCCACCCCCACCCCAAAAGAGAGAGAGAGAGAGAGAGAGAGAATATGAGCTTAAATTCATGTCGAAATTTATAAACATCTAAACTAAGTAAACTATATCTAGCACAAAAATAAAAATAAAAAAATTTATATCTTGATTTTGGATTTATATATAGACTGTACTTTCCTACAATTTTTTTTTTTTTAAATAGATATCACAAGTGTTTGTGGCACACATTTTGAAAAAAAATTAAACAAGCTCAATTTGTCATAAAAGAGCGGCCTTTGTGGTCAAGTTCAAGCTTCCTTTACCCATGTCATCGAAGAAAAGTTAATTTTTAATAATCTTACTCACCATAAGATCAGCAGAAGTAGTGATATTGAGCTTACCAAGGGTCGGAACAAGATCTTGCCACTTAAAGTTCTTACTCCTAGTCGACGTGAGACTCGTCATAATGGTTATCAGTTTTTGTTATATTCCCACAAGTAAGCAAACACACAAGAGCCTTTGATTGCAATTTTAAACCTTTGCAAAAGAAGTATATATTTTTTAATTTCATACATTACAAATTATTTTCTGGATTTAAGTATGGGATGTTTTTACATGACTACTGATTTAAGGAGTTGTTTGTTGCTCTAATTTGGATCATAATTTACAATTCAATTTTTTTCTTTTTTTAAAAAGTCAACATCAGTTTAACAAAGCATACAGTTTTGTAATTCAAACTTTAAAAGTCCATACATTATATATACAGGTTCAAATAAGATGATTTTTTTAAAATTATATAGAATTTCTAGACAGGCAAAACAACCTCCGAATTGATCTTATTTTAAACATATTTCAAGTTTTTTCGCTTTTTAACTCCAGCAATTCAAATGCTTCACAACACGCACAATTCAATTTAAATCCAAATACTACAATCCAAACCTTAGCACCCAACATATGCCAAGCATGAGTTTGGATCCACAACCCAAACCTCAAAATTATAATTGTCTTTTTCTCTCAGCTTCACTATTCACACAGTTTTGAACTCAAACTTTAAAAGTCCAAGACTTTGCATAAACATGTCCAAATGAGGTGATTTTTTTTTTAATTACTTAGAATTTCAAAACGAATAAAACAAACACTATATTGATTTTTTTTTCTAAACACATTTTAATTGTTTTTACACTTTTTAACTCCTGTAATTCAAATGTCCGGATAAATGCACAATCAATTTAAATTCAAATTCTACGATCCAAACCTTAGCCTAAAGGCATGCTAAGTTTTTGCTTAAAATATTTATTTATATTTTTCATTATATAAATAAATCTCTATTTAAAAATGTGAAGTGTCACCATAATTTACATCCTTATAAGTGGAACCTTTATATATGGACTCAATGTTTAGTATGCAAGATACATGTGACATCTTAAAGCTTAGTAACATTGCTTTTTAATGATAATGATAAGGCTATCTGGAGACATTTCTTTGACAATTCATTATATTTGCTTTCTATGGCTTATCCCGCCTTGTTTACTCAACCGCTCACAAAATTTTTATTCTATGAGGCCACGTTTGGTTGGATGGAAGCTTGTGTTTGTACTTAAGATTCAATTCAATTCAAACTTAAAAAATTCAATTCGTTTTTGTCCTTTTTTGAAAAATCAATCTCAGTTTTACTATTCACAATTTTTGTAAGTCAAACTTTTAAATTCAAATGGGATGAATTTTACTTTAAAAATTGAAACAAATGGAACAACCTATAGTAATATTTTTTTTTCGAATACATTTTAAGTTTTTAAATTTTTTAGTTTTGACAGTTCAAATTCTTTACTAAACGCACATTTAATACAACTCAATTCAAATATAAAAAATTTAGTTTTAACTCGTGTACCAGACGTATGCATGATTCTGATGTTTGGTTAGCTTATGGATAAAGAAGACCCATTCTAAAGGAATGCTCATTCACCCATTTTGGTTGAATCATCATTGCTTCCTCATGTGGATGGAATGACAACTCCAGTTTTTTTTTTTTTTTTTTCCCATGATTGCCCCTTTTTCTTCTTCTTCTCTTCTCCTCCTCTATTTTCTGGAACAACACCGCCACCATCACCTCCTTCCCTCCTCCGCCTACAGACCATCTCTGACGGTCCATTCCGACAGTTTGAGAGCTGCGGTCGCTCCGGCAATATCAATTTCTACTTCTCCCTGTCAGGAATCTGTACAACATGTAAGAAAGGAGAAAAATATCTCCTGTTCATCCCCCTCCATCTAAAGCTGTTCGTTTTGAATGAAAAATTTTTGTATTTAATTTTTGATCCTTTTTTTTTTTTTTTGGACCTTTTTTTTTTTTATCCTCCGTTTTCTCCGGATCATTTTTTTCATTTAATCTCTTTCGTGTTTTTTTTTTACCCAACTTTTTTTTGTCATTATAATCTTTTCTCATGTTGATAATTTCTTTAATTTTAGTTCTTTAATCTTTTTGATTTTTTTAATACCTTTTTAGGGTCTTTTTATGCATATATTTTTTTACTTATTATTTTAATTTTCCCCTCCTTAAAAAATTTTTCTTAAATTTGTCCTAACATTAGCAGAGCACATGCTTGTCCTGCCTTCTCTGCCGTCCTCCTTTCCAGCAACTCTTCGCTGACACTGCTCTGCCCCATCAAAAGCCACCCCACCCAGATCCGCCTTCGTCCCGATCCACACTCTCCGACTCGCAGATCCGCCGCTCTCTGCCTTCGACCCTCGCTGGTGCTCAGCTCCTCCATCGCCTTCCTCAATCGCCGGCCATTTTCAGGCACGAGCTCTACCCATAAGCTCATCCCCGACATTATAATATATATATATATATATATTTTTTAATTACTTTGTTCAAGATTCAAAAGTTAACATGAGATCAGTGAAAATGTCAGTAGCTTGTGGGTAGATTTTATATGAGCTAGTTTAGTGATTTTATGGTCTGGTGTGGACTTTTGGTAAGTGAATGGAAGCTGCGAGTTTGGCTGCCAACCGACAACGTGATGGTGTACAAAAAGTCTGCGTTTATTTGTTGTTTGTGTTGGTGTTAAAAAAAAAAAAAAAAAAAATTTAGGGTGAGTTTGGACACAAGTTTAGTTTAAATTAAATTGTATTTTTTTATCATGATTTTTATCTTTTTCTGAAAAGTTTTTTATCTTTTTTGAAAAAGTTTTTTATCTTTTTTAAAAAATTACTATTGAAAACTTAAAAATCTTAGGGTGAGTTTGGTTTCAAGCTCATCTTAAACTAAATTGTACTTTTTTCATCATAGTTTTTGTCTTTTTCTGAAAATATTTTTTGTCTTTTTGAAAATTTTATTGAAACTTAAAAATTTAACTAATTAATTCAAAACACCCTTTTAAACTAAACTCATTCACCAAACACCCCCTTAAGATCTGTAATTGAATTAAAAAAAAAAAAAAAAGGTCTTTGAAACCTTTATTCCATTCCCTTGTGTTTCTAAATTTCTAACCACACAAAAGACTCAACCTCCGATTAGCATTCAAATTAATTCCAATTAAATTGTACTTTTTTATCTCAATTTTTATTTTTTCTGAAAAACTACAAAATTTATAAATAGTTTTTATAATCAATAAACTATAATTTAAAAATTTTATCTCCAACTAACTTACGAAATGGAGGCTCATCTTTCCTTTCCTTTCTATTCCATTATCATTAACATTACTATTCCCATTTCCAACACTGCAACCAAACGCTTTAGCTTGTGTTGGCACTTTAAGTTTGTAATATAGTTTTTTAAAAAATTATAGGGAAAGACTGTAGTGGAGCTCAATTAAGAAGTATTACCAATAGTGATCCATCTAACGGTTAAAAATAATTATGTGAGTAAATAAATGACTATGATATAAGGTGCATACAATATTATTATAGTCTTGTTTATACGCAATCGTTTATATTGTTTTAGATTTACATTTTTTTTATTTTTTTTCCTTCCACAAATCCCAGATCTTAAAAAAAAGAAGAAGAAGAAGAATAAAAAGATATGATCGTTGCTAACCCGCTGCTGGAGATGAAGAAGACAACATCGATTCGACGCTATCACTGCCTCGTTCTCTCTCTAGCCACTCGCATGCAAATTGCAACCGGCAGTTGTGGCATTCAGATCATGACCAACAAACGGCCGTATCGTCCAAACTCCGACAACACTCGTAGATCTACTTGTGATGTCGAGATTGCATTTCCAAGGTCTTCGTAGCCAAGCCACGTGAATCTTGTGATGGAGATTGGAGACCCAGACGATGACAGCTAGAGGAGAGAAAAGAGAGAGGGGCGGAGGGAGATCCGATGCCCAACCTCCTCCATGATTGTCGACGCGGGGGAGGGGGTGACCAGATCTAGGTCATCTACGGTGGAGGGCTGGCTCGTCAGTACGATTTCGGGGGGGGGGGGGGGGGGGGGAGGGGGGAGGACAGGGCTCATCAACCAGGAGGGCTTGTCGGCATTGTCGAGTTATTGGGGGTGTCAAGGGGCTCCATCGCCTTGGGGGGTTTATTTATTTATTTTTTTATATATTATTTTTTAATTTTTTAGTCTATACTAGTATAAAGTAAGGTGCATTTTAATTATTATACACAAGTAAAATCTTAGCCGTTTTATTACATTTTAATGGTTTAAAAATGAACTTTCCCAATAAGGTATATAAAATGGTATCTACCGTGGTTTACCAAAATTCTAATACAAAATGAAAATCTTACTGGATTGATGTTTGAGAGAGAAAAAAAAATGAAAAATAGTTTTTTTTTTTAATTCAATTTAAAATAGTGAAAAATTTAAATTGAAGTATGATATTTTTAAATTTTTTTTTAAAAACAACATTTGAAATCTATATGTTTTTTTTAGAGAGAAGCTACGGTAGAGTCTCTGTTATAGACACTAACTATAGTTATCCATCTAGTGGTTATTAATTGATGTCCATTAGATATGGACAGTGAGATAGAGTTCTTTATTTGAGGTGAGAAGTGTCTGATTTGTTCTTTTTCCCATTCTTTTTTTTCCCCCTAAACTTCCAGATTGGCTTGTGGGAAAAAAAATGAGATTTATAGCTAAATAGTATTTTTTTTAAGAAGTTTTTTAATAAATAACCGAAGTTTTTAAAAATTGGTTAAAATATCATTTTTTTCAAAAATGGTTAGTCAATTTTCTTAAACAGTCGATTAATGATTGATCACATAATAATCAATCAGTGATTAACTTATGATCAATTATTGATTAATCATGACATATTTCACCAAATTTTATAATCAATCACTGATTGACTATTAGTCAATCATCAAATTTATAGTCAATCACTGATCAACCAAATCTAAAAAATGACAAACGGTCATTTTTATAAATAAAAAAAGTTGGTCATATATTAGATTAGGTAACTAAAAAAGATCATCCAACCTAATTTTCCTTAAAAAATTGGGGATTTGCATTTGATATGAAAACCAAACCCAAAATTCATGTGACGGTACCAGTTCTTGAGATGTAATCCAAACAACAGGATTGAAATCTTATATCAATTTCATCGTCAACAAAACCAAATCAGATAAAGCATTTAGCAAAATATAGTTCTTAAGAAGTTGCGCTTGGTAGGAGCAGGGGCTTGAGAGCTGCCGCACAAGGTCGTTCGCGGGAGGCATGATCGAGTAATTGCCGACGAGTTGAGCGATGGTCGGCATGAGGCTTTTTCTCTAACTTCATTGAGCAATGGTCGGTGATGGCGTGATTTGAGCGATGGCTAGCGACTCCGGGCTTTGAGGAGCCGGTAGCCATGGTGCGAGTTGAGGAAGGCCAGCGCGAGTAAGCCCATAGCCATGGAGATGAGATTTGTTGTGGTTTTATTTTTTTATTTTTTTTATTTTTCTTGTGGTGGAAATCGTGGAGATGAAAGTTTAGATGGGGCAATCCCATGGATCAATGTGCACTGTAGTTATTATTCACTCTCAATATCTCAATTGTTTGATTAAATATGTGTGGCCTAATAAAAACAGAAATTATCGGTAGTTCCTCTCAATAGGACTTTATCACATCTTTTCCCCTTTTTTTAATAGGTATTTCAAATTCATATATATCAAATATAGATTGTTAGTATTAGATCAGCTGATGAGAGAGAAAGAGTTTAAAAAATCAATAGTGTTTTCATTTTTTTTTTTTAATAATCTAAGGAAGGATCATTGTCTTATTTTTAACTTCTTTGGACATATATATATATATATATTTATTATAAAAGAGTCAATAGTTCCTAAACAGTGTTTTTGGTCATTGCTCTTAATCTGTTATGTGGCAATTTATCAATATCATGTGGTAGTTCATCATTCGTATGTGATGAATCATAAATATCACATGGCTTTTTTTTTTTTTGGTTATTCTTTTTTTATTTGTCTCCGTACATGTTATACAACTAGCATTATCTAAAAAGAAATCCTAACGCTTCGTCATTCACCAAATGTTCTCACTTTCAACTAAAACAAAAATGACTACGACATTTATTGTGCACAAGCAAGAGAGAGAGAGAGAGAGAGAGAGAGAGAGAGAGAGGGGAACAATCTTCCAACTTTGGAGGAGTAACTAAACCTAGAGCAAAAAAACTTTGGCATCTCCTCTCCCTTTTTTGCTTTTCCTTTGTCATCCCCAAATCTTCTTTTTCTTCAAAACACCCAAATATATTCTTTTTGCCACACAAATCCAACCTACAAGAAATTCCCTTTCAACTTCTTTCGTCTTCTTATTGGCCAACTTCATTTTCCTAAAGCCCTGTATGACATTATTTTTAAATGTTACTTTTAGATTATTAAAAAATCTATAGAGATGTTTGGTAAACCTTTTTTTTTTTTTAAATATAATTCAACAATTTAAAAAATAAGTCAGAAGTTACTTTTACATAGCAGCTTTAACTATCATTATTCAAATTTACTAAAATATTCTTAAAAAAAAAAAAGATAATTCCAATCTACTCACTTTATTTATCTTCATAACAAATAATAAAATTACATTCAACCATTTTTTTAAAATTTATACATTCTTTTCCCCTTAAAATTATTTTAAATTGCAGATTATAATTTTAAAACTCATTTTATTGCTTTTTTTTTTCCCTTAATCTTTTGTTATTGTAATTTTTAGTGTACTTGAAGATGATAATAAATATTTCAAAAAAAAAAGACAATAGTAAATAAAATTATTGTCGAATTATTTTTATTTTGTAGGAGAAAATATTACTGTTGTGATATTCCATACTCGCACCTTGGTTTTAGAGAATCTCACCACGGCTTCTTCACCACATTCACTAAATAAAAATTTTGTTTGAGTGTGAAATGTTTCGAATATTCAATTTATTAGACAATAAATATGTACACTATAGTATTTGTTTGCCAAAAACATAACATATCCTTTTTTGTCAATATGCGTGTCCACAACAATTTAATTCATGTTACCAAACACCTGTATACTTTTAGATATAATAACTTTAAACTCATAATACAGTCAAAAATTTCCCACAATATAGCAACGTGAAACTGATCATAAATTCCTTGATATAAGCAATAAAAGCCCCAACCAAAAAAAAGAAAAAACTTTAGTTATTGGACTGTTTGGGGTAATCATTTGTCTTAATTTGGACCATTTTATTCCATCTAAATAAGTATTTGGACCTTTTATATTTAAAATAAAGTATTTAAATGTCTATTTTGATGCTAAACATAAATTCAAATGTATTATTTTAAATATTATCATTTAAACGTTGATTCAAATAATGATTTAAATTTTTTATTTAAATATTTTTATCTGGACGTTATAATCTAGATGGTTCGTAAACGAAAAGCTATATCAGCTGCCTAGTGAAAATAAATAAATAAATAAATAAATAAATAAAGAAGAAGAAGAAGAAGAAAAAGAAGAAGAACTGTGCCAATAATACAATGGTGAACACAAAATATATAAATATACATTATAAAATTTTTATATGATTTTACATATCAGCCGTACACTCATCTCCGCAGCAAAAACTCTCATCCCTCCCTCCCCTCCCGCGATTGCAGGTGCTTCTGGTTTCTCTCTCCTCCTCCTTCTCCTCCTCCTTTCTCTCTCCTCAATCCCCTTCCCCTTCGATCCAAGTGAATCTCCCTTCCTCCGGATTCTAGGGTTTTCGTTCTTCTGATTGGATCCCTTTTTCCGTCTCTCTGATTGCTCCGATTGGATTGAATTCTCCTCCGGCCTCCGGAATCGGCAACGCGCGTTAGGGTTTCCCCGGGGTAAAGGGTTCTGTAGATCTGACTGCTCTTCGGTTCGCCGAGGCCGTTTCTTCGCCGAATTCAAGATGTTCTGGCGTATGGCGGGACTGTCCACTGCGTCTCCTGTGCGTTTCTTTCTTTCGTCCTACTCCTATATATGTAACAGTGTTTTATGTGCTTTGGGCTGATTTTCGTTTTTTGGTTTTCGGTTTTTTGATTCGTTTTGATTTTCTGTTTGGTTGCCGGGAAAATGCGGGATCGGATGGGGGATTTGGGACTATGTTTCGAAGTTTCTTATTTGGCGTAATTGTGTTAGAGAGTGTTGTGATTCTGTTTGAATTTGGTGTAGTTTTGATTTTACTAGGAGTTTTTAACTTCGAAATTGCTGCAGTGACTTTTCTTTGAAGTAATTTTTGTAGCAGTCAGTTGTGCTTGTATGTATTGCGGTTTATGGAATCAGGGGAGAATGTTTTCTTCTTGCTAATGCCCATTCCACAGGGATTTTTGGTGGCGAATTAATTTATGAATTGCTATTTTAATCTGGAAATTGGACCATGTAAAGTAACTTTGGCGTCTGGGATTTTGGTTAAATGCCTCAATTCCTTATCTGTTTGAATCTAGTTAAGTAGAATTATGATTGAAAAGAGTTGTTATAGAAGTTGAGGAGCTAAGATATAGATTAGAAGATCTTTAGGAGCGGATCAGGATTGGTGAAGTAGAAAAATGTATATGGTTGTGCAGAGGTTTAGTTTTTAGTGTCTAGCATGTAAGAATGAAAACATCATGTTTAAATTGTGATGCGTTTTTTGATTCGTGTTATGATGCCTTTTACAAAATAATAAATCCATCCTACTAGTTTTTCCTTCTAAATAAATCTTTTTTAGCGCAAGCATGGAAGCATAACCAGCCGATACCCTGCTGGTTATGCATTTTGACGTTTTGACATTTTAACCATCTACTTAAAAAGACAACAATATATAGCATCAGTCCGCTGTATACCTTACTTCCACATTCTGGAATTGCTCATGTTGTGCAACATTTCTAAGATTTCTTATTCTGCTCATGCAAATCACTTTACCTTTTTTTTTTTTTTTTTTTTTTTTCATTTGTTGTATGTGAGTGGATTTAGTTTGTTACATATATATGTATATTATAAGTTTTTTTATTTATTTAAAAAGAATTGTAGATATAAAATTTCTAAATGAAATGAGCAAATCAAAAGTATTTTTCAAAAAGTTAAGAGCAAAAGATGCCCAAAAAAAAAAAAGGGTAAAAAATAAAAATAAACCAAGTAAAAATTTTTCAGCCCAAAAGATAAAAAACTGCAGTAAAGAATGATTGCACTAAAGAGTAAAAAGCATCATACGATTCCATCCAAAAAAAGGAAAAAAAATTTGAAAAAAGCCCACAAAAGGACAAAATAGAAAGACCAAAATTTTGAATAGTAAAAAACTTGAGCTTTATATAATAGTAATAGATTTAGTTCTGTAATTTCAGAAAGCATAATTTTCAATATATTTGGCTAAAAGATGTATCTAACCAGATGAGACTGAGGGATATGCTGTTATTTTATTAAGTATGAATTGTAACTGTGGTAGACTGTGAATATGGCGGGGTTTGGGTCCAAAATGGCAAAAGCTTTATGGGGATGCCTGGTGATTTCATTGTACATTGTGGATGGAGAGAGATTTCAGAACTTTTGAGGAAAAGGAAATGTGGGATAGACATTTTTGAAAAGGCTTAGGTCTTTGTTTCACAATAGGGTTTAAAGAGAAGGCGTTAAAGGAGATTCCTTTTTCCTTAATCATCTTAAATTGGAAGGGTGTAGTAAGAAGATAATGGTCTGAGATGTTAGGTTGCTCTGGATTGTTTTCACTTTGGTCTTTGTTTAATCTTTCTGTATGCATCTGCTTCTGTTATCTTTTTTTATTTTTTATTTTATTTCTTTGAGGATTCCTTATCCTCTTTCTTTTTAATTTATTAAATTATCGATGAAATGGTTTTTCTTATCCAAAAAAAAAAAAAAACTGTGGTGGATTGAGAGGCAAAAGTGTTGGCTTGAGAATGCTTGCGATTACTTGAGAATAAGTAATGGTAGATTTATTTATTTATTTATTTTTGGATAAGTAAGGTAACAGTAGATTGGTTCAAACATTTTGGATAAATAAGGTAAGGGTAGATTGTTCAATATTATTTGACCATGCAAGTAAACTCCTTGAAATGCAATGTTCCTGAAAGAATAAGGAGAGCTGATGATCCAAAGTCATTTACTAGAATAAGTAGTTGAAGGAAGAAGTTTGAGTGAGTGATTTGTTCAAATTTAAGGGTGATAGAAGGAGAAGCTGGAATATCAAATTATTTGGTTGGGGAAGAAGGAATATCAGGTTCTAGAGCTTTGGTACAACAATACAGTGGATTGAGTGGTGAAAGATAAAATTGTTGGATAAAAGATAAGCTAGCGCAGCCAGTTGGGATTGATGTTCCATTAGGTCAAGTTGATTGCTCATCGCAAAGAGTTCTTTGTCTATACCGCTCCACAACCCCCATCCCATACCCAATAAAAAGTTTTAAAGCAAAACTTACCTATGCATTAAGTTTTAGTTTTACGTAGTGTATTCTTTTAATTTTTAGAGTTGATATCATCGCTTGCTTAATTGTGGGGCTGCTACCTTGTTGTCTCATTCATGGGTGCTACTTGAATGGTTACCATCCATGGTTAGTTTAGCTTGTGTAGAGAATAGATTTATGTGTACGATTGCAAGCTAATGAGATTGGTTTGTCTGGCTACAAAAACTTATCTTTAATCCTGTGACAAGACTATAGTTCTAATGTCTTGCTGGCTGCTGAAAGATATAAAAATCCCAATAACTGTAATCAAATTGAAAGGAAATGAACCGTGTTTGGTGTTTAATATCTGGTATTCAACTAGTGCCTGATTTCAGATTCTGCAATGTGGCTTGCCTATCTGGGCTGGGGATTGCTTAAACTTTAGTTAATTCATTTGACTTTAATTGATGTACCATGCCTTTCTTTAAGGCTGGAAATGATTTTTTGGTATCACCTCTGCTTGTCATTTGTTTACTAAATGCTCTTGAGTAGAGTTTTTTGTTATTCGGATATTTGTCAACCATCCTAGTTGGTTATTTATTGTTCATTTGTGTCTAATTGCAGGTGGAGACAATTTTGGACAAGGACAATTACACTTTGGAGGAACTTCTAGATGAAGATGAAATCATTCAAGAGTGCAAAGCTCTCAATGGACGCCTTATCAACTTGTAATGCTCTTTTAGTTCCACAGTAAATATATCGCTTTCTTTCCACTGTTTTTTCTCGGCCTTATTTGAGCTTTTTTCACTGTGCTTATACTATTTTTATTTAATGATAGTAAAATCTTGTTTCTTTTTCCCCAAAAAAAAAAAAAAAGAGAGATTAATGCTTAGTGTCTATGGAGGATTGTCCTTCTAAGAATTTGTAAAAAGTTGACGTTTTGTTAATACATCTGAATGGAATTCTGAAGTGAGTGGTAATGAATGATTTGAACTCCTATGCTAAGGACTTAGAATTTCTGCATCATGAAAGATATTTTTGTCCCCTCCTTTAATGAATGAACTTTTAATCTTAGACTTCGGACCTAGCACGTTACATGTTGAAAACATTTTGAAATTGGTATATGTTTCTACGTAATTTTTGTTTGTAGTCTTATGTATTAATAACTGCTGGAACTTTGTACACTGCAGTTTGAGAGAGAGAGTCCAGGTTGAACAACTTCTACGATACATTGTCGAAGAAGCTCCTGAAGATGCTGAGAAGAGGCGAACTTTTAAGTATGTTGTTTTGAAACAATATGAAAATATGTTGTCTGAAGCTGCCTTCACGTGAATTTATTGATCTTTTTAATTTATTTTGTGCACAGATTTCCTTTTATTGCCTGTGAGATTTTTACTTGCGAAGTTGATATCATTCTCAAAACATTGGTAGAGGATGAGGAGGTAAGATGCTTTTACCTATCCAGCATCTCTTTCTCAGACTTGTAGCAATATTCCAAAAAAAAAAAAAGTTGTTTCTTACTAAGGTGGCTATCTTGTTGGCAGTTAATGGACTTGTTGTTTTCCTTTTTGGAACCAAATCATTCTCACAGCACGCTTCTGGCCGGGTACTTTAGCAAGGTGCTTTTCTTCATCATTTTAAAGCTATTATTAACGGCTATATCCAGGCAGTAAAGATAATGTTACTTTGTATAGCCGTTTTGAGGTCTTTTCCTGTGCCTCTTATTTCTTTCTAGGTTGTCATATGCTTGCTGTTGCGAAAGACAGCTCCATTTATGAACTATATTCAAGTAAGTACCTTGATTCCTATTTTCATTTTCACTTTAGTGGTGACTGGTACATGTCCGTCTCTTCCCTTTTTTCTTTTGCCTATTTTCTTGTCAGAAATACCTCTATTTTATTGTTATACTTATATTTTTTACGGTTAGTTTTTATTTATTTATTAGTTTTTTTGGGTCTTTAGTTTAAAATCCTATAATTTCTCAATGAACATTTTCTCGTCTTGAAAGAAAAAAAGAAAAGAAAAAAAAAAACTCATTGTGAATGACGGGCTAAGTGACAAGAATAACTGACATAAGAATAGTTGTTTGATAAACCTCCTTTGAAAATAATAGTTGTTTCCCCAAGTGTGAATATGCGTTAATATTGTTGAGGGCGAGAAAATGCTGACGGTGTTCGAATATATGCTTAATGTGTGTTTGAATGTATGCTTAATGCTACGTTATATTTTTAAAGATGCTGTTTTTTATTACATTCATCACTTTTAGATGTCTTTGTAATTGTTTCTAATCTGATCATGTGGTTGTCCAGGCTCATCGGGAAATTGTTCAGAAGCTAGTTGATCTGATTGGAATCACATCCATTATGGAGGTCTATTGCTGGTCGCCCTTTTCTTATTGCATCTAGTACTTGCTTTTTGTGTTAATCACCCAATCTGCTTAATTACCCAATCATAGACGATGGAGTTCTTATGGCCACTGCTCACAGTTGAAAACTCTTGGATTTTATTTAATTTTATCTTTTTTTTTTAAATTTCTTTTTTCCTTTGGCTCCTACAGTTAGTCCGTCACTCTGTTATTTTATCAGAACCTCTTTCGTTTGTTTAGGTCTTGATACGGTTGATTGGTGCTGATGAACACATGTATTCAAACTATACGGAAGCGATGCAGTGGATACAAGATACGGATGTGCTTGAGATGATTGTTGACAAGTTCAGTTCTTCAGTAAGTACTTTTAACTTAACACACCCTATGTTTTATGAGATTGAAAGGTTGTGGCTGTCAACAGAGGTCTTTCCAGCTTCCAAAGTTTGTCCTGTGAAATGTTAAATTATATTTCTAATTCAAGGAAAGAAGTTTTGTTTCATGAAAACAGATTGTAACTGTCCTTTTTAATTTAATTGAAATTGATGCCCTCAATTTTTTTTCTTTCGAGGAAAGAGTTGTCGCCATGTGTTGGTGTTATGTTTACTTTTACTGTTTAAGCTTCCCTTTAGGATTAAATCCCTTGATTCTTGGCTTTTCATACTCAGATGACCTTTAAATTCTTTTTTTTTTTTTTTTTTTTAAAGCAAAATAGTAAACTTTTCTCTTCTCTAGCACAAAAAAAGGGAATTTTATTTTATTTTATTCTATTCTTTTATTTAGTGATCAATTGGTGCTTGTTGGTTGTCATTTTGCATCATACTCGTTATTCAGTCAGTGTAATGTCTCCTTTAGAGTTGTGGTTATTCAATCCTGTTTTCTTAAAGGAATCAGCAAGTTTACTTTGAATATGTTTATCCTGGTTTATGAACCTGGATTATACGAAGATGCCATTCTTGTATGATTTTGTTGTATGAATTGGATTTTAGTTATGTAAACCTTGCTTTTAAAATTGCTCCTGTTTATGATGCAACCAATTGTGATTACATAATGCAGCATTTGCCCATTTTGGTAGTCATAGATCAAACATTTTTCCCATCGATTACATAATAGCCCTATTGATCTTGATGGGGCTGCACCAGTATGTAAACTTGCATCATGTTACGTTGTACTGCATTAAATAGATAAATTGACTATCCAAAATCTAAATCAATTTGGGACATTATCTTTGCAGGATTGTCCTGAAGTGCATGCTAATGCAGCGGAAACGCTCTGTTCTATAACACGTTTTGCACCTGCTGGACTTTCAGCAAAAATTTCCAGTCCAAGGTAGCATTTATCTTTAGTATGCATTCCGTTATGCTTTAACTTCCCCATTTAACTGATTTGTATTTTTGGCATGCAGTTTTGTTGGAAGATTGTTTCGTCACGCTTTGGAGGAATCACGGCCAAAATCTGTTTTAATTAACTCATTGTCGATATGCATCTCTTTGTTAGACCCTAAGAGATTAACCTTGGGAACATATCACATGTTTGGTCGGCAAATGATTCATGGATCCACTGTATCTGCTAATCCCGAAACAATTGAGGGCATGCTGGAGAGTCTGGGTAAGTTTGGCTTGGCCTCTTCTGGGTTGGTTTCCTTTCTTCCCAATTATAGCTTTTGTTCTCATGTTCTGTGTGGAAAAGTTATTCTTCTGATGCGTTGCAAGAAAAATATTTTTATAAATACTTAACAGATTTTACTTTCATATTTTATTAGCTATTCAACAAGTACATTAGGGAACCTCTTAAATTTGCTCTTCTTCTTTTTCCTGCTTTTATTTTACTTGATTTTTTTTAAACGTGCATTAAAGTGTTGATTCATTTTTATACAAGTCAAATACTGATCAGTAGCTTGCTTGCAGGTGATTTGCTCAAGCTTTTAGATGTTTCGTCTGCAGACTACATCTTGCTAACCACATATGGCAAGTTACAGCCCCCTCTTGGGAAACATCGTTTAAAGGTATATCCTGATCTATTATTATTATTGATCAATATTTCCCTTTTTCTTCTGTATGGACGGTTTATATTTTGAATATCCTCGATTCCATGGCGTGATAATTTTTATCATAAATTACATACTTAGAACATCTTTGGGCGCAAATGGTAAATATTTTTGTCTATGCTGCTTTTCACTGAGCCCTGAATTTTGCAGATTGTAGAGTTCATTTCGGTGTTACTGACTGTTGGTAGTGAAGCTGCTGAGAAGGCATTGATCCGTCTTGGAGCTGTACAGAGAATTTTAGATTTATTGTTTGAGTAAGTTTTGAAGTGCTTTCTTTTATGACCAGTGATTTAATTTGAGTCTCAATCTTTTCTTTTATGACCAGTCATTTAATTTGAGTCTTAATCTTATTTCTTGGTTGTATTGTGACTCTAGGTACCCGTACAATAACTTCGTGCATCACCACATAGAGAACATTATAGTATCTTGTTTGGAGAGTAAGAATGCTCCACTTGTTGAACATCTTCTCCGTGACTGTAATCTTGTTGGGAAAATACTTGAAGCTGAAAAGAATTTCACATTGGCAGCTGATTCAAATAAGGTCCACTTCTTGATAATTGCTGGTTATAATTTTATTAGGATTTGTCTATTTTGTGTGTGTGTGTGTGTGTGTGTGTGTGTGTGTGTGTGTGATTTCGATAGAAAGTCTCAATGTGGTTTTCTTCTTGTTTCTGGATATCCAAAGAGATGTAAAGTGTGATTGAACGTGTTGACGATTCTATCTGCAGCCAACAGTCCCCGCTGAAGGTAGATCGCCACCCAGAATAGGAAATATTGGACATCTGACACGTATATCCAACAAACTTGTTCAACTTGTGAACACAAATAGTGAAATTCATGCTATTCTGCAGGTTCATTTCTATATCTCAGATCTCTATTTGCAGGCATCTTTTTCGTATCAATGTTTATTGGAGAGCATATCCATTTTGTTTTTCTTCAATGCTTATGTTGTCACTTTGATTAAAATAAAATCTAGGTTTAGGTATTTAAGTTGTTTTCTTTAAACATTTTTTTACGTTTTATTTTCTTAATCTATGTGGTCATTTGCTGTCAAAATGAAATTTGTATTCACAAACAGAATAAAAAGAGAATAGTGTTGCCAAATTAAAATACTGGATGTATTATACATGTTTGAGTATTGATTTTAGGACATTATTTTTCTTCTTATAGGAAAACAATGAATGGTCAGACCATACTGATGTCCTAGCAAAGCGTAATGCCGTGGAAAACGTTTATCAGTGGGCTTGTGGGTATGTTCTTTTCCTTTGAATTGAGGCCTTGTTCACTTACATTTGCAATTGTTCAGCTAGTTAACATTCTGAGCAAAATTCAAGTTTTCACATATATTGAAAAATACGAACATACGAGGTTTCTTTACAAGTGATCACTGTCGATTGGCAAGGTGTGAGGTTTAAGGTGGAGATCTATATTCTTGTAATTGCAGTGGTAACTCACAATTAGATTACTTTTCCAAGCAATAGCCATTCCTGGTTTATTTGCCCCAATCAAGAAATTAATTTTTTTCAATACTCTCCGTCTCCCTCTCCACTCTTCATCTTTCTTCTGGTTTTCCTTAAAGCTGAAATAGCTTAATACATTATTTTGTTATAAATTTTAAATTTGTAGATATTTTAGCTCTCTTATATCTAATTTGATAGCATTAGCACGGCCACATTATAGACGCGTGACATGATTCAAAGATGCAGGCGTCAGCCCTGGACTAGTGTCATATGCTCGTGTACTTGCGTTGTTATTGATAACATGTTGTGTGCCCCTCCTGTCAGCCGCATTATATTTGGTTGGTAGAAGAGCTTATTGTAGTCGGTTCTTCCCTGACCAGATGTTTTTGGTTGCTTTTGTAGTAAACCATTTTTAGCCAAATTCCTACTTTAAAACTAGTTATTCATGGAGTGTTAGTGTTATTCACCTCTTTAAATGTAGAAAAATGGAAGAGACAATGAAAATGAAACAAAAGGATTGTAGATGATCAGGGATGTCTGATCTAGAACAACTTCACTTCATGTTTAACCATCGTCCTTTTTATCATCAAGTGGCTAATGCATTAGTTTTGGTTTGTATGTTTCTTACCTTGGTTTTTTTTTTTTTTTTCTTTCTCTCTCTCTGATTTTTAATTTGGGCAGCCTAATCTCTTATCTTTCCACTTTCTTGGCTTCTTTCTTCTGTTATCATATTGGAGTTCTATTTTTGCCAGACTACCTGATTGCAAGGGTTTGTTCTTTGTGCACACATTAGAGTACATTGCATTGAGATCAAACAAGTTCTATTTTTTTTTTTTTTCACCGTTTGGAAGAACGCTAAGATCTTCCTCTCTTTATACCTCCTCTTTCTATTCTGTCACCTCCCTATATTTCATGTTTTGAGACATCTAATTAGTCACTTGTTCTAACAGGCGGCCAACAGCTCTACACGAGCGGGCTAGGGATAGTGATGATGATGATTATCAAGATAGAGATTATGATGTTGCAGCCCTAGCAAATAACTTAAGCCAAGCCTTCCGTTATGGCATTTACAGCAACAATGATATGGATGAGGTGCATAGTAATTTCTTTTTCTTCCCATTACCTATATTTGCTTCTTATATTCAAGTTGAAGAATAGAGCTTTCATTGAGCAGCAGAACTATGGAAAATTAAAACTATAATATCAAGTTAAGAAATAGGTTAGCAATGGCATGGTAGCATTATCCTTGTGTTAAGATCTATCTTTTTGCTATAGTTTACACTTGGAAAAAAAAAAAAAAAAAAAAAAAAAAAAGAGGAACCCCAAAGTAATTTTCTTGAAGTGGTCAAGCCTTGATTTCTATCTACATAGTTTGGGGTGCGATTCCTTGAGGCCAGGGGTCATGTTAACGTACTTGGAAAATAGCAAATTTTCCACATTCCAAAGTTTATGGCGTACAATGATCTTTAGATTTAAACTTGAGTTCACTAAGCTAGTTCACATGCTTTGTCTCAGAACTCGGAAGAAATAATGTAAATTTTTCTTTTCTAACATCTACGAATTTTTGCTATTTTTTATTGTCTGAAATGTCCTTGCCTTAAGAAAACTTGATTATTGTTTTGCAAGTATCTTTTGGTAAACTAAAGAACTTTCATACTTTTCAGGGCCATGGATCACTTGAACGAGATGATGAGGTATGAGAAACATTTCTATTTTGTATTTTGGTTCGGTTTTGTTTTTGTGTAGGGGATGTTTTCATTGGTTGAGGGAAACATGTCTGACTGCATTTTTTTCCTTTAACTGCAATAAACTTTGATTGAGTTGTAGACTTAATAAAAAGGAGTTAAGGTCAGTGAGAGTTCCCTAAAGAATTACCTTTCATGGGAATTGGGGGTAAATGTTTTAATACAAGTAGTTCTACTACAACCCTGATAATAAGTAGTATGGTCTTTCCAACATGAACTACTTTGCTTCACCTGACAACTAGAGTCGTCTCAGGTCCTAACAGTTGAATTATCTAGTTTAGAACACTTTCCTATTATATTTGTATTACCTCATATCACTGCTGCTACTGCTACTAGGTTTTATGATGTTTTTGTGTTTGCGTTATTATATTTACTATGATTATACCACATACAAAAACAAGTATATCTTATATCCACATTTACTCCCGTAAATGGAAGTTAGATAACTTGGGCAGTCCTGTCTTACCAATTGTTGGTGCAGCATAGATGGTCATGGAAATAATAGAGCTGTAATTTGGTGCTTGACATGATAGATGTGTTGACAAGTAAAGTAATAAAAATAAAACTCTATACATATATGCTGGGGTAATTATCAATTCTTTTCATTTTTTTTATAAATAGTGTTTGTGTGTGTGGTGTGTAAGGAAAAGTAGTAGTAACTATTATTTTCGTATTGCCAAAGACATTTTTTTTAACGGTAAAGAAGGTAGTAGAGCTGGTTTGTACTGCAGTTGAGGTTTAGTTCCAGTTATCTCAATTTAATTTTTAGTTGAGGCTTTATGGAATTATTGAGAAGTTATAACACTGACATGTTGCGCAGGATGTGTACTTCGATGATGAATCTGCTGAAGTTGTCATAGCTTCTCTGCGGTTGGGCGATGACCAGGAAAGGTATGTTGTAATTGTTGTTTTTGCCTCTTCTCAACCCGTAGTTTTTTATCAAGGAAATTGTATATGAAGCTGTGTCTGTTTGCATTCCAATATTGCTGAATCTATTACCTGGTCGGCCTAGATGGCTTTTTAAGTCTGTTTGGCAAGAGTATTTGATCAGCTGAGTAGCTGACGAACATATCTCTGGTCCAGTCATGCTTTATGCAATTTTGAGTAGAATTTACTTTGTGCTAAGCTGCTTTTGTTAATTTTAGCAAAAAGAAAGCTGCTTTTGTTATATCACTGGGGAACCAGTTTTGCATCAAATAGTGGCCTCTATATTATTGCTGTCTCAACGTTTCCTGTTCGCATAACATCGTGGTGGGCGTAATGTTGTATTATTGCTCTTGCAGTGGCTCTCTCTTTACAAATTCCAACTGGTTTGCTTTCGAGGACGACAACAGACTTTCCAATGATCGGTCAAGTGGGTCACTTGCTTCCCCATCGCCTAATGCAGAGGAACAGGTGAAGTCAATGATGGTGGTGATGATGTTGTTGTTGGTGAAGATGAGGACTTGGTCGACACTGCAACATCCTCTCCAGAACCGGAGGCAAAAACAGAAGACACCGACTGTATACCCACCAATTTAAGAGAAGTGGAGATGAAAGAAACTGATAAACCGTCTGAATGGGTTGAATGGAGGGAGACTTCAGACTCTGGAGACCCATCTGATATCCTACCAAATGGCGAGCTACAGACGGAATCAACAGATGCAGCCAAGCCTTCTCCATCATCCACTGATACATCAGTGAACGATGATGAAACTGCTGCTGGACCTTCTGCATCAGCGCCAGAGGATGAGGCTGATACCCTAAGTTCAGTTCCGTCTCAAGCAACAGTAGAACCAGATGATGGGGCCCCAATTTCGAAGCCAACAATTGCTGATAACACAACAAACGCTGTAGGAAAAGAAGGCTCTTGTGAAGCTACTACTGAATCTGATAAAAAGGAGAAAGAGGTAGAAGGGAACTGATGTAAATTCGCAATACTGGTTTAACCGCGCTAACTCGAAATTTGTGCAAGATTGATCAGGTGGGAAATTGGATTTAGACAAAAATTCGGTTGGCTTAGGCAACCGTATCTATAGGAGCCTCATGTTCGGCATGACGCTGCAATTGTTAAAACAGGGGCTGCTAATTTTTTAGTCCACACCTGAGAAGGTTGCTGCTGCGCTCTACCGGAAGGTTCCGATTTGCAGACCTTCTAGCCAGTAATTCAATGTTTCATATCAAACTGTTTTTTAGTTTTTCCTGCTTCGGCGAAAACGACGTTCGGATTTCTCTCACGTGTTTCATAAGTTTTTCATCAAGTATCTGTCGATATATATTCCAGTTGGTAATATTCCAGTTGTTCCTTACCAAGTATTTGTTTTGATGATTGAAATTATTTCAGAAGTTAATCTGAATGTCTTGATTACCATTCTTAATGCTGCCAGAAAATGTCCCGTTCTTTATTTTTACTTTTGCTGCTACTTTAGCTTGTCTTTATTTTTATTTTTCTGGGGCAATCAAATGCAACGGATTAGAGTTTTAGCTGCAACCTTTATCACTGATTAAAGGTGATTTTTTTTTTTCCTTCCCATTTTATCGGTTCTATCACTGGACACCCTTTTTTGGGTTTAATTTTATCTTATCATTTATTGCCCTAGGCTAAATCCAAGAGGGTGATAACTTGCTAATTGTTGCTCTGCGCTTGAATTGGAATTTCTCACAAAAGTCTGAAACGCCATAAATCACAGAAGTACTCTCTATTTGTCAATTAGTTTTTGTTATTGTCCCACATTGGTAAATCAGACCTGCAAAAAATAAAAAATAAAAATAAAAATAAAAAGTTTGGCAATTCGATCCTCGAATTTGAAAATGTATAGCATAATCCACTCCAATTTGGAACTTTGTCGGCCTTTTGACCGAAATTGGCTAGTGTATGAATGCTGTGAAATATATCTATATATATATATGATATATTGGCTACTTGATCCTTTAAGTTGTAAATATAAAGCAAAAATCACTTCAATTGAAAACTAAAATCACTCCAATTGAAAATTGAGATATGTGGCTAAATAAACTTAGAAATTTGACCAATGTTGATATTTGGTCCCCAAACTCAACATCTCCATATGGTAAAATACTATCTGAATTTTAAAATCTTAATTTTATATTAAACTCTCTCTCTTTTATTTTCAAAAAATTCAAATTTAAAAGTCTATTATTTTCTCATTTCAAATCGAAATAAGATATTTTTATGTTAAAATGCTTGTAACGATAAAAGAAATAAAACAAGATATATTTTATGTGTGTATACATATAGGAGTGTTTTCTTATACGGCAATGCCGTTGGTGTGGCGTGTATATGGCACATATACGTGTCAGCGAAAGTGACATCATGTGGACAGGTGTCAAGGGCCGGAGAAGAAAGGCTAGCAAGAGTGTTCTTAGTTTACTCTGAAAAAAAAAAAAAAAAAAAAAAAACCTCAGTTTAAGATTTGAACGGACATAATGGTAATTTCATCAAATCCCTCACAAAAACAAAAATTGAACCAAAAAGAAGTGGGAAATGGAAGGACGTAGCTCCTGTAGCATTTTTCCACCATCTTTTTGGTTCAAATACGCCGTCTTCGTCAACTTGCTTCTGCCAATTGCTACAGCACCCACTTCATTTGTGCACAACAATTGTTTCCTTCGTCACCCTTCAGCAAGTTCTAAATCGGAAGCTATTAATTGGTGTGTTTATATCATCACAAAATCTAAAAAAATAAGTAGAAATCTCTTAGATGTTAATTTTAGAAATTCACTCTCGCTTTCAAAGCCAAAACCTTCGAATTCTTCGCCTACGAAGAAGCCACCGCCACCACCACTGAGGACTATTTCCCTCTCCTCAACTTGCAGAAGAAGTCATCATCCACCAAAAAGTCGTCACCGTCAAACCATACTTTGTTTGAAAGCTCATGTTGAGGAGAACCAGAGCAAGCTTCAAATGCTCGAAACCATCTCGGACCGGCTACAAGAAGAATTGGATCAGAAGGACAACAACGTTGTAGCACTGAGTGAATTACAGCCTACACGTACACATCTGTCTACTGATTTTAAGGCTACCCCTCATCGTCATCAACCATCCTTTATTCTTCATCCAATGGCCGTCATCACACTGCCATTCCTAATATTAAAACTGTACATTCACTAATTTTTCCTTGAAAAGTTTATCAAATTTTTAACGCAAATTGTCTTAATGCTTGAAGGCCATGAAAAATGAGACAAAACTAATAAAAAAATTTTGTAAAAATTGCTCTTCCCTATCTTCTTTTGGAAGCTCTTACAGTGGCAAGTGCTCCTTGTTCCAATGCTGGCGACACCCACAACTATGTTGAACAAACGTTCCTGGTAATATTACTATCACATTTTTTAATTTACGGTTTTAAAAACAAAAAACTATAATTCAATTCCACTTCTATACTTGTAGTCATACACGATAAAACGAGATGCCCTCTAGTGTCACAATGTTACACGGCTGTGGTTACCGGCTGGTATCATGGTGGTCACTGGTCAGTAACGACCGCCGGATGATATGATATGGCATGGTATCTCTAAGACATGAATCCAAGACAAAACGTGGTGGTGAGGCCCGCATATTGGCCAGCACCATTAGCAGATTGTTTCTTTCTTCCAACTTATGAACTCAAAAAGACGCGGTAGATGATGCTAAATGAGAATAAATGATAATGAACATATATATAAGGTTTACCCGAGAAAATTGTTTTTCCTTTTGTACTATCAACTCACTGTTGTCAAAATTGGGAGCTACAAAAAAAGTTTGTCCATCTTAACAAAGCTTCAGGGAATGAACTGCAACTCCGTTTTGAGCTGCTGGGATCCGTCCCCACCTTCCCAAGCGAGGTTCCTGCACACAAAGAAGCAAAAGTGGATAACAATAGTGATACTATCCATGGGAAAGAAGTTGAAGATGGACCAAAGATTTTACAAACAGATTTCACAAACAGCTTTCTGGTTCTGGCTAAAATTAATCCAAATTCATTACTAACTGAAAAATGTAAGAAAATTATTCTTTACTCTGAAAAGGGGAAAAAAATCATCAAATATATTACTGGTGGGTTCATGCCCACCAGTAATATTAGAAAGAAAAAGGTGCAAAGAGAACCGGAAGAAAAAGGGTTCATGGCCCAAATTCAGCAGATTTTCAGGACTGGGTTTTTGCTCCCATATTTCCCTCCCTTGATACCGTTTCTAAAAACATATATGATTATATAACAATATTTTGTACGCACCCTTAGTTGCTGCGAGATAAAAGAAGAAGACATAATCCTTCTTGGACGGTAGAGAATAGATAATGGTTATTTCAAAAGTTACTATTCGTTCATGACCGACTACATATTTCAATTGCTTTGGCAGCATATGCCACAGCGACAAGCCAAATTTAAGGTCTACAAACTTCATGCTTTGGTTGCCAGTTTATGTCTCAACTTCAGGGTCAATTTTAATCTATGATTTTCAGCAAGTCACACAAACCGAATCCTGGACCAAATACGAAGGAAAAATGCACAAGAAAAAGGCAAAAAAACAAAAAGGAGGAGAAAAAGAATACATCTCTTGGAGTTATCTTTTAAAAATTACCTGGCCGACTCCAGCAATGAGGAACTCTCCAGATTTTGCAAAAGCCAAGGAATTCGCAAATCCAACCTGCATTGCACAAATGTACCAACACGATCAATGGATTTTGCAATAGCTATTCATACTCGAACTTGCACAGCATGGCGAACCAAAATCAAAAGGAGGATGTCGCAAGTTCAGTGACATGAAAAGTTTGAGTTCTCTTATTAACAAGATAATAAAAATCATTAAAACCATGATCTCAATCTTCAGTAAACAAGTTAAGTGCTGTGAAGTTAGAGTTGAACCTCTCTTATTAATTTCAAAGAAAAAAATCTTCTCACTTCGAAGTAGATCCTTAATCTTCTTCTAAATTTCTACAATATACTCCACATGGATTGATGTATAGAATTTCCAAGCAAACCCATACTGTTAGATAAGAGGGCAAGGAGCGTCTACTTTCATTTTCATCCCCATTTTCCCATATAAGAAACAAATTTATCCTCCATGTTATCACAAGAGGTAAAGGAATTTTGCTACTCATTTCTTTTTCTCTTACCAGTGGCAGGTCATAAAGGGATTGAATGTCTTTGGTCTCACTACCAACAGCCCACAAACGAACAAACCCATTACCAGCTCCCGATGCAGCAAGGTCACTGCCCCTGCAGAGAGCGACTGAACTGACCCAGGAATATGCTGATGAAGAATCAAAGCTTTCAGAACCATGGTCACCATTTTCTGCATTTTGGGATCCAATAGTAAGTCATAAGGACACAGGTCAGTCAGCTAGCACAAGGTAAAAAATTGCAAGAACATCGAAAAAGTCGGCATCTTTAATATTTCTTATACATGCCAAACAAATGGACTAAATTAAAAGGAAAACAAATCATCTGACAAACTGTTGAGTAGTTTTCGTCTTCCACAAGGTTATGCAGATTACAGAAGATGAAATTGACTACCAAGTGTTTCAAGTGTTCAACGTTAATCCCAGAGAAAGGGAAACAATATTTTCACCTATGTGGCCATTAGGGATCTTTCAGACTCCCCTTGTTCAGATTTTTTGTTAGCAGCCAACAAAGCATGTGCATTCTTGACTATGCAAACAGGCTTCTTTCGCAATACACTCCACAGCTCAACACTTCCATCATCCGAACCAGATAAGAATTCATCATTACTAATAAAACAACAGCATTCCAGAGAGGAAGCTGGGGCACGGAATACTAAACGTGACTCCTCAGGGACCTAATTAGTCAAAAATAAAGGCCATCGTTAAAACTAAATCTACAAAATAATAATAATAAAAAAAGTATTCAAGTAAATAATATGGCAACTTCGGTAAACTAAAATAACTAAGAGATCATTATCAATCATGTGCTACCTTTTCTTGTCCTTTCTGGGCGTTCGGATATTAATTAATAAGAATTGAGTTTTTTTCCTCTTCATCAACATAACTATACTAGTGCAATACCTATTAAGATGGTCATAAATGGATATTAAAGACAAATTGGAGTTTAGTGCCTCCCTTGCAGACTCAAGTTTGGACAAAAAGTTGTCTCCTTAGGATAAAATTATAACAGACCACTTGTATAAGTTCGTTGATATAACTCAGCTCAACTACAGAAGTCTAAAACCAAAGCATGCATTTTAAGTCTTGAATCCAAATTCTTCTGTAGTGTTTAAGAACTCCTAGGGTGGGGTACTCCATACAAAGAAAATTTAAGGAACTGCTACACTTGCCATTGACATTCCCTGATAACTACATTAAAAATAGAAATAATAATAATAAAAATAATAATAAAAATAACAATAATACTGGAGCAATTATCTTTTTAGATTGATTTAAGCTCAGCTTACCTTAAACAACTGCATACTCCTATCACGTCCAACGGTCAAAATTCGCTCTTTTCGTAGGCAGTCAATTGTCAATATTTCACTTTGATGGCCAAATAATGAATTTATATAAGCTCTGTCCTCTGCATTCCATATCTTGACAGTTCGATCATAAGAACCAGAAAAGAGTTCAGAAGACCCTTGCCTGAACACTAGGCATGAAACCGGTGCTCTGTGACCAGGAAATGCCTGTTAAACAAAGAACGACTAATGCTGTTATGTTTCCTGTATGTTTCTTCGTCCAGAAATAGTGAAATTTAAAATTTTAAGTCATAAACACAAGACTAAAAGGCCACGTACATGCAAAATCTATATTCCCTTAATGCCATAAGAGAGGATTTATAGTTTTACATCAAAAGAGTTCAGTGTGTCTGCCATTGAAGGATTTCTAGGATAGTTTCTAATAATTTCCATTCAAGGAAAGAACTTGAGAGACTCAAGAGGTGCATACAGAGTCTGTCAGTGCAAAAGAGGCACCAAAGTTGGGACTTGGGAAAATGCCTTTATGGATTAAAGAGGCCGCAAATCCCTCCAAGTAAAATGAGTTACACACTCTTTTTTAATCAAATCCTCCGGCATCTTCAAATTATTTAATTAAATTTCCAAGACCATAGTAATAATTGAACTATATTTACCTGAATATGCTCTCTTGTGCGGGTGTCCCACAAATGAACATGACGATCGGAACCTCCACTTGCTAAATACCGTCCATCTGAGCTAACAGCCAATGCCAACACAGTTTTACTATGTTTAGTAGCATGGCCTTGTGGATCCTTAGCCCCGTGTGACCTTAGCACTTCCCCACTAGGCCATCGGTATTTTTCACCTTTCCCACTATCTACATCCCAATGCATAATAGTTCCGTCCTTTGAAGCTGAAAACCCCTTCAAATCATCCTCTGATAGAGCCACAGCTGTAACAGATTGTCGATGCTTCACCAATACCCGAAATTGATCAGAGGCTTCAGGCTCCCGAATCCTAAGTTGGAATTTGTTTTAAGAGTAAGCATTTCTAATTATCCACAACAAACAATCAAACAAAATTACCCATCAAGCTAAAATTATGTTCCGAACTCCTAGTACACAAGGCTTGCAAAATATAGTTAATACATAAAAACATGATAATTTTTATCGAAAGAAACTAATCATATTTGATGCTTCATATCACACTCTTTAAGAAAGTAGATTCAGCAAAGCAAAATCCTCGAATAATAAATATGCCAAGCTACTAGTACAAATCGACTCTCTGACCAAATGGGCAAGGAAAATATATCTTTACAAACTACAGAATGATAAAAATTCCACCTTCTAATCGGCCCAATTCCCAAAGTAATCATACCAAGTATTTGCCATTAAACTTATTGTACAGAACCACAAATGAAAAAATATTGCCACATAAATCATTCAACTATTATTAGTCAATATACAGAGTTCCAAAAACAAACTTTCAAGAAATGAATATTTATAAAAATTCAATCTCCCTATAAGCACAAAAGCTCTGAAAGCCTAAAAGGCAAGAAAAGTAATCAATTACTACAAAATAAACAAAACCCAGAATGCCTAAACAGTCATTCTGCAAATCGACATTTCCATTTTCCATCAAAAATTACCTCGAAGCAATGCTTCGCCGGAGCCGCCCGCTCTCCTCGAGCTGTTTCTTGTGCAAAATCTGAGCAACAAGCGAGTCTCTCGCCCCCCTCCTCTTCCTCACGCTCCTCCTCCTCCTCGCCCTCGTCCTCTTCGTTCTCTCTCATGGCGATTTCTCTCAGCTTCTCCAAGTGCGCCACCGCCAGCCTCTTCCTGGCCTCGTCGGCCGTCTCTTTCGCCGCCACGTCGTCGTCTCCGTCCTCATCACCTTCCTCGGCTTCGTCCCCGTCGAAGCCGCCGAGGTACTCGTCGTCGGACTCGCTGCTCTCGACATCCCCTTCGTCGTCGTCGTCGACCTTCCGGCGACGTTTCGAGTCGTTGCCGGCGAAGAAGGGGTCTTTGCTGAGAGAGAACCTCTTGCTACCCTTCTTCGGACCCGAGCCTTTCTTATTGTTCTTCATGCTCAGAACGTCTGAGAAATCGATCAGAAGCTGTTGAGAGGGAGAGAGAGGGAGGGAGAGTATAGTAAGAAATGGGATTCAGTTTTCAGGGTTTAAGGGGGGTTAGGGTTTCTCCCCAAAAAAAAAAAAAAAAAATAGCGGCGACGTAAAACGGGTGCCACTTGTCAAGAAAATTTCGGATCCGGGTCCCGGTCCATGAAAGATGGGTCGGTGACTCGATAATTTGTGTAAACAACCTCTTAAATAGACATACTTATCACGGATTCCATAGCACAGGGGCCGTCAAGCTCATTATGCCATGATCATCTCGCCATGCTCACAATCTCCGGTCTCCGAGGGTGGTAGATCTAGGTTTTTTATTTGATCATTTCACTGTCTAGAAATCTGGATATGATTTTGATAATATTGGATGTTTTTCTCGCTCAGATTGTTACTTAGATTTTTCTCGAATAGGATCGTTTGCTTGTGATCTGATTGTGTGTTGAGATTGTTTATAATTTTTTTCCCATTGATTTGGTAGAATTTTTTTTTGTAATTGAGGGTCCATTTGGAGGACATCTAGAGATTATGTTTTGAAAATTGAGTTGAAAATGTATGTTTGAGAAAAATACTTTTAAAAAAATTCTATAATATAAAAAATAGTGTAAAACTTTAAGATGTGTTCGGAGAAAAAAAAAATACAAAATTGATATTGTCTTATTCGTCTCATCGATTCGAGCATTTTGACATAAAATCATTTTATTTCGATTTGAAAGAGAAAGTTATAGATTTTTAAAATTTGAATATTTTAAAAATAAAAAAAATTTAATATAAAATTTGAGATTTTAAAATCCAGATAAAAAAATATCATCTAGAACTTGTACCCCAAACCGGCCATGAGTTTTTAAAAAGAAATAACAAAAATAAACCTGATTACTGCTAGATTACTCATTGACAATTGGCATTCTTTTGCTGAAAATGAAAATATTATGGTAGATGAAGTATTCTTTCAAATTAGAAGTATTCTTTCATATTATTCTTTGTCAATCAAATGTGGAAAATAGAGACTATCGGTCTTTTTTGTTAAAAATTAAAAAAAAATATTCAAATAGATGCCAAACTTTCTTAATATTACACAAATGGTCCTTATATTGGTATTATGTCAGTAACTAAACGGAAATTAAATATAGTTAGTCACGTGAATTTTAATTAAGGCTAAAACTTCCATTCACATCATAATTAAATACAACTTTATATATAATAATGATGATGACAGTAAACTTAAAAAAAAAAAAACCTCATGCAATCAAAACGTGTACAATTTATATTTAAATTATTTTTATATAATATTCCTAATAGTAGAAAAATTCATGTAAATATGATGTGTAAAATCAAAAGTCAATTGTCAACCTAAAACAATGCCTAGAGATCATGTTTATAAGAATAATCCAAAAATGATATATAGATAAAAGAAAAACACAATATAGGGATAAAGAGTGAAAATAAATAAATAAGTTATGATGTTTTAGATTTTATTATGTCATTAATTTAGTACAAAAATTTAATCTAACTCAAGTATCCCTAAACCAAATTTCCTGACTTCCTCGCTGAAGATTCTAAATAGAATCTTCATTAGATATTTTTATATATTACCAAATCTAAGCATCGAATTTTAAATATGGCCAGAAACAAAAATTATTCTAAAAAAGCAAAATAAAGTATTGTAATGACATTATTATCCTTTAAATAAATCCTCTTTATAATATATATATATATATATATATATATATAAAGAGCTGATATCCATTTGATCTTCTTTCTTGCTTGCTTCATGTTGACATGTATCAGTCTATGAATGTTTTTTTTTCTTTTCTTTTTTTTTTTTTTTTTTAAGAGTTGATGTCCATTTGATCAGTTTTCTTGCTTGCTTCAGAGTGACAGGTGTCAGTCTATGAATGCATTTTTTTGCTTTTTGAAACAAATAATTTTGGTGTTTTTTTAGTTTAGTTTCATTCAGTTTAGTTTCTTTAACTAAACTATGATTGCATATTCTTGTTTTTTGAAACTAATATTTAGTTTAGTTTAGCTTGCGTTTAGTTCGTCAATTGAAAATAAAAATTTTCAAATTAAAGTTGATTGACTTTTTAAAAACTAGTTATAAATTTTATTGATTTTTTAAAAAAGATAATAATTGATATATAAAAATACAATTTTGTTTAAGTTAAACTTAAATACTAAATAAATCCTTAATTTTTAATAACTCGTCGCAGACGTACCTAATTTTCCTCTCTCCCTCCCTCAACTTTACACGTATTCACATTTAAAAAAGAAACGAAGGTGTTTGGTAGAACTTGCAAAGTTTAAGGACTGTTATTGTTATAAAGAGTCTTGCCATAACATTTAAAAAAAAATAAAAATAAAAATAAAAATAAATAAATAAAACACACACACAATTACCCTGGCAGATCTAATAATAACAAGATATCGAATAATAAAATAATTATAATAATTTCATTATTATTATAATCTAAGTATCATTATAATGATGCCATTATCACTATAATTATCAGTATCGTTATAATGACTTTTAAATCTAGATTGGCTATTATTCTCGAATAGCACCTATTCTTATTATGATAGTAATCACAGTAACTTTGTATAATAACATCTAATCAATATCTTACAATAAATACATCATTATTATTAAAATTACTTCGTTATCGTTATGGCAATATGATTTACATATTATAATCTAAGTATCAGTTTCATAAAATTATTATCATCATAATCGAAATATCATTATAATGACATCAATATCACTACAATGATATCGTTATCATTATTATAATTTTTTTTATGAGATTTCTTAATAAGTGATATATTTGTCAATATGATAATCCAAATTTTAATATTCGGTCATTTATGTAATATTTTGTAATTTCAACCACATTTATGATCAGGTTTAATAAATAGTACTTTGCAATGGTAAAAGTTGTCCATTTGTTTTTTTTTTTTTTTTTTGTTATTGTAAAGGATCCTAAAAATCATATTTATAATCAATACTTATGCTAGGAAGCACAAATGTGGAAGGCATCCACGAAATCATTGTGCAACATCCAAAGTGGTTGACTTAACCGTGTATGGATGAACTTAGGGACAACAATAAGTGAAAACAATTTAAATTTATCCGAAAAATTCAAAAGAAGCACACTTTGGAGGTTTACATTATCAAAAGGTATACCGCAGAAGGAAGCTAGCTACTGAAAAGATTAAAGGCTAATTTATATGAGGGGCACTTTGGTGCTTTTGTACGAGGAGATCAAGGTCTACAACCTTGGAGCAACAATTGATTTTTTGGTAGACCAACAAAAATAAGTACAAATATTTAAGAAGAGAGTAATTGATCTAAATGATCCCTAAACTATTAAACATAAGATGATTTAGTCCTTGTTTTTTTAATTTTGACCAAGATAAACCTTACACTCTCTAAATGTTGGTGATTATAGTCATTTCCGTCCAAGCCCATTAAATTTCTAACAAAATGAGTCATGTGTAATGCATATGATCTAATTTGAATTGGCATTTTAGTAATCTAACACTAAGCTTGCGTTTGGTTCGCATGAAATTTTTAAGTTAGTATTGGTTAACTTTTCAAAAACTAATTATAAATTTTGTTGACTTTTTAGAAAAAGAAATTGGTTGACTTTTCAAAAACTAATTATAAATTTTGTTAACTTTTTAAAAAAGACAAAATTAAGATGAAAAAGTATAGTTTAGTACAAGTTAAAATGAAATACCAAATAAAGCATAATTAGTTTAATAAAAATTAAAAAACCAATTAATCTCCCCCCCCCCCCTCTCTTTATGCTAAAATGGCTTGTGTGATCTATTTGTGGGGGTGGGGGGGAGGGGGGGTTGGGCGAGGCGGGCACGCAAATTTCAGCAGGATGGGTGCTTGGGCTTGCTGGCCGATGGGGGCTAGAATCGCCTAGGGGGTGGGGGGGACAAGCTCCCTGAAGCCGGCAAGAGGGAGACCCGGGAGGGGGTGAGGGGGAAGCCTAGGTTTTCAATCAACTCACTCACTCTCTCTCTTTCTCTCTCTCTCTCTCTCTCTCTCTCTTTTAAATGTCTATTTATTATTGTTTTTTCAAAAAACAAGGGTATTTTCATCTTTTAATGGTTAATCCAACTCATATAATGAGTCACGTGACCTTTTCTGTTATGAACTTAACAGAATTGGAAAGAAATGTCTAGATTGTCACCATTTAGAAAGTTTAGGCTCATCTCGACCAAAATTAAAAAAAAAAAAAAACAAGAATTAAATTGTTACCTTTAAAAGAATTCATAGACTATTTTGGTCAATTACTATAAAGAAAATCTACATCTACAATGTAAGTTTCAAGAAGGGGTTTAACCAGATATTTGGACTAATCATAGGTATACTTAGGGTTGGTATTAAGGAAATATTATAGCCAAAGATTCGATGAGTTGTATATTATTCATTTTCAGATGTAAATATTCTGTCCATAACTAGCTCATGGATTTTTGGCACTAGTGATAAAGTATTATTTCCTTCCCTATATAGCTCAATTATGTACATTGTATATATTGCTATTCTTTCTTAATGAAATTTGATGAAGCCAATTTTCTCCAGACTCTAGTCATCTCAATATTTTTATGGTATCAAAGCAATTCAAAAACTCCCACGAGTTCGATCCCTCTCAAAAAAAAAAAAAATGACAGACTCTCAAACCACTCCCATCTGCAAAGGTTCGATGGCACCTCCTCTAATCAAGATCGTCTCACCATCATCAACCCTTTTGAAAATAGTTCTTCCATCATCTCTATCAACACAAACTCTCAAATCTCCATTAAACTCACCTCCTCAAATTATACATCGTGGCGCTTCCAATTTCATGCTATTCTTATAGGGTATCATCTCAGGGTATTTATAGATGGATCCAAGTCTTGTCCCTCACCAACTATTACAACCACCAATGGCAACAATCCAAATCTAGATTATTCACTTTGGGTTTGCCAAGACCAATTAATTCTTAGTGCTATTGCAAGCTCTATTTCACCCAATCTTGTCCCTTTCATTGCCTCCGTTCACACATCATGTAAAGCATGAGAAATTCTAGCCAACACATATGTTGAACCGTCTCGAGGTCAACTCACTCAATTGAAAGAGGATCTTCGTCTTCTTACAAAAGACACATAGTCGATTATCGACTACATGCAACATATCAAAGTCATCGCAAATGAACTCACTATGCCAAATCACTCTGTTGACAACGATGATCTCACTTTAAAGATCTTAGGTGGTCTTGATGAAGATTACAAAGATCTTTGTTCAGCCATGCATGTTTGTGAAAGTCCAATTACGTTTGAAGAATTGCATGAAAAACTCATCAACTTTGAAGCACATCTTAAGTATGAAGCACGAAAGAAAGCCAATTTGCCAAACATGCCCGCGTCTACCAACCCTGCGCAAAAACCAATCCATAGATCATCCAACAAATAGCAAACCGCCCATACCACCCACCAACAAATAACAAATATCACACGTCCTCATTTCCATCCCAACCACCCTATTCTCCAACACCACAATCTCGACCTTATCTTGGCAAGTGTCAATTGTGCAACCAACAAGGCCATTCCACAAAGCATTGTCCCACATTCAAATATGTACCTTGGTCTCATAACCCTCAACCCAACAATCCCTCCAACCTCCCCAAGCTCATTTTGCCACTCCTCATGCCTATCTGGCCAGCCCTCCTGTACTCTTTGAGAGTGAATAGCTCTTGGACTCCGGCGCATCTCATCATGTCACATCTGATCTCTAGAATCTATCGCTTCATTCTGCGTACCCTGTCGTCGAGAATATACATATCGGCAACGGCTCTGGCTTACCCATCACTTACATCGGTTCAACCACATTACGCTCTTCTCCTCAATCTTTTGTTTTGAATAATGTTTTGTGTGTCCCTTCCATGAGAAAAATTCTTATTTCTGTCTCTCAATTTTGTTCCCATAATAATGTGTCCATTGAATTCTTACCATCTTTCTTTTATATGAAGGATCTTCACACGAGGGCAACACTACTGCAAGGAACGACTAAAGATGGTGTTTATAAGTGGCCGCGCATATCACCGAAAACAAAGCCTGTTATTGTGTTTTCCTCAATAAAAGTTTCTGTCGATCAATGGCATCATCACCTCGGTCATCCTTTTTCTAATGTTTTACGTCATTTACTTTTCAAGAAAAATTTACCTATGTCATCTTCAGTTATCTCCAATTTTACCTATAATTCTTGCCACTGCAATAAGACCCATAAATTACCATTTTCAATTACCTCACTCACCAATTCTCATTCTTTTGAATTACTGTATTCTGATGTGTAACCTCTCCTGTTGTCTCCTATAATGGTTATAAATATTATGTTATTTTTGTAAACCATTTCACTTACTATATTTGGTTTTATCATCTTAAGCAGAAATCCGACGTTCATGATATTTTTATTCGCTTTAAGACCTTAGTGGAAAAACATTTTCAACGCTCCATTATTACATTCTACATAGATAATAGTGGCGAATACATCTTTTGAAATCTTTTCTCGCCAGAAGTGATATTTCTCATCTTACCACTCCACCACACACACTCGAACACAACGGCCTTTCTAAACGTCGTCACCACCTTATTGTTGAAACTGGGCTCACCTTACTCCATCATGCACACATGTTCCTCACTTTTTGGCCACATGCTTTCTCCACAGTAGTCTATCTCATAAATCGTATGCCAAAAGTTGACGTTTATATCAAATCATCATTTGAAAAATTATTTAACAACCAACCAAATTACTCCAAATCAAAAGTATTTGGTTGTCTTTGTTATCCATGGCTCCGGCCATTTGGGTCTCACAAACTTGATCCTCGATCTCAACCTTGTGTTTTTTTTATTATTCTTCCACACAAAGTGCATACCAGTGCTATGATCCAATTTCAAAAAAAAAATATTTATTTCTCGTCATGTTAATTTCATCAAGTCAATTTTTCCTTTTTCTCATCAATCATCAACTCTTCCACGTCCCACAAATACCACCTTCCAAGAATGGATATCAATGCAAATTTCACATCCATTTCTCTTCCCCAAACCTTGTCAAATCCCATTAATCTCTCCAATCACCTAATCTCCTCCAATCAATTCATTCCCATAAATACTTCACCAATCACTCCTACTCCCCAACCAAATCTCAATTCCATGTCTGCTTCCTCCACTAATTCTCACCTCCACAATTCTCGCTTTCAACTCATCTGAATCATCTCTCCCTAATACAAACCCCTCATTTATTACTTCCTCTACTTCCAACTCACAACAGGCTGATATGTCTAAAATTGGTGATAATGTGCTTACTCATAATCTCATTTTTCTCATTCCTTGCAAGGTGTGTCCTCGACTGTTATTCCTCATTCACCAACCTCCACGTCATCACAAAAAAAATCAACCTCCACAACACCTCACAACAATCATCCCATGCAAACTAAAGTCAAAAATCACATTCACAAACCCCTCACCAAACTCAGTCTCACCACTCTCCATACCCCATCCCAAATTGAACCCACCACCATATCATAAGCTCTAAAAATTCCTGAATGGCAGGCGGCCATGTCTGATGAATTTAATGTGCTTCTACGAAACGGAACTTGGAATCTTGTTTCACCGGAGTCCTTACAAAACTTAGTCGGTTGTAAATGGGTGTTTCGAATTAAAAGACACCCCAATGGATCCATCGTACGCTACAAGGCTCAACTTGTTGCCAAAGGTTTTCACCAACAGCCAGGAATCGATTACCATGAGACATTTAGTCCTGTCATCAAACCAACCACTGTTCGTCTTGTCATTAGTTTTGCGCTCTCCAAAGATGGTCCCTCAGGCAATTAGATGTTAATAATGCTTTTCTTCATGGACACTTGGCTGAGGATGTTTATATGAGTCAACCCCCAGACTTTGTTGACAAGAACAATCCTACATATGTGTGTCATCTCAAGAAAGCTCTTTATGACTTAAAAAAAGGCCCACAGGCTTGGTATCATGAATTTTGCCAATTTCTATTGTCTATTGGTTTTGTCAACCTCTTTATTTATTTATAATCACATGCATCTAATCATGTATAATCACATGTATCTAATCATGTATCCATTGGTGCATGTGGATGATTTAATTCCCACAAGTAACGACAACAGTGTTCTAACCAAATTCACCAACCAACTTGTGGCAAAGTTTTCAATTAAAGATCTTGGCAGTCTTTCCTATTTTCACGGCGTTGAAATCATCCCCTCAACTCACAGTGTTATGTTGTCATAACACAAATATATTCATGATCTATTGGAGAAGACTAACATGTTCAACGCAAAAGATGTTCACACACCTGTGTCTCCGAATCACACGCCAAGTCTCTATGATGGTACCTCACTCATAGATGCAACAACCTATCGTTCTATTGTTGGTGGTCTACAATACCTATCACTTACGCGGCCGAATGTTGCCTTTGCGGTCAACAAATTATCTCAGTTCATGCATCGTCCTACCACCCAACATTGGTCTGCCATCAAAAGATTACTCCGTTATCTTCGGGGTACCATACATCATGGTCTGTTTCTTCACCGAAACTCTCCCTTATTACTCCACGGGTTTTCTGATGCAGATTGGGCCGGTAATGTAGATGATCATACCTCCACCAGTGCTCATGTTGTGTTTCTTGGTCATAATGCTATTTCATGGAGTTTAAAGAAACAATGCACAGTTGCTCGATCTTCTACTGAAGCTAAGTATCAAGCAGTTGCCTCAATTACTGCAAAAATTGCATGGCTAAAATCTCTATTACATGAGCTAGGAATTCAATTGTCTACGACACCAATAGTTTATTTTGACAATATTAGGGCTACCTATCTATGTGCAAATCCGGTATTTCACTTTCGTATGAAACATATTGCCATTGATTTTCATTTTGTTCAGGAAAAAGTACAAAGTGGCGCAATCCGAGTGTCTCATGTCTCATCCGACAACCAACTGGCCGATGCTCTCACTAAACCACTATCTTATCAACGACTCAATACACTTAGAGTCAAGATTGGCGTCCTTCCCAGGGACACCATTTGAGGGGGCCTATTAAGGAAATATTATAATCAAAGATTTGATGAGTTGTATATTATTCATTTTCGGATGTAAATATTATGTCCATAACTAGCTCATGTATTTTAGGCACTAGTGATAGAGTATTATTTCCTTCCCTTATAGCTCAATTATGTACACTGTATATATTGCTATTCTTTCTTAATGAAATTTGGTGAAGCCAATTTTCTCCAAACTCTAGTCATCTCAATACTTTGAGTTGGTTTTTTTGATTATCTCAGACTGGATGTGAAGATCAAAAATCCTCATCACTATAGCTTTATAAGTGGCAAGCAAAAAGGGGTTGATCGAGGCTTTGCGAGAGTTGTGGAAATGTGAAGTAAAGGTTGAGCAGAGTCATTGTTCAAGGCATTTACAGAACAACTTCACCAAGGAGTTTAAATGTCATTTTGTTAAAAGGAAAAACAATGTTTGCAGCTCGGGAAACAATCACTCATGCCTTTAATGCTATTATAAGGGTACAGTGGACTCTCCTACTAGTACACGCCAGAAACTTATGAGAAAACTTTAAAAATAATTATATATATATATATATATATATATATATATATATAAAGAAGCCCAAAATGAACCCATCTAAGGTCAAAACCAATGGCAAAACAACATGAAGCCTGAAATGAAAAAACCTCCATAATAGAGACGGATGAAGTGTTATCACATAATGAGACAAAGCTCAAGTTAGAGATATTCACCTCATCAATTATTTATTATTGACAACAAATACAAAAACTCAAAATCAAATAGTAAAGCAAAGATGATCAGTTTTTAAGAACGTAATCTTTGGGTAAGTGAGATATGTTTTTAGGACAATCTTTTTGCATAACTGATATAAATTAGACACTCTTCAAGGATAAAATCTTTTTTTTTTTCCCTCCTTAAATTAAAACAAACGGTGTTTTTGTTAAGATAACATGATCAATTTTCTTTTCTGTTCAATTTTGTACATATGTTTATTTTTGGATATTTTCTAAAACCATAACGCTAATTTTGTCATCTATGTAATTAATCCTTTTGATTAAGTGTTACACATGTGATTCCAACATTTTTTTTTTTCTTTTCACATTCAAACCATATCTAAGTAAATATATTTATTTTGTTTTTCATTTACAAATTTGTTCAAATAGATGAAATTTTCATCCTCCCTCGTGATATTTTCTACCAAGGATTAATAGTACTTGTGGATGTAAGACAAATGAAAAAAAAAAAAAAAAAAAAAAAAAAAAAGAAGTGTTACATGACTTTAATAGTAAATAGTATTTCATACGGCTTTTATTTACAATACTGTAATTAACTTCTAAACGTTCATTATTTTTTTGTAAATTAAAATTTTCGTTCCTAACACTGAATATCTTGACAGGTTTTTATGCAAATTTCTCTAGATTATTTAAAATATGTAATAACATCATGCTTAACTGAAGCATCTGAAGCATGAGGCAATATGGAAAGAATTGTAGTAATAATTTCTAAAATTGTCACAATTGTATCCCACATTTTAAACATTCAATTAGTGATTTTCTTTTTTGAGAAAATTACGTGGAGAGTCATATTTTAAGTACCTCCTCACTCTAACACTAAATTTGATAATTTTAATGTTATAAAATTACAAAATTATCAATTTTAATATGTATTGGGCATAAAAATAAAGAAGTGTTAAAATTTATGGCATTCTTATATATCTTTAAATTCATTTTATGAAAGTAATCTATTGTCCATAATGCAAGAACATGAAAACAACTCACTTTAAATTTATAACCTTGTAATTCAATCACATTTTGTCACATAACAAAATACTCGTGCATAAGTTGTACACTTATGCATAAAATGTACACGTTTAAATAATAATCATCTCGTATTTTTGTTGTCTCAAGTACTTTATCCTTTATTTGGCGTACTTCCTTTTTCTCAAAAGATATTATGCTGTCCTTCTTTTTGGTGAATCAATATTATGTCATCCTTGTTTACGCATCAATTCTACTTTGGTTCTCTTCAAAACTGTCTCACCAATACTTAACCAATTTACAAAAGAACTAGGCCACGTCATTCGGTGGTATATATCCACGGCAAATTGTGAAAATAACTATTTTAGTGCATATGTTTAGGGTTTTTGTCCCACTACTCAGATTTTTATCATACTGATAACTTTTTAGTTGACATTGTATAAAGACAAATCCTGAAACCATTGTAGATATGATAATATGTCGTATGCTCTTTTTTAGACATTCGTAAAATTTTAAATTAAAAAAAAAATCCTTATCTAACCATTCTTCAAAAATTCACACTCCCTTTCTCTTTCATGACCAAATTCAAAAATATAAATGCCATAAGAATTGGTACTTGTTTCAGTTCTATAATCTCTACCACTCAAATCAAACTATCCTTCTTTTTTTCTTTTTGGACTAAATTTCTTCTCTCAAGTAACTTGTACATCCAAAGAAATAAACATGTTAAAAATTAGGGATTTCATATCTATTAACTAATTATGCTTCCCGTATACATATGGTTACAAAAATATCATGTCTAGCAACATATTTTGAACAAAGGGGAGGGGAAGATGGCGTAAAACATAAGAAAAATTGTTTTAACATCTAAATTTCCTTTTTAACACCCCAAAGAGAATTCATAAAAATGAGGATGAAAGTTTGATCGTGTTCCTAAGAGAGCAGGCACGCCAAAGAAGATGGCTTTCCCTGATTTAATTAGTGATCGGAGCCAGTGGTGCCGTCCCCTTCGGAGCTTCGCCGTTTCTTCTTTCCCTCTCCATGCCTCGACCGTCTCGGGGCCTCGTCCTCACTTTCACTATCATCGTTTCTAAAGCTGTTTCCAGCACCATACTGATCTTCTTGGTGAGCCTTTGCTCCTTGTTGGTAATGTGCATCGTCATCTGGTCCACCAGCTGGACCAGACATCTCCTGGACTCTTACTTGGTCTGACCTCTCATTCCGATCATTGCCTGGTCCCCTTTGATCCCTCCGTGGAGGACGATTCATGCTTTGTGATGACAATGGTGGGGGTTGCTGAAACATTGGAGGCATTGCACCTGGACGCATGGGTCGGGCTGGATTTGTGCCTTGAACTCCCATCCCTCCCATATATGGAGCACGTCCAGGACCCATCATCATCCCAAACCCGCCACCAGGAAACACAGCCCCAGGTTGTGTAGGTCGTCCCCGGAACATCATGCCATTTGTGGGTCCCATAAAATCACCGGAGAATCTGGGACCATATGGATTAAAAGCACGAGGGCCTACACCATAAAGATCCGGCATGGGAAACCCATCGGGTGTAACAGGTCCATATGGTGACCCATCGGCACCCATCATAACTGGTGGAAATCCCTGCATGCCAGGCATAGGTCTAGCCCCACGACCTAGTGGCATGTGAGGGGGCCACATAACACCTCTGCCCCTTCCTCTACCCTGATTTGCCCCAGGAACCTGGCCAAAGCTCTCTTCCTCATCTTCACTTTCTTCTTCCTCCTCCTCTTCATTGTCCTCGAATGGGACAATATCTGGGTTCTCTCCACCATTGTCTGGATTGACTCCCTTGGCTTTTTCCTCTCTCGTTTTGATTCTGCCGCAACTGAGATTGCCTGTAACAAAGTAGAAAAGATTTAACATTCTAAATTTCTTATTCATCTAACTAAGAATGCAAATAGGAAGAAAATATCGTCCACCACAGCGAGATACAATGTTCAAGTTTGTGGATCCACCCTGAATATTGTCCCACATTCAAGGGGAAAACCACCACACAATGTTCTTCGATCCCCGTAAAACTACCACAGATAGACCCTCAATAACATTTTCTATTCCATGCACGTTTTCTATCCCTCCTCTCTTCCTACCAAACAGAGTGTAAAAGTGAAAAAAAAACAACCACAAACAAACCCTTATTCCTCGGTTGCCTTATTCTATTGCCAACAGTGAATATCTTTTTCCGTTTCCTGAACATTATCCCTTGTTTTAAATTATCTGCCATTTGCTTTAAGAAGTCAACGTACCATAAGTTCACTATCTGGTTCAAGATAAAGCAGTGAAGCTAACTGCTCACCAATGGAGGCCTCCAGCTCTTGACAATCTCTGCTTATCTGCATATAAAGAAGCATGACAATGAGATCTAAGGTCCACTGAAACTCTGATTATACGAGACAAAAACACATTGGGTCATAAGGATACTTCAAAGTCAAAGAATTTGGTAATAGATGCAGTTACATGCATATACATGTCTATTTATGTTATAGAATCTCATGTTGTTTGTCTTGGTTTTGTTCTTTTAACGCCACATGCATGTAGAAATCAAAGCAATGCCTAGATTCCTGAATCACTTTCTTTTACATGCATGAATAAACATGAAACAGAAGCACAGGCAGACAACTTTACTCGGTTCAACAGTTCCTGGGTTCTATTATGTTCACAAATGTGCAAATGTCATTTCAAATATTATTATAGGCAATTTTATGAGTAGTGACAAGATGATGATAAACAAAAGGAAATACAAATCCGCTTATTTTAACATGGATTTGTCTGCCCAATCCTCCAGCTTATTGCACGTGGTGAAGATGAGTATCGTCATAGTTTAAAAAAAAAAAAAATTAATCTCGCATCTATCAAAAGTAAGAAGAAAAAAACATGTGCTTCTACCTTTTCATATTTTAAAATCCTAATAAGGTTTTATAGTGTGCATTAATCAGTATTTTCAAGAAAATTTTACACTAATATGCAAAAAGCAATTAAATTTTGTTCTCACAACTAAACACCTACCAAAAAAATCAACATGGACCTGCTAGAATATTTTAAAGTTCTTTGAGGAAAAAAAGAAAACCTTGCTGACAGCTAAAAAGTAAGTTTAAGATTTAAGGCTCTTAATATTACCTTCACTGGCAAGTTCTCATTGTACGGATTCCTTAAATGACGAGTCTTGTGGAAGGAGAGTTCGCATAACTGCATGTCGAAGATTGATATCAGGCATTACAGCAAAAACTACTGTTTGTACAAGGCAAAAGAATACTTTTTCATCTTTATGTCTCCAAGGTGTTCTTTTAATTCTATTAGCTTTGTCGGGTTTCAATATTGTCATAGTGATTCCACCCAGCCCCGAGCTGAATGATGTACAGATAGGATTGAGAGGGAAGGCTGATAATTATTACACATAAAGACACTCTAAACTTTTTACTCTTAATATTTTAGTGGTTGATTATCAAGCTGAATTTAAAAATTTAACCGGTCAGCCTGTTACAACAGGAAGAACAAATAAATGAGAACAGTAACCAAATCCGTTTAATAACTCAAAGATGGGATCAAAACGTACCAATATTTTCAATGCGTCAAAAGCTAAAAATTTGGGAATATAATCATGTGAATTGCACAGATATTCTGGCAAAAGAGATTAAAACTCTACCTTCAACCATTTGACCGAAAAATTCCGCCCATAATGTGCGGTTCCATGTGCATATTTCCAGTTTCCGCCACTGACAGACCCACCAATTCTTGACATCATCTTAGCACAACCCTGAGAAAGTACAGCAGATAAATCTGTAAAATTCCAGCAGATCAGAAAGTACGATTTGAGGTAATTAAAAAACCTAGCAGACCATGTAAAACCTGCATTTAAGAAACACACACTCTACAGCAAAATCTACTACTATGGATATTGAATTGCAACTACCTGGAAATGCCGAGTCCGATTGACTGAGAAAATTAAGATTACATTCTCAGCCGAGTCAAATGCTTCATTAAGTTTAGCTTCATTGCTCCGTTGAGTTGCCCATACCCCTTGTTGTACAGATAATTCCAGATTTTCGCGATTGCAACTTTTAACAATAAAATACCTAAATTCCATGTTTCCAAATACATTAAATTCATGCAATTCCAATAAAAGAAACACCACATTCATATTTTTAAAAAATACACATATGTTTACAATATACAAATATAGGTATATAAACATTTCAACCAGAATAAGATAGAAGAACACAAAGGAGGAAAAGAAAAAATTAAAAATTCCATTGGTTGGAAGAGACAGTAGTAACAGACCATCAAAAGTATATAGCACCCAGACCAGGCACTTTATATACATACAACACATCTACGATATAATCCAGATCATAAAGAAAATAAGGGAATGCACAGAGACGATAAGGTGTATATTTTCTAAACCATGCCAGATGTCTTATTACTGTACAAGCACATTTGACCAGATAGGAGCAGCGACACTACTAGAACTCTGAACAAGGACAATGCAGTGTGAGTATTGGCCCAAGTTAAGTGATATCATAGGAAAGGCAATGTAGATGACATCAAGTCCAAGAAAAAAAAATTGCATAAAGTGATTACTCTGTGCTCAATGGGCGGAATTTCGTGCATGTAGTTAACACAACAAAATGCTAGTTAAACACATCAGCCTGGACCATCGGAATAGAAGTCGACAATGAAAAGAGACATGCTCATTACATTCCTCCAAGCACAACCAAACTGCAACATAAAGAGGACTTTACTGCATAATACCTTATTCTAATATATAAAAAATATATATATATATATATATATATATGTAAAGTCCAGTCTTTGACAATACACCACATAGAAGAAAGATACGCCTTAAACTTTACAGCATTTAGTAAATAGATTTTACATGATATAGCATGACCAAAATTCATTTCCATGCTCACTGGAAATGTAACGTGATTAGAATCAGCATTCACACATTAGAAACTTATAATGCAACTATTTTGAAGAAATAACCTAATAAATGTTTATGCACCTTTTACTAATATTGGACAGTATAGTCCCATCTGTGCACTTCTATAACTATAGATCCAAATTAAAAAAAAGGGGGATGGGTAATTGGCATTAAAAAAACAAAAAAAGGGAACAAACACAAAACAACCAAACTTGAATTTAAAACACAAAGCACAAGTGTTCATATAATATTGAGCTTCTTTAGTACAAAATCAATGACCTTTCATTTCGAAGAATAAGAATGACTCAAATAGAAATAGCATCCTAGAAAGCACTTAACTAGAAGAGACAACAACACCTAAATGTGTCCCAAATTTGGAGTTGACATTGTGCTTTTATATTGAGCGAGTTCAGGGTAGAATCACTAAGATGCAAGCTTAAGGAAAGAGGAAATAGTAAACGAACAATATAGTTCCAAGTACCTAATACACAGACATAATAGAAGATTAAGATAACATTGGGTTGACATTCAAGGTGCAAAATTGAGATTCGGATTTACTGAACGACAGAGAACTAGGAAAAACAAATTTGCTCCAAATGGTTTAATGTATCAAACAGATTCGATGGAGAAAAAAGTGCTGCTAAACTGTCCTACTTTTGCTCTGTTGAAGGGGGGCTTTGATGAAAGGAAAAAAACACCAGCAAAAGAAAAAGCTCAGAAGGAAAAACCAGGATTAGTTGTTGCAGTTTAGATACTCATGTAAACAAACATTTTAATGAAAAGAGTTAAATTAAATCCATATATTGAATGGTTAAAATACAAGTAGAGTACAGCATTAAATATTTATAGAAATAACAACTATAAGTTTAGAGAAGGCTAATTACAGCTCAGACGTGGGAGAGAACTCTTTTGGCCAGTTATTGGTCGATAATGAAACCCTTAAACTAATGTCCAACAAATAATACAAAAAAACTGATTTGCGTGTAACCTAATAAAAGACCTTGGGACTCTGAACACACCTAGATACTCCTGGAGGCAGAGGTGCTACTGTTCTGTTGACCTGATTAGGCAGGCCATTGGAAATATTTTGTATCTGGTTCTGGCCAACTGGTTGCTGGGACGGTTGAACCTGCTGCTGCGGCTGCTGGACGTTAGCAGACTCCACCATCGACGGTTTCCCAACAAAACCTTGACCAACAGCATTGGAGCCTTGTGGAACCTGAGGTCTTTCTCCTTGTTGAGCAAATCCAGCATTCCGTTGTTGAAAAAACTTGTTTGAGTTGTAGTTGTAAGAACTCAATTGCTGAATCTTCTGAAGGACTTCTTCCACCGGGGGTGGAGGTCCAGGCAGCTTTGCGTGCCTATAACGGCAATCCGGTCCATTTGGACAAAAACCTAACTTGTACCTGCAATTACAAAACATTCACATTATATTATATACATATAGATTTGTAACTATACGTCATATAGACTTGCAAAATAAGATAAACAGGACATTTTCAGCGTAACAGAAGAACCAGCAAATACCCAGCTTAACTTATCAATTGGGTACCAAAATTATGTCCCAAATCCGTGAACACCAAATATATATACATATATATATATATATATATATGAATTCCTTTAATTACAAACTCAACTTTTGAAATCCTTTTTTTTTCCCTTTGCTGTGAGTAAAAATACATAGATAAATATAGTTCAACAAGCTTATGGAAATTAGAAAAACCTACCGAATCTTTAATTGCATTTCGTCTCTTCTATGTCCTGAACCACATTACAAATTCACAATCCCAAAAGTGCTTTTTTTTTTTGGTTTTCAGACAAAATTGAAAAAGAAAAAGGCGGTGGGAGATATATACGTACATGTTACACTCTTTGATATCTTCGTTGGTATGCTTGTAGACGCAGTCCTGCTCGCGGCACTCGCCGTAGAGGCGGAAGAACCGGCAGACCGGCATCCGAGACTTGTCATACTGGTGGAGGAACCCGCACGCCTCCCCCTTCATGCACAGGCTCCTCAACCAGTGCCGGCACACCGTCTGCCGGAAGCTCCGACCGCGTCCGGGATTCGCCACTCCGCCGCCGCCGCTCGTCGAGAGGTCCGTCGACGCGGCGGCGTTGTGACCAACGAGGTTGCTGGAGGCGGAGATTGGCGCGGCGGCAGACGAGGAATCGTGGTGGAGTAGAGCGGCGGCGGCGCGGAGGAGGGGTTGGGAGGGGCGGCGGCGATGGTGGCGGCTCCGGCGGCGGCGTCGAGGCCGCCCTCGAAGTCGAAGCTGAGAACTCCCTCGGAGTCCTCCATTGTTGAGTGTCGTCGTTGATCTCCTCTTCAATGGAGGATTTTTTTTTTTTTTTTCTTTCTTTTTGTTGGGTTTAAGGAGAGGAAATTAGGGTTTTGGAGGAAGACATGGGAATTTGGACAGAGTGAATTTGGGATTTTGATGAATGAGACAAGAGGAAGAAGATGGCCGAACAGAAGTCCAAAAGAGGGAATGAGTGCACGCTGACAATTAGGGGGCGTTTTTTTTTTTTTTTTTTTTTTTTTGAAATTACTATTAGGAGGTTTTTGGAAGTTTTGGAAATTAACAGAAAAGGAGAATAGAACATATTTTTATTTAGGAGAATATAACATATTTTATTTATTTATTTATTTATTTATATTTGAGAAAAAAAATATTTTTTTAGGAAAAAATGAACGAAGAAACTAAAAAGGCTAGTAGTTGTACACATAATCTAATACTAAAATTAATATTAAAAAAAAAACAAATATAGAGGCTTCCCACTGTTTTTCACAAGAAAATTGAAGGATGATGCTTATTTTATGGGTGTTTGTGGAGTAGTTTGAGTTGAGATTTTATTTTATAGTAATTTTTTGATTTTCAGAAAGATAAAAATTTGGAAAAATAAAATTTTAAAAAAAAAAAAAAAATTGAGATGAATAAATGACCATCTCACCAACGTCCCTTAATCTAGATCATTGATATTCTATTTGATGGACATGATCATTTAAGAGGTAAGAACATAAATTGGTGACTTGTTTCGCAAAGAACCAGTTAATCCCCTTATTAATAATAGAAAAGAAAAGGATAAATCGTTTTAGACTTTCTTTTTCAAATAAAAAATTAATTTATATTATGCATTCTTAATACCAATATTATTATCATATATATAAATGTTACATTCTGGTCTAGAAAAGATATGATTATGGACATTTAACTTAATAATTGGATCAAATCATTTTTTATATTATATTCAAAAAGATATATATTTCTACATATTATAATTATAGCCTTCATTGTTATATATGTTCTTGAATATTTCCTACATAAATACTACCCCTCCATTTGTTTTAACTATTTGTCAGCATTTGTTCCATTTTATTTAGACAAGCAATTTAACGGCCCGTTTGATGAATGAGTTTGAGTTGAAATTTTTAAATTTGAATAGTAACTTTTGTTGATTTTTTAGAAAAGACAAAAAACTTTTGAAAAAAAAAAGACAAAAATTTGGGTTTGAACTTTCAGAACAAACTGAGCCTAAATGTGCATTTTGTGGCTTAACATTTAGAATGTCATTTAAATAATGCCAAATAGTCTATTTGACCATTTTAAAAAAGAAATGAAAAGTTGTTCACCCCTTAAATTTGGCTTCGAATTTATATTTAACAACAATATTTGGGTTCTTTAAATAAAAAAAAAAAAAATCTTTTTCTATGCGTTCAAAGCAAAGAGATGAACAAAACTCTATCTGTATCCCATTAAAATTTGTCATAGACATTGTGGTTTTATAACATTTGTTAGAATTATTTTCTGTATATATCCAAATGCACATTTAAATACTATGTTCAATTAATGTTTCTTTTCATATTGCAAACAGCCAAATATCATTTTAGATGATAGTTTAAACTATTCCGATTAAATGTTTCATCCAAAATATTACTATTGAAATTATTCTAACAAACAGATCTTTTTCGTTGTATTTTTTATTTTCATCCTACCTTAACAGGTTCTCATACACATGATTTATTGATCTAGCTTTACGTTCTATTTCTAACATGCTTAGCTCATAACCACATAATATTGCTTAGGGTCTTTAAATTATTTTCTGTTCAGAATTAATTTTGTAACAATTTCAAACTATCAATTTATTTCCGCTACCAAGTGTAAACTCATTTTCTTTTTAACAATAATGTTGTTCCCACTAATTATATGACTACAAATCTTCGATATTTTCTTAACACATATCTCACTTCTCATGAGGACAAGCATTCAAATTAACATTTCATATCATTATTAAGTCAATCTTTATATCTATTGTCTACAATTAAAAAGCGGACGATTTTTGTACTTCAAATTATTCTTTCATATTATTATTAAGTCAATCTTTATATATATTGTTTATAATAAAAGAGCGGATGATTTTTATACTTCAACTGCTAAATGAAAAAAAAAAAAAAATTTTTTGTTCTTCCTATTTTCTCTGTATTTCAATTCTCCTTTTCTAAACATGTCATAACATGGGCCTAGTAAATTTCCTTATTCATTTTTAACACTAAAAATAAGAGACTAAATAAAAATGTTTACCTAGCCTTTGTTTGGTAGGGTAGAAAAGGGAGAGGAAGGAAGGGAAAATAGGGATTTTAGAGAGGAAAATAGATTTTCGATTGTCTGGTAAGGTAGAAAATGAGAAGGAAAGGAAAACATATATCCTGGGACTCACACCATTTTAATCTTTCCAACGTTGGAAAGAAAACAAAAGAAAACCAACATGAAAGAGGGAAAAGTTTTACCAAAAAAATACACGTGAAATCATTATTTGAACCTTACTCTTTCATTATCTTCTAATTTCTATGAAGTCATAATTGTAAAACATATTAGATTAGATATTTTTATTCCTTTTTTCTTTTTTTCTACCAAACAACATGAAAGAAAACCAACTTCTTTCCTTTTTATTTTCTTCACCTGGGTATTTTACTCTTCCTTCCTCGTTATTTTCCATCCCTCCTACCAAACATAGCATTAAATGCTAACTAACTTAATTGCTTTACAGATTACTAAACGTGTTAATTACGTGGCTCAAGGGGATTTTTTTTTTAATGTAAGCTTAAGGGTTCTTTTCTTTTTCTTTTTTATTCACAATCATCTTTTTTAATGTGTTAATTACTATCAAGGGGTTTTTTTCATGTAAGCTTAAGCACAATCATCTTTTTTTTTTTTTTTTGTAAGATAACCACAGTAATCTTACATCATTAGCTAATTATTATTGATATCAGTTACATTTGTCACGGATTAGTTTTATGACATATTTTGACTTGCTATTCCATATTTAGATTAATTCAATATTAATAACTCATTGTACGCATGGCAAAGTGGAGCTCCGTTTTATTGTATCCTAACTTATTCTTCAATAATCTGGTATTTAATTGTATTTTACACAATGTTATGATTATTCTACCTAAATGTTGTACTACCAAAGATTAATGTTATATTATCGTCTAAGAAAGAGAGATATAGATATTTACTTTAAAGAATAAATTACATATATTTTTGAAATTACAATTCTAACCTCCAAATTCCAATAGTATACTTGTTTGTTGATTTACTGGGTCACCCATTTGCTTTTACCTTCTACAACAGGTTTCAAAAGAGTTTATATGAAATAAGATGCCATCAACACTAGACAAGTGGATAGCAGTACAACAATGAAATATACATTTTTTTAATAAGAACAAGTGCCGTATTAGACAAGGGTATTTTGCAAAATAACTTGGGTGTTTATGGATTGTATTATACAAATTAGATCTCAATCCGTAATCCAATCTGTGAGACTCATATGCCGTTAATCTAATCTGTAAGCATTGGATTACATAGATTGGAATTATAAATTTAATCCATAGACTTTAGGAACTAAATGAGACACTTAAATGTAAAATAGTTGATCAATATAATTACAACACAATTGACTAGTCTTCGATATTCAAAAGCTAAATTATAGCATCTCAAACTACAACATCTATGTGCATATTTGTTAAAATTTTTTGGAGAAAATATCTACATATTTATTTAAAAATTTATATATATAGTTCGAATTCATGAATTTTGCAAATTGATAAATCATCAGTCGTAACTCAATCCGTAATTGAAAAAATCTTAATACGTTACAATTCGTTCGTCTTCAAATCCAATCCAATCCAGTGGATTAGACTGGATTGAACGAATTATTGGATTTGATGAGCGCTCCAAATAAGCACCAAAAAGAAAGAAAGAAAGAAGAAAGAAGGAAAAAAAAGGGGGGGGGGGGGGACTTTTTTACTGGGATAATAGGGTGTGCACTTTTTTTTTTTTTTTTTTTTTTTTTACCAAAGTTGGGTTTTTAATTTGACCTTTTTTCTTCCGAGCCTTCCATGATAGTATATGTCATACTCCGTACAAAAATAATGATCAGAATATTTAATTGACAATAAATATGAGACATTGAACCCTATATCACATTTACATGATAATTTCAAGTATTGTTCATATTATTTCTTCACCAGTTCTTATAGTATTATACGAGTTTAATACCCGTGCTACGCACGGCAATGTAGATAAACAGAAAGCGACAAAATCAAAAAAAGATAAGAATACACAAAACTAATAAAAACAGAAGACATAACTGTTATTTCAATACACATACACGGCAGAGACAATGAAAAAATAAACAAAATAACCGAAATAATATTTAAAAAAAAAACAGAACTTAATCAAACATGCCAAAAAAAAAAAAACCCCTAAATAAGCAATAAAAAATTAAAAACCCCCAAAATCAGAATCTAGTCATTCCCAGATTTCTCCCCATATTGCCACGCCAAAGCCATAGTTGTTATCCTTCAAATAAAATAAAATAAAAAATTTTAATGAAATAAATAAATGAATAAATAAACAAAAATTCTCAAAAATCAGAGAAAACACCAAGAGTGTAATAGGAAAAAAAAGGGTAAGATAAAAAAAAAGAAGGGGATTCGGCTAGAACCATAGAAAGAAAGGGGGAAAAAAACTCACATACAATAATGGAAAACAAAACAACGCAACAAATGTGAAAATGTAAACATTCAACATAAAAATCCAACAATATTAAAAAAAAAAAAAGCAAAATAAAATTCTAGGGTTTGAAGACCAAAAATCCAGAAAATATGAAAAGAGAGAGAGAGACCAGATGTGAAAATCTAACATTCAACACAAAAATCCAACAGTATAAAAAAAACGAAATAAAATTCTAGGATTTGAACACCAAAAATCGGAAAAATATGAAGCAAGAGAGAGAAATCGGCAAAGAGAGAGAGAGTTACAACATCAACAATAAACATACGCAATCGAAGAAATTTATCAGCGGCAGAAGCAAAAAGGAGAAGAGAAAATCTGGTTTTGAAAGCCAAAAATTTGAAGAATAAGAAGAGAAAGAGAAAGCAGTAGAGAGAGAGAGCTAGAACATTCATAGTAGAGAGAGAAAATGACACTACACAATGGGCAGCACAATGGATGGCAGAGAAAAGATAAGAGAGAGAGAGAGAGAGAGAGAGAGAGGAAGTGAGCATGAGAAAAGAGGAAAAATAAAATAAAACAACTCTATGACACTACACAATGGGCAGCACAATGGGCGGCAGACAAAAAATAAGAGAGAGAGAGAGAGAGAAAGTGAGCATGAGAAAAGGGAAAAAATATAATAATATAATAAAATAAAATAACTCTAGAAAAAAAAAATCAAACGCTGTGGAAAGTGGAAAAAGATATAGCATGTATAGCCTAGGGAGTTGAGCAATCTGATGTAACATCAGATTACTCACATATGAATGTGTGTGAGAGAGACACAAAGAGAGAGAGAGAGAGAGCAAGGAAAGGACAAAACCGTCCATTCACTGTGGGCAACCCAACAGGCAGAGAAGGAAGGGAGGGTAGAAGCATCCTTTCACTGTAGCAGGCGCAATTCCACATGGATGGAGGGGCAAATCCGTCAGAAAACTATAGAAGGAACAGGGAAAACCCCATTTCCTTTAGTACAATAGTATAATATTTTCTTTACTAGTTTTTTTAAACAAAAAAAAAATCACAATCCACAAAAAAAAAAAAAAAAAACATTGCTATTCATTTTAAAAGAAAAAGAATAAGGTATTTGGTGTGTTAGTTTGAGTTGAAATATTTTATTTGTAATAGTAAATTTTTTTGAATTTTCAGAAAAGACAAAAAATTTTTTGGGAAAAAGACAAAAGTTTTTAAGAAAAAGACAAAAAAAAGTTTGAAATGAGATGGAGTTGGACTGAACACCAAACAGCCCTAAGTGTCCAGATGGAGATGGAGAAAGAAGTGAGGTATAAGTGAGGCTAGCTTTCTTCTTCTTCTACTTTTGTCCTTTCTTAGATTTTCCCCCTTGTTTTTATAATTTCTTTTCATTTCCCCTTTGTCTTTCTAGTTAGGGTTTTTAGGTTACAGTAGCAACTCAACGGCGGCGCATAATCTCTTGGTTTATGTGAAGTCAACTTCCTTCTTTTTCTTTGGTAACTGTTGCCTTGTTTGCTGCTGTTTTTTGTATGTTCCTTTTGTTGTTTGCTTTCTACTAATATATATATATATATATATATATATATATTTATATATAAAACCTCAGTGGCAGTTTTTGTCCTCCATACATTATTTTGAGTTTTTTTTTTCTAAAGAGTCAAATGTTAGGGATTTTAGGGATTCCTCTCACCCTCTTTTCTTTTTTGATTTTTTTCTCTAACTTTCTCTCCATTAATTTCCAGTAATTTAAACTTGGATTTACTCTCATTATATTGCCAATGAATTTTCTTTCTCTGAGACCAGCTACATACGCTACATCCCTAACCTTTTCAGTCTTAGTAAACGAGATTTGAAGAGAACAATATTTAACGTGTTGGTTTTCGTAAAACGAAAACCAAAATGATTTTTTTTCTCTAAAAAACAAACTTAGTGTGATTTTTTTTTCCTTCTGAGATAAAGGTGCACTTGATCATTAATATTGTAATTATTTATGTGCCACATTCCCTGCTATTAACGAGAGTAATTGACAATTTATAGATTACGCATTGAACTCTATATCACATTTAAGTCCATTTATAATGATGAGTAAACTAATGTACACATTTATGTCCATCTGGCTTCAAGAGTTTTTAGGTATCCTATTTCTCTCCCTCTTGGAAAGTGATGGACTTACTTCATGGTGCAAACCCAAGATCCATAGTCCAATTCTAAACCAAGGAAGATACGGTTAAGTATTTTATGTTTTGAAAAAAAAAAATTTTGGCTTTCTATTTTTTTTTTTTTTTTTACTAAATTTCCTTTCTTTTTTCCTTTTCACAGCAACCTGTTGGGTTGTGGTGACCAAAGAAAGGTCTTGTCGCCAGCTGGATTCGAACCAACACTTCCGGGAAAAGAGGGCAGGCCCGGCGAAATCCCATTTATTCTGATCGCGACTTTGGTTTACCCGATTCCTCACGCTGCATGTAAGTAATCCTCTCAGAGCGGAAATGAAGAAAACCAAGTCTTTCTTGCTTTCAGCATGTCAAGTGCGAGATTGGCTTCGAGAAGCCGCGGGCCCAGTAGTGCTTTTTTAAAGCCGGTAACCTGATCGAAGCCGATTTGCTATTTATGATTGGGCGAATGAAGAACAACGGTCGTTTTCCTAGCCCTTCCCCTAAAGAGACAATCAATGAGTTTTTGATTGTAGAGTTGATGCTTTAGCTAAACGTACACATTATACCACTCAAGCGATTCAATTCGCATTCCAGACATTGATTGTAAGGTTGATGCTTGTGGAACACAAATTAAATTGCTCGAGCGGTGTTTTGTATATGTCTAGCTTAAGCTTCAACCTTACAATCAATTAAAAAGTTGTTGATTATCTCCTGAGGGAAGAAGCTAGGGAAATGACCGTTGTTCTTCATTCGCCCAATTATAGATAGTCAATTGGCTACTGCCAGAGCCCAACAGGTTGTTATGGAAAGAAGAAAAAAAATGAAATGAAATTCAGCAAATAAGAGAGAGAGAGAGCAAAAAAAAGCTTAAAACATAAAAATACTTAATGGTGTCTTCCTTGGTTCAGAATTGGACCAAGGATCTCAGGTGTGCACCACGAAGGAAGTTGATCATTTACCAGGAGAGAGAGAAATATGGCATCTAAAAACACTTGAATTTCAAAGGACGTAAATGTGTTCATTAGTTTTCTTATCATTATAAATGGATATAAATGTGATATATAGCTCAATGTCTGATCTGTATATTGTCAATTACATTAATGATTAAGAGCACTGTGATCCCAGACGGGGAAAAAATCACGCTAAGTCTGTTTCTTAAAAAAAAAAAAAAAAAAAATCATTTTGGATTTCGCTTTATAAAAACCAACACTTTGAACATTGTTCCTCTCAAATCTCGTTTACCAAGACTGCAAAGGATAGGTATATGGCTAGCCCTAGAAAAATAAAATTTGTTGGCAACATAATGAGAGTAAATCCAAGTTTAATTACTGGAATTTAATGGAGCGAAAGTAAGAGAAAAAATCAAAAAAGAAAAAGAAAAGAAAATAGAGTAAAAGAGACAAAATCCCTAAAAACCCTGATATTTGACTCTTAAAAAAAATAAAAAACTTAGATTAATGTATGAAGGATAAAAGCTACCTTTGAGGGTTTTTTTTTTTTTTTTTTTTTAAAGTGTTGTTATTATTAGAAAGAAAACAACCAGATGAATAGGGGATTAACATACGAGTAAGGAGAAACTTCACGATTTACCCAAAAAAAAAGGAGGAACTTCACTTCACATGTAGTTCCCCAGCTACAAACCACAAGATGTGAAATGAAACCTAAAAGCCCTAACCAGAAAAGAAATGAAAAGAAAAAAAAGAAATGAAAAAGGGGTAATGAAAAGATATGAAAAAAATATTTAAAAAAAAGTGGGGAAAATCTACGAAAGGACAAAAACAAGAAGAAGAAGAAAGTTAACCTCAGTTATATGTCACTTATTTTTTCGTCTAGACACGTATTCTTTTTCTTTTAAAGCAAGTAGTAGTGTTTTTTCATTTTTTTCAAGCTTATTGTTTGTATAAAAAACTAGTGAAGAAAAATATAGACCGGAGGATATAGTACTATAAGAACTGGTGAATAAATAATGCGAAAAATACTTGAAATTATCATGTAAATGTAATAGAGAGTTCAATGTTTGATATATTGTCAATTAAATATTCTGATCATTATTTTACAGGGAGTATGACATATATTATTATTGAAGGTCCAGGAGAAAAAAATGTCAAATTCAATGCCCAACTTTGGTAAAAATTTGACTAAAAAAATTAAGAAAAAAGTGTGCACCCAATTATTCTAGTAAAAAATGTCATCCCAACTTTTTTTTTTTTTTTTTGGTTTTCATTTGAGGTGTTTATTGAATCTGTCAATTTGTTCAATCCGCTCAATCCAGTCCAATCCACTGAATTTGATTGGATTGAGAGAATAACGAATTGTAACGTATTATGATTTTTCCAATCCGAATATTACGGATTGAGTTATGGATTGAGAATTTCTCAATCTGCACAATCTGTGTATTCGAACTATATATATATAAATATATTTTTTTTTTCTAAATATGTACATACTTTTTTGTCAAAAAAACTTTTATAAATATGCACATATATGTTGTAGTCTGGGATGCTATAATTTAGCTTATGAATATTAGAGACTAGTTAATTGTGTTGTAATTACATTGAACTATTTTACATTTAAGTATTTTATTTTAGTTCTTAGAGTCTATGGATTAAATCCGTAAATCCAATCCGTACAATCCGATGTTTATAAATTGGAGTGGATTGGATTAAAAGTCTCAAAGATTAGATTACGGATTGAAGCCAAATCCGTATAATACGATCTGTAAACACCCAAGTTATTTTGCAAAAATCCCCTTAGGTTACTTGTATCTTCATCAAATATCTTTTGGATCTCAATTGTATTTTTATCAAAGATATATAGCATGGTTAGAGATATTTTTTAGGTATAGTTCTCCTTAAAAGAATATTTCATTATGATTTTAGCTTTAATCAAACCTAATGTAATCTGAACATGTTCAATTCTTATTCCATTTGTTAATAAATACTGACTAAACGGTAAAAAAAAAAAAATACGAAATAGTGTGACGTGTAAAATTAAAGAAACCGAAATTAACATAAGACTTTGTGTAAAATCCGAATGTCATTTTGTGAAAATAACCCTAATCGATTGATATCCCACAAAATCCATCTTTTACTAAACCCTCCACGACATAAAAATCTATTACAATTCAACATCAAGAAAATTTGACACTGTCTACACACGAGCGCGCACACACACACACAAAATCTATTACTTTGATTGAGTCTATCTTTTAAGTAGATTTTTAATTTATTTTTAAAAAAGATAGGTCTTTATAATTAATAAAACCACCATAAAAAACAACAAAATTTTAGTGAAACAGAAAAGTACTTTTGTAGTTCCACCAACTTTTTTTTTATTTTTATAAATAAATTTACTATATTGTCCGTTGGTAAAATTAGTTATAAATACAATGATGTTTTACAAAAACTACACATTACACCCACCCTTAAAAAGTACGCTACTTGCCCTAGTTTTTTTTTTTAGGAAAAAAAAAAAAAAAATCTCGTGCCCCTAATTGTTCAGAATAATACAAGATAGACATGAATATTGATTGTGAAAGAGAAAAGTGTTTTTTTACCTTCACAATTTCTACATATAAATTGTTTTCTTTATTGTTGTTTCTATTTTGGAGTGGCTTCTTCTTCTTCTTCTTCTTCTCTCTCTCTCTCTCTCTCTCTCTCTTTTTTTTTTTTGAGTTAGCTTACAATCTTTTTCATTAGCTTGTTCTTAATTTTTTTTAAATTTATCATATGTTTTGATTTTCCACTTGTAGAGTACAATATCTGCCGTTTTGTTTGGTGGTTGATGATCATATAGCCATCGTTGTGTATCCTTTTTCTTTTTGTTTTTTGTTTTTTGTTTTTTAATTGTTATAGTTGCTTTATGTTTGTAGTTTTGTTCCAACATATTTTCAGCATTATTCATGCTGCTGTAGGTGTTTTTATTTTAGTATATATCCTTGCCATAATTTTTTAATTCGAAGGAATACAATATGATTTCTGATATGAATGGTGATATGAAAAAGTAAAGTGTTTTTCCCTTGATTGCTGAGTGAGAAAATGTAGGAGAAAAAAAAAACATTCGTTTAGTGGTGGGTGAAAAAAGGATTAACATTAGAATTTGATTGTGTGGGACTTTTTTGCAATAAAAAAAGAGGTGTAACAAGTAATAATTAAAATTTAAAATCTATAGAATGGGTGGTTTAAGTAGAAGGGTGGGAAAAACAAAACAAATAGGTGTCAATAGACGTCCCCTAATTAAAAAAAATAAATAAATGAAGGAAACATAATGGGAATCCACTTAAAAATCACGCCCGTTTAAAAGTATGACCTTAAATTGGACAAAATATTAGTTGTTCCAACACAATACAAGTTTTGATTTGTCATGAGGGAGGAAAAAAAAAGGTATATTACGACACGATCTTTCAATATTTGAAAAAAGAATCGAAAGGGAATATGTTTTGGAGAGCAAGAAAACGAATATATCACGAAATGAGCAACAATAAAACAAGGGAAAGCATAACTAGAAGAGTTGAAAACTAACGTACTTACATTTTTTTTTCAAATTACACAGGGATCATCCTTTAGTATTAGATTAATTCTTATTTATATCCCTAAATGTTAGGATCGCTTACACTTTATTTATTGAACTTTAAAAACTCGTAATTTACTCATTGTGCTTCGAATCTATCCCACTTGATCTCCTTTAAGTTTAAAACAAAAGGAAGAGAGAGAGAGAGAGAGAGAGAGAGAATAGTCTTATTAAGCCCAGTGTGTTAGAATTTATGTTAAAAACAATCACAGAAATGATGGTTTGACTATACTAAACTTACTTTTTTTTTTTTCCATCTGTGTTTAACTGAAATAATAATAGAAGTGGTTAACTGGAAGCTAATTCAAAATTTAGGAAACAAATTAGGCGTTTTTTAAATTTAAGAGGTAAAGTGAAAATAATCTTAAAATATGTGAGACATACCTAACAATAGTCCTTAATATTACTATTATGATTGTAATAATATAATTTCACACCAGTACAAGATGTGGAAAAGAAATATTAGTATTAATATTCTAAGGAGACCAAATCCAATCCCTACATTTTTGGTATAATTAATGCGTCATATTTTTATTAATAAATACAGTCAATTAATATGGTAATATTTTAAACACTTACTAATAAAAATATGACAACTTATATACCACATTGGCTGATACACAAAAATTGAGATTGAAATTTGTATTCCTAGTATTTTTCTTAATATTAATTTTTCTTTTCAAACTTAATTGTAAGAGAATTTGAATTATACAATTTATGATCCAATCGAGTGTGGATCGTATAATCTCTTTTCCAAAATCCATATAATTAGGTTTTTAGACTCGATGCTCTGAAGAAAACTATTCTAATCTCAAGTAGGAATTTGGTGGATGGGTACACTATTTTTTTTTTTTGTTTAGTTTTTTTTTTTTTGTTTTTTGTTTTTTGTTTTTTTTTTTTTGAGGGATGGACACACTAGGAGGGACAAGAATGTTATAGACTATGATAATGTTTGATCCATCAGCCCATCAGTGCTACTAGCTAGATCAGATGAGAATATTTTTGTCTGTTCATATTTAGTTAAGATCTAAAGACCTTAGCTAGAATTTTTGCCCACTCTTGCCCAATAACTCTCTTAAACATCATAGTAGTACATCTTGCAATGAAAAGTGGGTCACTATAACTTATGTGTATTAGCTAGTTTTTTTTTTTTTTAAATATATATATAATTAGGGGTGACAATACGGTTCGCGACACGATAACATGATTTGAAAACAACACGAATTTCGCGGGTTTAGATTGGGAAAAATAGGTGTCAGGTCAAATTCGGGTGACCCGAAATTGACACTAGAAAAAACAGGTCGTGTTCGGGTTGGACCCGTAGAACCCGAACGTGACCCGTTTTTTTTGTGTCAATTTCAAGTCAAAATTCGTGTCAATTTCGTGTCAATTTCATGTTAATTTCGTGTCAATTTCGTGTCGTGAGTCAATTTCGTATCGCGGGTCAATTTCGTATCGCAGGTCAATTTCGGTTCGTGTCATGTTCACCCGTAACGGGTTCGTGTCATGTTCGTGTCGCAATTTAGTGTCATTTTCGTGTCGCGGGTCGTGTTTGGGTTGGGAAAGAAAAAAATCGACACGGCTCTAACACGACACGAACCCAATACGTGACACGAATTACCATTCCTATATATAATAAATAAAAAGGAAGAGCGTACCTAAAACCTCCACGCTAATTTCTTAAAAAAATTAAACAAAAGAAGAAGAAAACAAAAATATAGAAAATCAAATCCATCCTCAACAATAAATCTAACAAGAATAAAAATAAAAATGAAACCAGTCATGAAAAGCAAACAAATCTAACCTAAACTTGAGTTCATTTATACATCTTTAAATCATTTCCCTTTCGAATATTAGATATTTAGTGCAATGGTAGTACAAGTCTAGTAATATAACTTTTTGGTTAATGTTGTGATAATTTTTGGTTCATATAATTAGAAATTTTAAATCGAAGATTAAAAATAATATTTTGTACATAAAATAACATAATATTCTTTTGGAAAATCAACTACTAGTTATAGTAAAAAAAAAAAAAGTCAGATTTAGTAAACTGGTATAGTAGTCAGAGTAAAAACTAGGACTGACAATTCAGATCACGACATGACAACACGACACGAACTCGACACAAAAAAATGCAGGTTAGGATTGAGAAAAAGGGTGCATGTTGGTTTTCGGTCGAACCCACATAACACAATTAATAGATAAATGGATTTCGTTCAAGTCAATCCAATGGACACAAAATCAACCTGCAACAACACGTTCATAATTTTTGTACAATTCAGGTTAACTTGATAGTGGTCTTTGTGATGAACTAATTATGGGTTTATATAGTTTTGTGTTGTGAATTGACTTTTTGTGATGAAATAATTACGGATTTATATGATTTTCTTTTTTTTTTTATTGATATTATGTGATAGTATATTGCTTAATTTAGCATATTTAATATATGGAAAAAAATAAAAGCTATGATTTTCTTTAATTTCAACTTAAAATCATATTAGTTGTTTTTTTTAAAACTTATTTACTTTTAATTTTTATATAATAAAAATAACAAAACACTTATATTTAATTCACCGATTAGAAATGAAATTTTTTAAGTTGGAATACTTTGTTAATTTTTCAAAAACTAGTTATAATTTTTATTGACCTTTTATAAAAAGATAAAAATTGAGATAAAAATTTTGAGTTCAGACTTGAGTTCCAAACACACCAAACCCGTTTTACCCCCTCTAACTTAAACAAATTAATGGGATAGAAATAAAGAGTGTTTTTATTCACGAGCTAAGTTGGCAAGAAGATAATTCCATCCTAAACTTGTCATGTTGTCGTCCCAGCATGAGAAATGGAACCAATTTTTTATTAATAGTTAGTGCTCAATATTACTCATGTTCTTTAATATTTTTTATTTTTAAAAATCCAAAATGTATCCTTAATGTTTTCAAACCATCCAAAAATCATTACTCTTAATGAAAAACAATTTTCTACTTAACTCTGTTTTTTACACCATTTCTCTTTTTTAATACTTTGGACAATTTTATTACGTAATGAAATGTCTCTTAATTTTTTAATGGTATTTATTTTTTACTTCTCTTACTCACTATTTTTTATATTATTATATTAATAGTGAAGTTATTTCATTAGATTCTCACGTCTCACATAGTAGAATCATAATACGTGAAGTATTATGTCAAGATCTTAATACTTTCATGACAATCTTTATTTTCATATTTAGCCTATATTTGAAGCTCTTCAATTAAATTTTTTGAATTTTTTTTTTATCTTTTTCTCTAAAAATAAATTAAGTTTACTATTCATATCTCCAAATCTCTCTTAGAAATTCAAACTTTAAGCTCTTGTTTGGTTCACCATTTCAACTCAAACTTTTTATCTCAGTTTTTGTCTTTTTCTGAAAAAGTTTTTTGTCTTTTTTGAAAAGTCAACAAAAATTACTATTGAAACTTAAAATTTTCAACTCAAACTGGTGAACCAAACGGAACCTAAAAGTTTAAGGATTCGTTTAGTGAATGAGTTGAGTTTGAAAATTTTAAGTTTAAGTTGAAAATTTTTATTAATTTTTCAAAAAAGACAAAAAAATTTTCAGAAAAAGACAAAAATTGAGATAAAAAAGTATATTTTAGTTTGAGATGGAACAAATCACCAAACAAAGCCTAAAACTGGTGTTTGGTGACTAAGTTTGAGTTAAGATTTTTAAATTTCAATTGTAATTTTTGTTGACTTTTTAGAAAAGACAAAAAACTTTTTCAGAAAAGATAAAAAAAATTTTCAGAAAAAGACAAAAACTGATATGAAAAAGTACAGTTTAGTTCAAAATGAAATGAATCACCAAACTCTCTCTATATTATTTCAAATTGAAATGAGATGAAAACTCCAAAACATTCACTTTTTTCAATTAAAACATCTCCAAAACTCTAATTCAAGTGTACACAATAAATGGGCGCTTAATCTTCGATGTTGGTTTCCTTTTTAATAGTATGATTAAGATGAAATTAATGATAATGATGTTGTTATACTTATTTTAAAGTATTATTAAGATGAAATCAAGAGATCACATCACAAGGTCTGTAGACATCAGGGGATGACGTAGGTGGGGAAAGTGGGGGTCATAATGAAATTTTTTTCCTTTTAATTTTACTCTAAAAATTTTATGATTTTTCTACTTTTCCTGTCAAAAGTTAAAAAATTTCATCTAACGTCACTAAAATTTAAAAAATTTATAAAGCCCCCACTAAAACTTTATCCTTCAAAACTTTATCCTTTAATATTTATATATTGATGTTATTTATTTTACGTCCCCACTAACTTTATTCTGGATCAGTCATTGATAGACATAGTTTGATAATTTCAGGCTCTTTATCATCATTCTTTTGATAATTATGTGTGACAATAGTAACCAATTCCTTGACAGCCTCAAGATGTCATGTGTGGTATGATCTCCAGCTTCGGCACATGATACAACTTATATGGGATAAGTGCTGCAATGCGAGCCCATGATGGATGTGCTTTAGTTCACTTATAGAGGTAAATAGTATATTTACATAAGTTTAAAAGAAAAAATAATAATAAAATACTAGGGTATTGTTGAAATAAATAGCATATTTATGAATGGATAAGTTTCTTTTTTTAATATGAAATAAATAAACTTATTTTTTAAGTAATAAAAATATGTTATTTATTTTAATAATTTCGTATATATATTATTTGCTTATTTTAACTTCCGTAAATATGTTATTTATTATTCATTCCTCCTAAAATATTATACCAATATGTGCAGCTTATTAACCTCAAAATTCACTTTTTCGCAGCTTCAAACATCTCAATTTGCAACCTCATTAGTTGACTCTACCTTGTCTGAATGCAAAAGTGGTATTATTTGCAAAAATATACATTTCTTTCCTTCTCCTTACGGGTCCAATTATTATTATTGTTATTTTTAAGTATTAAAGGTTACAGAAAAAGAGGATAGAGTCCTTAAATAATCCTAAAACTTCATTGATTCCATGTGATATATGCTATATCTTTTATTGTCATCTACCACGATCAACGGAATGAAAGTGACTCAAACCCAAAACACGCACGAGAAAGATGAATGAGCTACCAACCTACTTGTTAGCATCACAAGTTAATGGGTCTAGAGAAAAATATCAGCCATTGTTATAGCCAAACTTTATCTCAATTCCTGGCCTCCCTCATAAGATTCTTTCAAAATTTCTAAATTCAAAAAAGAATAATTATGAAAATATTATCGAAATGCATATTTCTACTCCGTGTTTAAAAGGGAAATTAATTTAGAACTTCCATCATTTTTTATTTAGGGAAATTGTAGTGAATAACACTTTTACGAGAATGATTGAGGTAAATAATAAGGTTTTAAAATATTGAAAATAAATAATGAATTTACCAGGTAAATGAAATATTTAATAGATAAACGACATCTACATAATATGTAAATAAATCATTTATCTGATAAATCCGTTATTTATTCTTAATATTTTAAAAACCTAATATTTACTTTAATTATTTTTCGAAAAATGCTATTTACTTCTTTCTCCATTTGATTTGTTGTAGGAAAAGACATAATTGCCGTTATTTATGGGTACAAAAATTATTGAGAAAATACAAAATCCAAAACTAAAATGTTGCAACAAAATTCTCAAAGAACAAAAAATTAAAAAGGGCCTTCTTCTCCTCCGGAAGAGGGTCGTGTGGATCACAAGCCCACAAGGACGGAATCACGTGAGTCACGACCGTTCCGGTCTCGCGAGACCAATCCACGAGGATCACCCTATTCGTGTATGCTCTTTGGGAAAGAAAGAAATAAGAAGCATTTTCACATAGATAATTGAAGTAAAAGCATATTTTAAAAATATTTGAAGTAAATACATTAAATAATAAATTTATTATGTAAATGACTTAATTACTGTTTCATAAATTTACAGTTTACCTAATTTCACAAAAATGTTATTTTATTATAATTTCCTTTATTGTTTTTTTGTAAGTGCCATTAAAATAAGGGTAAAGGATCTAAATGACACAAATTTAAAGATATTGCACTAATATGATCAAAAAATTAATACGAGACAATGTAGTACAAAATTAAACTAAAGTTAACTAAAATAATGGGAATTTAAATCATGTTAATTAACATATGAAAAAAAATATTGTTATTTAGGTAATTTATGAACTCTTTCTGGGCATGTTTGGAAGATAGTTAGAGCTTTGAAGTTAGTCAGTTAGTTATTTTTATTTTTATTTTTTTTAATGGGAGGATGTTTAGAAATATGTGCTTCTCTTCTGTAGATTATACTCCTTGTTCAAACTTCAAAATGAAATGCTTGAGTTTGATACCAATTTCAAAGAGTTCATTTACTACATCCGTGCTAGGTGATATCACAAAGCAGTAGAAACAAATGTAAGAGGAAAAAGAAAAAAAAAAAAAAAAAAACTTTTTTCTTAATGAAATTTTAATATATTATCTCATCATTAACCAAAAAGGAAAAAATATTATTTTGTTCATAAACACTGACTGAAAGTTTGATGTCGAAGAGATAAAAATAAAAAATCTCAACAAAAAAGGCAAAATTATTAATCTCACGACTCTCTTTTATCATATTTTTCTTTCACGCTATTGAACCTCCATCTCTTAAAAGTTCTTACTCCAATCAACTACAGTATAAACTACATTTCCTTTTCTCTCTCTTTCATTTGCATGAAATTCAAACTTCAAGAATTCATAACTTCTTATTTCAAGTCAGAGATAAGATTTTTTTCTTTTTTTTTTTTTTTTTTTTTTTTTGAGCTAAACGTTCACAATGACAAGGAGAATGAAATTGTATCTATATTAATTATAAAAATCCAAACACATTTCAAAGATTTACACTACTCAGAAATCACATCTTATTTTCAAACCAAACCCACATTTCTAAACAAAACTTCAAAAATTCAAATCAAAACTATTATCCCAACCGGTCGTTAGAATCTGACATAACAAATCATCGGTTGCAAATCAATAAAATAAATATAAAAACGGGAAATAAAAGTGATAAAGCTCGATAAATAAGGGCAGCCCTCAATTCTATTATTATTATTTTTATTTTCAATAGTAAGGGCCAAAGGTTCTTTTGACAAGCAACATTAGCAGAACCACAAAATTACATAATATTGTAACAATTAACCAGCAATAGCATTTATCACGGAATATATCAATTTGTAGAAATGTGTACACTAATGAGAAATCGAGTTCCAAACTCCAGTTTGAGTTTATTTCCAGTGGCAGAATGCTATAAATATACTAATAAATAATTTTTGCACAAATGAAAAACAATACACGGTAGTTTACCAATCAATACCTAAGTTTCTGGAATGGAAGAGTTTGTCAACATATAGAATTACAGGTGCAGATGCAGCAATGTAGTTTTGCATTTGAATCCTTGCCGAGGCATCTGAAAGGATAACAAATTTGCAAGACATACTCAGAGCAAGAAATAGAAAGTGGAAACAATCATAATTCATCCAAATCTAAACCATCCACCCAACCACCAACACTCCTTCTCTCTAAGGTGTGTGCATGCGCGCCCGTGCATGTGTGTGTGTGGAGACAATCATAATTCATCCAAAACTAAACCATCCACCCAACCACCAACACTCTTTCTCGTGCGTGTGTGCGTTTGTGTCTAAGCACGTGTGTGTGTGTGGAAACAATAATAATTCATCCAAAATTACACCATACACCCAACCACCAACGGTCTTTCTCACTCAGGTGCATGCATGTTGTGTGGAAAAAAAAAAATTCATCCAACCACCAAAACTCTCCTTCTCTCAAATCAATATGAGATCTGAGATAAATACAACCGACATGAGATCAATTCAACTGAACAACGTTCAAATAATTTGACTAGAAACAGCCCAATCCATCTTTAAAATGACATAGTTAACACAAAAACGCTAATGATTGAAACCTTAGACTCGTGTTGATTTCAAATCAAACTCGCACGACCATAAAAACCTTAACCCTCCACTTGAAACCTGTCCATAAGCCTCCACACAAATGAATGAAGGGTCAAACAGATGACATAGGTTTTGTTCTAAATAAACCAAATGCACCCCATTTTGATTCTACCCATGTCCAAATAGCCAAAAATACAGGATTTCAAGTACCTCCTAAACATTCATCTCAACACAAAAATATGGGATTTCAAGTACCTCCTAAACATCAAAATATGGGATTTCAAGTACCTCCTAACAAAAAAATCCGCTGATTGGGACCCTAGACTCCAGTTGATTTTGAATCAAACTTGCATGGCCATAAAACCTTATTCCTCCATTTAAAACCTATCCATAAACCTCCACACAGACAAATCAACGGTCAAACAGATGACGTTCATTTCATTCTAATTAAGCCAAATGCACACCATTTCGATTCCACCTATATCAGAATTGCCAAAAATACAGGGATTTCATGTACCTCCTAAACATTCATCTACTCAATAAACACATCAAATGCTCATGACTCACCATCTTCGTTGAGTTTCCTCAACAGTTGTGACTTAGTAGGTAGGGCATACATCCCTGCAGCAACAGCTTTTCTGATTGCCCAACCATGGTGAGGAGCAAAAACCTGTCCATACGCCTTGGAAGCTGGATCCTTAAGTGAATTTCCCCTGCCACATGAACATTTGCAGCTGTTACTTCCAGGCATAACTAAGCATCCAACAAAGTGCAATAAATAAGTGCCTACTTTGACGCATAACTGGATCTCATTTCTAGCTTAGCAAATAGTCTATTTAGGCAGAAATATATCATAAGCCAATGCCTTCAACAAATAGTTTTTGGGCATAGGAATAAACTAGGGAGAAGACACGTATACAAAACCAACAATTGGGCGACTCATGAGCATAATAAGTTCTCTCCATTTTGGTCCAGTGGTAGAAAATAAATCAGAAACATATATATATTTATTTATTTATTTATTTTGCAAAGTAGAAAGTCTATTAAGGGAGGAGCGATTGGTGTAGCATACGCTCTGGGCGTTACAAAAAGAGTTCCCTGCTCCCCAAACGTTGATAGGAATGTTCACTGAATCTACCCCTCAATGAGGAAAGCAGTAACCAACCCCACCAAATGAGCCAATGATAAGGATACGTCACGGCGTGATCCCAGGCACTCCACATCGAGTACTAGGTTGGTAAGAAACAAACTTTCACATTTAAGACCCCCAAAAGGGCCACCGAACCTTTGACCACACACCGACCACAGTAATCCTTTAATGCTTGGCCACCGCAGAGTAAAAGTTATACATCCATCAGTTCAAACAAGAATCATGTCACACTAAGACTAAACCGAAAGCTAATCTTTTCTATGAATTCCTTATGCCAATTTGGTCAAATTTCTCGCAGTGTTCCAAATCAACCAAAGAAAACGAACTTGAGAACTGATATCCAAGTGTTCCATAACAATTAATATATTACTCGTATCAATTGTGTAGATTAAAGATTAGATTTGCTACAAACTCAAATTGACTATAGCGCACTGCTTGCGCTAAATCTATAACTAACGAAGTAACTATAAGAACAAGAAAAGAAAAAGAAAAAGTGCTGAAAAATGAAAATACATACTCAGAAACAAGTATTTGCTCGAAGAGAATCCTAACCATGTCGAGCCCACGCTTCACTCTCAACAAATTCCTCGAATGACTACCGGCATTCCTCACGCAATTCGCTTCCATGTCGTGATCGAGCAAAGCCTGCAAGGTCGCAATAGACTTCGACGCCTCCGAGAGATCATTCACCTAATATTTCCGATTTTGGTCAAGTTCAATCGGATTATTCGAGGATTTTCCCAGAAAATCTAACAGGAGGTGAGAAAAAGAAATAGAAAAAAGAGAGTACCTTTGAGACATAGTCCATCTCGGCGAACTTGAAGGCGATACCGAGGCAGCCGAAGAGCGGGGAGACGAGAGAGCAAGCGCGAGAGAAAGGCGCAACCTCAATGTCCGATGTTTCGGAATTGACTGTGGCGGCGAGATCTTTGAAGGCGTCCGATATTTTCCTCAGCGGCTTTTCGTCCGCCATTGTTGAAGCTCTCTTTCTATCTCTCCTGAATCTCAATCTGAAAATCTCAATCTGAATTGTTAGTTAATTGTTTATGCACTTCCTTTTATTGCTCGTCAATTTTGTGCCGGGAATGTTCTCTGCTGCAAAGGAACGCGACGATGGACTGGAAATTGGAAAAGTATCCAAACGGCCAAAAACATTCATTTGTCTCAAATGCATTTGTTTAAGGCAAAATGTCATAAATTGGCATGAACTTTCTCACTAATATTAATCTATAATGAATTATAAAATATACAAATCTATATATTATGTATAATATATAATTGATATGAACTTTCTCAGTATATTAATTATAAAATATACATCTTTTGACTTTTAATATATATATGTCTATATATATATATCAAGTTGTCTTCTTTATTAATTTATGTTAATTTCTCTGTTATCATCAAAATGGTTCGTGAATTTTATTTTTGTGTGAAAATACCTTCTAATCTTTGTATTTATATCAAATTTTCCCTTGATTTTTAATATTTATATCAAATTATTTCATAATCTTATGAAACTGTCCCATTTATCTTATTTAGTTATCTAATATTGTATAATTAATTATTAACTTTTTAAAATAGATAAAAAAATATATTTTTTTATTCTAATAAAGTGATATGCATCCTTTTTTAACACACTTTTTTTTATTTTACTTGTTTTAATTCAAATTTATTTGGGTTATGGGTTTGTTTATGCGACACCATAATTGATAATTACACAATGTTAGATAAATAAAATAAGATAGAAAAGACAGTTTGACATAAATATTGAAAATCAGATGGTAGTTTGACAAAAAAATTTAAAGATCAGGGACAATTTGACACAAATATTTAAGACCAAAGGCATTTTGACACAAATACAAAGATCTGTGGACATTTTGATACAAAATCGAAAGATCGGAAGGATTTTTGACATTAAAGGATTTTTGACGTTTGGTATACCATCTCATCTCATCTCATCTCAAAATTTTTTTTTTTTTCCCAAAAAGTTTTTGTCTTTTCCCAAAAAGTTTTTTGTCTTTTCTGAAAATTCAAAAAAATTTACTATTCCAACTTAAAAATCTCAACTCAAACTACTCCACCAAACTCCCCCTAATGGAGAGGGTAAAATGACATACTTGTCAAAGTTCAAGGGATACAACAATTATTTTTCAAAATTCAGGAAGCAACTTGACATTAGTGACAAAATTTATAAGAAATTTTTGAAAATTTTCCTTTGTTTAAAAAATAATTGGGTAAATTGTTATGTTAGTATCTGAATTTTTAATTTTATGTAACTTTAGTACCTAAACTTTTTTTTTTTATAATTATAATATCTTTAAACTATTAAAATATTGTTATAATTGTTCTTATATTAATTTTGAATATAATCCGTTAATTATAGTCACTTTTTCACAAATTACTAATAAATTCAGTATAAAAATAAATAAAATTACTAATAAATTCGTAAAAATAAATAAAAATCTAATACAATAAAATTTTAATAATTTAGATATATTCTGTCTACTTTTTTCTCATCACCGACAACAACAGTGATATTGTGGCTTTCAGATTCGGAGGAGGTTGTGGATGTGGACGAGGGAGAGAGAGAGAGAGAGAGAGAGAGAGGGAGAAAGGAGATAAAGGGAATCCAAGAAAGGCCTTGTTCCCTTTTGGTTTAGAGTGAGAAAAATTATGGTCGCACTGTAATTAATTAATCCTTCTTCATTAACCAAATCAGATGCCAACTCAAGTGTAAAGGGTCATTGACGACCCTTAGCTTTACTCTTTCATCTTCCCTTCTCTAATCGCCAGATGAAAATACGTTGTCACATGTTATCGTCATGTGATGATTATATTAATATCACTCATTTTTTTTCTGTTTTTAATTTTTACTTTACTTTATTTGTTTTTAACGCATGCTTGTTAATTAATATATATGTAAGTTGAACTTACATTTTTCCTATTTAAAAATGTATGAACTAAATTAGTGTGACACTCAAAAATAACTATTTTATCTTACTTGAACACATTTGGATTAAGGGTATGGATAAAACTTTTTAATCAAAATTCAGGTGTTTTTGTAGAATTTTTGTGAGATAAAATGTTGTAACAAAAAATATTTTCTAATTTTAATAAAAAAAATTTTTGGTTTAAACACAAAAATTTCTATTCGGGAAAACATCCAAAAATTTCTATTTGGGAAAACATCCAAATGATAAATTTCATATCCAAACATTTGAATGATCATTGACGAGAATGCAAAGTGTCATATTTTCTCCCTTAGTGTTTAGTCTTTTATAGTTTTTTGTTGCCTAATTGTACTTATTATTCTTAAATTTTGATTTAGGATACAAATGAAGGCATTAAATGCAAAACATAGCTAATTGGGTGATTTTTAACTGTTTCCACATCGCTTCATAATCCAGGCATAACTCTCTCATCCGAGCTCTGATTGAGATGGTTCAAGATGCTATGGAACGACAAGAAAACGCTCTATAACTTTTATATTTTGTGTTTGAGAGATACTGGCTACATCAAGGTCGAAATTGGGCTTGAAATTGCTGCACCTGCACAGTTGATATTCTGGAATGTTCCTTGGCCTTCAAGTCTAGTACGCTGATTTGATGCAGTTTATTTTCAGAAGTTTCCAGATTTGGTGCACGAAAATTACAGCCAAAATCACCACTTTCCTATTTAGATTAAAACTTTCTTTTATTTTAATTAGTCAGATTTGAATATTGTTATTTTAGGATAAATTTAGCATATATTTAGGAGATATTTTTGGACTTTCAATATAGAATAGACGCATATAAAGAGGAGTGAAATCATCAGACTGGGAGACATCTCTCTCTTCTTTCTTCTTTAACTCTTCCTTCAAATTTTCATTGTGGCTAAACTTTGATACTTGGTTAAAGAAAACAAAAGCCTTGGAATCAATAAAACTGTAGGATCTAATTTGTTTTTGTTATTCATATTTTGAGTATTGACTGTTCTTCTGTACCTATTTTTATGATTGTCTCGTTTAATTACTAAGAGGCCTACTAGTTATTTATTTGTTGCAATCTACTGTTAAGTTATATATCAAATCCGTAATTGTTTGATCCCTCTAATTAGTGAAGCAACTAAGATTTAATGATTTGCTGCGTCAGAAATTATTAGACTTTAGGAAGACTGCTTGACTAAATTAAATGCAATCGCTTGTGCTTGTGTTGTTTAGCTTCATCGATCTCTCTAATTCTTAAGGCTACTACTAAATTAAACTTTTAGCACTTGTCATAGGTTGTTTAGTAGTTAAGGTTGATTAGATCGCATGTTTTCTAATTAATTGTGACTAAGGGAAGATAGGAAAATAGGTCCAATGGTAAATATTCAAAGTGTGAATTAATAAATTTCGATCAATGATCAGTTGTAAAATTCCGATGGTGGATGTTGACTTAGACCAATTTTTGTCCTTTTGATTGATTTCGATATTTCAATTTGAATTGTTCCTTAGTTGTTTTTCTTCATATTGTTTTTCATTATATTCAAACCCCCTCTATCCTTGTTCACATAGCATAAAACTAGGCTAGATGCTCTATGTTGGAACGATCCTTACTAACACCACTACATATATTTTTAGGAGTATAGGTTTTATTTTGGTTGCCTACGACAGCACATCAACTATCATTTTGATATTTGGATGGAATCATTAGAACAAAACCATTTGAATACATATTTTGATAGTGTTAAATTGTTTTAACAAATATTAGAAAATATGTCCATGGCAGAGTTTGATAGAGTATACACAGGGTTTTGATTTTAAATGCATAGAAAAAAAAAATCATCTCATTCAGATTCGAAAACAACATATTTTAAAACATAAATAGAAGATCAAGAAAAGTTACCATTTAAAATGGTCTGAAATATGATGTTGTAAAAAGATGATTTGAATGAGCCAAAATTTAAGGGGCCCTATTCCGATTGTAAGGAACTAAAATAAGGAAGCCGAATATCATTTTGATTGGAAAGTAGTTTCCTTTTAAAATGTTAAAATTTGCTGATGGCATAATAATTTGATACTGCACTAGAAAATTGGAGATGCACTTAAGCAGAAATGGAATTAAGTCTGCTTCTTTTGTTGTGTTTGATAAAATGAAGTCTTTGCAAATTGCAAATTAAATAGAAAAAATTAAAGAAGGTTGATAAATTTGGCATTCGATATTTCAAACACTAAATTGGAGATTCAAGGAATAATAATAATAATAATAATAATAATAATAATAATGAGTGCTAATTTTTTCTTATTTGAGTTTTCTCATTGGGTATTGGGTAGGAAAAAGAAAAAAGAATTAGGGTGAGAATAGTGATACACAAGGGAGCATGTCCCACTAGTTTTCAAAGTAAACCGATAGCCTGCCACGTTCAGAGAGCCAGTGCAGATTTGTAAAGAATGAAACCGAATAGCACATATTATATTTTATGTTAATTTAGTACCAAGTATAATATAAGGCAAAATTTGGTGTTTGGTTACTATTAGTTATTATGTTGACTTTTTCATTCAATAATTGCAACATACCCATTTAACATTTCCTACAGAAACTACGGTTTTTGTCTCATATTGTAAATTTTTAATATAAAGTCTCATAAATATTATGGTAATTGTACTAAATGACATATCTTAATACCATAATTTAACAATATAGCATATTTCAAAAATTAGGAAAATTATACCAGATTCTCTCTCTCTCTCTCTTTTTTTTTTTTTCCCTAAAACACCATATCTACCTACCTTCATCTGCTTTTCTTCCACCGGTGACGAGCACTGCCCCAGAGGTTGACGTCGATCTTCCAGCCACTGACGATCAGGCTTTCCCGGAGATCTCATCTGTCCATTGTTGCTCTCTACCCGTTGATCAAAGATCACAACAACGACGGCGGCAGTGCAGGATCTGATGGCGACTGAATCCAAATCACGTCGGCATCATGATATTTAGCATCACATTGAGGAGATTTCGATTGCAACTGGAGAAGGCAACCACAATGAGAACCAGGGAAGCTCGTTCCTTCTCCAGCTGGTCTCCTGTGAAGATCGCAATTAGGCGAACCTCCCTCGACTCATGACGGCAAATCATCACTTCTAACTTTTCCCTCTGACTTTCACTGTCGTGACAGTGTAACAATCACGAAATCCGACCACAACCACGACAACAATGACGCGCCATTGCAAAATTGTCTTCTCCGACAGCAATCGGCAAGTAATGATGAGCAACCACCCCCCAATGGTGACAGCTTCATCTCCGGCAATGACTGTCTCTGTTGGGGTTAGACTTCGTCTTCCCATAACACCATTAGTCTTTGATTGCTCGTCGAATAAACAACAAACTCTTGATAATAGTCTATTCAATATTTTCATATATTTGGGCCGGACCCAATTTATGGTTTCAGTTTGTTCAATCATGAACAATAATCATTCGCAGTCAATTGGCAGCTCTACGTCTTCAAAACATGAATCGGGCATAAACTACGAACGGCACAACAAAGATTAGGTCTTTTCTGACTAATTGTTTTGTCGTTCGTCGTTTGTACTTGACAAAGACTATAAAGGTTAATCCCATTAGCTGTCAAACCCATGATCGATGATAACTTCATATCAGTTCACTCTGATAGTTGTCAAACTCACAATCAGTAATGACGTCATATCAGTTCATTCTGATAACTGCTAAGCCTACGATCTATGATCAAATTCATCCCAATAATTATCAAGTCCACATCATGACTTGTATTCTTACACATATCCCAAATGACATGGAGCAAAATTTGTTTACTACAAATTACGTCATACCCACTATTTTCCCTCTATAAATAGAGAAATACCCCTTTCAGACAAGGGGAGAGGATCTTTTTGGATCATCTTGGCTTACTTTTACGCTGTCCAAATACACTCAGAAATTGTAACTCACAATACTGAAAAATATTCTTATATAGTGAAGAAGCCACATGCACAGAGGATGTAGCACATTTCTGAAAAACCTCTTTAAATTTCGGTGTTGTTGTTCTAATTTCTTTTATCTCTTTCTGATTTGATTATTTGAAAGTTGTAATGTTTTATGAATTTCATAAGCGATATTCAAGGACCCTAATTATTATTCATTGCCTTTATCTTACTAACTTTAGTTAAAAATTTGATGGTAGATTCCCAGCATCTATAGTCTCCAGTGGCAACGTTGATTGGGGTTGACTGGGTTAGGGTTTTTTTTTTTTTAATTTGGGGTAGTTTTAGGATTTTTTTTATTAATTGGGACATTCTAAAAATTTTTAACTAAATTCGGTAAATTTGATAATAAATATTTGCCGAAAATTATTAATTAATCACATTAATCAAAATATTTACCAGTAAAACTTAGTATTTACTAGTATGTATAATATTTACTTTGTTCTAAAAATAATTAATTAATCAAGTAAATCAAATATTTATTAGTAAAGCTTAGTATTTAGTTGTAGTATTTACAATTAATAAATATGATAATTACGTTAATTTGAAAATTATCAATCTATTAAGTAAATCTTACTATTTACTTGTAAATTGTAGTGTTTAAAAGTAATAAAATTTTATGTAAGGATTTACCAACATCTTAGTATCTAAAAGATTTGCGGATAAATAATTAGATTTACTGATTTTTATCTAAGTAAATCCATTTATTTTCTTGTAAATACATTTAAGTTGATGTATCTGTAAAAATCAAATTTAACGGTAGTAATTGGATCTAACGTTGTTTTTTTTTTTTTTTTTTAAATATTTACTTAGTAAAAATATTTCATTTATTTACAAATACTAGATTAATCAGTAATTAAATTTAATATTTTTGTAAATTACTTATTTAGTAAATACAAATATTTACACGTAATCAATCAGATTTACTTTTTTCTTAATATTATATGGATTTACATAATAAATATTGGAAGTATTGGATGAAGTAACAAATCTCAAAAAATTAAAAAAATGATGTGGTGAAAATTTTCGGATTTACATGAAAGTAACTAAAATAACTAGTAAATATGATTGTGTTGCATTTTACATGTGCTTTCTTAAATTTATACTTAGTAAATATATGGATTTACATGTAATTATTCGAATTTACTTGTAAATATCATGTTTAGCTTTGATAATAAACAAGTGGGATAGCCAAATTTACAAGTAAATAATCGATTTACAAAATAATTTGAAAATCCTACTAGTAAATACATAGATTTCTTAAATAAAAAAAAGAAGTAAATACATAAATTTACTTGAAAATCCAAATATATTAGGAAGTAAATTCTATTTACTTGTAATAATCAGATTTTTTTTTGGAGGAAAAATAATCCGATTTATTGATTTTAATATGATACATTTCCTCTAAAAAAAATAATATAATGCATTTCCCCAAATTTTATTAAATTACAATTTTTACCCTTAATTTCTAACCTCAAATCAGACCAACCAAAACTAGATTGTCTACACTGACGTCACCGCCATGCATCCAACCGGAGAAAAGGTGATCGGTGAGTTGAGGAAAGTAGGCACTCAAGGGGGAAAAGGTCGATGATGCTGCGCCGACACCGACAAGGATCGCAATTTTTGGGTCACGATTCTCAGCGAACCAATTTGACAGCGACAATAGACAGGGACGGTGGAAACCTCCGCGATTCTCACCGACAACCGATACTTGAAATAATTGCGAGGAGCAGAGATTCAATGCATTTGGTGAGGACAAAATTGTGATTTTTCCGACAAATTTGGTTGCGATGCTACGACGGAGATCTCGACCGGGACATGGCCGGTTTCCTTCTCCACGCATTTGAGTCTCAGGCGACGAGTTTCCCACGCTGTTGCGGGAGAAGATGGAGTCGCAATGAGATAACGAAAGGCGATGAGATCACGACTGTGAGTTGCCGACGACGAGCATTCCATGAGCGCGAAGTCTGTTATGACGACGCCGATGATTTCGTCAGTTCTCGGTTCTAGTTTTCCGATGGGGAGATAGATTGTGGATGGGGATAAAATCAGAATTTTCAAAGAAATATGAACTGAATATGCTATTATTTAATAGCTTTTAAAAATCTGCTATTTAATTAAATTCCTATAACTGATTATGCAATTTTCCCCATTCTCCCTAAATATTATTGTTAAAAATGAATCAAACGATTTAAAAACCGCTTCTATCAGTATCACAAAATAGGTAGAAACTTCTTTTTAAGATTGTTGATTTTGAGAAACAGAAAAGCAGAAATTTAGCGGAAGGATTGTAAATGATTGGATCGTGCACAATAAAGTCAATCTAATATATATATATATATATATATATGTTATGCATAAGATTCTGAATATTATAGGTCAATAACTTGAATAATTCAATTACAACATCACCTTAGGTGCTTCACGCCTACTCTCGATATTACTCAAATAGACGTGTGAATGTTTTTATTAATTGGGTACGATCATTATCTCACCTTTACATTCTTTCTTTTTAATAATTCTCAACACACGAGAGAAGTGAATAGTGTTATAGAGAAATTCTCTCTCTAGAATTTTCTCTTTTACATAAGAGGCAAAGGTTATGATGTCACGTAATAAATCATCTATTTACAATGACATGAGAAAATCCCTAATTGGATAATCTTTTTAATTAAATAAAAGAAATTGGCCACCTCTCCTCAGAGGGAGGTGGCGTACGCCACCCGCGACCCAGCCAATGCCGGGTGGCGCAGATCTCCCCCTGGCTGACATCTAATTTTCTCAATTGAAAATTGTTTCATGTTCGAATTCAAATGTCCAGATAAAAACTGAATTTATAAATAAAGATATTGTAAATTCAAATTAGAAAACTTTACCTGATAAAAAACTGGACAACTCATGGATATCAATTCGGTGTAGGCACCTATTTCGGTGGGGTCACCAATAATGAATCATCCAAATTAGACTTACTTAAATAATTAACTGTTTAATTTATACAATTAATTTCTAATTAATTTTAAATAAAGTGAGTATGTTTGAATTTAGAATTTATTATTTTAAATTAATCAATCCAGTTAAACATATAGAGGTATAAGTATTATTTTTTTTTTTTTTTTTTTTTTTTTTTTTTTTTTTTTCTGAAAATTAAAAAATTATATTAAACTACATTAATCAATAGACTTATAATTTCAAGATAGTAAATTTGACAATTACTCGAACTCTTTAATCAATATATCAATTTAATTATTTTAAAAATTATTCAACTAAAAACTTATAATTACACTCTTAAAATTATAAATATAATTTATTGTATGAAGTTTGAATCGTCATCACTGCATTTAGAACAATTCTACATTAGCAATTCATAATTAGATTTAGGTTTAATTTAATCGTTAACTTGTCTAATTATATTTTTCTTCTTAAGTATCATTGATTTTCCAATGAATAATATATTTATGATCTCAACATAAATATTTAGCACTTTTATTATTCACGAATATAATCAAGATGAACCATATTAGTAATAAATAATTAATGATTTATTATGGATGACTTAGATTATAATCCTTAAATATCATAATCTTGACTGTTTGTAAAGTTTATATACGATGTTTAATGTCACATTAAACAACCACAAAGTTTTTTTTTTTTTTTTTAAAAATAAATAACCGCATAGTTTTATAATAAAACAAAGCATTTATTCATTCAATTCGTAATAAAATCTTAAACATCATGTGTTTTCTGGTTATCAACCCAACAAAGATAATATCATTTACTGAATGACGTAATAGAAAAATTTATTTCAATTATAACATTGATATTAGCACTTGTACTACGGATAGTCTTAACACGATAGTCCAAATAAATTTATAAAATTCACTTCAATTTTTTTTCTTTTTTGTTGCAAAAAGCTTTTAGGCTCTGTTTGATTAAATGACCAAGATAATCAGAGGGATGAGAAATCTGAAAGATAGAGAGAATTATAAAATCCTTCATGTTGTTTAGTAAAAAAGAGAGTTGAGATTAGGAATGATAGTTGTTTGTTTAATTACAATATTGTTTCTTTACAAATTTTTTTTTGGGTGGATAGAATAGTCCTTTGAAGTTCAAATGAGACGGAAAATTTGTATCCTTCTATTAAAAAAATGATGTAATTTGATGGCTTGGGAGTCGCCCTCAATCTCTCATCTCAAAGGCGGATTTGTTAAGGGTCCAATGTGGGGGGCAACCCCTACTAAAAATTTGTATTCTTTTAATTCTTCACAAAAAATTTTATAGTTTTTTTTAACTTTGCCCGATGAAAAAACTAACCCTACTAAAATTAATTTTACCTCAAAATCTTATGATTTTCTGCTTTATCCCTACTACAAATTTTTGTAGTAAAAATTATTGCATAGTCCCTACTCAAATTTTACTATGTGATTTTTATACTTTGATATTATAAAAAAAAAATGATGTATGCCATCATTTAAATATTTGAATGACTTTACCCCTACCTCTTCCTCTTTCTTCCGTCCAATTGAACAATAGATTGTACCTCTCCCCCCAACCGAACAGAGACTTAATAGGGTATTTGGTGAAATAGTTTGAGTTTTCAAAAATATAGGTAAAAAGAGATAGGCATGCTCACTTTCTCTATACTCGATGATGTTTGCATTTGTTTTGTTGGTTGATTTATCACTTTAATCTAAGTGGGGTCATAACTTTGACATCCAAATGATTTTGCAATATGAATGTTGTGAAGTCATGTTACTACAATTGTCAATTGCGTCTTATTTATTGCTACTAGAAAGCAATGCATTTTGATGAATAATAAAATAAAATATTTATATTAAAAGATAATGAGAATCAAAACTTTATGGAGAACAACAGGTCATGTTTGATTAATTTTAGAGAAAATAAAGTTTATTGGTTTGGGTCTTAATAAATTATTAATTAGTTTAAATATATATACATATTTCAATCTTTATCATTTAGAAGAACTTTTACATCTGCATTAAGAGTTTGGTAATACGTATTTGTTTTTGAAGCAACAAGCAGGCTGTCTAAAGAAAATAATTTATGAACAAATTTTTAATGGCTGAAATTCATGTATTATTTGTGGGGCTTACCTTTTTTTATTTTAAACTGAAAAATCACAATGATTGATGGATAATATATAATAGACGTTAGGTGAAAGGGCCATTTCATTCTACACCAAATATTACCAAATTACCTTTCTCATTTTGGAAATAAATTTAAGTCTCGGAGTTAAAATTTTTAAATTAAAATTGATTGATTTTTTAAAAATCAGTTATAATTTTTATTTACTTTTCAAAAAAAAAAAGACAAAAATCCAACAAAAAAAAGTATAGTTTAGTTGAAGTTAAACTGATGTACCAAATAAAGTTAGACGTGATTTTTTTTTTTTTGTTCTCTTTAGGGAAACAATATTTTTTCTTAATAATTAAAGATCCTTAAACAAGAATTTTAACCCAATTAGCAAAACAAGCATAAATTATAAACCAGACATCTTTTTTTTAGGGAAAAAAAAATAATTAATGAGCCCCTTTCTCAATCCATGTAGAAAATCCCTAAACAGAAATGAACCCATTAGCAAATCAAGCCAAAATTATGACAAGTCATATTTTTTTAAGGAAAAAAATAATTACTGTGCCCTTTTCCCAAGCTATGTATAAAAACAGCTGTTTCAAGAATGATTAAAAACTTTAAGCAAAAAAAAAAAAAAGTAATTAAAAAAAAGAATCCATAAACAGAAGTCACTTTTCTTATCACTATTTTTCCTCGGAAAAGATGAACCCAATTTAAGTACATAGTCACTCTTTTATTTTAACCTATTACCATCTCTAACAAGATGCAAAAGTAACTTTGCTTTTTTTTTTTTTTTGGTTCTTTTTTTGGGGTAATTTTTTCTTTGTTCTTTTTGCTTAAAAAAATTTTTTTTTTTCCATCCTCCTGCAGAACAGAAAGAAAAAAGAAAAAAAAATATTTTTCTTTATTTTTTGAATTGAATAATAAATATTTCAAAAAAAAAAATTGAATACTAAAAATTTTACTTCCATCTTTTGGACTTCAACATGACGGCAACGCCGAGTCCACTCACCCGAGTCAAATTCCAATCCTCTCTCTTTTTTTTTTTTTTGGTATTAATTTAATACTAATTAGTAAAACCGATAAAGTAATGTCGGGAGTCTGAACTAATCAGATGTTACTTTATCCAAAAAAAAAGACAAAAAAGGAAAAAAAAAAGAATAAAAAAAAGCTGGAGAACAGTTTCCGCCAAAATTCCCTTGTTTTCAATTCAATCCAACAAACAAACAAATACAAAACAAATAACTAATAAAATAAAATATAGCCTCTTGGTTAGAGGTTGAATTAAAATTAATTTATTTTATAAAAATTATTATAAATTAAAAAACAATTAAAAAATACAATTTAATTAAAAATTAAATCTCAATATCAAACTGTGACGTAATTTATTTAAAAATAATTTTTTAAAAAATTATTATATTATTATCCCCCCACCGCTAATTTGGCTTTTTTCTACTCCACCTCCGTTGGCTCTCTCTCTTTCTCTCTCTGAACTTTCTCACTCTCTCCACTCAACTGTGTTTTTCTTCTCTGCTTTTTCGAATACTTCCACGCTTTCTCTGCCAGAACATCACTAAACCCTAGAAAATGCTTCCTGGTATTCGTCTCAGTTTCCAGATCTGAACCGTTTTTCCTGGAAAATTTTCCCCGTCTTTTCTGTCTCTCTGTCGGTTCCGCCGTGCATTTGAATTTCCGTGTTTCACATTTGCATTTCTGGCCCAGGAAGTTCCGTTTCTTCCGCCGTTCGAAGTTGAAGCTCGGAGTTTTGGTCGAACGAACCTACATTTCGCCGTAGATCGGAGGATGATCTTTCTGTTCGGAGGTTTTGTGGTTCGGTTGTGAAAAGCTTCGATTTTTTACCAGTTTTGGACTGGTGAGTTGTTCTCAGGGTAGTTTTTTTTTTTTTTTTTTGGAGCGAAATGGCTAATACTTTGTCAAATTGTTGTTGGAACTTAGCGAGAATTTGAGGAAAATAGTAGCATTGAGCTTAGTTGAGCAAAATCTATTGTAGTCAAGGTTTTTTTTTTTTTTTTTTTTTCGTTCCATATATGTGTGTATGGATATATGTTGGGTTTGCAGAGAAGAAAAAGTTATGAATTTGTTGAAATGTGGTTGGAAATTAGCAAGAAATTGAGGAAAAATAGTGGCAGTGAGCTTAATTTTGCAAAATCTGTTGTTGTCAAGTTTTTTTCTTCATGATTCTTTTTTTTTTTTTTTTTATTTTATTTTTTTCGTTTCTCGAGAATCAAACAGTAAGAGTTGGAATCTGTTTTAATGTTTTTGATCTGTTGGGTTTGGTTGGATTAGGGGATTTGCTTTTCTGAAGCTTATAAGCTCAAATGGAAGATCCAGTAGTTCAACCCGGGAAGACCCAAAGGAAAAACCCCAACTTCCGCAAGAGCAAGTCTCAGCCAATTCATCAGAAACAGAGAAAAAAGTTGTGAAAGTTGCGAAACCCGGTGCCGCTTCAAAGGCTTCCGCAGCGACGGGTTCTGTTAGGAAGAAAGTGGAGCCAAAAGGCAGTTTGGATTCCAGTTCAAGTGTGAGGAAACAACTCTTACTGGGTCATCACAGAGTTCCAATTCAGCTCCGGGGGTGAGGCGAAGCAGCACCGGTGGATTGGCCGAGAAGTCGACTGTTGCCTCCTCTGCGAAGCAGAACAATGTGTCTGCAGTTGCTGGGAAGAAGACTGCGGAGACCGTGCGGCGATCTCTACCAGAACTCAGGAGGAGTTCTTTGCCTTCAGTGGCTACTAAGCCTCAAATAGATTAAGTGTCTCCGAAACTAGAAGGTCCACTCCGGCATCGCCATTGGACCGCAGTTTGAGAAGATCAACTGATTCTGATGTGACTAAGCAAGCATCTGCTAGTAGGTCGTCAGTCAAACCATCATTATCAGTTTCTTCTCCCTCTTCTTCTTCTTCTTCTTCAAGAAGGTTGCCTTCTACTTCGTTAGACAGTACTGGGGGCAGTACAATTAAGAAACAGTTTCGAAGCTTTCTTCTCCATCGCCCCGGTCACCTAGGGTCTCTGGAGGATTGAGATCTGCGTCTCTGTCATCGTCTATGGATCGAAGCTCTAATTTATCTGGACGCAGGAAAGCTGCGACGACTCCTGAAAGCAAGGATTCAAAGTTCATCGTTCTTCCTCAGGTGGAGATAAAAGCTGGTGATGATGTGGTAAGCACTTTGCTCTTTCGAACCTTAAAAATTCTAGTGGTGACAGGAATAACATTGTTCTTATGTTATTATTCTTTGGGTTTGTCATTTTTTGATTTCTGGGAAATGTTTCTGTAATTTATTGAAGAGTTACTCTAGGTTCATTATAATATCCGTCTAAATGTTTTGCTGCCTTAATTGACTCTGTATTCACCATCACCATCTCCGTCCTGTACACATAATGATATTCATATTGGATAGAAGGAGGGTATTGAAGTTGAAAACTGCGGGTGCTTTGTGTCTCCAAGCGGTTGACCAAAATTGTGAACGTTTTTATTCTTCTGATCCTGATGTGTGCATATCTGCTAGGGTTTGTTGATAGTGTTTGAAAATACAACAATTGCAGGGGTAACTCTCTTTCCAGTCTTTACTCATAATTGCTTGTTTAACTTATTTCTTTCAGAGGTTGGATCTTAGGGGTCACAGGGTCCGCAGTCTCACAGCTAGTGGGTTGAACTTGTCATTGAATTTGGAGGTAAACTTGTCATGCACATTGGTAACTATTAATTTTTACGTAAAATTTCTTTTCCCCCTCTTTGTTGGCTCCTTGACTATTATGAATGGCTTTAAAACTTTGATGACCTGAATAAAATTGTTTGCCAATATTTTCTGTTGTTGAGTTATTTTAGTCTGTTCCTTAAACTGTACTCTTCCTTGGCAGTTTGTTTATCTTAGAGACAATCTTTTGTCTACATTGGAGGGAGTGGAGATATTGTCACGGGTGAAGGTACATTGCAAGTAGACACGAAACTTTTACTCATTATTAATGTTTGCCATCTACTTTAAGAATTCAACTAAACTAATTAAGTTATAAACTTCTTTAAAAGCCACATAAAAACCTGCAAACTGTGTTGTGGTTTGTTACGTGTAAGTAAATAGCTGTTACTTGATCTGTAATGCTTACTTATTTTCAGGTTCTTGATTTAAGTTTCAATGATTTCAAAGGGCCTGGATTTGAACCTCTTGAGAATTGCAAAGCTCTGCAGGTAAATGTGTAACTGTCAAGGAAATTTTCATGAATGAAAGAATGCTAGTTTATTCATGAGTAAGTTCTGAAAGTATATTACTTGTATAGCAATTGTATCTAGCTGGAAATCAAATCACATCACTTGCAAGCCTTCCTCAGCTTCCTAATCTGGAGGTAGGGATATAAATTTGATGTTCTTGATAAGCTTTTGTACTTGTCAGCTTGCACTTATGATTTTCGTTATTCCTAAGTCATAAAGTCATAATCTCTTTTTTATACTTTGTCTCTTGTCCCTTGTCTTAGTTCCTCTCAGTGGCTCAGAACAAGTTGAAGTCTCTTTCAATGGCAAGTCAGCCACGGCTGCAGGTCTATTTGTCTCTTGAGCTGTTGGAATCTTTTTTAGCTCTGTCTTTATTCAATGAATTACCTTTTAACTTTTAAATCACATAATACAGGTATTAGCTGCTAGCAAAAATAAAATTTCAACTCTAAAGGGTTTCCCTCATTTACCTGTCCTTGAGGTCAGCATTCTTGCTCTAGAACTTGCTTCATAGTTCATATTCATTCATCTAGATCTGAGTCGTTTGGTTAAATAAGGAAATTTTTTTTGTTGTTCCAAGAACACGTAAGGTGGTATAACCAAATTTATATCATACAATTCTTTTTTTAAATGCTGCAGCATTTACGGGTTGAGGAGAATCCGATTCTTAAAATGTCTCATTTGGAAGCAGCTTCTATTTTGCTTGTTGGTCCTACGTTGAAAAAGTTCAATGATAGAGGTACGTTGTACTTATAATTTTATTTTTTGTTTTGGCATCTTGATCAAGCTGTCCCTCTCTTTTCTTAGCTCATCCTTTTCTCTCTAAGGCATTTCCATGACCTCAGCAAAATTTTATTTTTTTTATTTATAGTTCTTATGTTTGTTTTGGCAGACTATATGTAATGTCCTCTCTCTCTAATGAGCTTGTGTTCAATTTATGTTGTCTCCTGCTATTAAGTATCTTCGTGGCTTTAAAAAAATTCAACAAGTTAACTTGATATTGATATTGGTTTAAATAGATCTTTCCCGGGAGGAGGTAGCACTTGCGAAGCGGTATCCTGCACATACATCTTTGTGTCTCAGAGATGGTTGGGAGTTTTGCCGTCCAGAGCAGGCAAAAGGTTTGTACTTGACAGAGAAGATCTGTGGGGGTGTGGAGATTATGGTGGTTTTAGACATACAAAGTCCTTAGTTCAATTTTTATTTTTTTATTTTATTTTGATTTCTTATCAGTGAAAGTGTTTTTCTTATATGATAAAAACTCCTAGATTTTAGTACTTTTACTTTCTGAAAGAACTCTTGGTGCATTAGGGAAACCAAAAAAAAAAAGTTGGTGTACCTTTTTTGTAGATAATGTTGATAAGTATCTGCCATATAATTTTTTTGTTGGTTATATCTGCCATATAATTTGAACATGACTCACTTTATACAACTTAAACTTTTGGATGTGAGAAACATTGTGCTTGACATTTGCAAATATATGTCTTTAGAAAGTCCATGTTACTAAATTGTGGTGTTCGGCAGATTCAACATTTCACTTTCTTCTTGAGCAATGGAAAGATCATTTGCCTCCAGATTACCTGATCAAGGAAGCCTCTGTGGATCAACCTTCTGAAGAAGATGCTTGTCGCTGCCACTTTACTTTTGTGCAAGAGAGCACTTTGAGCAGTGATCCACAATTAGTTTTAAGATATCAATGGTTTGTGGGGGACAGAACACCTTCAAATTTTATGCCCATTCCTGATGCGACTGGGGAGGTAAATTGTTCTTGCAGTGTTGGCAACGCATTTAAACTCTTTAATGATGCTTGATTTTTCATTGCATTTCAATTTCCAAACAAAGGTTTCTGCAGTCTTTTTGATATCTGAGAATTGATGCTTTATTGCCACTTACTCTGTTGATGCAATGGGTTACTGCCAGGTTTACTGGCCGAAGCATGAAAATGTTGATAAAGTATTAAAAGTGGAGTGTACTCCCATACTGGGAGAAGTGGAGTACCCTCCTATATTTGCCATATCTTCACAAGTTTCTCGAGGTAAATTTTTCTGGATGGTTTCTTTGATAATGAATAGCTGATTTTGAACTTATTGCACAAACAAAAAACGTACTTTATTTTTTCTTCTTCTATTTTTTGTACTCGAGTTCCTTTCTGTTATTTTATATTATTATTATTTAAATTTGTTTCATTTTCTGTGAAGTTATGTTGTGTTCCAAATGCATATTTCTTGCAATCTTGCTTGTTAAGATAGTTCCCATGTGGGAATGGAGCTTGCACTATGCCGTCAGTTGATCCAACTTTTCCTTCTTGAAAAGGAAGTAGAATTCCAAAGGTTGTGACCCTTGATGTTCATGGGGAGCTAGTGGAAGGCAACATTATCAAGGGCCATGCTGTGGTTGCATGGTGTGGAGGGACTCCAGGAAAGGTGTTGCCAGGTGAGTTTGAGTCTTGCATGTTCGTGTACATATTCTGGAAGCATCTTCAGATGGTTGATTTAAATTTATGTCAAAAATGCGGTAATTGGTGCTAGAAAACACTTAAACATTTTTCATATATTTATGTGTGCCTTACGTTTCTTGCATTTGATCTTTAATTATTGAAAGGAAGTTTTTCTTTATTTAAAAAAAAAAAAAAAGAATCTTCATCTTATTCCTAAATGGAAATACTATATTCTCCCTTTGCTCTGCATTCAGCTGGTTGAGGAGAAAATGGAACGGCAGTCCTGTTGTGATCACTGGAGCTGAAGATGAGGAGTATTTGTTGACCATAGATGACATCGATTCCAGTTTGGTTTTTATGTACACACCAGTAACGGAAGAAGGTGCCAAAGGCGAACCTCAATATAAGTACACCGATTTTGTAAAAGCAGGTTTGTAGGATTCTTTTTTTAAAAATCTGCTTTGTCATATTTTCTAACAAAATTTGTCAATGGCACATTGTTTTGACCTTGTCAATTTATCTGTGATGATGTTTAGACCTTTGTTTATATATTACCATAAATCTGTGTGATTACCTGGCTCACATTTTTGTAATTCACATATTGGAATACCAATGATATTGAAATCATATTTTACTCCACGCACATGACTTACCAGAATGCTGATACATTTACAGTTCACGATATATGAGAACCCTTGCTTAAATTGATTTACATATTCTTGACGTTTCAGTTGTTCTCTGAGCATTGTAAATGAATTCTAATAATTTTCCTGTCGGAATCTTTATAGTTATTCATTTATTTTTTTTCATATCCTGCTGAAACAATTTCCCTCTTTTTTTTGTTGTTGTTTCGCCCTCATTTCTGTTCCTGTTCCAGTAACCATAAATATTCATTCACTTGGGCTAATTACGAATCTTCCATTATCATAGCTCCTCCATGCGTTTCTAATGTCCAAATTACTGGAGATGCATCGAAGAATGTACCATCAAGGGGGTTGGTAATTACTTTGGAGGAAGGAAGGCCCTAGCAAGTTTAAATGGTTACGTGAGAATCTGGACACTGGGTCAGTATGCTACCCTCTATCATGCTTATGCAGCAGATGAGAACAAGTTCATGCTTTAAGTTTATTCTATTTATTTATTTATTTTCCTCGAGGATCCTCTATTCTATTCTGTAATGGTGAATTTGCAATTTCTTGGCAGAGACTTTATGTTAGTATCAACTGGTACGTCGAGTATAACTTGTCCAAGGAAGATGTTGGACGGCGCTTGGCTTTTGTATATATACCTATTAACTTTGAAGGTTTGCTCCTTTTAACTTTTACTATTGTAGGAAGGTGCTTACTTTGAGCTTGTTTGTAGTAGTTATCTAATATATTTGGTCCGTGCATACTTCAGGGCATGAAGGGGAATCTGTTACAGTATTGTCTCAGGTGGTGAAGCAAGGTATCGAATTGATCTCAGCAATATTTGTAGGCTAGAATTTGTTTCATAAGCTAGCACTCCTAATCTGTCATTGAACCAGCAGTCTGAATTATATTTTTTCAAACAATGAGTCTTAAAAAAGTTGATTTTTTGTTGATACCAATAATGGTTCTTTAATATGTTTTTCTTACTTTGCAATAATGTTTATTCGCTTGCAATGCTTTTCGATTCGGTTTTATCATGCCTTTTGTCCTTACTTCCTCGTTTTCTTTTCGACTAAACTCCAGCACCTCCAAAGGTAACAAATGTCAAGATAATTGGGGACCTAAGGGAGAACAGTAAGGTTACTGTATCTGGGATTGTTACTGGAGGAACTGAAGGGTCTAGCAGAGTACAATGGTTCAAAACCAGTTCTTCAACTTTGGATGGTGAGAAAGGCCTTGAAGCTTTGAGCACGTCCAAGATTGCCAAGGTAGATGGTTTAGATTTTAAATGAGCATATACACAATGATATGGAAGTTCCGGGCATTTTCTCTTTAGGTTTTTTTATCCGGGGCAGTTATTTAACTACTTCTCAACCTTTTTGTAGGCGTTCCGCATACCTTTAGGTGCTGTTGGCTATTACATTGTTGCGAAATTTACTCCCATGACCCCAGATGGTGAATGTGGTGAACCGGCATTTGTTATATCAGAGAGAGCAGTTGAAAGTATGGGAATCTTTTTATTTAGCATGTTGGTTACCAGGAAGTTGACTGAATAAGAAATCTGTTTCCTGTGAAAAAATTCAAGAAACAAGTTGCTCAAATTCCAGCTAAGAAAAGGAAAATAAAGAAACTCGTTGCTTGGATTCTAGCCTCTAAAATTGTTGAAATTCAAACACTGATTTGGTATTCTTGCAGCTCTTCCTCCGAGTTTAAATTTCTTATCCATCACTGGAGATTACACTGAAGGTGGAATCTTGACGGCATCCTACGGTTACGTAGGTGGTCATGAAGGCAAAAGTATCTATAATTGGTATCTTCACGAGGTATACTTCTTCATCTATTTTATGTTATCTTTTCTACCCCCACCCTCTCTTGGAAACAAAATTAATTAAAACTAAGAAAGAGTTAAATTTAAAAATTAAAAAAGAGGGCAGAAGTCCAACCAAACAAAAACAAACACTAAACAGAGATAATTTGCATAACGTTTCTTCAAGTAACAAAAGCCACAGATAAGAAAAAAAAAATTATTGAAAAAAGGATCTTCCTTTAAGCTCTTTTAAAGCTGGCCTTGTAGAAAAGCCAAAACCACAACTTCTTCCCAGAGGAGTCTTCTTGGATCTTCATGAGAAATAAAAGCATTCTTTCCTAAAGAAACAATACTTGGTGTTTCTTATATATGCATATACACATACATATTATTAATAATTTAGGTTTTATATATCAAATTTGATTCGCTTTCATAGATAGAGTTAATTATATTTGATAATTTAGATGTTGACTTAGAAATATTTTAAGTTTAATTGAATTGCTTTGGTTTATTTTGATGATGGTGTTGTTAATCTAAGAAATGCCTTGTCTCTTGCTTCCGTGGTGTTTGTAAGTAAAAATATGATATTAAGACTTAGTTATGAAAACTATAACCTGTACTGTTACACTCTCAAAAAGTTAAAAACCTGTACTTTTTACTAACTTATTTTGGTGATATGCAGATTGAAAATGACTCGGGTAATTTAATACCTGAGGTCTCAGGAATTCTTCAGTATCGTATTACTAAGGGTGCTATTGGTAAATTCATCTCTTTCCAATGCACCCCAGTGCGCGATGATGGGATTATTGGTGACCCAAGAACTTGCTTTGGCCAGGAACGTGTTCGCCCTGGTATAGTTGTTATATCCTGGAAATTATATTCACATCCATTACATTGATGTGCGTTTGAAGCTGAATGTCAAGATGGGTCCTATTTTCTTTCTGGAAGAGTGATGCATTGGTCCATCAAAATTAAAAAAAAAAAAAAAAAAAAAGGAAGAGTGATGCATTGGAGATAGTTTACTATTAAAACGACAGATATGTAAAATTTCACATCTAACTCAAATTTATTTTTGTTTCACTTTATTGTAGTCTATTTAACGATACATGGTTGAGAGTAGATTCTTTGGACGCATGCACATTCTCTCAGTGTCACAGCCGATTCTGACTCTTGTGCTTGATATCTAACTCATTCTGGCTTCTACTTGATAATTAGGAAGTCCGAAATTGCTTTCTCTACAATAGTTGGAAATGCCATTGAAGGAACTACGCTAAGTGTTGACAAAAAATATTGGGGTGGTGAAGAAGGAGAATCAATTTTTCGATGGTTCCAGGTATTTTATTTAACATTTATCTTCTTATGTTCTTGTTTTGCAGAATTGTAATTGGTTTCAGTTATTTTGCCATTGTAAACCTGAAGCATGAGATAGTTGGTGAGTGTTTTAATTGGAATTGTCAGAAACAAATAGGTTAGACATGAGATCCGTACCATGAATCCATAAACTAGTTATTTTTACTGTGATATATTGTTTAGTGCGAAACTGATATTTAAGAATATTTCGTTGCAGACTAGTTCAGATGGCACGCAAAGTGAGATCAATGGTGCTTCTACTTCTTCATACACGCTCTCAATTGGTGACATTGGCCTTTTCATCTCAGTATCATGTGAACCTGTTCGAAGTGACTGGGCTCGGGGGCCTATCTTTCTCTCTGAACAAATTGGACCAATTGTACCTGGTACGGGGTTCAATTCTTTTCTCTGCCTGGGAACTATGTTCTTTGTTATTATGTTATTATTATAACTTACTGTGTTTTTCCATTTGATTACCATACTAGCGTTGCGACATGAATAGATAGTGGTGTTTATTTACATGAAGACAGTTTAAAGCAGGCATGTCAGTTATTTTGACTTTTGAAATTGCATTTCAGGTCCCCCTACTTGTTGCTCCTTAGAGTTTGTTGGATCAATGATAGAAGGTCAACAACTGAGCTTTATTGCATCTTATTGTGGAGGGTGAGACTACAGGATGGTTGCACTTTCTTTTTTTTTTTTTTGTCTGAGTAAGTGCTATTGTCTTTAGCTTCTTTATTACCTTACTTGAGTATAATTTCTGGTTTAGGGAGAGAGGACCTTGTTTCCATGAATGGTTGAGAGTGAAAAGCAACGGTGCCAAGGAGAAACTAAGTTCTCACGGTGAGTTCTGTTAAGTATATGAAAATGTATGCAGATTTATCCTAAATCAGAAATCTAAAAGGGATATAATTTTCTCATACCAGAGTTCCTGGATTTGACTCTGGATGATGTGGGGACATGTATTGAACTGGTTTATACTCCCATACGCGAGGATGGAACGAAAGGGAATCCTAAAAGCATTCTATCCGATGTCATTGCTTCTGGTAAGTAGCAGTTTCACCAGAAAGAATTCAGCAGAGGTGCTTACATGATTATGTATTTCAAAGAATTCAGCATATGTGAAGATATGGAAACTTTATATAGATTTTGTGTTGGTTAAATCTGTCCAAAACAAGTGAGACAATCTGCTATGCTGCAATCCTTAAATGTGAAAAAAGAATGGAGAAAAATGAATGTTGCATCAAGTTTAAGCAGATTTTTACCTTGGGGAGCTTGTTGTTAGAGTTTACTTTTGTCCAGATTTACTTGCATCTTCTCCCTCATGAAGTACTGTACAACTTTCTTATATATAGTAGTTATTAGTGTAAAGCATACCTGAAATGACCACATGTGGAAATTTGAACATGAATAACTGAATAATGAGATTGAACCCATTTTGCAACTGGTAAACATGCACGTTGCTTGCATTTGTAGTTTTTTCTCAGTTTAGGGTACAAGATGAACTGAAAAGTGAGGAAAAGGGAATAAAGGTGATGTAGCATTTGTTCTTTCAAAATGATATTATCACGCTCATAATCTTTCCCTATTCTGATCTTCTGTTAAATCTTGATTTTTCAGACACTTTAAGCTCATTTAAAGATCCAATACATTTTTTTTTCATGTTATAGTTATATATTTCTGTTTCTTTTCAAAAGAATTTAAAAGCCCTATTTTGTTTTCCCCCTTCCTCTTGCTGCAGCGGATCCTCTTGGAATGGAGCTTGTAATCCCTGATTGCCGTGAGCAGGAAGAGGTTGTCCCACAAAAGACATATTTTGGAGGACAGGAAGGTGTTGGAGAATATATTTGGTACAGAGCAAAGAGTAAGCTGGATGGAACTGCACTAATGGAAATATCTGATGCATCTGTAGACATTGTAATATGCGGGAAAACACTGTAAGCTCTCATTTATTTTTTTGTAGGCTAGTCTTCGAGTTTTACTCCATATTTAAAATGAATGGTTGAGTGATGTGTAAATGTGGCAGAACGTATACACCATTACTTGAAGATGTGGGAACTTATTTGGCTTTATATTGGTTGCCCACTCGTTCTGATGGCTCATGTGGAAAACCTTTAGTTGCAATTTGTGACTCTCCAGTTGCGGCAGGTATTATGAAGTTGAAATCTTGTGTTATAGTGAGAAGAAAAATTCTGTTGGTAGTTGGTAACAAGGACCTTTTTTTCTCAACTGATTTCCTGTATGCATTTGTGATTTTTTCCCCTAAGGAATTGATTACGTTTTATTATTCGATTTGGCAGAAACCACCTCTTTTCTGTACTTAATGGATTGGCATTTAAATTACCATCATCATGCACAATTTTCTATTTATATAATTTCTTAGCCAAAGTCATTCCAAAGCTTTTCCTGTTTATTTCATTTAGATGTTGATATTCAGCACATTAGTCTTTTGAATGTTGTTTGGTAACTGAAATGGTGCTGTGTTAATGTGGCAGCTCTCCCTGTAGTTTCTAATGTACATGTTGTAGAGGTGTCTTCGGGTATTTATTCTGGAGAAGGAGAATATTTTGGTGGATACGAGGGATTGAGCCTTTTCAGTTGGTACAGAGAAACAAATGATGGAACTATCACTCTCATTAATGGAGCCACTTCTAGAACATATGAAGTTACTGATGACGACTACAACTGCCGGCTGTTGTTTGGGTACTTTGCTCCTTTATTTTACTGTTTTGGCAAATTTTGTGTTCTACTTACCCTTTTTTTCCTTGAATTGCACACTACTGAAAATGCTTCAAGAGTTTAGAAAGCCTTTCATATGAACCCAGGGAAAAGTCTCCTAAGTTAGACTTTGAAATCATGGAGGATATTGTTTACAATTTGTTTTCCTGTATTGTCTGGTCCACTGCATCTTTTATTTTTTGTTTTCTCTCTCTCTCTTCCAACTCTAGTCCTCCTGAGTCCTGATTATTTTTGTCTCTCTTCTTAATAAAACTGTCTTTTCTTATAAATAAATAAATAAATTTTATGGAAAAGGAAAATTTGGTGACAATTATCAAATAAAAAATTATCTCATAATTTTGCATACAACTTCAGTTTTTCAAGATTGTTTTTCCTGATCTCTTCCGCACATAAGAATACTTGATAACTATTAAACCAAACAGGCAAACACTATATCTACATGGGAAACAAGATAAAGTTTTCATAAATGTTGTTAAAATGGGCTCACATGATGAAACAGAAAATTTACTAACTTGGAAATATTTTTAATTAATTTATCTGTTTCTCCGTGTTGGATTAAAGGATTTAATTTCTTTTGAGGCATGATCTGTAATATGTCTGTCACAGCTCAAAATCATTTATTTATTAGACATTAGAGATTATTCTAGTAAATGTGCATGATGCGCGAAGCTATCTTCTTTTAGCATGATTGATGTATCTATTTTAATAAACTTCCTCCCAAATATCTCTCAGATACACACCTGTTCGTTCAGATTCTGTTGTCGGAGAACTCAGGTTGTCTGAGCCGACTAAAATTATTCTTCCTGGTAAGAAATCTCCATTTTCTCATACTGAAGCTTTCTCTACTTGATATGCCTTTTATTTCTAGACAAATTTGGTCGTATGTTCAAGTCAGAGTTGCTTTCATTCATTTGGACATTAGTATAGAAAAAAGGACAAAGTTCAAGTCACTCATTCTTTTTGTGTAAACGTAATATGAATGTTTAAGCTAAAGTGGAACTTTAATCTAAATTGGATGTGATTAACTGCCAGAGCTTCCACAAGTAGAGGTACTTGCGCTCACTGGAAAGCCCATTGAAGGCGATGTACTAACTGCCGTTGAAGTGATCCCAAAGAGTGAGACTCAACAGTCTGTATGGAACAAATATAAGAAAGATGTTAGATATCAATGGTATGTATGACTTTGTAATTCCCTCAAGGTTGCATGGTAAATTACTATTTGGTGCATGGTAAATTAATTTTTACGGTGCTTTTCAGTTCCAAATTTCACTCGTTATATCGGGTTCATAATGTACTCACCAATTCTGTTGTGACGATTAGGGTCATAATGTTGTGTCACACTTGTGCGTGATAATGGGGGTGGGGTGACATTTTGTTATTTTCATATGGGTTCAATTTGTGGCCACTTCATTCAGGAGCAGTGAATATGCAAGGACCCGATGATGGTGTGGCCAAGATTGGGTAGTGGTCTGTTAATAGATGGGTTCATTGCAATTTGAAAGTGGCATGTCCATATGTATTTATCTGGGGCATCTACAGTCATGTTGCTTAATAATTTTGAAAAATACTTTAAACTAATGCAAATAATTATATGACTGAGAAACTACAGGTTTATTGCCTTGTATCAGTTGCATTTTTTCATACTTATAGCATGAGGGGAACTGCAGGTTTTGTTCATTAGAAGTGGGAGATAGGAAAACCTTTGAACCATTACCTGCACAGCTTTCATGCTCGTACAAGCTGAGGTTAGAAGACATTGGACGATGTTTAAGATGTGAATGCATTGTGACTGATGTATTTGGAAGATCAAGTGAGCCTGTTTATGCTGAAACGGAGCCTATACAGCCAGGTATTTTATTTTGAGTGCAGAACTTGAACATGTTAATTTTCTTCCTACTGTCTGAGAAGAACAAAAAGTTGAATAGTGATTCGTTTGTCCAAGGGACATCACTGCAGGGATACATGAAATAAACTGGACATTTCCAAAATATCATTCAGGATCACCATTCCAACCTTTTTTTTATTTTTTATTTTTATTTTTATTTTTTTTTATTGTATTAATCTTTATTATTATCTTTTACCAGGAATCCCTAGAATAGATAAGCTGGAGATCGAGGGTAGGGGTTTCCATACCAATCTATATGCTGTTCGTGGCAGTTATAGTGGAGGAAAAGAAGGAAAAAGTCGAATTCAGTGGCTTAGGTCAATGGTTGGAAGTCCCGATCTTATCTCAATACCAGGTAAAGTTAAAACCTGACTACTTCTTTTACAGCAGTACTTCTTTCGTAAGTTTCTTTGATAGCTCTGTTTAACATGAACAATAATTTGAGGTTATCGGTTAGAAGATTGCCGCTTTTCTAGTGTTCTAGATGTTTGTTTATGTTTTTTTGTTGTAATTTTCTGTTTTTATCCGTCTTTTTTAAAGATACCTTGTCCTCTAGCCCTTTTATCTGATCCTTTTCTCAATATAACTAAGTTTTCTTAAAATAATAAAAAAAAGATTAGAAGATTGCTGAGCGTAACTTCTCTTACTGAATATATGTATTTTTTTCTTTTCTTGATGAGTCAAGGAGTTTATTCATTGAGTTTCAAAATGGCTTGCTATCCTGATCACGTGCCTAGAACAAAACAAATCCAACAATAACTTGCATGTTTAGGCAGTTGGTTGACTACACTATGCAGTTGCAAATCTGCTTCTAGAAGTTGAGAAACTTCTTTATGAGAAAATCAAAATTCATTACAAGAAGAGCAGAATTGCAATCATCTCATCATTCATTCGGTTGCCTGTTTGTTCTAGATCTTGTGTTTCCTGTCAGATCTTTCGAGGATTCCTCAATTCACAATAGTTACACCCGTATAATGCTTGTTTCTTGTGAAATGTCTTCAAGATTTTCCCTTTTCCAATACTGAAGTACAAAAGTTATATTGCAGGAGAGGTCGCGAGGATGTATGAATCAAATGTTGACGATGTGGGTTACAGGCTGGTGGCCGTCTATACTCCTGTCAGAGCGGATGGTGTGGAGGGACAACCTGTCTCTGCATCTACAGATCCCATTGCAGTTGGTAAGTTAAAAACAATTTAAATTTCTCATTGCTTTTAACTTCGTCTGGTCTTGGAAATCGCTGTTGCAAGAAATCTCTCCATTTTTGCTTTTCAAACAAATCTAAGTGTTAATTAGTTGAACCTTAATTCTATTGAAGATTTATTCTTCTTTTGAGTGCTACACATGCCTTAAAACTTGGAGTGCATTACTTGAGATTTGCATGGCTGCTCTTCCAAAGGAGACAAACAATGTTTTCTAACTTTATATGGGTGAAGTTTTACACATGTAACAATCTCTTGCTCCCAATCTTAGTCTGAGTTGACGCCAGTCCAGTATGCCTGCAGGGAAAACTATAGGGAAAAAAAAAAAAGAAGCTAAATATGTGATTGGCAAGGCTGATTTTTGTACCAAAACTTTTACTGATTTTAATCTGGGAAGTCTTAAATTTATTTTTGTTGATATTGATTTACTGCAGAGCCCGATGTTCTTAAAGAAGTGAAGCAAAAGCTTGACCTTGGATCTGTGAAGTTTGAGGTATTCCATTTTTTTTCCCCTTTAAATCCTAGAGAAAAGAAATGCTTCATAAATTCCTTCATAGCTCACAGCTTGCAATTTTTGATACAGGCATTGTGTGACAAGGACCGATCTCCCAAAAAGGTTGTTATTTGATGTTCTCGTTATTTTATGGTGTTATTATAATCTGAAACAGTAAATGATTCAAACCACTTCTTTTGTTCCCTATGTTGCAGTTGCCTGTAGTGAGCAGTCTCGAGAGAAGAATTCTCGAAGTCAATAAAAAAAGGGTAAAGGTTGTGAAGCCAGGTTCCAAGACGTCCTTTCCCACAACTGAAGTTCGTGGTACTTATACACCTCCATTTCATGTAAGTTTGTCTGCAACTCTGTGTACACCTATACTTGTTGCATCTGTTTCTGGAACAATCTAATTCTATATATTGATTTGTTTTTCTGTGTTGAAATAAGTATACACATTTTTGTTTGAGACATTACCGAATTTAGAAACAGCTTGGACTGGATACTAGACCTATGTTCAATTCAAATATCATTCACTCGTGAAATTTAGTATATTTTAGTCATGCTAGTTTTCACTTTGAATTACGCATTGTGCTATATTCGAGGAAATTAAGTTTTGAGAATGTTCAGGTGGAGCTGTTCCGGAATGATCAACATCGGCTTAAAATTGTAGTGGATAGTGAGAATGAGGTAGATCTGTTCGTGCAAACTCGGCACCTCCGAGATGTTGTTGTGCTTGTGATCAGAGGCCTTGCTCAGCGATTCAATAGTACATCGCTTAATACTCTCCTCAAGATAGAAACATAAATATTGAACTAATTCCATATTTATGAGTTTTATGAGTCTTTATTGTCCATCGAAAACGTATTTTCATTTTTCTCATTGTATTCAACACATGATGACCACCCGCGTCATCCGTATTCGTGTAGAGGAAAACAAAATTGTTGTATAGTAAATAGGTTTCTTTCTGGTGTCAAAATTATTGTAAATTATGTGGCCTTAGCAGAAACAGGCACTTAAAAAAAGGATCTGCGGAAGTGGGTTATAGACTTTATGTATGTGTATTTTGGGCTGGTGCATGATATTTGCTGCATCTGGCCTCCGTTTGTGTAAAAACTTATTATAATTGATTTTCGGTGTTCTAAAGTTTTGAACGTCACCACTAATGGATGGCTCACACACACACACGCCCACACATTTCACACCATTGTCACAATAAGAGTTTTATGCATTTGCCATTCCTTGTTCAGGGTAAGCTAGAAGAATCATGCTCAAGTTTGAACGTCGGTTCAGATTTGTTTTATTAGTCTTGCATTGGATTATGATTATTATGATTATGATTATTTTTATATTTTTTTAGTCTGCAAACTTAAGTATCATGCTTATGTTTGACTTTGCCAAAATTACTTTTTTGCTTTAATTTGAACTTAAGGGGGTGTTTGGTGAATGTGTTTAGTTTAAGATTTTTAAGTTTTAATAGTAATTTTTCAGAAAAGATAAAAAAAATTTTTCAAAAAAGACAAAATCATGATGAAAAAGTACAATTTAGTTTAAACTAAACTTGTGTCCAAACTAATCCTAAATTAAACAATCAGTTCATTGGGATAATAAAAAAAAAAAAAAAATCCAATATAACACTCAATGCACAACAAGTGTCTGCCGACTAATTTACAAATTAAACAATTCCCACATTTTAATTGATGTCTCAAAATTTGGAACAATGTTAAAAAACACCGATACTAATAAAAAAATTAATATTTTAATTAACTATGATATTTATTATCAACACTGATACTGATAAAAAAATTAATATTTTAATTAATTATGATATTTATCATCAACGATATTTTGAATATATATATATGAGAAATTCTCCCGTGCGGCACCGTCGGACGGGAGAGTTCTTCTTATCTGTGTCTAGCTCTCTTTTTCTTTCTCTTTAGCAAGTTGTACCGCGCTCTTTCTCGAGTTGTGCTGTTCTTTTATATGAGATGTATCGTCGGATGGTCGTTTTGTTGGACGGGAGAGTATATATACATATATATTTTGCTGAATAAAGGATTTGACAGTGTCTGTGTCATTATATTCAAAATTAGAAAAGGATGTCCTTATTTTGAAAGTGGAGTAAAACACACACTCACACACATAAACACACATTTAGTATAGACATTGGGAGGTATGGATGACAATATTCCTTGCGGTGATGGCAGATAATATTTAGGGATGAGAACGGGGATGAAGTCTTTTCTGTGAATTGAAAGCGGGACGGGGATGAGGGAAGCATCCCCATCTCCGCCTTTGCCCCGATATACATTTATCATATATGTTTATAGGAAAAGTCACCTTTAGTACTGGAGGAGAAACAATACCGACGTGGGTACGAGTTTTGTGTCAGCCAAGGAACACACATTGGGAGGAGGGAAAATGTCATTGTAACTTGTTGGGTGGAAGTCAGAAATGTATAATGTATTGTAATTGATGGAAGGATAGAATGGTAATTGAAGGAAGGTTATTGGTGTTAGGAAATTAATTAAATAAAAAGTGTCGGGGGAACGTGTTGTTATGAATGAAATTATATATATTTTGGGGAAAGATAATGAAAAATTGATGTTGAAGTAATGTGTAATGTGACACTGTTGTTGGTGGTAAGTGTAATGACCCATGTCTTCTTTTGGTATAATATTATCCCTTTAGTTCTTGTGCCCGTATGGTTTTACTCTTGGACTAACCCCAAAAAACCTCATACCTTTAAGAGGTGATCTATTTATTTATAAATCATCACATATATCAATTCTCAAGCAATGTAGGACTGCATAACTCACTTCTTCCTTATAGTAACTGATAACTGTTACAATCACCCTTACTTTTTGGAGCCAACGTCCTGGCCACACTTCCGGTTGGGTATAGGCTCTGATATTATTTGTAATGACCTGTGACTCTCTTTGATATAATATTATCCGTTTTGGACCTCATGCCCTTATAGTTTTGCTCTTGGGCTTACCCCAAAACACCTTATACTATTAGGACGTGGTCTCTTTACGTATGAACCATCACATATATCTATTTTCAAGCGATGTTAGACTGCACAGCTTACCCATTCCTTATATATCCATTCTCAATTGATTGTGATAGTCATCAGTCCCTATAACAAAGGGGTAAGTTGTGTAGTTTCACATCACTTGGGAATGGATATATGTGATGATTTATAAGTAAATAAACTACCTCCTAATGATGTAAGACGTTTTGGGGTGAGTACAAGAGCAAAACTGTGAGGGCATAAGGCCCAAAACTGACAATATCATACTTAAGGGAGGCATGTTGGGGTGGCAATTCGTGTCATGTGTTAGGTTTGTGTTGTGTTAGAGTCATGCTGATTTTTGTCTTTCCCAACCCGTAAACGACCCGTGACACAAACATTTCTTCAAACTGCAACACGAACACAACATGAACCCGTAATGGGTTGACACGACACGAATTGAAATTGATATGCAATTCAAAATTGACCTGCCACACGAATTTAACCCAAGTTGAAGTCGCAACTCGAATTGGACTTAGATTGAACCCGCAACTTGAATTTGACACAAAAATTAAGCAAAATTACATCCTAAATTCATAAAAAACCTATAAGAATAATAATTTACTTTCAACAATAACATACCATTGACAAAACAACAAGTTTTAAGGTTTGTTCAAATCCACAATTATAAAATTAAACTTCCAACTCAAGTGCAAAAAGCATATCAAACACTAATTTCAGGTCGGTCCCAATTCGTGTTTGGGTCGGACCCAAAATTGACCCCCCATGAAAAATACGGGTTGTATTCGAGTTAGACGGGTCCAACCCGAAATTGACCCGTTTTTTTCCCGTGTCCAATTCAGGTCACCTGAACTTGACCCGACACTTATTTTTCCCAACCAAACCCACAAAATTCGTGTCGTTTTCGAATCGTGTCATTGTGTCGCAACTCGTATTGCCAGCCTTAGAGGCATGAGACTTTATAAATGGTATCAGAGCCTATACCCAACAGGAAGTGTGGCGTCTGAGGACATTGGGCTCCAAAAGGAGGGGTGATTGTGATAGTTATTAGTCCATGCAAGGAAAAGGTAAGCTGTGCAGTCCCACATTGCTTAAGGATGAATATATGTGATGGTTCATAAGTAAAGAGGGCACTTCCTAATGATATGAGGCTTTTTAGGGTGAACTCAAGAGCAAAATCATGCGGGCACGAGGCCTAAAGCGGACAATATCATACCAAAGGGAGGCATGTATCGTTATAAATGGTATCAGAGCCTATACCCAACCGGAAGTGTGGCCAACGAGGATGTTGGGTCTCAAAAGAAGGGGTGATTGTGACAGTCATCAGTCCCTATAAGGAAGAAGTAAGCTGTGCAGTCTCATATTACTTGGGAATCAATATATATGTTAGTTCAAACTACCTCTTAATGATATAAGACTTTTTGGGGTGAGCCCAAGACCAAAATCGCGAGGGCACGAGGTCCAAAGTGAATAATATCATATTAAAAAAAGACATGGGTCGTTACAGGTAGAGGGAATTAATAGTTGGGTTATTGTTTGTATATTCGCGTTACCAGTAATATGCTATTAATATAGATGCAATGTTAACTGAAGAAAGGTTGTCGTTGCCATGGGGAAATTTCCAATTATGGGAAGAACAATTTGGAAAGGAAGGTGTAACTTGTATTGATGATGAGAGATATGAATAGGTAGGAGAAAATGAAAGTTAGTATTGGAAGAGATTAGATGAAAATGCACAAGAAATGTTGTTGGGACGAGGAAATTACAAGTATTGGAAGAAGTGCTGGGAAGGAAAAGTGTAACCAGAAATAAACGGTAGGTGTAGTAAAGCGAAAATTTAATAAAAATGATGCGGTGAGAAAATGGTCATATAGCAGTTAAGAGACAAATTTAAAATATGATAATGGAGCAAATTGGTGTTTTGGAAGGGCACTTGGAGTGTAGGAAAAGAAACAGAAATTTTAAGTTCCACTGAACATGAAGCAGTGAAGTAGAAGTTTTGAGGGGGGAAAAAAAAGGTAAGAAAATAAAGACGTATGCATTATAAGAGAATATTTATAGTAGCAAAATACGCATGCAATAGATGAATGTAAATATAGTTAGAAACAAAGTAGAGGCGATATGAGTAAATTTGATTATTCATATGAAGTCAATACAAGGTAAAGCATGGAAGCAGCAGGGTAGATCAGGATAGATGCAGGGTAGGAGAAAAAATAAAAGAAAATGGTGACCCAATGACGTAGAGAACCTAGAGCATAAGAATGCAAATAAATTAGGGAAACATATCAATAATGTCGCAATTGCCCCATTAGAAAAAAAGCACATATATATTTATATAGGATAAAGTTGAATAGTTAATACATGGTAAGATAAATGAAAGTTCGATTGAACATGGGGTAACATACACGACATAGATTCATTAAGCTAGTAATTCTAACAATGTTTGAGGAAGCTAATTTGCGCCCAAAAAAAAAAAAGTTAGTAGTTATACATTCCAAAAAGTAATATTGGACAAATCCATGATTGCATAATGAAGATAGTTGCGTTACCATCTTTAATTGAAAACGGAGATGAAACCTATAATAAAGCAAGATGTGAAATATTTATGAAAGCATAAACACAATTGAAATAACAACCATATAATGTTGAATCGCTGAACTAGAGCATTAAATCAGTTGCAAGGTATCGATCAAGTTAATGATATGAATTAGTTTATTTGATTAAAATGTTGATTGTTAAGTCAGTTGGTAGTATGGTGAACTAAAGTCTTACGGAATGTACATTTAAGAGGCAAAGTGTCATAAACAAGTGTGGACAAGGATGTATCTTGCATGGTCAGTCTATGCGTAATTGCTTCTTCTCTCTCTCTCTCTCTCTTTTTTTTTTTTTTTTTCCTTTACAATTTTGCCCTCCGTTTGATAAACCATTTTAAACTCAAATTTTTTATCTTAATTTTTTTTTCCTGAAAAGTCAACAAAAATTATAACTAGTTTTTAAAAAGTCAACCAACTCAAACTTAAAAATTTCAACTCAAACTATTTTACCAAACGGACAGTCTTGAAATCCTCATATACTCTCCGCACCTGCACTACAAAAGGTGTCATATAAAATTTTAGGGTACCCTTCTATTCCCCTTGCAATCTAGTCGTTCATTTCTAATCTGTCGGTGATGGATCAAGTGCCGGACGAATATGGCATTTTGGATATCCTGGCCTTGAGATTTTCCAATGTTTATATTATGCATATTTATGCATATGTTAACTTTTTAAACTTAATTAGAATGTTTTAGTTTTTTAAAACATAATTACTAAATACATCTTTTTCACTAAAAAAAAAATTAGTTAGTAATCCTATTTGACTGACCAATTTAGTATATATCATTTATTCTTTGTTTTAAGTTGTGTAATTTTTAAAAAAAGGTTATGTAATTTTCAAAAGGGATTTATAGCTAAATAACATTTTTTAAAGAAGTTTTTTAATAAATAACGGAAGTTTTTAAAAATGAGTTAAAGACCCCCCTTTTTTTTTTCCTAAAATGATTAATCAATTTTCTTAAATAGTCAATCAGTGATTGATCATGAAATAGTCAATAAGTGATTGATCATAGGTCAATTACTGATTAACCATAGCGTAAATCATTAAATTTTATAGTTAATCACTGATTAATCATTAGTCAATCACAAATTTTTATAGTGAATCACTGATTGATCATTTTCTAAAATGTTTAATCAATTTTCTTAAATAGTCAATTAGTGATTGACCATGTAATAGTCAATAAATGATTGATCATAGGTCAATTATTGATTAACCATAACGTAAATTATTAAATTTCATAGTCAATCACAAATTTTTATTGTCAATCACTGATTGACTATTAGTCAATCACTGATTGGCCAAATCTGAAAAATGATAAATGACCATTTTCCTAAATGGAAAAAAGTTAGGTAATTTATCAGATTAAGTGTAGGGGTGTTCACAGATCGGTTTCTATGGATTAGGCCTCAATCCATAAACCACGGTTTATACGGATTGGATTTATGGATTCAATCAGAAAAATCTAGGAATTAAAATATAAAAATATAATTCTAAAATATGAAATAGTTTAATAAAATTATAACACAATTAACTTTAAGTCATCAATCATTAACTAAATTGTAACTTACAGTACATAATAATAATCAAACTTGGATTAAATCAAAATAAAATGTCCATACTACTTAACTTAATCAAATATTATATCAAAATAATTCAACTAATTGACGGATTGCCGGATGAACGGATTATACGAATGGAGAAATCCTTAGTCCGTAATCTAATCCATGACATTTGGTTTGAGAAAGTCCCAATCCGTAACTAATCCATTAATCTCTCAACTTAATCTAATCAAGTAGATTGGACTGGATTGAGCGGGTTGATGGATTCTGTGAACACCTCTAATTAGGTGATTAAAAAATGTCACCAAACTTAATTTTTCTTTTTCAAAATATATAATTATATTAATCCAAAATAAAACGAGTATGAAAAATACTCTTACGATAGATCCGTCTCCGTCTCCGTCACCGTCCCGTCCCCGTCCCCGTCCCCAACCCTTTTTAAACAGAGATGTGGCTGAGATAATCGTGGTCTTAAGGGTCGGGAAAGCAATCACTATGCCATCCGGTTGCCATCTCTATTGAGAGGAAAAAAAAAAAAAAAAAGAGGTGAACTAGTAGTAAAGTTATAAATCAATTTCAATCCTAACTCACTTTGACCAACCAAAGGAGCAAACACCCTTCGAAATTCAACCTCTCTTTCCTCTACTCTACAAATCCATTCATGGCGGACCCAAACCCACAAGCTGCTTCTTCCACCAACAGTCACCCCAACGACCGTGTCAAGCTCAACGTCGGCGGCAAGCTCTTCGAGACCACCGTCTCCACCCTCCGCTCCGGCGGCCCCGACTCCCTCCTTCCGCCCTCTCCCACCGCCCTTCCGGCGACCCCAACCCGTCTTCATCGATCGCGACCCGAAATCTTCTCCGTCCTCCTCTCCCTCCTCCGCTCCAACCGCCTCCCCTCCACCTCCCGCCGATTCTCCAAGCAGGAGCTCGCCGACGAAGCCCTCTACTACGGCATCGAGTCCCGCCTCAAGTCCGCCTCCTCGCCGCCTCCCCTCTCCGGCATCGACGTCTCCGTCGTCGCCACTATCCGACCTGCCTCCGATGGATTCGCGTCCGCCTTCACCGCCGGCGATGGCGACGGCTCCGTCTGGATTGCCCACGGCGGCCAGATATCGAGCTACGACTGGAACTTGATCCACACCGGAACCGTCCGTACGCATTTGGAGGAGATCAACTCGATTTGCCGAGTGTACTCCGAGATCGCAGCCCTAGGCTCCGACTCCGCCGCCGGACTCCACTTCTACGATTTCTCCGGCAACCGCAACGTCGGCTCCGTCCACTGGAGAGATCCGTCCGATCCTCGGATCTTCAAAGCGCGAGTGAGCGCCATCGCCGATTCGACCGACTCCGTCTTCGCCGCGTTCCATTGTCCTCACAAGGAGAATTCCGTTCTGGTGGTCGATAAGTCTACGCTCCAAATTCAATCGGAGCTCGGCCGGTACACTGGTGGCTCGGCGAAGAATCTTGTACCCGGGAAGCTGGAGTGGCTGCCAGAGATCGGATTGCTCGTCGGAAGCTCCATTACTTGCGGCGCGTTCGGATTCTCAGGTTACATAAGGCTGTGGGACCCGAGGTCCGGTCAGGTGGTTTGGGAGACGAACGAGCCGGGCTCGGGACGGAGTCGTAGATTCGGAGACCCGTTTGCCGACGTTGCGGTCGATGCCGAAGAGTCGATGATCTTCAAAGTCTGTTCGCAGTCCGGAGACTTGGGAATGGCGGATTTGCGGAATTTAGGCGATGATCCGTGGGTTTACTTGCAAGAGAACAATCCGAGCTTGAGGATTACCGGTGGCGTAGGCGAAAGTTGCGCGATTCATTGTTACAGGAAGCAAGTTTTTGTGGGGAGAGAGGGGAGTTTGGAGGTTTGGTCAAGAGGGGCAAATGGCAGAAGTGAAAGTGAGAAAGAAAATGGGGTTTGTGAGGGATTGTATAGGAGGAACTTTGTGGATAAATTGGAGGATTCTGAGAGAGGGATTATAGAGAAGATCGAAGGTGGAGGTGACAGATTGTTTGTTTGTAGGAGAGGTTCCGAAGGTATTGAAGTTTGGGAAAGCTCGAATTCTTCGACAGTTGTTTCGGTTTTGTGATCCTTCAAAAGAAAACTTCTGCTTCCAAGCTTGTTGGTGTTAGTCGACTTCGACACCCTTTTGGCAATTATCGAGATCAACAAAGAAGTACATTTCTTTTGGGTGTGTGATGATTGGTTTTCTACTATTCCGAGATTAACGTTCGGGACTGCCGATGATTGCTGTTGGTAAAATGGTGCATCTAGAGCCAGATATGTCTTACATTGGCTTGTTCTGAAGGCGTAATATTACCTTCGTAAGGCCGGGCAGTCGATCAAGATGTGAATCCATCGAAAGGTTTTTTTTTTTTTGTTTTTTTCTCGAGACCTTTGATATTTTGTTGTATGACGTACGTATGCAGACAGAAATGTGCATACTGTAACACATTATGGCATTAGGATTTTTCTCTCCTGTTGCCAATCTTTATTTGTAGTATGGTAAGCATAGAGAACTAGATATGCCAAGATAGGAATAGGAAAGTGCTAAAAATAAGACTATAGCCGCAATTGTTTTGTAAATAGTGGGGATGGGGAAGTCCCCTTTTTGTGGTTTTCTGTTGTACCAACATTTTTTTTCATCTTCATAGTTTTTTAATGTTAAAAGTCGTGATTTTTGTAATTTGTAACGCTTTTAGTCAGAGAAACTTTTTTCAAGCGATGGTTTTAGGAGCAATCAGATTGCATCTTCTTGTAATACACATTTTCACAAGGTTTGGCGTTCGTTTAAATTGCAATGCCTGAGTAAGTGAAGTAGGAGGTTGAGCTAAAAATTTTGAAGTGTATTGCAATCATATGATTAAGTATGTTGTCTCAAGTAGTTAGTGTGTCGTGCCAAATTTAATATGCTTTGAACCCTTTTAAACCGCATTATATGCTAGCAGAAAGAAAACAAGTTTCTTGTTTTGGACTTACAACGGTAGAAATGTTCCATGGGTTGTTGATACATGGTATTATGGTCTTTGACTTCATAATCTCTTTTTAATAAGCATAGTTTCATGAGCTTTCGGACAAGTCATTCTTTCTTTCCGATGAACCGATAACTCTCATTACTTACATGGTTTTTTGTTTCTATGATTTCTTATGTTTTACTTCTTTCTTCAAAAACAGTGTATACTTAAAAAATGGGAATTGGGACAGTTGTACATTTCCAAGTAGATTGGTTTCTTTGTAAACTGCTCGTTTTTATTTTGTTTATATTGCAACAGTCGTGACGCTTGGGGAGAATAGATTGTTAGTGCTATGGGAACCAAATAGAAGAAAGGAAAAAAATGTACATTGGACTGTGTAATACAATGTTAGTTACAATAAATTGTATCATGACTATTTGTTAATGCTTATGGAAAATTGTATCGATAGGATTTACTCTTGTAGTGTAGTATAGTACGTTATAACTGAAGTCAACTGGTCTCGATATCTAAACGGGCTAAGCACAACATTCTTTTCTGTAGAGCGAGTTTAGACGTTTGTTGTGCGGTTAATAAAGCTTCTTTCAAGTATGAGCTAGCAAGTGGACAGTTTATTAGTTTGGACAAGTCAGCCATCACCTACAACCCAAATGCTCAGAGGAGCTTCTCAACTCATCCAGGTATCTCTTTGTCTTGGCTTCGCAAATTCTCATGATAAATACCTTGGATTGCCGTCTTTAGTAGATTGGAATAGGAGGAAAACTTTCTGCAACATTCAGAATAAGATTTTTCCGACGGGAAAACTAGAAGTCCTGATCAAAGTCCTCGCTCAATCTTTACCTGCTATATCGTTGGTTGGGGCGGGAGGAGAGGGAAATACACTGCTATAGTTAGGAGTTATAGATGGCCCCGAGAGTGGAGAGGGATGGGCTTTTCAGATTTGCATGAGTATAATCAAGCTTTGGTCACAAAACAGGCTTGGCGGATTGTTCATACTCCTTTGTCATTGCCAGAGCAGAATGTTGAAGGTGTACTGACTAAAGAGTTCCTAGTTGCTGGACCCGGGACCTATTTACATGTATGGAAGAGTTTCTCGTGGGGAAGGGGGCTCTTGTTTGGGTGCTCAATGGTGTGGGTGAGCAATGGTGACCATTTTAGGTTTTCTCCGACCTGTGGCTGCCAGAACAAGTTGTTTCAAACCAACCAGACATGTCAATGTGACCTTAGAGTTTCTGACTTTGTCCATAGTGATGGTGATGGTTGGATACAAGGGTTGCTGAGATTTTGCCTTGGAAATCTGGTTTATGATATTCTGTTGGGCTCTGCCAAATCTTCCTGATAGCTTGGTGTGCCTATATCATGTAATGTTTTTCCGATATTGGCGTTTTTTACAGTGAGATCAGGTGATTGGATTGGGCAGCAATGGAAGCAGGAGCACTGGGGGACGTCTAAACGGAGACTATCGTATCCAATCCCTATTGCCAAGTAATTTTGGCGTCTCCAAAGACGTGTGTTGAAAATAATACAATAATAAGTAGTATTCTATCCTTTTTGCTAAACACTCCCGCGGGAGCACTCTTGGACTCCGCATGTGAAACTACGTAGTGACTCCGAACAGGGACACTTTGGTCCTTTTCTCATAAAAGTTAAAAATTAGATGGAATAGATCATGTGTATGATACATGTAAGTTGAATTATGCAAAGCCTTTATGCATTCTTTGAATAGGAATCCATTTCCAGAAACATTATGGCTGTTGTGCTTTGGTGGGTTTTTGAGATCATTTCGATGATCTATGTTGTGTTGAAGGGATATTTATATAATTCAATTGATTATGTAATGCCCACAGTAGCAACGGAACCGGGGAAAGAATACAAAAAGTCAGTTATTTTCTATTATATTAGTTGATTTTTTTTTCTTTTTAATTATCCTTAAACAATAAATCATAGTGATTAATGTGGCATTTTTTGTTGAATTTTTAATGTTTGTTAAACAAAAAAAAATCACCATTTTGCACAAAAAAGTGTTGGAGATCAAATTGCAACTTTAGAAAATGTAAGAAATCAAAGGAGCAATTGAAAAAAAAAAATTATACTTAGTAATATGTTTTATATTAGCCAGAAACATAGTAATTAACAATAACAACCACCACCCTCGAAAAGCCCTAAATTTTTTTTTTTTTTTGGGGTAAGCACCCCCATGATAACCTACTATAGATATTTTTTTTACACCGTGAGGATTGAACTTGGATTTACCGGACTTAAACCCTTAATCCCCTCTTCTTCACCAACTGGGCTGGCTCTGGTGGCTTATGTGCTGATGTACTGCCTTATGCTGACATGATCATAAAGGACAACGCAAGAAGAAGCAAATTCCAACACAAATCATGCATATCACTGGTATATACATACAGAACCCAATCACTCACTCACGGACTAGCAGGAATGGCAGAGGCATTTTTATCAATTACCAACAGACCCAGAATTCTTGACCTTATTATTATTTTTGCCGCCCTCTTCAATCGTCTTCCATTGGGCCCCATCTCCAGTCTCCTTGGCAGTATCGTAAGAAGCATGCAATCCAAACAAGAAATAGTAGACCAAAATAATCCCAGTCCACACTGCAAACCTCTCGAATGAAGCCCTGTCTATTGACCCCAAAAGGAACATGTTCATGGCTATTGAGGCAGATGGCAACCATGGCACCAATGGGACGCCCCATATTTTTGGTGTCCTTGCTTGTGGCACAAGAAACCAAAGCCCAAAAGTGCTCGCGAACCAAATGGGTCCTAAAATCACGTACCCGATCCAATCATCGGTAGTGGCCCAATACACAGAGATCCCAATCGAGGACCCAAGAATCATCACAAGGCATGAAACGAACTTGAGGTGGTTCACTTTTGTGGTGACCCCACTAACATAGTAACGCCTCACTAGCAAGGCTAGTGCCACAAGCATGAAAATGAAGAGTGTGGAGATTGAGAGGAGCTTGGAGAGGATGTCTAGGTCAGAGAACAAGGTGAACACGCCCGTTGCCACCATCATGACCACCGTTGCATTGACCGGGGTCCCGGTCTTTTCGTTGACGTGGGCCAGCCACGGCGGCAACATGTGGGTCCGGGCAATGTGGGTCAAGTACCGGGCCTGGCCCACTGCCCCGACGAGTAAAACGCTTGTCATGCCCTTTAAGGCCCCGGCAGCCACAAGATACTTGGCCCAGCCCATTCCAACAGCCTCAAAGGCCACAGAGAAAGGTGCATCTTTGTCAACCTGTTTGTAGTTTTGCATAAGGCAGAGTGTTAAAGCTAGCAAACAATATAAAAAAGTGGTCACCACCATTGACCCCACCAACCCAATTGGGATGTCCCGGCCGGGGTTCTTGGTCTCCTCTGCCATGGTGGAGACGGCGTCGAATCCGACGTAGGCAAAGAATAGCACCGCCGAGGCCCTGAAGATGCCGCGGGGGCCATAGGGGACAAAATCGGAGTAGTTTTTGGTGTCGGCCTTCGTTAGGCCTGCGATGATGATGAAGAGGATGACGAGGATGTGGATGAAGGACGCAATGTAGTTAAGGCGGGATGAGGCCTTTGTCGAGAAGATGGCAATGAGGCAGGTCATGATGATGACGCTAACTGCAATGGGGTCGAGGTGGCTGTAGTTTGGGGAGAGGTGGTGGACGTGGATGCGGAAGTCGTTGGCATCGTGGTTGCATAGGGTGGCAAAGTAGGAGGTCCAAGAGCGGGCGACAGCGGCGGCACCTATTGCGTATTCGAAGACGATGTTGCCGGCGGCTATGAAGGCCATAAAATCTCCAAGCTCTACCCTTAGGTAGGCAAATGAACCACCTGAGAGGAAATAATAAGAGACTTTGTGAATGTTATTATCAATTATACTAGCTTGTGCTTGAGTTAAACCTCTTGGTTAAAATTTAAGGTTAGAAGATGTGAATTAATTTATCAGTATCGAGTAAGGTATAGAGTTCAAATTCTATTATTTATTTAAAAAAAAAAAGATTAAAATTAAAATTTAGGAACAATAATTTTTTATCACAAACTAAAGATGTAACTTTATGGATCATCAAGTAGCAGACTAACATACATACATAAATACGTTTATACAATGGCACACATATAAATCTGATCTCATGTCACATTGTATTGTATTTGTAATTTTAGTCTGATCTGTAGATCTAGATAGCCTAATAATCACTAGTGCTATGAATGTTGGCATGAGCAGACTCATGACCTGCCTTTTTGACCAGATACCAAATCCGCATAAGGAAATAGGAGTGGTCTACGTGGTCTAGATGTCTGAATCAGACTGGACCTAAGTTTTTGGTTAGCAAACTGGAGATACCTGATCCGCATAAGAATTCTGGAGGGGTTTATCCCATTCTGGACATACGAACTAGACAAGACCTAAGTTTTTGGTTTGCGGACTAGAGATACTTGATCCACATAAGGATCCTAGAGGGGTTTATCCTATTCTAGACATACGAATCAGACTGGACCTAAGTTTTTGGTCTGTGGACTAGACCGACTTACTTTGCCTTTTTTTTTTTTTTTTTCTTTTAAATAATACTTATATGGAAATTATAGAAAATTACATTTTTTGATGAAACTAAATGAAATTAATACATGATTTTGAAATATTTAAAGTAAATATTAGTAAACAATAAACTTAGTTTGTTTTTTATTTACAGTTATTAACTCCAAATATTTATAAAGAGACAGAAATGTTAGAGCCAATGTTCCTTTTAGAAGGGCAGAATCGAAATATAATATCGAATAAGTAGGTGTAACTGTAGAGTTCTATGGCGATGAACTTAATGAGATAAAAATATCATGTATGGTTCCATACAGTGATAGTAAAGGTGACTTATCCGTTAACTTTTCCACTATTACCCCCTAAAAAAACCAAACTCTGCCTTAGGTAAAGTTGCTAGAGACCTATTATTCATTTTTAAAATGCCATTTACTCCATTCTCTCTATTTTTTTTAATTAAGTATACGAGACTGTGAGGCTCACATTTGACACGCAGGTTGGGAAGCCTTTTGTTACAATCGAGTTGGCCCGGTCCGATCCGCACTTCCCTTTGGGTCTGCTTGATCCGGACGGTCCATATTTGTAACACTAATCATCGTGTTAATGTATATTTCTTTTCCCTTACCAAAACAAGTGTAAACTAGCAAAGCAATACTTAAAAAAAAAAAAAAAAAAAAAAAAATCCAGTTTAATGCATTTGGCATGTATAAATCACCAAACACGGAAAACTAATTTAGTCCCAAAATGTGGTCACTCTTCCTAATTAGTTTTTATAATTAATATGCGAGCATACCGTATAGTAATGTTCTAGCATAATGGAAATTAGTAACAAACTCAGCCATTAGCCATTGGCCAACTGAATTAACTAACCAATTTATAGGGAAATTGACCAAAAACCATTTAATAGAGTTGGGTTAATGTAGAAACTATTTAAAACAATGTTACAGATGTAAATAATATTTAATACCACATACAGAAAAAAAAAAAAAAAAAAAAAAGTGACATCAAAATATTTCTGATGTCTTGAAGCAATTTTTTCGAATCATTAGCGCACGTCCAGTTTATATGTGTGTGTGTGCGTGTGTGTGTCTATATATATATATATATATCCTTTTTTTTTTTGATATATAGTTATGATCATTTTTTTTTGGTATAAGTTTTTTGTTTTTATAAAAATGACAAATCTTAGGATGAAATTTAGATAAGAATAGACTGAAAAAGACATATGGCGTTGAAAATTGCCCCATGTACGCCATTAAAACCATCAAAACTGCATTTAATCTCACAAAATTTGGTCCGCTCCTTTCTCATCCAATTACATAGCATTTTTGTTAGATAAAAAAAAAATTGTTGGTCTACTTTCTTTAACATAATAATAATAAAAAAAAATTGATTCCATCTCATTTCAAAATTAGATTTTGATTTTTAATTTATGCGGTGATTCGAATATTAGTTTTTCAGTTAAAAATATTTAACTAATAATTACGGTTAATAAATTGTTTAATAATTATAGTAAATCGTATAAAATCTCGTATCATCAAATATAATTAAGATTTCTACGTGTTTTTATAATTTTTATCTGTAGGAAAAAAAAAAAAAACAATCAAAAAATCAATGGACCACTTTTGAGATTGAGACATGGTTAAATTGGGTAAGAGAGAACCACTTGAATTCAAATTTATTAAATTTGGACCACTCTTGATACTGAGACATTGTTAGCTACTGCCTATTTATTACCGGTAACGATGCACTTTATTTCTTAAAGAATTTCCACTTTGAAAGCCTTTTTTATTCGGACGTCCTCGGAACTTTTTGAATTTAGTTATTTAGTTTTTGAACTCTTTTTAAAAATTTTTTTTAGATAATTGACTCATTGAATTTATAATTTTTTTACCATTAGTTTTTTAGCTTATGTCCGTTAGTATTTGGTCAGTTAAAGTCATTATTTTTTTTGCTTTATTATGTAGTTCTTAAAAATGAATAATTAATAAATCAATTGTTCTTTTTGGTTTATTTCAGTAATGTAGATTCATTTTAAGTCGTGTGCAGAAAATCATACAAATTTCAATGAAATTGAGCGAAAAGAACCAACATTGTTTAAAATTATAAGTTAAGGAGGGTTTATTGTCAAGAACAAAATTTATGGAGTAAATGGTTAAATTTGAAAAAAATAAAAGAGTATATGCACAAAATAACATATTTTTAGCATGTGTTTGATTAGTAGTTTTGAGTTGAAATATTTTAGAGGGAGTTGTTTAACTTTTCATAGATTAACAAATTAATTAAAAATTTGTTGATTTTTTGAGAACGAGAAAATAAATTGAAATATTTTGATTTGAAATGATTTATCAAATTAGGGGCTTAATATATAAAGAAAAATTTCCATTAAAAAAAAAAAAAAGAAGAAGAAGAAATGGAGGGCGTACCTGCCACCGGGATCTCAACGGCAACTCGGTGTAACAGAAAACAGAAAGCATGGCGGAAACTCCCGAAACGACGTAGGATAAGACGACGGCGGGGCCGGCGTCTACGTTGGCCTCGAGGCCGGTGAGGACGAATATGCCGGCGCCGATAACGGCTCCCATGCCAAACCACATGAGATCCCACCAGGTCAGGGTCCTCTTCATCTCATTCTGGCTCCGAGCCTTCATCTCCACCAGCTCCGACATGTCGGATGACCGGGCCACCACCCGGTCCACGAACCGAGCAGGCGTATCCTTCAGCGCTTTTACGTAATTGCCCCAGCTCTTGAACGACTCCTCGGGGAGAAAATCGTCTTTTGCAAACGAACACCTTCGCTTCCTCACCACACCACCTTGCTCGCCGCTTTCCATATTTTCTGATGCCTGAGAATTATTCTACTGTTTGTTTACCGAGAAAAAGGAGAGAAGAAAAGTAAGAGAGAAAATGATTCTGATTTCAATGTGTACTGCAACAAATATTTAGACTTCTAGTTCGGCAGTTGTCACTAAAGTCAAATATGTATGAGTGTGGCCAAGATCTTATTCGATATGAACAAGAAGAAAAAGTTTCGTGCAAAGCAATATTAATAAAAGAAAAAAAAAAAAAAGAGAATATTATAAACATTGCAAATAATCTGTTCAGACAGGCTTTGGCAAGGAGAGCATTATGAACCCACAACCATAAATAATTATAAAAAAAATAATAACGCCAATTATTGGTCCATTTAGGGTGACGTTTTTGTTTTGCCCTCTTAATTTTAAAACTCTTATATTTACGATTCATTTTCTCTGTATTTAATTTCTAAAAACACTTAAAATATAAAAATTTATAACTTTTTTAGTTTCAAGTCAAAATTAAATGATTCCTGTATCAAAATACTCATAATGACAAGATGAACGAAATAATTTTCATATTACATATTTTTTTCGAATATATTTAAATTTTTGAATTATTTTCTGTTCATTTTCTGTTTATATTTTAACTAAACATATATTTTCAAATCAATATCTAAAATTCCGTTTTCAAAAATCCCCCAGACAAGCCAATCATAGGTTGAAATGAAAATTACATAGGATGACTTTTCAAATAAAAATAAAGACTCTAAAAGAAGCAAAATGCCAAAGAAAATAAAGACTTGCATAAAGAAGTAATGGCAGAGCAAGTGGCGAAATTATTCCTCCACTAGAGTTAGATGAGTCAGAAGAGAGGAAAAGTCTTGCCCATAATATTACAACAAACATCTTATTTTTCGGGTACATGTTTCACATTTTTTTCACTTTTGAACGACGCTTGAAAACGATCTTATCCGCTGAAGTTTGGGAGTTTTAATGGTAAAAATTATTGGTTTGTTTAGTTCACCAATTTTAACATAAAAATCAGAATTCAGTTTTTGTCTTTCTTTTAAAAAGTCAACTGATTTCTTAATTAGTTTTTTGAAAAGTCAATCAATTTCAATTTAAAAATTTCAACTTAAACCAGTGATCAAATTGGGGCTATATGTTTTTTTGTTATCAATAGAAATTGCAATTTTAATCATTTGAATAAATTAAGCGGACAAAGATATCTATACATACAGAGAAAGCTCAAAATCAACTACTTCGCAGTCATGTGCACTTTAGTTTTTTGTCCAAAACGTTTCCTTTTGGATGAAAAGGTTTTATTTTATTTTTTTCAGTCCCTCGGGGTTTTTTTTTTCCCTCTTTGTTATCGGTCATATATATATATATTTTTCCCTTCTTTTCTTCTCTTAGAATTGGTCCTTTTTTTTTTTTTTTGTTTTTTTTTCAGGTCCTTTGTTTATTATTATTATTTTTTTTTCTAGTTTTCTGTCTTTTTTTCCCCAATTAGGTCATTTTCCCGTATTGGCCTTTTTTATTTTGTATTTTTATTTTTTTTGTGTTAGTCCTTCTATTGTTCCTCTAACATTTTTTTTTTTTTACAATTCTTAAATATGTCTTATTAAATTACTTATTCTTTTATTTTTTCATTATTAATTAAGGTAAATTTTCTCAAACACGTCCAGTTCATAAAGATGAATACATATGTGCAACGCACATGCTTTCGACTAATATATATATATAATTTCATGTTGAAACTTTACAATTGTGATATAAAATAACTTATATTATTTTGATCGGTGCAACAAGACATCCCGTTTGAGATTGACATATTTCTAGCATCATTTTTATTTTCCCATCCCATGAATTTTATTGAAAAGAGAAAAAGAAATCTACATATGAAAGAAAAGCAAAAAAGACAAGGATGCACACAGACACCTGGAAAGAAAACTACTTCTATTGATGAATTAACTTAAACCGATGAGGGAAAAAAAATAAAAAGTCTAATAATATAGAGAGAACTTAAGAATAAGATTAGCTAGAAGCTGAAATCTTGTTTTTGCGAGATACATGCTTCTCATTTTTCAGCTTTTAAATGAAGGTTAAAAGTTCACGAGGTTTTTGCAGCTTTTATTAAGTGATAACTAACTGCTGTAAATACTGATTTAGAAAAAAAATATAAATAAAACAAATAATAATCTTAGTTATTATGAGAAAAAATTCCAAGATTACGAGAAGAAATCAAGCCAAAACATCGACGTCAAGGTTACAGTCTTACAGAGGACATTAGGAGAGAGAGAGAGAGATTTTTTTGCTGTTAGACTGTTGAAATGGGTTCTGTAGAGGAGAGAGAGAGAGAGAGAGAGAGTTTTGGCTTGATGCGGCGGGAAAAGTCTTCAACTAGGAGGGCCTAGGAAATTTGAGCACCACTCACAGCACGTTTGCTTCGTATGAAAAGAAAAAAGAAAAAAAAAAAAAGATTTATGATGTTCTTTTTCATTTAATTATTTATTTACTTACAAATAGATAAAAGAATCAATACACTAGGGTCTGTTTGATTGGTTAGTTTGAGTTGAAATGTTTTAGTTATAATAGTAAATTTTTTTGAATTTTCAGAAAAACAAAAAACTTTTTGGGAAAAAAACAAAAATTTTTTGGAAAAAAGACAAAAAAAGTACAGTTTGAGTTGAAATGAGATGATAGGCAAACAAAGCCTAAAAAATTAATTAGGGGGTGTTTGGTAAATGAGTTTAGTTTAAGATTTTTAAGTTTCAATAGTAATTTTTCAGAAAAGACAAAAAACTTTTTCAGAAAAAGACAAAAATCATGATGAAAAAAGTACAATTTAGTTTAAAATGAGTTGGTAACCAAACTCACCATTAGAAACAAGAACAAGAAAAGTAGAGAAAGGCACAAACAAATAAATATCATTCTCTTAGGGTTTGTTTGTTTCATCATCTTAATTCAACTCTAATAATATTTTTTTTTTTTGTCTTTTTCTCAAAAAATTTTTATCTTTTTTCCAAAAAGTTTTTGGTCTTTTGTGAAAATTCAAAAAAATTTACTATTACAATTAAAATATTTCAACTCAAACTAATCAACCAAACACACTTATTTTCTTGTGTCTTTATGTCCTTTTGTTGTTATTATTTCTAGTTTAATTTTCTTTGTTTTATAACAGTACTGATATATTTTTTTTTCATTTTAGTTATCTATTTACTTACAAAATCGGTAAGTTTAGTAAATATCACAGAAATGAAAAAAGTTAATGTTAATCGTAGTGTCTTTTTTGATATTGATTTCTTACTAAAATAATGAATGTCCAATGAGATTAACTAAATGGCCTTTTAAAAAAAATAGATAAAAATCCAAGTTTCTAAAAATTAGTTAAATGATCATCTTTCCTAAAATGATTAATTAATTTTGTTAAATAATTAATTAATAACCGATCACATAATATAGTTTTTTTTTTACTGTGATTTATTATATAAATATAACTAATTTGGTTAAATATAACTAATTTATTATATAAATTAGTTAAATGATCATCTCTCCAACCATTAGGGCCGCCATTTTCATCGTCATCGCGAGATCACCACCTTCATGGTCCTCTCCCACACCAGAGTTATGGCAATTGAAGTTCTCTGACACAACTAAGCAGATCTCATGAAGGAAATCGTTATCGTCAAAGGCCGTCAACATCAAACTGATGCCATCTCCGCGCAATCCACCACGGCATTTCCACGGTCTCCCCCAAATTGATTGACTGGAAAAAATGAGAAACTTTGTCATTTTGCTAACATAAAAAAAAATAATAAAAATTTCCAACTAATTAAATATCATACTGAGCTACCAACCTAATTTCATGAATGCCCCCTCGGCTTTGTATCATATTTTATTTTATCCTCTGAATTATGAAGATCATTCATTATGCTTTCTGATATACACAAAATCATTCAAATCGTCCTCTTTGTCTGTTTCTATTTATAAAATTAACCGTCTATTATATTACGTAACATATCATTAATAATTAAAATAATAATAATAAAACAAATTAACTTTTTAAAAATGAAAAAAAAAAAAAAAAATTCCACCATCTCTCTCGCCATCTCGCCCTCTCTTCCCTTCCCCACGAATCCCTGTTCGTCGTTGCTCACCACCCCCACCAACAATCCCACCATAAACACCGTGACCAAAACTTTTCTTTCAAAGAGTTTAAACGAAAAAAAAAAAGGCTCTTTTTTCCAAGAGCAGCAAAGAAAGTACATAAGGATTATGCGAATCACAACCCACACAAAACCCAGAAGCAACCTTGCAAGTCAAAATGCTTTCCAATATTTTACCTTTTTCCTTTGGTTTTGGATTGAAAATTTGGGAACTGGAAAGATGGCTATGAGGTTCGGTTAGATTTTTTTTTTTTTTTTTTTTTTAAATTTTGGTATTCAATTTGAAATTGGGCACTTAACATATGGGTTGGGATTCGTCTGCCAAGACGACGAGAGAGAGACAGAGGGTGGGACTGATCAGTGAAAGAGGGATAGGATTTTTTATTTTTTTAGTTTTTTTTAATCTTATTGAAAATGATTTGTTTTCAAGTAATAATTTTTTTAGTAATTAGGATTTATATTTAAAATATAGTTGATTAATCTTAATGATATATTACATCAGTGATTCCGTTAAATTGTTAAACGGAATTGGATGGAGAGAACATATTGAATGATCTTCTGTATATCAAGAGAATAACGAATGATTTTAAATATTCAGAAAACAAAGTGAAATACGATATTAGTTTAGAGGGCATTCGTGAAATTAATTTATTTTTTATATTAAATGTACTTTAAATTCTTGACAAATTTGCTTGATGAACGTTTGTTTGATCATGTAAAAAATAATTTTAACTATTACATTGTTAAATTTACCATTCCTATAGCCATTGGACAAAGCACATCAATTCAATTTTATTTTTTTTCTTTAATGTCGGCTGTGGAATTGGCTCCCAACTTTGCCTATTAATTCACCTAGGATACCAATATAAAGCCAAAACAAAAAACAAAAAAAAAAAAAACAAAAAAAAAAAAAAAACAAAAAGCACGTGTGTTTCGGCTTGATGAAGGGGAAATCCTAGACTAGGAGCACTGGGGCCCACTGATGTAGACAACCACTTTAATTTTTACTCGCCAGCAGCTGAATATTCATTATGGTCCACTTCTCCCTTGTGGATAACTTTCCAACTTTGTAGGTACATTTTTGACTAAATACAGTTTCAACGTGACTTTTGATGTAAAGCATAGCTTTCATCCAGTCTATAAGACGTCCGATCTTTTCATCTAACGGTTGATATGTATGGTGTGTTATCCACCACTTACATCATCAACAGCTTTTTTTTTTTTTTTTCTTTTTGGTGGCTAAAGAAAAAGTGAGTGACAAGAATAGAAATTGATACAACTGAATGTCTTCCTGTATAATATATGAATTTTTTATAAATTAAATTATTCATATATCTTGATTAATATAGTGAGAGCGATTTAAATTCAATTCAATTATGATGAGAGCGGCGAGTATAGAAATTGATCTATTTAGATAATTTTGATAGTGAATGTCTTCCTATATAATATATGAATCATTTATAAATTGAATTATTCATATATTTTGATTAATATAATGAGAGTGACTTAAACCTAATTATTAATGAAATCACAGATATCTTATCAACTCCTTTAAAAGATATTGGCACATTATCAACAGCTTGATAGAATGACAAGTCTACTTGTTTTTTATATAAGAAATCATTAGTTTGAGTAAGGACAGTCAATTCACTTAAAGAAGAACTTAAAAATCATGTAGGGATGTTTAGAGAGTTGGTTCATTCCAACTTAAACCGTACTGTTTTTTGTCTTTTTCCTAAAAAGTTTTTGTTTTTTCTTAAAAAGTTTTTTGTCTTTTCTGAAAATTCAAAAAAATTTATTATTACAACTAAAATATTTCAACTCAAACTAACCAACCAAACACCCCGTAGAGATGTGGAAGTGGAGTATATTGAATATGCCACCATATTAAAAAAAAAAAACAAAAAAACCTTGCTGCATCTGGTTACTATCACCATCAAGACCCTGAGATGAGGATAAACTCATTAAAAAAAAAAAAAAACATTCGAATCATGTTCTGACCCAACACATCTTCCAGTTATTGATCCAGAAATTTTGTTTAGCGAGTACTTAATAAAGTAAACTAATAAGGGAATCAATGCGACTTTTTGGAATTAAATACAATACAAACAAGATTAAAAAAAAAAAAAATTCCTCAAACGTTATGCTTACTTGGAATAATTTTTAGGAGGCAGATGACAACAAGCAAAAAAGACTTGATCATGCCTTCGGTTGTATGTGGTGGAAGAATTTGATTCCTGATTTCCAAGTCTCCCACTTGGATTTTTTTTGGTTCAGATCATAGAGCAGTGATTATCTCCACAGGCAAGTCAGAGGAGGAAATTGGCAGAGGTCCAAAGAAAAGACGTTTCCTTTTTTAATCTTTACTAATTTTTTGATCAATCAATAATTGATATAATAAAATCATTTATTTATCATAAAAAATAATAATTAAAAAACACATCAAATCTCATCTTGCTCACCTCATGCCACCAGACAAGCTACAGATCCGCTACTGGGAGAAGAAATTCAATGATGGAAGTTATTGAATTGTCTCAAAAATTTGGCATTGTCTTCACTATCGGCACCACCATTGTCGTTGTCTTTGCAAGGTCGCCACCTTCATGCTCCTCTCCCACACCAGTGTTGCGATGATTGAAGTTCTCCGACACAACTAAGGAGACCTCATGAAGGAAATTGATGTCATCGAAGGCCGTCAATGTCAAAGCAACACCATCTTCACACAATCCTCCGCGACATCTCCCATGAGCACGGTCTCCCCAAATTAATTGATTGAAAAAAGTGACAAACGAACATTTTACTAAAATAAAAAATTTTTACTTATCTATTAGATTGGGCGGTCAATCTAATTTTTGAGGTTTAATTTACTTTATATTCTTGACAAATTTGCATGATAAACGTTTGTTTGATTATGTAGAAAATAATTTGGAACGCTCTTGGATATGTCATTGGAATGGGCCGGATGCAAACGATAGTCAATTATTATCCGTTGGATGAAAATCGATAGGACACGAGTTGCGGCTTACTGTAGGAGGCATCCTAAAAAAAAAAAAAAACCTACGTAATGGCAGGGTTAGGGGGTGTTTGGTTGGTTAGTTTGAGTTGAAATATTTAGTTTAATAGTAAATTTTTGAATTTCAGAAAAATAAAAACTTTGAAAAAAAAAAAACTTTAAAAAGACAAAAAAAATACAGTTTGAGTTGAAATGAGATGACGAAGCAAACACCCCCTTAGTCTGCCCATGGCAGGGAAGTCCATTCTATCAGGTTTTGGCTGGGGAAAGAAATATTAAAAGCACATCAATGGAAAGCGTATTAAAATGGAAAACCATATTCCTATACCCTTTGGATAAAAGCGCATCAATTCAAAAAAAAATTTTTTTTTTTTTTTGCCCTTTAATGGTGGCTGTGGAAATGGATCCCAACTTTGCCTGGCTATTCACCTAGTATAATAATACTATGCAACTCAAGGAAGGTCAACGTTCTTTAGGTGGGTTAGTAGAACGTTCGTTCTCTTCGTTAAATACTTAGGTTCAATAGCACTTGAGGTCTGTTGATATACACAACCACTTTGATTTTTACTGGTCAATAACTTATCAATATTCATTCTAGTCCACTTTTCCCATAGTTGTGGAACAGACAGTTTGAATGTGACTTTTCATATAGAGTGTAGCTTTCATCCGGTCCATAAAACGACGGATCTTTTTCGTCCAACGGTTGATAAGCATGCTTGTGTTAGCCGGTCGCCTTCTTACCACCCACCCCTCACATTATCAATAGCTTGACGTAATGGCAAGTTCGGTGTTTTCTATCGAAGAAATCATTAGTTTGAGTTAGGATTATCAGTATAACTTGAAATATGAGATAATTTTTATTCATAATTTCTATTGAATTTGTACAAAATTATATAGAAAATAATTACAATCATGAAACCCAAAATCAAATCATGTAATCAAGCTAATTGATACGTATAATTTTACAAGATTTTTAAAAATGAAAAGAATCACAAAATGGTAACTAAAAAAATATAATTAATCAATCAAATATTCCTCAAAATCTCAACAGTATGTGAACAATTCACTTTAAGATGAACTTATATATATCTCATGCAAAGCTGTCGAAGAGGAGTTTATTGAATACGTCACCTTCTATTTTTATAATCCTTTAGTAAATATTAAAAAAAAAAAAAAGTAGGTCACTACTAGCTGCATTTGCTTACTATCACCATCAAGGCCTTGAGATGAGGATAAACTTTGTTTAAAAAAAAAAAAAAAAAAGGAACATTCGAATTATGTTAGGAGCCCATCACATCTACCCGTGAATGATCTAGATATTTATTTTAGTGGGCACTTAATAAAGTAAACTAATAAGGAAATGGCCACTGTTTTTGAATTAAATACAACATAAAGAAGATAAAAACCCTATCATTATGCTTACTTGGAATAATTTTCAGGAAGCAGATCAACAGGCAAAAATAGTCTGGATTGTGCCTTCGACTGTATGTAGTGGAAGAATTTGTTTCCTGATTTCCAAGTTTCCCACTTGGAATTTATTTATTTATTTATTATTATTATTATTATTATTATTATTATTTTTGGATAGGGTTTCGGATCATAGAGCGATGATTATCTTCACAAGTAAGTTAGACTAGAAATTTGGTAGATGTCCAACGAAAAGGCGATTCCTTTTTGAGCCTTTCTTGATGACTAAAGATAGTTTTAAAGACACGTTATGGACTGCACGGTTCACTAATAGAGGGTATGGTAGTGTGTGTGCAACAAAAACAACGTAAGCAATTCCTTTCGAATCCAAACAACCTGTTCGTCATCTATGATAGAATCTATTTTAAGATTGATAGAATAAATATAGAGCATAAACAACGAACAAGTGAATTCAAATAGAATATAACGAAAATTGATTACACCAACTCAACCTTAACTCAAAGGAAACCAAACAAATAAAATCGTCGAGGCACGTGAGTCACGCTTTCCTTAAAATAGATTTGTCCTCTCCGGTAAGTGCACGAGGCGTCAACAGATGTCTGTTTCCCAGGATACAACGACAAACAGCAGTAGTCTAGCACGATCGAAAACTGCTTCTAGCGAACTTGAAACCAAGTCTTCCCTCTATCACCAAAACTCAAAAACCCGACCACTACAAGAGAAAACCAAGAACAAGAAAACAACAGAAAGAAAAACTTGTGCTTTCGGATTTTGTGTGCATCAAGTGCCTTTTCATACCTGTGGAGGCCTCCTTTTATAGGCTCGAGGATGAGATGTTACAAAACCAAAAAATCTTTGGTTTTTAATTCAGATTAATGCACCATTAGTGCTGTCCATTTAAATCATTTGGATTAATGCTCATTTACCTCTTGGAATATTAACAATCATAACAGATGACTGTTATAAACTGAAATTTATGTTGGAAAATAATAAAAAATTTTCAAAACAAAGCCCGCGCAGAGCAAGCTCGACGAACCGACATTCGCGACGCCCACGTCGTGGGAGCGCACACATTGGGCTCCTAACTCATCGGGACTGTGATTTGTACCCCCCTGCGCGTGAGAGAGCATCTTGGGTTCACAATCTTGCCCAAGTCCAAAAGTGTAAATCCTTATAAAGTCCATCAAGCTTTCATGCCTTAGGAACGTAGGACTCCACATATATAAGCAACTTTCAACAAAATTCTTATTCCTATGGGCACACTTTGAGCATCAATTTCTCATTCATCTGAATACCATTTTGAGTGTATAAATATACGATTTCGATCTCCTCGTGACAGAGAACACAAATCCACCAAGACCCGTTAATTTTACCTAGTGGGTCTTACTCAAATTTGAACCTCAAAATGGTTTAAAACCATTTTTTCCAACAGAATGATCTAGTGAATGATCTAGATATTTATTTTAGTGGGCACTTAATAAAGTAAAAATGGCCACACGTTTTGAATTAAATACAATATAAAGAAGATAAAAACTCTATCATTATGCTTCCTTGGAATAATTTTCAGGAAGACAACAGGCAAAAATGTCTTGATTGTGCCTTCGGCTGTATGTAGTGGAAGAATTTGCCTCCTGATTTCCAAGTTTCCCACTTGGATTTTTTTTTTTTTTTTTTTTTTTGGTGGGGGTTTTCCAGATCATAGAGCAATGATTTTCAACGCAAGTAAGTTAGAGTAGGAATTTGGCAGATGTCCGATGAAAAGGCGATTCCTTTTAGGGCCTTTCAAGATGACTAAAGATAGTTTTTAAAGATACGTTATGGACTACACGGTTCACTAATAGAGGGGATAGTAGTGCGCGTGGTTTGTCGGAGAGGTTGACAGGATGTGCGGAGTTTTTGAAGAACTGGAATGTTAAGGCTCTCGGGAGTCTCCCCAAGAAAATTTAAGCCTTACAGGAGGAGATTGAAGGGTTGGATAATAATCCAGCTCATAAAGATGAACACGCATGTGCATCGTATATTTTTTTAAAACTTATATATATATATATATAATTCCATGTTGAAACGTTACAATGTGTGGTATAAAATTGCTTTTACTATTTTTTTAATAAATATGATGACAAGAATTGATAAATGCAACAAGACATTCTAAGTAAGTTGGCACATTTTTAGCATCCTCTTTTATTTGTTCATCCCATGAATTTTATTAAAACAAAAACAAATAAATCTACAAATGAAAGAAAAGCAAAGAGACAAGGACGCACACAGACAGCTAGAAAGAAAATTGCTTCTGTTAATGAATTGAATTAAACCGTTGAAAAAAAAATTCTTAAAGTCTAGCACTGGTGACTAGAGAGAGAACTTAATGTTCCGTTTGGTAGGAAGGAGAGAAAACAGAAAGGAGCAAAAACTTTTAAGAGATGGAAAATTGAAATGATAAAAAAGAAATTAGTTTTCCTTGATGTTGTTTGGTAGATAAGAAGGAAAGAAAATGAAATCTTTGCACAATTAATATTTAATTCATATACTTATATTGTTTCACTTTAAAAAATAAAAAGGTAATATTAGTTAGAATATGTTGGATTTTGATTTTTCCTTTTACTTTTCGGAGGATTAAAATGGATGAGCCCTACTATCTATTTTTTTCCTCCTTATTTTCTTTTTCTTCCCTTTTTTCCTTCTGACCAAAAACCCTATTCCACTAATTTTTATCCAATTTTCCCTCCTCCCCTTTCTTTCCTCCCTCTTTTCCATCCTACCAAACATAGCATCAGAGTAAGATTAGCTATAAATCTTATTTTTGTGGGATAGATGCATCTCATTTTTCAGCTGTTAAATGAAGGTTAAAAGTTCAATGAAGTTTTCGTAGTTTTTATCAAATGATAGCCAACAGCCTTTTTTTTTTTTTATGGTCACTTTTTTTTTTTTTCTTTTCACCACCGATTACAATGACCACGAAATAAGTTGTATATCCATCCAAAAATACTGGAAATATTCAAATAGATATTCTGTGTATAAAACCTTTAAAAAAAATGTATCACTACTGCCTCAATTCATCATCAAAAGATATCATATTAAATTACATGAGTGTTATGTTATTATTATTTTTTTTTTTGAATCTTGAAGTTAACATGTGAATATAGTAATTAATTATAGACTCTCAGTCACTAAAACCGGATCAAATAAACAATAATCAGATTAAAGTAAATATGCCCGATATGTAGTAAGAATTGTGATGGACTTTAATTTTAATTAGTAAAAAATTATAATTTCCAATAAGTTCTAATGTAACAAATAAACAGGGCTTCTAAATTTGTAAATATTTATTTAGAAAAAGTATATATATATATATAAATTTGTTATCGGTAACTAGACATGACTTCGATATAATATACTGTACAGTATTGTCAGCTTGTAAGACTTGCAATTAATTTTGGAAATTAGAAAGTGTTGTCAATTGAAAAGAGAGAGGGAGAGAAAGATTTCCGTCGAAATGAGTTTTGTCAGAAGAGAGAAAGTGATAGAGAAGACTGTTTTGGCTTGATGCGGGAAAAGTCTTCAACTACGAGGACTTTGAAAGCTTGAGCGCCATTACTCACGGCACGTTTATTGCTTTGTACGAAAGGATAAAATAGATAAAAATAATCCAAGTGATGATTTTCTTTCTCATTTAATTATCTGTTTACTTACAAAATAGATAAAAGGAAAAAAAAAAAAGTAATGATTTTTTTTTCTCATTTAATTATCTATTTACTTACAAAATAGATAAGTTTAGTAGATCCCACGTAAAAAAAAAAATACAAAAAAAAAATCAATGTTAATCCTTGTGTCTTTTTTGTATTGATTTCTTATTTTTTTTTAAAAAAAATGAATGTCAAATGAGATTAGCTAATAAAGGCCTTTTTTAAAATGAGTTTCTTAATAAAAGGCCCAAAATTTAGAAATTAGTTAAATGATCATTTTTTCTAAAATAATAAATTAATTTTGTAAAATGATCAATGATCAGTGGTTGATCACATAGTATAGTCAATTAATTGACTATAATATAATAACTAATTTTTTAGTCAATCAATGATTAATATGATAAATAACTAATTTAAAATTTTAGTTAAATGATTTTTTTTTTCTTTCTAAAATGGTTAATTAATTTTGTTAATGGTCAATGATCATTGGCTGATCACACAGTAAAGTCAACCATAAATTGATCGTAATATATAAATCACTAATTTTTTGATCAATCAATGATTAATTATGATAATCACTAATTATTACGAAAAATATCAAAATAAAAAAACACCTCAAATCTCATCTTACTCACATTTGGTTAGCATATCATCCACAGATCTGGTACCAAGAAAAGAAAGCCGACGATGGAAGTTGTTGAATTGCCTCGAAAATTCGACATTTGTCTCCACCATCGGCGCCACCATCGTCGACGTTGGAAGTTGTTGAATTGTCTTGAAAATCTGGCATTTCCACGATCGGCACCACCATTGTTGTTGCCACCAGGCTGCCACCTTCGTGCTCCTCTCCCACATTGGAGTTGTGACGATTGAAGTTCTTCGACACAACTAAGGAGATCTCAAGAAGGAGATCGATGTCGTTGGAGGTTGTCAACATCAAAGCGACACCATCACCACGCAATCCACTGCGACATCTCCACGAGCACGGTCTCTCTCAAATTGATTGACTGGAAAAACGACATAGACCATTTTGGTAAAATAAAAAATAAAAAATTTCTAACTGTCTATTAGACTAGGCAACCAACCTAATTTTTTATGTTAAATTTAATTTATATTCTTAACAAACTTGCATGATAAAACGTTTTTTTATTGTGTTAAAAAAAACATTTTAATTATTAGATTGTTAAAATTACCATTCCTATAGCCATTGAACAAAGCACATCAATTTAAAAAAAAAAAAAAATTTCTTCTTTTTTTTCCTTTAGTGGCGGCTGTGGAATTGGCTCCCAAGTTTGGCTGTCAATTCACCTAGTATACCAATATTAAGCAACTCAGGAAAAAGAAAAAGAAAAAGAAAAAGAAAACGATGAGAAAAAAAAGTGTGTGTGTGTTTCAGCTTGATGAGGTGGAAATCCTGGACTTGGAATAGTGATGGCAATACGGGTCGCAACACGACGACACGATTCGAAAACTACATGAATTTTGCGGGTTTGAATTGGAAGAAATAGGTGTCGGGTCACCCGAAATTAACACGAGAAAAAGTGGGTCGTGTTCAGGTTGGACCCATAGAACTCGAACACGACCCGTTTTTTCGTGTCAATTTCGGGTCAATTTCGTATCATAGGTCAATTTCGTGTCAATTTCAGGTCAATTTCGTGTAGCGGGTCAATTTTGTGTCAATTTCGTATCGCGGGTCAATTTCGGTTCGTGTTGTGTCGACCTGTGACGGGTTTGTGTCGTGTTCGTGTTGCAATTTCGTGTCATTTTCATGTCGCGGATCTTGTTCGGGTCGGGGAAGAAAAAATCGACACGGGTCTAACACGACATGAACCCGACAAGTGATACGAATTGCCACCCCTAACTTGGAGCACTTGGGGCTCATTGATTATACAGTCACTATAGGGAGTGGATATATTTGCACCCATCAAAGTTATAAATGTCTTCACTATTTCCTAATACATATTTAAAGGGCTTTCCTACGATTCTCAAGTTCAGATTTAATGGATTGATCCCATAGTGAATCTGTATCATCGAGAACACATCAAATAATCAATATTAATTGAGGATGATCAATGATATCTAAAGGATAATTTTATGTACATTTACCTGATAATACTGATTGAGTAGGTTAACTTAATTAAGAAAAGAAAAAATATATATAAATTTTGTCCTCCAACACCATGTCTTGAAACTGGGCCAAGTCTTGAGGTATCATGGGCTGAATTCAAGTACTTCACGACGGTGGCCTCCGGCTTCACCTCGAACATCGTCGTTGTCACTGCCAAATTCGAGAGCTACAATACAGAAACCTCCAGCTACGCCTTAAGCACTGCCAATTCGAGAGCTCTGCAACGGCAAACTCCGGCTTTGTTGACATACCATAACAATACTTTGTACCAAATAATGAAAAACACTTTTTCATTCTAAATTTACAAGTTTATCCTTGTTAGATTTACAATTATACTCTTCATGTTAGCTTTTTTACTTATTAAAAGACGAAACTACAAGTTTATTATCATCTTATTATAAGTGCTTATGGGTTCTCTTTTAATCAGTAATTATCTGAAGTTATAACTTAATAAGATCTATCTAATTCTTCCTCATGAAGGCTCTTTGTGTCAAATTGTCAGTGAGTTTGTATGTTTTACTTTTCTTAACAAAAAAAAAAAAGTTTATTATTATCTTAAACTACATCTTGATTTGCGTGAGATACAAAAGTTAGTAAATACCAACCTTCTATAACCGGTATAAAGCTATAAAATATGCCTCACTTTTGTACTACATGGTTTTTCTCTCTCTTAAAGAATTGGTTTCGTTAAAAATTAATTTCAGGACCATAGAAATTGCCATATTTAAATAACCTATATTTTTTTCCAAATTTTTTAAAAATATATATATAATTCCGGATCTCTCATTACCCCACGTTCATTTTATTTCAATTTTTTTTAATTAAAATAGTTGATAAATCTTACTAATAACAAAAAAAAAAAAAAAAAAGTCGTTCAACCAAAATAAAACCCATAACAACAACAACAACAATAATAATAATTTTGTCTTCATTTCGTATGCCCGCTAAATTCAAAACCTGCATCTGTCGCTACATTATGATACCTTAAAATAAAACGATATACTTCGCTATACATACTAATTGCAATTAATAACTGGTATCTTTTTTTCTTTTGGAGGGAAAAAAAAAACTGTTTCTATTTATAACTTATATTATAATGGGTTGTAAAGTAATTTTCTTATAGCATCAAATTGCAATAAAGATAAATTATGATTTGATTGTTGATTCATAATTCATTCATGAATATTAGGGGTAAATAGATGTACTAAAAAAAAAAAAAAGGTAAATATTTAATTCCGTAAGATAATTCTTGCAATATTAAGGCTAATGGTTTTTATTTTTTAAATAACAATATTGAACAGCCAGGTTGTTGACTTGCGTGGTTGGCATCATCTGTACGTAGCTGGAGATTTTATTATATACCCATTTAATTCTCGTTTCCTTTTTGTTAAGAAAACAAAACCTTAAAAATTAGAAATTCAATACCTTAGGATAATCCATTAAAAAAAAAAACATATGACCGGTCTTTTTATACACGTGAACACAGATTATGTCACTTTCAAGTAAACAAAAGATACAGATTATGTCCAAGGAATCTATTTTCATTTAAATTATGAAATATTTTAAAATAGATTCCATTATTTAGGAGTTGTTCATTTACACGTTCTTTACCGTCGTCGTCGTCGTCGTCATTATTATTTAGGCAACATTGTCAATAGATTAGTAGTGAGAGCCACGTGCTACGCACGTGTAAGACTATATGTGGGGTCTTTCGCGATACAATTTCCAAGTATGGATTAAAAAGTGCATTTCTTAATGACTACGAGATGCATAAAAACCTCACAATAGTTATCATCCTCGCTTACAAGAATAACAAGAATGATCTCTATTTCATTTACCATAAAACATTGGAAAAAAAAAAAAAAAAAAAAAAAAGTTTCAAATACTCTTGGAAGAAGGGCAAAAGGATCATAATCACAAAACACAAATGCGAAATAAGTTTCAACGAATCATATTGAGGCAAGATTTTCTTTCGCCAATGAAAATGATTGTCCACCAATAAAATAAACAACACAACTTTAAGACCTGGTAGGAAATTTTCAGAACCAAATATTCTCAATGGTTTTAACTTAGGTTTTTAAGAGCAATCAACTTTATTAATTTTTGAACAGTTATATTTCCTGATCTAATAAACAAATCTTATGATCGGATATGATACTAACCATCAACCCGGAAGCATTGATAGCGACCAAAAACTCTACCATCACCAACCTACAACTTATTGAGCCTATCATGTTATTAAATCAATGATTTTAAACTGATTTAGTGAAACATAAATGCTTAGGTGCATTAATCCAGTGAGGATATATCTGTGATCAAGTTTAGCCAAATCTAAAATAACCATCAGATTTACATAATTCAGCTGTCAACAAATTTGTATTACTACTGATGAATATTAATTTTCACACGGGATTTTCTCTTGACAATCATTATTGGATTACCACTATGACAATGAAGAATCTCCTCACTTGTTATTCAAGAACCAAACTAAAAAAAAATTTGGAAACTTCTGTAGCCTATAAGTTGAGGAATTAAGCTGGATAAGAAAAAACAAAACCCACAGAGAGAGAGAGAGAGATCTTGTTTTGACTTTTTTTCCAAACAAATTATTCAATCAGGAAAAAAAAAAAAAAAAAAAAAAAAACGTGATTTAATTTTTAGGAGGTTCATGTTGTTTAAGATCCAGATAACACAATGGAGCTAAAACCAGCTGTTAGCGACGACTGGGCATTGTGGAAGAAAATATCCGTGAATGTAGGATTCGGCCCTAGGGTTTGTGCAAAATAACGATTTATTCTGTTGCTTAAAATGTTCGTGTGAGTTGACTAATAAAAGGCTAGATCTATCTGAACGTTTCATGCCAAATTTTAATTTGTGGTCTGATGTGATATCAAAAGTTTTGGGTGGGGGGGGGGGGGGGGGGTGGTTTCAATTTCACAATAATAATTATAAAAAAAAAAGTAATGACTTTTTGCTGTTATTTATTTATTTATTAAAAAAACATTTCATATATGTTTAGAGATGTTTTTAAGTTCAGGGAAATTGTGAAAACAACACTTTAAATACATACGTTTATGTTTTTTCCTTCGTAGTTGGATTTTTTATCCTTTATATTTATCCAATTAGATGATTAAAAAAGACTGAAGTTATTATAATTGGGGTAATAATCTGGAGACGTCTTTATTGAGGGACAGTCATACAAATCGCCCTTTGTTTACTCTATGTCTCTTTCATTGTTTGGATTCCATTCTGTAGTAAATAAATTGCCGTCCGGTTTGTCCAAGTCTTGCTGTTAATTTATGTCATGATTCTAGCCCCCCTTTTTTTTTTTTTTTTTTTAAATCTCTATCAGGTTGTCATGGGAAGAAAGAAAAAAAAAAAAAAAGGTCCTATTATTAATTGGTAATTATGAGGAGATGCATAAATATTTTCTTTGTTATTATTGGTTTGTCTCTCTTTTTGGTTTGAGATTGCATTTGGTATTCTTAGATACAAAAACTGTTTTCAAAAGTGTTTGGTTGTGTTCTTTTAGAGTTTCAGGGGGTGTTTGGTGGAGTAGTTTGAGTTGAGATTTTTAAATTTTAATAGTAAATTTTTTTGAATTTTCAGAAAAGACAAAAAACTTTTTGGGAAAAAAACAAAAAAAATTTTAAGATGAGTGTTTTGAGTTGGTGTGTCAAACACCCTATAATGACTTTAAAATCTTTATTGGAACTTCAACAACATTTTATAAATTCATCCTAATATATTTAAACTTACTAGCTAGAAAATTTCAGATCATTTTTGTCCAACTATGATTTTAAAATATATGTGATTTCATGTAACGACCCGACTTTTCGGACCATTAACTAGTTTACTTATTCTTATTTAATTTAATCTTAACACTTATTTACGTTTGGTTCTAAAAATACAGATTTTTTTTTATAAACTATATCCGCACTATAAACTAAATTTACTAAAACTTTTAATTGAAGGAAATAGAAACTTTTAGATGATAAATATCCTATTCAAATTCGTATTTAGATAAATTTTAAAAACTATAACTTCATGTTGATTAAAACGAACGAGTCTAAAGTCTTTTTCTCATAAAGTACTCATACTAATTTAATAGTACCAAAACGTTATAACATAGTTATAAATATAGTCGTTGCAAAATAATTTATGAGGTCTAAATGTGGAAATTAAATTCGTGGTGGTATCCCACTTCCTTCCTCCATCGCCTCAGCACAGTTTTGCCAGTCCATGAAATATCTAAGTAGCGGGCTGCTTACCCGCGTTCCCAACAGTACGAACACATATGTATGAGCTTTCGCTCAGCAAGTACAAACAAGATCTCACAAAACATTTCCACAAAATCATATCATTACACGTAACATCAAGAATGTTCAAAAGTACATGTGATAATGTGTGTTCATTTTTGCTTCATTATATACATATCTTGTCTACTTAAGGACCACTATGTCGTACCCATATGCGCGCAACCAATGGGTAGTTAGGGGAGCGACCTTCTAACAGCCTCCAAGGTCATATCTTATAACTTTTGTTTTTATCATATCCTCTCACTAATTGGAGGTTGGTACGATACTTAATCCTATCTTTTATTTGCCTTATTCTCATTAATTGTGACAATGTGTAGATTTACATGTCACTATACATCTATCATTATGGTATAATTATCTGTGAAGCATGTTAATCATGTCAATGCAATAGAAATTATGCACATCAAATATTTAATCAAAGCAATACGTATAATTCATATACTCATCACACCATCGAGTCAAGTCATAGCAACACAGAGCATCAACAAAAAAATACATTTTGTTCCATGCTGTAGTAAGGTTTGTACTTACTTGTCTTATGTGCTTAAACTTCCGAAGTTGTATCTCCTACTATGCAAATTTGAGAAATTGTCCTGATTTAACAGTATCTCATTATTAGATAGAATCATAGTTATATTACTTCATTCAACTATTCATTTATTTTATAAACTATAATGAACTTAATTTACTTATATCATAATTAATCTTAAAAATTACTTCTTATTAATTATTAAGTGTTAAAATAAATTTCTACTAATTATTATTTAATTAATTTAATTTAATTAATTATTTTGATTAATTAATTGATTAACTAATTAATTAAGTAATAGTTAATTATTACTTTAATTAATTGAGTAATTATAATTAAATTATATAATTTTAATTGACTTATTAATAATTATCTTGTTAATAATTTAATTATGTTACTTAAATATTCTATCTCATATAACAATTATTAATTATTAATTCTAATAGCAATAATTAATAATTTGATTTACATAATAATTAATGTTTGATTAATCTCTAGTTAATCATCCCTAATTATTTTGATGATTATATCAATGATTAATGATTAATTAATTTCTAATTAACCATTTATTATAATTATGTAGTTATTTAACATAATAATCTTGATTATCATCTACTAACTCTTATAATTAATTAATTTATTTATTTATTAATCACATTTGGTTATGTATTAATTAATTAATTAAGTAATTAATTAATAAGTCAATCAAGGTGACAAGGAGTCACCCAAGGGTATACCTCTATTTTATTATTGGGCTAGTCCAATCCCCTTAATTATGTTCATTTAGTTGGGCTAAGGTAATCTCTTGGTATATGCTCAGTAACCCTCTAGTATACTTTATCTTAGCTCATTAAAACTTGTGATTTAATTTTATGAAATTAGAGTTTTTCACATTATTTGGTCATATACTTAAAATCAACTCATTTCATAACTCAATATTTTCATATGTTATGACTTACACTTATGTCACATTTTAATGTTTAATCGTTTTATCGGTGTAGGATTTTAACTTGTAAGATTTATTTAGATTTGAGTATAATTCCGTTTTAGACACTTGATGACTTGTTGGAAAGCTTGAAACATCTAGTTTCTGTCTTTATAATTTGTTTTCTAAGATTTCAAGCATTTCAAATATTAATGTAAATGTTTTTCTAAATGTCTTATGGTAAAATCCCGGATTACTATATTACAATACAATCTCAAGGGATTTATTAAAATTTATATACATATCCGTTTTAAATGTATGATATCTCATTTTGAAGCTTAAGATGTTTACTTTACAGTAATAAAGTTATTTCCTTTAGTAATTAAGCATTTCACACCATAAACTTAGGTTTTGTCATTGTTGGTCCCATGTTTGTACCACAAGTCCATATTCATGGGTAAGATTAGAAAAATCAGAACAATTTACTTACAGGTCCAAATAAGACAAAAAATATGTCATTAGAAAGCTTATAATGTCTGTTTTGTATGATAAAAACATTTTTATAAAAAATTATGGTTTACTAACTCAAAATCTACAAAACCCGTGGCTAGTACAGGATTCCAGTAAGGATTTTCGGTTCGTAGTCCAAACTTTTAAAATTCACCAAAAATTGCACATTTATCCGTTCAAGGCATATGATACCTTGTTGGAAAGCTTAAAGAATATAGTTTTTAGTTATAGAACTTATAATCCAAAATTTTGAGTCCAAATGGTTCAGAGTACAATAAACTCATGGCTATACTGTGTCTCCAGGGTTCATTTTCTCTCTAGTTTTGTGTCACAACTTCAAAGGCACATAACTTTAGACATATAAAAGCAAATCAAGTGATTCCAAAATCTAAAATAAGCTTATCCGCTGTAGAATCTTAATATATAATTTATTTTTCATACCAAAGTTTTTAATGCATACTATATCACCACAACAGCTGTAAACTTCAACAAGGTTCATACATCTTACCGAAATGCTCCGGGGATCCTTTAGGATCTCGAACCTCTCAAGTTCTTCTCAAACCTTTTTTCTAGATAAGAAGAAGTCTAACATTAAGATCACAACCAAACATCATGCTTTAGTTCTCCAAAAAGACTAAAACACGAAGAATACCACTAGGTTACCTCTAGTAAAACATCCTCTAACTCCGTTCCACACTTTTCAAACTTGGTAATGGGGTTGCTTAGAGCTTAAAAATGGAGGGAGGGGGTGCTTGAGGGGTGTTGGAGATGGAGAATAGAGTTGGTGATTCTTCTTTTTGTTTTAAGCTTGGTGGTGGCTAGAGAGTTAGAGTTTTTGAGCTTAACTTGTGTGAGAGCAAAATGAAGTGTTAGGGGCTTATTTTCAACCAACTTTTACCTTAAGGGGAGCTGTCTTTTGAGGGGTAAAGTTAAAAATTTTTGGCTGAATCAACCCATGCATTGCTGCCACCTTTGGGAGGGGTTTGGAGTGAAATTTTGGTTCAGTAAGGTGGAGACAATGGGTGATCACTTTCACTTGTCTCTTCCTTAGGTCAACTTGCCAAAATAAACCATGCCATTTCTTACATGTGATTGCATGCATGCACCACTTTATTCGTCTCTCATTTGTTCACATTTCCCCTTTGCTTTCTTGAACCAAAATCCAGATTCCCCCCCTAGAATTCTCATTTTTATTTTGTTTTTCTTTCTTTCAATTTCCACCCTTGATCTAATGTTGTCATCTTTATTTCATCCATTGGATCTTCTATGACACCAATCCTTACCTTAAGCTCTCATTGGTCACTTATCATCCAAAATTTGACCATTGATTTGCCTAGGATCCCTTAACAAAAAAATCCACACCATTGATTTCAAATCAAGCACAATTCTTGATCAATCTTCTACCTTTGGATTTCCTAAGAGAAAATACTAATAATTAATCTTCTATCTATGTGACACATTGATTTCCAATCATGCTTTCAAAGCTTAACTATTGGTATCATCAAAATAAATACGAAGATCAATAAATTGACCTACTAATAAAAATCAGGGTCCTTCTCAAAAATTAATATTATCCCTCTAATACGACATAATTAATTTTTGTTATAAATTTATATGTCGTTCATCTTATCTTTCATGTATTTAAAATTTCTCATTTAAATAGAGAAACTCAACATTGTTATATCATCGACATTATCACACCGATGATACATATACAATCATTCATGATCTCGAAATTTAATATTCGTTAAAATAATTCATTAGAAGTATATTAATAAAGAAAATTCATAATAATAATTCATGAATCAAGCTTATAAATTTCTAGGGCATCACATTTCATAAACTTAATTCAAAAAGGAAGACAGAGCTAAATACCATTTTTCAAAACTTTTACGTAAATAATACCGATAATCTATTATTTACCTCAACTATTCTAAAACTTGTTTTGTTACTTCAAATATTATTAAAAGGTGGCATATATACTTGGGACGGAGATAGACTTTGAACTCAAATGGAACAACTGGAGATAAAATTTTTCTGCAAAAATAAAAAATTAAAATTAAAATTTCGGAAAAGTATTTTAAAAAAATAGAAACTCCAAAAGATATAGGAGTTTGTGAGTCGGGGGTACAGATCGATTAGAGAAAGCCAAGTAGATTAAAAAATTATAAAAAGTGTAATTGACGTAAATGGTACCTGAACTTAAAATTAATGTTCTTATCAAGCACCGAAGCTTTTGGTGAAACTATCCTGATAAAGAGTTGCATACGAGATCATATATCAAAATAGGCATTCTCAGTCAAATGAATATAGAGCCAATTGAATTCCATGAATTTAGCAACAAACGTAACTCAAAAACAAACCCAGGTTCCATATTCCATGAAATCAACCATCACCCAAAAAAAAAAAAAAAAAAGGTTAAACTGATTCTTGAGCCTCTCTAGCTCTCTCTCTCTCTCTCTCTCTCTCATGATTGAGGCCATAGAACTGATAATGAATCAGAAAATGAAAACAATAAAAGCAAAGAACGAACAAGGAAAACCTAGAAATTCAACTCTCTTGCAAACATTCTGTGGATTCTCGTCTCACCTCACCCACGCACGGGGTGTGAAGATTATAATTAGCTTCAAAAAAAAAATTAGTACTGAAATGCTGAGAGACTTGGACAACACGCAAGAAAATATGCAGACCATAGAGACTAGTAGGAAAAAAACCAAACACGAAACCAAAAGAAATCCCTTTGGTTTTTTTAATTTTTTTTTTTTTTTTGTTGGCTATAAATAACAAACAATCACCTTTTGTCACACACACCCGCACACATCGCTAATTGAGAACTGACTACTATACATGCTAAGAAATCATAAACACATGAAGCAATTAAATCAAATCCCTTCACTTGGAAGGTACAACACCCTCCTCGGCCTTTCTCAATTCCTTGCCACTCTGCTTCTCAGCCTCCTTGGCAGTGTCATAAGAAGCGTGCAATCCGAAGAAGAAGTAGTAGATCAAGATCACAACGGTCCAGACCGCAAACCTCCCAAACGACGCCGCGTCAATCGACCCGAGAAGGAAGACGTTGATGGCGATCGACACCGATGGCAACCACGGCACAAACGGGACGCCCCACACTTTTGGAGCCTTGGCTTGAGGGACAAAAATGCTCAGCCCCAATGTCCCCAAGAACCAAATTGGCACCGTGACCACGTACCCGATCCAGCCCTCGCTGACCGCCCAATACACCGAGGTGGCGATCGACGCACCAAGGATGATCGAGAAGAAAACAATGAACTTGGTCTGATCAGCCTGTGTGGTGACACCGGTGGCGTAGTATCGGCGGACGAGTAGCGCGACGGCGACGAGCATGAAGATGAAGAGGGTAGAGATCGAGAGGAGATTGGATAAGATGTTGAGGTTTGTGAACAAGGCAATGACAGCAGTGGCCACAAGCATGATGATTGTGGCGTTGATTGGAGTCCCGGTCTTCTCATTGACATGAGCAAGCCATGGCGGAAGCATGTGGGCTCTAGCAATGTGGGTTAGATACCGGGCCTGGCCGACGGCGCCGACGAGCAAAACGCTAGTCATGCCCTTCAATGCACCGGCGGCGACGAGGTACTTAGCCCAACCCATGCCGACAGCTTCGAAAGCGGCCGAGAACGGAGCGTCGGCGTCAATCTGTTTGAATGGCTGCATGAGGCAGAGCGCCACGGCCAGCAGGCAGTACAACACGGTGGTCACAACCATGGAGCCGACGAGGCCGATGGGGATGTCTTTGGCCGGATTCTTGGTCTCCTCGGCCATGGTGGCGACGGCGTCGAACCCGACATAGGCGAAGAAGAGGACGGCGGAGGCTTTGAAGAGGCCGCGGGTGCCGTGGGGGATGAAAGGGGCGTAGTTGGCGGTATTGGCGTGGGAGAAGCCTGCGATGATGATGAAGAGGATGACGAGGAGGTGGACGATGGAGGCGACGTAGTTAAGGCGGGACGAGCCCTTGGTGCTGAGGACGGCGATGATGCAGACGGCGATGATGACGCCGACTGCGATGGGGTCGAGGTGGCTGTAGTCCGGGCTGAGGCTGCTGGCCGTGATGCGGAATTCATTCGGTTTACGGTTGCAAAGGGTGGCGAAGTAGGACGTCCACGACCTGGCCACGGCGGCGTTGCCGATGATGTATTCGAGGATGATGTTGCCGGCGGCAATGAAGGCCATGAAGTCGCCGAGCTCCACCCTTAGGTAGGCAAATGAACCACCTGATCATAGTGAATTAGGGGATGTTAGTAATATTTTGTACTTATCGAAGTAAAATCAGCGTTTAGAAGTAATTTACTTAGTTTTCTGGTTTGTTAACCTAATCAGGCATTTAATCCACGGTGTGTTTGAAGCAATAATTCTAACATTAACAACTCAACACATTTTTTTTTTTTTTTTTGTTTTTGTGATTTTGTTTTTGCTGAAAAGTCAAAAATTTTAACTAATTTTTACTTCATCAAAGTAAAATCAGCACTTAGAAGTAATTAACCGAGTTATCCAGTTTGTTAACCTAATTAGGCATTTAATCCACAGTGTGTTTGAAGCAATAACTCTAACATTAAAAACTTAAACACATTTTTGTTTTTGTTTTTGTTTTTTTAATGCTGAAAAGTCAAAATTTTAACTAATTTTAGAAAGTTAAATAATTCCAATACGGAAAAACTCAATTCTAAATATATACCAAGAGCATACTAAGTTCCAGTATGATGTGTACAAGACATGTCTCCAAGTGAACCGAAAAAAAGAAAAAAAAAAAAAGAAAAGAAAAGAAAAGGTGACAAAATCAATGGTTATGCAGGACAAAATATAAATTCAAGCTTCTCGATAAATTTTGAAAAATACTATACCACCATTAACCCAAAAAAAAAAAATCTCATATGTACGTCATATTATGAGATGCATCTCTAATTAATAAATGATATTTTATCTTATCATCGATCACTTCTACTTCTGGTATGGTTCGTATTTTAATAAGGAAAAAGAAAAAGAAAAAATAAACTCCATGTTTGACTTGGATTTTAATGGAGTGGGGTCCATGGGATGAGCCAACTTCTCATTTAGCATGGGCCTTGAGATAAACCTAATACTAACAATAATAAAATATTAAAAAAATTAATTAACGGCACATGGGAACGGAATTAAAGAGCTACAAACATAGATAAGACCGTCCAATGCCTTCAGAGGGGAGCGTATCCAAATTTATTCAACAAATAGAATATCAAATTGCACAAAACTTTCCCCAAAAAAAAGAAAAAAAAACACACAAAACCAAAAATAAAGAAAGTTTAAATTATGTTGAATTATAATATTATCTCTGGTTCCTAAGAAAAAAAAAATACTATAACTCTGACCTTTTAATAATATGAACCAAAAAACAAATGCTAATGTTCCATGATTCTTCAAATCAAAATTGAAGTTGAAAAAAAAAACGTTTTTATTTTTTTTTTCTTAAAAAGAAGAATATAATTTCAATTATAAACGACAACCAACCGATATTATTGTGCTCAAAAGTCAAGAAATGGTTTCTAAATACAAAAAGGTTGAGTTTATTTTTGTCTAAAGTATAACTTATGTAACATTTTCAACAAAACTCAATCACATTTGAGTCATTGACGTTGAAAGAAGTTTTCCAACTACGCAAATTAATTAACACATGGAGACTCAGAATGACACCAATAGGGAAAAAAAAAAAAAGCGTTCTAAATAATTTTAAAATAATAGTACTTATCAATAGTGTAAAATGCGAAAATTCAACAAATTTATACATTTTCATATAAAGATATGTATATTGCTTGATTGTGATTTTGTAGTAAATAGGGATACACTAAGGTTAGGTAGTCCATTCTAAAATGTACAAAACTTAACAAAAGCAAAACAGAGAGCTAACCTGCCACCGGAATCTCGACGGCAACTCCGTGTAACAGAAAACCGAAAGCAAGGCGGAGATGCCGGAAACGACGTAGGACAAGACAACGGCGGGGCCGGCGTCTTCCTTGGCCTCAAGCCCCGTCAAGACGAAGATACCGGCCCCGATGACGGCACCCATGCCGAACCAAATGAGGTCCCACCAGGTGAGGGACTTCTTCATCTCATGCTGGCTCCGAGCCTTCATCTCCACCAGCTCCGACGCGTCGGAAGACCGGGTCAGGACCCGGTCCTTCAGCCGGGCCGGCGTCTCCTTGAGCGCTTTTACGTAATTGCCCCAGCTCTTGAACGACTCCTCGGGGAGGAAATCGTCTTTTGTGCACGAACACCCCCTCCTCCTGATCCCTTCGTCGCTCTCTCCCATCCTGGTCACTCTCTCTCGCGCTGCAGAAAAAAAAAATGAACGAGATATTTCAAATTCAATAGAGACTTTTCACCCTCTGTTTGTTTCCCGGAAAACTGAACACGGATTGTTAAAATAAAAGAACAACCGATATATTTCTTAAGAAATGTATCTGCATACAAGAATTAAAATGGAAAAAAAAACTATTCGTTTCACGATTCATTCTCAATTTATAGAGAGTACACGCTCTGTTTGTTTCCCGAGAAAACTGAGCACAAATCGAAGAAAAAACAATAGGCTTATTTCTGAAAAATGTATATGTATATGATAATTAAAATTAAAATAAAATATTCGTTTTACGATTCATTCTTTATATATAGAGACTTCATGCTCTTTTTGTTTCCCGAGAAAACGGAACACTAATCGAAGAAAAAACAATGGGCTTATTTCTCGAGAAATGTATATATAATAAACTGATTCATTCTTAATGCGAAACCTCAAAATTGTGATTTGCCAACGAATATTATTTAATTTGCCACAAAAAATGAAATCGAGAAATAGGAATCAGGTTTCCCGAGGAAAAAAACAAAGAAATGAAAATTTTCAAATTCAACAGAGACTTCACCTCTGTTGGTTTCCGGAGAAAACTGAAGACGAATAGAAGAAAAAACAAACGGTTTATATATATGTATATATATATATAAGAATTAAGATGGATACAAACGATTCGTTTCACGATTCATTTTTAATGCAAAAGCTCGTAACTACAATTAGCTAACAAGAAATTAAAACAGAAAAACAGTCAAAATTATTGAAATACAGAAACAGGAATCTGGGACGACGAACGCTCACTGTAATCGGATTCTCTGAAAGATTTTCCCGAGAAAGCGTGACGGAGAGAGAGAGAGAGAGAGAGAGAGATTTGCTTCGTTGGTAGGAAGCAGGTAAAAGAACTGCTTATACACGAAGAAAGCAGAGATATATATACAAATATGTATACAGAATTTTGCGGGCAGTTATTTCGGGGTGACCGCTGACCGGAATCGCCTGTGGATTCCGAATCTGACCGTACCGCAGAAGTCGGTGAAAATTTATCGTACAGCTTAGTGACAGCTGTTTCTTCCGGCTAATTCCGGAACTCTAACATGGAATAAAAGTTTTGCTATCATGGGAGATTTTTTATTTACTTATTTCCCTTTTTTTTTTTTTTTTTTTTATAGTGGAGTATTATTCGTTTTAAGTATTATATGCTTGTTATTCAAACCACTATAATTGCTAGCTATTTTTGTTGTTGCTGCTGTTTTTCCCCTTAAATCGGTAGTTTTAACTGTTGTGCACGTAAATATATCACTAGATATATACAAATGTATTTATACATTTAATCCTTTCTCAGAGTAATTGAACATTTTTCGTTTTTCATCTAGATTCCTAATGGGCAAATATAGTCAGTATAGCTGTCTGCTGTTTTAGTTACTTTTTTTTTTTTTTTATTTTGATGAATCATTTTACTTTTGCTTTGTTTGGCATATAGAAAAAGGGAGAAAGAAGAAATTAGAAGAAGGATTTTAGAGATGAAAAGAGAATCCTAGTATTGAAACTCGACCCCGACCCTGTCTCAAATCTCGATCCCGACCTCAGTCATGAAACACGACTCCGACCTCAGTCACAAAACCTGACTCCTATCTTAGTCTCGAAACCCGACCTGACCCTAGTCTCGAAACCCAACCCCAATGACGATCTCAAATCTTGATCCCAATCTTTATCCCGAAACTCAACACACATAGTCCATAACTGACCTCAACCCATGACCCAGAATTCGACTCCAATCTCGACCCTAGTCCGAATCTCGACTATTATCTTGAAACCTGACCTGACCCCTGCCCTGAAACTCAAGCCCGACGACCTACCCCGATCTTCAACCCTAACCCCAACCCCAGTCCCGAATTCCCAATTCCTGACCCTGTGTTCCGAAACCCGATCTTAACCCCTACTCCAATCCCAATCTCGACCCCAACTCGAATCCCGACCTCCAACTAGAATCCAAATCCACACCTCGAAACCAACATCGACCCTCATCCCGAAACAAATCCTATCCTCGATCGACCCACCAATACCCTTAAACCAAGTGGAGTTTTTTTATATATAAAATGCTTCTTACTAAAAGTTTATTTCAAAAAAACACCAAAAACTAAAAAATGTTGTTATGTGAATTTTCTACTTTTTGGAATTTTGTTGTTAAAAACTATTCTCAAAAAATAATAACGAAATATATTGTTTTGATTTTAGAGAACAAAAATAATGTTTAAAAACAAACTCTTTTTTAAATTACACGGCAAACACTTATAATTGTTAAATATATTAGATAGATAATTTCTTTCATTTTTTTCTTTCTCTTCTACTAAACAATATACGAAAAACATCATTCTTTTTTATTTTCCATCCCTCTTATCAAACATAGCATTGATCAAAATTTTCTTTGAAGCAAATGGAAAATAACCCTCTTTACAACATCATTACAAAGTCCAAAAAAAAAAAAAAAAAAAAAAAGAGATTTGGACCTTCTTTCCCCCCTCAAATTTGTTGACGCCCTTGTCAAGAAAATCAAAATTGATCATTTTATTAATATAAAGTTTAAAAAAGAGATTGAATAGATCATGTGTACAACATGTATACATTGAATTATGATTTTTTTTTCCTTAGTTTCTTTTAAATAGTAAATCATATGTTATTCACTGATATTTTCTCTTAAGTTTTTAAAATCTGTTACAAATAACCATTTCATATCATTTTAAAGAGTTTAAAGAGCTTTTACTTACAAAAACTAAAAACTAAATACTAGATTACAACTTCATAAAAAGATTAGAGACGAAACAAAAAATTTACCTACTAGAATATGTAAAGGACAAAAATAGCCACAATTGCATCCATCATAAATGTGTTGAAAGGCATAAATCCAACGGCCGAAATTCAGTTTGAACAGAAAGGACATTTTAGCTTACGTTCAGTGTTCGAGTTCATTTTGAACTCAATTATACTTTACAATCGGTTTTTAATTTTTTTTCTAAAAGATTCAATAAAATTATGATTAATTTTTAAAAAATCAATTAACTTAAATCTAAATATTTTATTTTATTTTAAATTTAACCAAAACACTAAAAGCTATTCTTTATTTTTTAGTAGCTGTGATTTGACTTTAACCACTCGATGGTGAGCTCATTTAGGCAACGACTAACAAATTCTTGGCCCACATGTGGGGGTCCATGGTTAGATATGGAAAGCCGAGCTGTAGGCGGCCGACGCTCTTTACGTACGAGTACGAAATTTTGGGTCCAAGTTAGAGGCGCTGACTCGAAGCTTTAAAATATTATTATTATTATATTATTATTATTATTATTATTATTATTTTAAATGTGGGTAGAAGAAACTATGGGCATGGGTGTGGTACAAATAATTATGTTTTTTAATTTCTTTTTTTTTTTTAAACAAAAACAATAACATCATATAATTCGACTACATAGATCGACAACAAAGATTTTTAATAAGAAGAATATAATTGAACCCGTATGTGGACCTTTTTAACCGGTGAATAGGAAGTTTGGCATCGTTTTCAAAGTTACTAAAAATCCAATGAGAAGTCTTTTAAGGTGTGAAAATTAAAATATTTTCTAAATTGCATTTGTAAAATAGAAATGAGAATACAAAACGACGGCTGAAGCTTGTTTTCCCTGTTTATGTTTTCATTTCTTATAGCAGATAAGTTAAAATATATATTTTTTAAAAACATTTCAATATCTCTAAAAGCACGTGCTAAATATATAAACAATCTCAACGTCACTCCTACAACAGTTTTCACTTTTATTTTCATATCCAAAACAAGGACTTTTCCAAAATCTTATAGCTTTACTAAGAGGTAGTCGAATTGTTAGATAAGCTTATTTTTCTTTTTCCTGTATTTTTCTTGTACTGGCCAAACAAGACACCTGATTTCTCACGTGCGTCAGTTAGCTAGTAATATGAACTGAGCAATGGCTATACAAGGATCAACCACGTAATAAAGTACATGATTTTTGAAAATCAATTTAGTTTTCATTTAGCTTTAAGATTTAAACCTAAAGTTTTCATTTCAATTTTATTAATTTTTTGATAAGTTAACAAAAATTATAATTAGATTTTAAAAAGTCAATTAATTTTAACCTAAAAACTCCATTCCAATAGCAAACGTAGGGGTGGCAATACGAGTCACGACACGACACACGATTGGAAAACAATACGAATTTCGCAGGTTCGGGTTAGGAAAAATATGGGTCTGGTCAATTTTCGGGTCACTGAAATTGACCGAAACTGACACGGAAAAAAAACAGGTCGTGTTCAGGTTGGACTCACAGAACCCGAACACGACACGTTTTTTTTCGGGTCAATATTCGTGTCAATGTTCGTGTCAATTTTCAATTTCGGGTCAATTTCGGGTTGATTTCTTGTCACGGGTTGAATTTCGTGTCGCATGTCAATTTCAGGTTGTTCGTCTCGCGTGTCAATTTCGTATCGCGAATCAAGTTCGGTTCGCGTCGTGTCAACCCGTTACGGGTTCGTATCGTGTTCATGTCACGGTTTCAAGTCGTTTTCGGGTCACGGGTCGTGTTCGGGTCTAAAGAAAAAAATTTCGAGGTGGCTCTAACACGACACGAACCCGATATACGACACGAATTGTCACCTCTAAGCAAACGCAAGCTTAGAAAATAAAGATACTTGAAACGGCCTCAAAATATTAGAGAGAGAGCGCCAAATTATATTTTTGAAGAGTCTAATAATAAATCATAGCATAAAATTTTAAACATTTTATAATACCAAAAAATACTCATCCTCCTTCCCCCTCTCTTTCTCTCTCATGCTCCCTCCTTCTCTCTCTAACCGAAACATTCTGTTAGTAAAAGTTAAAAATATGTTATTTATTAAAGAATTTAAAGATTTACCCTTAAAAATACTGTAATTTTTCTTTTTTTAAAATATTTGCTTTCAAGTTATTTATGGAATATTCTTTAAAAAAAAGTATTTATAGAATATGCTAATAATGTATTTGGTGTTCGAATTAAATTTTAAAAAAAAATTTTAATTGAAGTTAGTTGAATTTTTAAATATATATATTTTTTTGGAGAAGGACAGAAAAATCTATCATAAAGTAGAATTTGGTTCAAAACCTACTCATAGGCTAAAATGTTATAATTTTCCAAAATATTATCTGTTCGCCAAAGATGAGGTAGAAGAAAGTCGAAAGTCAATGGCCGACGTAGGCAACCCAAGTGTGAACAAGCCTATGCAAATCCAATTTTGTAAAAAAGTGTGAAATGAATTGACAGCATATATGACAGCCATGAGCCATCTAACAATTGGAAATCTTTTTCTCCTTTCCTTTCCTTTTCTTTTCTTTTCTTTTCTCTTCTTTTACGGCGGATGAGATAGCGAACCGAATTGATATACAAGTTTCCCTTTTTTTTTTTTTTGAAATGATATACGTAATTAGTATGTTGGAGCACTATGAATACACGACTTTGTTTCAAAAATTTATAAATATGGGATTAGTAACAAAAAGTTCTGATTCATGTACAATTATATGCTCGTATAAATTAAAATCTAATTAGAGATTAAGTCTCCGTTTAGATCGTATGTTTATTTTAAAAAATGAAAATTTTTCTTGTTTGAAAATGAGAAGTCTCTTTTTTTTTTTTTTTTTTTGAAAAAAGAATAGCATTTGAATGTACAATTTTTTCATAATTCTAAAAAAGGTGAAAGTTCTAAAATGGAGTTTGGTTATATGTTCGAAAAGGTCCTTTTTTAACAAACCTAATAAAATCTAATCACATTTAATTGGGCATCGATATAGATTTGTTCCTCTATTAAGTATGAATATACTGAAAAAAAAAATGTTTTAATCAAATATAAAATGAAAAAGTTATTGAATTTTTAAATTCAAAGAAAATTAGAGAACTTTTTGGGTAAATGTAACGTATAACATGTTTTACAGACACTATTGAAGTTTATAACATATTTCAAAAATGATAAATTATAACATATTTTTATTTTTTTCTTTAAAATAAATTATGCATTTTCAATTTTATTCCCTTCTTGAATATTTCTCTCGTTGCCACTCACTCTCTCTTATCTCTCTCTCTTTTATTTTTTATTTTGAATAACTTATCTCTCTCTTTTAGCAATAACAATATATATATATATATATATATATATATATCTTTGTCTTTCCCACTAGAAATAAAAAACTACTAACATAAGTACTAATAATTGTTTGATGATCTGAAACTGGGTTCTTCATGCGTTGATAAAGACTAGTAAAGAACATTAATTTCAAAAAATAAAAATGACAGTGAAGAACTTTATTAATTATTTACGGATGTGAAACTTTGAGTACAACGCGGGACGGCTGAATCTTGCGTCAAAAACTAGCAGAATGATTATTAAAAAAATAATAATAATCATAGCACAATGACTTGACAAATTATTTAAATTACAATGATAATATGTGTAATAAAAATTCCACTTGCAAAAAATTCCCGTACTAATTATAATATAATGCTTTACATATGGAGATGAGTTTGTATTTTATCAATCAACAACGTTAGTTGCTGTTTGACTTAAAAAAGGGCAAAAAGATACTATGGAAGGAAATCATAACATCTCCCTGCAAAATAATATAATGGTATGTTTACTTACGTCTAATCGGAGTGAATATGAATTGAAGTGAGTTGAATTCGAAGTGGATTGGATTCGGAATTATGATTCTGAGTCAAAATATGTTATTTACTTGGGTTTCATGAATCGGAGTAGGAATCACTATCAATCCCATTCATGTGTTTACTTCGAATAAGAATCGAAATTAATTGTTGTAAATTTACTTGTACACCCATTTATTTATTGTATTTTCAAAAATTAAAAAAATGATTAATTTTTTGTTGTTTATTATCATACTATTAATCAAAATTAAAATAATCATTATGATATTAAGGCAATAAAATTAAATTGTGTAATTTTTTGTTTAAAAAAATTAAAAAGAGTAAAAAAAAAATGAATTAAAATAAGTAAAGTATGAAAAATATAAAAATAGAAAAATAATAATATATTATGATTAAAAAAAAGTTTTTTATTTACTCTAATAATGTTAATAGTAATTATGATAGTTATATAATATTAAGTTAATGAAAATATATTATATTTAGTTAATAAAAATAATTAATATAGATTGTTATTATTTTTAATACAATTTTTTACAAATGAACTAAGGATAAAATACTAATTTAATGTTAATAGTAGGAATGAGAATTACAATCCGGAGGGGAGATATGGGATTGCCAATTCTATTTCTCAATCCAAATTGATATGAGACACACCATTCTTACTCCCATTTTCAAAAAAAAAAAAAAAAAAAAAGTAAATAAGGGGATTGACTCACATTCCCTACTCCTGATAAGTAAATATGTCATAAGTGTATTCTCTTATCCGACACCCTTATAAAACGATAATTGTAATATTTTTTTTGCAATATAACATTTTTTTAGTGGTATATGTCTACAGGATTAAAATTTTTAAATAGTCTTTCTTAAAAAAAAATCTGATTAGTCCATAGTACAATATTCTAAAAAAGAGTTAGACATGAATCAATTAGTAGTTACAAGATGTTAAATAAAATATTACAACTCCCAGACTTCCGGACAAAGACATTTTCACAATATATATGTTATTTAGTCGGATAGGTCTAATACTTGTAGCCTTATATATATTTATAATCTCATGACTACAAATTGATTCATATATAACTCTTTATTTAAAATCTTGTAATAGTATCATTTAGAACTATTAGTGCACATAACAAGTATCACTGATAAAAGTCCATTGGACATAACTAGTACAATAACGTACAAAAAAGAAATTACAAGCGCTGTTTTATAAGATACTGGATATGAAATTATATCTTTTAAATGTTTATTGTATGGATAATGCTAAAACTTTAGAACTCATATACCATGTAAGTATTTAAAAGTTGAGATTAAAAATTAGTTTCAATGCCACTATTTAAATTATGTGTCTTTAATTTCTAAATAATTTCGGAATTTCACTTGTGAAATAACAAGTCTAAATAATAAATTTGTAAGTATACTTTCTTATTCCGGCAATTAGATTTGAAATATTTTTTTATGTTACTGTAATAATCAGTTGATTTCATTATAAAATTTTTTAATAATATATGTCTTTCACATCAACAATTGCTACATAATATTAATATAATTTTTGTAATACCAACATAACTCTTTCATAACCATTATGATTTAATTAGGATTCTATGCAGATATAAAATAATTAACTAAGCCAATTAATTACAAAAATTATCGTTAAAAACTAATTTTTGTAATCTATTGCAGGTGATCGGTGGGAAGGTAGCCGTTTGTGCCCAGATCTTTTGTTCATTGCTTAGTTTTGCACTTTCTTCCCAGACTCGTAACTCTTTGGTTCATGTCTTTCCCATATGATTTTTGGATTATCTGTTTACTCCTTTTATTTTATTAGTTAAATTATTTTTCCCTTAAAAAAAGCTTTGCTAAAAAATATACATATATATAGTGACGAAGTTAAACAAATATTTAATCAAAAGATAATCTAAAATACTCAATGAGAGAGAGAAAAATAGACTTTCTAATAAACATTACAAGCTATTAAAGAATAAAAGATCTTGTTAGGTGTTTGCCAATAGTTTGTCTTTTCTGTCATTTTCTTCTATTGGTTTTGAGGGGCCGTACTGTCCTTATTATTTTGATGATTTGACTTGTGATTTTCGTTATTTTTAATTTATAATAATAATGGTTTAAATCCCTATTAGTTTAGGTATCTATCTTTTCTTTTAGTACTTTTTTTGGTCCGCAAGATTCGTTTCTTTGCATTTGTTCGTGTGGCCTTCGTGCTACGGATTTCTTGTCCTCGACTGATCGTATATTTTCTTAAAATGTAGAAGATTTATTAAAGAATCATATTTCTGTTCAATATTTTGTGTACTTTTTTAAGTGCTTTCTATTTGTAAAGTCCTGTACATGTTTCTCCTTTTACATCATTCGAATTTATTGATGGATCCGATTGTGTAACAATGTGAAGTTTTCTATTATAGGACGTTTTATGTGTGAATTGGTGATTATATTGTCTTTCATATTTGAAATATAATTTTATTCTTAAAAAAAAAATTTGATGTCTTTTAACATTTTTCATGTTTTTATTACTTTATGTAATATAACAAGAAACAGTACAAAAATTTTTTTTTATATATATAAGTTATATCATAGACGTGATATACTCTAGGACAAATTTTTATAGTTCACAATATCAGTTAATTTGTTGAATATTAATAAATTGCCACCATGTATCAATTAAAAGAAATTGCACAAAAAAATTTGCCTCCCGATGACAAGGTCACAGCTCAAGGTCGGCAATCAAAGAAAAACAACTTACCAATTATATTTGTTTTTAGATGGCAAGATTTGTAATTTTATTTGCTCTTAAAAAAGGTTAATTTAAGTGAAAAAAAAATGTAATATTTAAAAGCGAAGAAAGGACTAGTGTTCCCCAGAGGTGAAATTTTGCTGAAAAGTGAAACCAATAAAGAGAATCTGGTGGGTCTCTTATGAACTTAAGGTCTCCAAATCCCAAGATTCATCTATTCTACTTTCAATATATTGTGGTTTACTTTATTATGAATTCCATGAACACAAAATCACGGAATCCTTGTGCTTGGGAAATTTGAATTATAGAATAAGTTCATAGATGATTACCACCTAACTACTTTTTCATGAAAGTGGTCACATGTTTTCTTATGGTTGACACATTCCATTGAAGAAATTAATATGATAAAGGCTTTGGTCTAGATTTTTTTAGAAATTCAAGAACTGAAATGAAATTTTTCCAGGGCATACTTTTTAAAAATTCAAGAACTAAAACCGAAATATCCCACGGCATTGATGGAATTTTCTTAGTGTTTATGCCTGTCATTTTTTCCTACAATTTTTGGAAGAAAAATATTAAAGACAACAATTATAATTGTAATTTTTGAATATTAATTTGTTTAGTACATGAATTGTCATTTTTTTTATTATTATGTATTTAAAAGTTATCACATCAATTAATCGTATCTATAAATTAAAAGATGATGTTCAAAAACTGATATAATAGTTGATGACTTTTTAGCACTACTCTTTTTAGAATAACTTTCATTCTTTCTATGGGCAGTATTGTTTATTAAACCATAATTTTATGAAATAAAAACAAAAACAAGATGTTTGGAAAGAAATAATAATAATAATAAGAAAGAAAAATTAGGCTGAGTGGTCTTTTTTAATCACTTAATCTACTAGATGGCTTAACTTATTTCTATTCAAGAAAATGACCATTCATCATTTTTCAAATTTGATCGATCAGTGATTGACTATGAAAATAAGGTATTGACTAATGATCAAACAATGATTGACTATAAAATTTAGTAATTTATATTATGGTTAATTAGTGATTGACCATAAACCAATTACTAATTAACCATTACGTGGTCAAACACTGATTAATCATTTTTTTAAAAAAAATTGATTAATTATTTTAGAAAAAAATTACGTTTTAATTAATTTTTAAAAACTTCAACTATTTACTAAAAAAATAACTTTTTAAAAAGAAGGCTATTTAACTATAAATCTCTAATGAGAACAAATGATTTTATTTTATGTTTACCTGTCTTGGAAGTGGAGTAAGAAGTAATCCAATTTCTTTTTTAATCCTCTTAGTCACATGAATATTATAAACATAATTACTAAATGTCCGTTACGCTATTAAATAAAATTAATTAATATTATGCAAGTTTATAAAGATGTTAAACGTAAGCATGTGTTTGGTTGGTTCCCTCTAATCAAACCATTTCATTTCTTTTTTTGTCTTAAAGTAAACTTCTTATTATTTACATTTCTAACTTAAAAAATTCAAACTTTAAAACGTCCCTAAGTTTAATATTTCAAGTCAAAACGAGATTCTTTTTTTTTTTTTTTTTTTTTTGGAAAATTACATAAAATTTCAGAAGAAATAAAATAAGATCCATATTAATATATATTTTTTTGTCTAAACACATTTTTAAATTTTTACACTTTCTAATTTCAAACAATTCATTTACAACTAAACACAGCTCCAAAACTCAACTCCAATCAAAATACTCACTCCAACTCAAACCACCAACTAAACGGCCTCTAAATTTGATATTCATTCTTAATAGAAGAGAATCACAATGCAATAATTCACATTCTCTTTATTCGTTCCAAGAATGAAAAGTGAAAACTACCATTACCGATTTTATATTTAAACAAATACTTAAAATAAAGAAAAGAGAAACATTACTCAAGAAACATTACTCATTTTCTCTCTCGTCTTAAGTAATTTTTCAATAGTTATTCCATTTATTAGCCAACATGTTATTATCTTCTTTTTCTATTTTTCTCTTTTTCTCTTTTTCTTTCCTTCTTCTGCTTTTTTTTTTTTTGGCTCAAATAACACGTAATTAACTTAAAACTATAGATGAACACTAATCCAATATCAAGTTGGTATCAATTTTGCTTCTTACACTTGAAATTGATTCTGCAGTGAGTGACAGACTATATAACCCAAAAAATACACATCCGTAATTTCATGCATAATCTAACGGTAATTCTACAATTGACTTTAAACAATGTGTAGAGTTCGAATCCCCTCACCCCAAATTAGAGATAAAAAAAAAAAAGTATACAGCACAGGAGGGTGAAACAACAAAATTTCTACAAAGCTCGTATAAAAAAGGGCAAAATTCTGCTTCAGCAAGAAAGGACGTAAAAAAGAATGAATGTAACGTTGAAATTCAAAACTAAGTAAAATATATATATATATATATATATATAGAGAGAGAGAGAGAGAGATGGGTAAGGGAAAAAAAATCATATGAACAAACTGCAAAATGTAGTTCTCACCTTCCAAATCGCGAATCCCACCGAGTACTATGTGAATAGAGTTACTACATCCCTTCGGTATCCTCTTACAATCAGAAGCCTCGGCACATTCTCCACCAACAAATCCATGTACTCCATATAGAAATAAGCAGGGTGGTTCATCGGAGGTGGTGGTAGGCTCACTAGGACGACTGCAGCCATTCTCGAGTATCTGAGTATCGTTGAGTTCAGCTTCAGTGTCGTGTAAAGGAACTTCTCCACCTGCTGCTCGTTCACAACCACGGGCTTTCCATCAGCCATCAGTTGCGTCCCTTCTTTCTTGGCCGCAGATTTCATATCCGCCAAGTAATTGGCAATCCGCTGCTGAGCACTGGTGAATGCTTCTATTGATTCATCTTGATGAGAACCACCCTCTGCTTGTGCATCCCATGATTTCATATTAACGACAATTACTTCAGCTTGCATCCGGAGATCATACAGAAACTTCTTGACATCGGCCTTGAGCGCCTCTGCATCGACATCTTCCTCTGCAATGCAGAAGACTTGAATCTTACAGCTTTCAAAGGTCTCTTTGGTAAGTAGTAGTTGAGAAAGAAGAAGCATGAGACCGCCGTCTCTTACTATCCAGTACAAATCAATTGTCCCATACTGCCTCTGATACTCATTGGGCCATTCATCCAGACCCTTGACAATAACAACTGCCTTGTTTGCGACGATGCAATCATTAATTATCCCAACAAAAGTAGCGGGAATTTCAGTTAAGTTTTCCCGACGCCATATTTCAGGGTACCGCATGACCACAATGTTTGGCTTGAGATTTCCAAGACCCATTGTCTGGATGATGCCACGAAAGCCTTCGGACATATTGGGGGCTACAACTATCTCAGCTACTCCTTCACAACGCTTGTAGTCAATATAAGTACCAAGCTGCTTGCAGGCTTCCTTAGCATCTTCAGCACAGTCATGGTAGTCCCCATCAAGTATAGACACAAAGATGGACATTCCCCTACCCTTTTTCTTCATGCAGTTGGCAAAGTCGGCAAGTTTTGGATGGCAAGGAACATTTTCCGGCAGCTTCCCCCACGGACGACAGAATATCAGGGGGATGGGGTACCAATTCTTTGGGTGCACTTGGTTTGCTGCAAGTGAAGTTTTATAAACTCAGTATCAGGAGCAGATAATATATCCTGGCACACTTATTCCACACATATCGAAAAGTACATGTTACATGCACTGAAATAGATACACACCAAAAGTGCATGACAAATGAGAAACCATTTACCCAATTTGCCCACCAGAGACTACTACTTAAACTAAAGAATGCCCATGCTAACAGATTCCACATGCTAGAACCGTTTACTGTTCAAGCATAGGTAAAAATGCCGATGCATTTAAGCTGATACCCAATGAGCCGTACTCGGGCAACAATGAAGATAGTCCACTATTGCCTAGTATAAACATTGGTAAAATAAGAGTACCAAGTTTAAGAAGGTTGCAATTACTAGAAATACACAGTAATCCACACAGCTATACTAGATATTAGAACTAGATCCAAAACACAACAATAGACTGCATTACCAAAATAAACCTGAAAAAAAAAAAAAAAAAGGATGCTATTATGAATGCAGCATAGTTATTTTCATGAGTACATGTACCTCCAAGTGATCGAAGACTTCGCAGAGCTAGTTGGAAATAAGCACTCTTGAAACCATCACCCCAGTCCCCAGCCTTCCCTTTAATGCTCACGTAATAATATATAAGGCTAGCGAGAGCTAGAGATACGACGGTGAATGACCAAGAGATCAAGAACATAATGACTGCATGGACAACAGAAACGGAAGGTAAGTACCATCCCCAGAGAAAGATCAAGTTCACACAGGCCGTTAGAATAAAAGCACACACAAGCATGCACTCATGCTACAGAAAGAAACCATGTTGTTCGCAAGAGATGCTTCTGTATTAAAAGACAAAATTTCTTTTGAGAACAAGTTCAAACATTCTCTGTCAAGATTTATAAGTCGTCTTCCTGGGAGATGAGAATCACCAAATCTATCCACAAATTTTGGAAGCCATTATAAATTTAATATTTACGTACATTTTCAAGGCAGGAACCTCCACCTAATCAGGCAAATAATGATATAGAATAGGATCCTGTATCCAATCCTCGCAAAAGATGAAGCCTATTTCTATTGAAATTCTTCCCTGTTATAAAAAATATATGCTTCAGGGGAAAAAAATAACAATAATAAAGCAGAATCTAAACCTGCCAAGATGGACGTTCAGATTTTGAAAAGCATTTTTAGGGGGATGGCATGATTCACAATAAATTCACATATTGTAAGGCTTAAATCCACACTCCCTAAAAAATAAATAAATAAATAAATAAAACAAAAACATAAAGATGATACCCAAGGCAAGTGTACAACGAGATAATTTTCAAAATTTTCTAAAAAATCATCACTAAAGATGGTAATTACTAGACTTGTATCATTGCTTTCACCAAAATCATAAAAAGGGGCATAGCACCAAAAGTCAAAGCAAAACAGAGGAAAAAAGTATACCCATGCAGAGTGAAGCTCCAAGAAGAGAGAGGCTCCAGTGGTGAACTTTCCACCGAGGACGCCAACTAGGAGCATCTAACAGATCGAGGAGGAAGCAAGATAAGTTGACACCAGCATAGCATAGAAGGAAAAACATAGTTATGGTCGGTGTGATGAGATCAAGATTCCCAATTATGACACACCCAATGCAGAGAAATGCAGTAAACAGGGTAGCAATATAAGGCTCATTCCCTTCTGAAACCTTAAAGTAGTTAAGTACAGGTAGGATATCGTCATTGGCAATTGCTGCAAGCAGGCGAGGGGCACCTGTCAGGCTCTGAAGAGCAGCACCTAAAGTTGAAAGAATAATTCCAATATAAACAATAGCTGGGAAAGGCCAAGCGACAGTAGCTGTAAGCAGCCTGCATAGAGTTCAGTTATTCATTAATACAAACAAGTAAAAAGATTGTTCGAAATTCAGCAACCGTGCTGATGTTTTGTTTAATAAAAGCTAGCAACAGTTAGATATTGTGTGGAGCAGCAGTCAACAAACCAACCACATCAATTGAATGACCAGAAGACCCACATAGAAGGTTAGTTTATCCCCAAGTGACCATAGACCCATAAGCATGGTGGCTCAAGGGTATTTGTACTGGGCGGGCAGATTTCTTATTCCTTGGAAATTATTCCCGGTTAAAGTTTTCTCCGAGGAGATGAATAAGAAAAAAGGGTTACTGCATTGCAGCATATTCGAGAACATTGTAGCCTAGAAGTTTATTCCTTCTCCTTCTTCTTACCAAAAAGGAGTCGGCAATTTAGGCAGAGAAGCATTTTTTCCCCCTAAATTTGCAGACTTCATTCCTAACCACTCATAGTAAGCATTATAAGCATTGAAACAAAGGAACCACCATTTTACTTTATTACAGCAACACGTTAGAATCGATATAAAAGACAAATCAAAAAGTGACCATAGTGGATGAGCTTCTAAACAACACAAGTCCAAGCAGAAATATGCATTAAACTAAAAGGCTAGAACAACAAAATTATGTCCACCTGTCAGTCAAAAGCTTCTCTCTGGTTGCTAGGGCACCAAATAACAGTACAGAAACTAGATACATTGCAGTAGTTGTAAGAGTTGCAGCAAGTGTTCCAATGGGAATTGAACGCTGAGTGTCTTTCAGTGAGGCTGATCGGTTTGAACCTGCCATAATTCCTGTTACAGCGGGGAAAAAGAGACCGACCATCGCACTGAAAAATTAAATAAATAACTATTAGAAAAATAATGAGGAAAGATAAACCCCAGAACAATTTTGAGACAAAATGTATCCATAGATCACGCTAAAGGAATACCAGTTGACAATTAAAGAAACACGACTAAGCCACAACATTCACAAAAATATAAGTGCAACCTTATAGTCACTGCAATGCTTGGAACAGAAAAGGACAAGAGATGAAGCCTAATCTTTTGTTCGAGGCCCTTCCCAATTCAGTCTAAATTTCAAAATCAAGAGAGATAATTAAAAAAAAAAAAAAGAAAAAAAAAACCCTCGCCAACGGCCACAAAGTTTTTTTTTTTACCAACAAGCACAGACGATAGACCCACAGCACAAACACAAAAACAGCAATCAATAAATACGACAGTTTGAAAATAAGGCCAAGGCTTACTTAAAATTCCACGATACTTTTCCTTCGGGATCAGGAATGCCGGCATTGTTAGTATTTTGGTATTCTGGACTCCAGTTATCTTTAAAAGATGCCAGACTCAAGCCCGTTATTCCAGCTGCATCATGAAGCATTTAACCAGAGTAGCTGCATAAGAATCTTTAAAAAAATCCAGAACAAGCAGAGAAGGAAACAAAGCAAGAAAAGACATACAGTAGAGAGAGATTAAGGTTATCTTAAAAAATCTAAAATGACAACACTTCTACTCTATTACCTACACTTCACCTCAAGCATTTGCAGATTTGAAAAACAGTTAAGGCACAACTTATGTAATAAAGATAAATGCATTACTCCTTCCCCCCTAAAATTTTGGGGGATGGGTAAGTTACCCCATGAACTTCTAATTTTGGAAAATTGTCCCAAGAATTTAATCTAGTGTTGCACAGTGCCCCAAATCTATGATGAATGTTAAATTTTGATGAAAACACCCTATGCACATTACGTGAGTTAAGACTAAAAATTCGTATGATAGCAGTGCACATAATGTTATGCACACGAGATTGTTTCCGTCCAAATTTTATTAGCACACATCAATTTAGGACACTCCGCAACACCTTATTCATTCAAGGGGTAATTTTCTAAAATTAAAAGTTCATGGACAACTTACCAATCTGCGAATTCAAATAAAAAATCAGGTGGCATCTAAGGACGAAACATATGATAAATGCAACATAAGCTGCTCATTTACAATATCCAACTATTAATACAACAATAAGAAATCCTACTAAGCAACACAAAGTTTAACAAAAGAAGAAAAACTAGATTGGAACAAAAAGCGTCGTTAGTTTCAATTAATGAAGGGGAATAAAAGTAGATGTTGAAAGTACTTGGGACTTAATGCGTACGGCAAAGTCAACCAAAGTATAATTCTTTTTGGAATAAAATTTCACCTCCACAAACTTGTTTCTCACCAAATGAAATTAGTTTATTGTCTTTTTCCCCCCAATTTCCCCACCCACCCTGGTCAAAAGATATGATTCACAAGGCCAAGACAAGAAATTTAACAAATTATGAGAATTAGGTACCGTAAAACTAGAATTCCGACACTTTAAAACAAGACTATTTTCACTCATTTAAGAGTTCTTTAATAATAAGATAACAGCATTTTTTGTGCCCTAAATATCACAGCATGAAGTTCAACGTTGGATATTAAAATCAATCCCTTACATGCTTTTATTATGTATTGAACTCCATACTTACTATGTTATACAAATGCATAACAAACACACACGCGGAAATACCATGCACAAGACCAAATAAAGAAGAAAGATGAAAGAATTGCTCACTTGCAGGACGATCCTTCCCTGCCACAACAATTCCAATAAATATGCAAACTAGTGAGAATAGAACAGGTATTAGGAAAGCAGGCGCAACTCGGTTGATCATTTTAACACCACCAAACACGATAAAGCAGAGCATGATGGTCACAACGATCCCATATATTTGCAAATCATGTGAACTTGGACTTTGTATTGGTTCTGGAACTACTGTGCCATTAACTCTGGTGATAGTCTCTGCGATAACAACATGAAGAAACATAAATACATTTGCAACCATTTAAATCCCGAAACATGTGCCACCGTTGAACCGTCCAGAAAACTGTTAACGGCTAAATTTGCATTTAAATTCAAAGAACATGAACAAACACATAACGCATCATACAAAACTGAAAAATTCATACAACAAAACGAAGGGAAGGAGAGACGGAAGGAGATTCGATGCCCACGTTCAGGTTGAGGGTCAGAGACTATGGAGAGGGTGTGCATACAATGTATGGAATGCAATGTTAAGGTTACATTCCTATGAAAGATCACAAGGGCTTCTATGGTAAATGACCACTTGCAACAATATAGAAACAACTACAAAATGGTCAGTGAATATCCGGCAATTTCAAAAGAGAGAGAATAGCTCATTGCAATAACTTATTCCCTCACATGACATTTCCCAATGTTTCACACTAACCTAATCCTGCAATCTGTATGTAGAGCCACTGATGTGTACCAAACTAACCCATACACATGCACAAAAGTACGCAGAGAGCAGAAGGTGGTGGATGGAAGCATTTAAATCTGATTGTGCATGCATATATTACATGTGTTCGCTCACGCCCTTGTTCAATGGCAATGCTAAACATAATTGGAATGTAACCTAATAGAAAAAAAAAAAAAAAAAAAAAAAAATCTATTTGTAAAAACTCAGAATGAATGACTCTAAAACTATGGATTCTGCTTCAATTTACAGGGCCAAAAGTCTCATGTTCACCAGAAAGATGCACCAGACTCATGATTAGAACTCTCTTTCAGCATATTAAGCAACCATAACAAAAGCAAGGTTAAAATTCGTAAGAAATATTTATATTGCAGGAGAACATCTACAGTTCAATGGTATATAGAATATGATAACATATTAAAACAAGTTCTTTTCTGTTAGATGGAGCGCATATGCTTAATCCTTACCTCTAAAGATACCAGCAGCTGGGACAGCTTTCAAAAAAGTCTCTACAGCTCCCAAGACATAGCTACGACCGCACGCAAATGAAAGCCATTAAACTTATATGTTTGGTGAAACCATTCAAACCATAAAAACTCAACTCAATTTTTATCTTTTTTCTGAAAAGTCAACTAGTTTCACTATTCACCAATTCCAATTATAACTCAAAAACTCAAAATTTTAGACGTTCATAACTTTGGATATACAAGTCCAAATGAGATATATATATATATATATTTTCAAATTGCATAGAATTTTGAGACGAACGAAACAAGATCCATATTGGTATTTTTTTTTCCCGAACACATCTCAAATTTTACATTTTTTAACTCCAATCAGCCAAATGCAAACCAAACGCACAACTCAACTCCAACTTAACTCAAATCAAATTTTTTTCAAATCCAATTGTTACCCCAGACACATGCTTAGTACAATACAAACATTGAAACTAAATCAATAGACTAGGAAACTTCAAATGAGCCACAATGCCATAGCCCCACGAACATAAGCCATATACAGTGGTTCTGTGACTACTAAATTCATAATATACACTCACAGAGATCCAGCAACTGCGTTTCCAAGGAAGAAACATAGTCCAATGCTAACTCCAACTTCTGGACCAAGGGCACGACCAATTAGATAGTATGGTCCCCCACCCTAGAATGAACCAAAGCAAATCATTATTATTTCTGCATTCAGTAATAATACCAAATCTTACAACACAGCAAGAAGTAATTAAGTAAACCATCATTCTATAATCCATATGAATAACCTAAGAATATGAATCACGTATAAAAGAATGAAACATAATATCTTTTTGCCAGTAAAGACTTAAACATCTTATGAAAAAAAAAAATCAATTAAAAAATTTAAAATGTTAAAATGTTATTTAAAATTAAAAAAAATACAAAAAAATAAAAATAAAAAACCCACAACAGCAATATTTGAACAAATGTTATGTAAAAGTATGCAGCAGAAGAACCGGCCAATAACCAAAACAAAGGAAAAATGGATTTGATGTTTTTGTTCACCTATTCTGGAAGCTAAGTTAAGATGTGATTTAGGGCCAAATAAATAGTATTTTACCTACTCTTTTTTTTTTTTTTTAGTTCGTAGAAGGTGAAGTGGATTTTTTGGTAATTGTAAACTATAATCATACCTTCATAGCACCATTAGTTGCAATAGCACTCAAAGAAATTCCAGTTAGAAAAGTACACAGGCCACAAAGCGCTACTAACAATAAAGACTCTCCTATACCAGCCATACCAACAATCCTGAAATTTTCACAAAATACAAAGAAATCAACAACTGCATCTGAAGGCAACATTTGTTTCAACTATTTAGAGAAAGCTAAAGAACGCACATGCAATTTGAACCCATCAAGATTTGATGGTTTATAATGTCTTTCCAGAAGTTCAAACGTAAAATAAATCAAAGTAGCTGCATGAGAATCTAAAAAGATGACAATAAAAAGAAAGATACCAAGAAAAACGGATATAATAGATAATTCCCAATATGTTCTGCAAGCATGGAACAAATACACCCATCATCGTACCCGACTTGACATCAGAACTCTGCAAGACAGTGCACATAAGATAACATGGAAAAGTGTTATAACTGTCATATGATGCTGTGAGTATAACTAGTTCGTTGTCTAACATAGGCATAAAGTTTAATTATGGACACCACTCCATGCTTCCAACCGCTATTTCTTTAGAACATTTCCATTCAGCTCTTACATCCAATTCTCATCTCTAATCTAACTCAAACTATTATGATGCAGATGCCTACCACAGTAGAGGCCATTTTGTTTCCTTAAAGATAATAAGAATTAAGAGGCACCAAACACTGATATGCTGACACCTTTTAATTGCTCAAGACACAAAAATAGCAATATAACTTTGTGTGAAAAACAGTAGCAGTGCCAAAGGAATAACATACCTTTGGTCGCCCATGGGTGATGGCAATATTTTCTCCATCTCTAGGACTAGAAGGTTCTGCAAATGGCTCCTCTGTCATACTGAAGTAGCGTGGAAAATATACGATCATAGTTAAATATTGACTTCTGGCAAATTAATTAGAATAAAGCACTCTCCAGAGCAACATACAAGGGATCTGGAAAATTTTCCCCCTTCCAACAGTCCATCCTCACTTAACGAGGGTGAATGTAGAAATGACAACTTTAACATGACGATGAAGTTTGTCTTATCCAACAGTAAGTCTGCGTCTAAGTCCTATGCATGTGTATTTTTATATTTGTACCAATAAATCAAGGTAATAGAGTACGAAAGAAAGCATCGTAAACAATAAACAGTAAAGAAGATACCTCTTAAGACCAAGAATGTTGACAAGAGAATCAAAACCAAACAATTCCAGTTTGGATTCTCTTTGGGGTCCATTTGCTTCCACTTCTACAGTGGAGGAATCCATGATTTCCTGCGAGCTCACTTTCACTTTCCTGCCAAAGTACATCAATAAATTTTGAACAAATTCCCACAAACATTTTCACTTCCATTTTTGCTCAGTTCTTCCATTTTTGAATGAGACGAAATTAGTGAACTTCTACACCTTCCCCAGTGCAATCAAACTAAGTTAAACAAGACACAAATTACACACAACAGATTTTACAAGAAAATTTTTATTTTTGGCTAAAGAACTCATCTTTTAGATATTTGGGTTTTTTCAGTCACTTTTAGAGTTCAAAACTAAGCTCCCCGTATATTTTAACAACCCTAACACAACTAAAGGCGGTTACTTGATCCAATCTAACCATAGAGACACATTCATCATAATTTTCCCATTCATTTACAGTCGAAATTCCTACGAACCAAACGGAAACTCTCAGAAAACTTGAAATCAACAAACATTAACGAGCTTACTTAAATGTAGTCCCCATGATAAGCAAGCATATATAAGTCATTCTTTTTCTCATTCCTTTTCTCACTTACCAAACAAAAAAGACTCCGAAACCTAATACCGAATCTACCACCGCCACACATCATTCAAATCGAAAACCTCATAAATCTTCGAGCACATCACCATTAACAACAACATGGATAGAAGATAAGAGAGAGTGTGTGTCACGAACATACTTGAAAGGAGCTTGGGGAACGGGAAGAGCAGAAGACGAAGAAGAAGAAGATCCAGAAGGACCCATTGAAGACATCTCGAGCACGGCGCTATCATTATCGACGACGGGGCGGTACTTGCGACCAATCGGCGCGTGGAAATTGTCCTCCGTGCCACCTTCGATATCGCCATTGTCCATTCTTCCGTTTCTCCTCAGATCTGATTTAGTTTTTTTTTCAATTCTCACGGAAAGTTTTTCAGATTTGCAGTGACGAGATCCCTAAAATGAATGCGAAGCAGGGGAGATCCAGAGTGGAGAACGGAAAGTTCAATCTTGATGAGAGAAACTGCCGAGCAAATTGATCAAATGGCTTGTTTGGAAGACGGGAATTTGTCCAACAAAACAGAGAGGAAAAAACTAAAAAACAGAGAGACGTCTTTGAATTGGAATTCAAGTGGAAATCTGGAATGAAATGAGAATGAGAAAAAAAGGAAGAAGAGGAAGAAAGACAAAAGAAACACCGTGATTTTACGTTATTATATTTATATTTTCTACTGCACGCGCGTTTTATTTTCTCCAAAATGAAATAAACAAATTAAATTAAAATAAAATAAAAAACCTTCTATTAGCCAAAAGGCCAAATAACCTTTGAAAAAAAAAATTAAAAAGCAAAATGATTTTTTTTTCTTCATAGGTCCGCGTATTTTGTATCATTGATGAAAATTACTATTTTAACTTTCAGGTTAATGGAATGATCCTATATTACGTGATATAAATTTTTTTTTTAATAAATGCGTGATATAAATTTTTAAACGATTGTTACAAATTAAGGGGATGTTTGATGAATGAGTTTAGTTTAACATTTTTAAGTTTCAATAATAATTTTTTAGAAAAGACAAAATATTTTTTTAAAAAAGACAAAAAACTTTTTCAGAAAAAAATAAAAACAATGATGAAAAAAGTACAATTTAGTTCAAACCGAACTAACAACCAAACGGGCCCTAATTTCTTAATAAGATGTTCCGTAAAATAGAAGTTATATATTTTTAACTTTTATTTCATGTTTTACTTTTTCTTGTTTTACCCTTTTTTTAATGTTATTTTTTCTTTAAAAAAAATTAAATAATTATATCCTTTCTGCTTAAGGATTAGACATTATACTAGTCTTATATGGTGGCCCTCTTTTCACGTTGAGAAGAAACATCAAAGGAAAAGACTCAAAGAACTTTTGTCTCGGCCAACGTTTGTGTGAAGTTTGACGGATGTTAGATTGTCATGATAATGCTTAGCAAAATAATAATAATAATAATAAATAAATAAAAAGAAGCAGCAAAAATCAAAAGAAAGACAATATCAATATATGCTACATGAACCAAATTTGTTGTCCTCATATTTTATCTTCTCCCTTTGCATGAAAGAACTTGAGATATATTTGCCTTATATATATATATATATATAAGGCAGCTATATTATATATATATATATATATATATTGGCAGCTATATATACTATGTTTGGTAGAAGGGATGGAAAATACAGAGGAAGGAAGAGAAAATTACTTAGGTGAAGAAAATAAAAAGAAAAGAAATTGGTTGTCTTTCATGTCACTTGGTAGAAAAGAAATTAAAAAAAAAAGAAAATATTTAATCTAATAATGTGTTTCATAATTATGATCTCATTGAAGTTAAAGGATAAAGAGAAAGTAAAGTCAAAGTAATGATTTCACCTACAATTCTTCTGGTCAAACTTTTTCCTCTTATTTTCTTTCCGATGTTGTGGGCCTCATAGATTTACATTTTCTTTTCCTTCTCATTTTCTACCCTATCAAACAATCAAAAATTTTATTTTCTTCTCTAAAATCCCTCATTTCCTTTGCTTTCTCTCCCTTTTCCACCCTACCAAACAAAGGGCTAAAGAAGGTATTTTCAGACATTCTAGACCAACTACACTTGAGTTACATCTCGACATGTTGCATCTATTAATCTTATCAATTATCTTTTATCTTTTACTAACATTTGAAAGCACAAATCACTTTTATTAACATAGATTTTCCTAGCTACTATGGGGCTACCACCTGGAAACCTCATCGCCCTCCACTTAACTTTCTTTTTTTTTTTTTTTGGCTTTGTTTTACTTTACTTATCTATAATACACGCATGCTCATCAATTAATATCTGATAAAAAAAATTGTTATTTAAATAGATGTACAAATTAGAGGTATTGATATGAAATATGTTCATTTTTCTTTTTGTTTACATAAATATCTAAAAAATTAATTATAAAAACAATTTTACTTTTCATAAAAAATGAAGATTAACAAATAAAGAAATTACAAAAAAAGAAAAAAAAAAAGGAATCTAAGATGTTTATCAAATAAGGCTAAAGTTGATTTAATGAAATTACAAAAGGAATTAATAGAAAAGAAAATTTTGAATTTTTTTTTTTTGATTTATTATAAAGAATGTGTAAATATTCATAATGAATCAAAAAAGAGAATATTTTGTCAAAATCAGATTTCACATTAATGAGAAAAAACTAAAAAAAGAAAAAACATCTCATAAAAATATTCTGTATAATGAATTTGTCTTTATTATAAAGATACGTTCAATTTCATTTCCACTAATTTATATAAAATAATAGTATTTTTTTTCATATAGAATTTGATTTCATTTATTGTGTTATTCTTCAATTTTTGGTTAAGACAAAAATGGCAATCATTTGATTTATAGTGGATTACATAAACAAATAGGTTTTTTCATAAAGAATTCATTAGTTTGTTGTATAAATATTCATCAATCTTTATCGTTAATATTTTATATTGTGTTTATTATTTAGTATGAACCATCTATCTTTGTAGTAAATATTTTATATTTATTGTAATTACTTTGATGTTTATAATTAATTTTGGTTTATGAAAGATAATTTACATTTATCAAGAAAAATTACTCATCACTAAAATTAAAAAAAAAAAAAAAGGAAAACAAAAGAATATGTATAAAAATAAAATGATGTCAATTATAGCAAAAAGATAAAATAAATATTACAAATATTTATTTATTTTAAAATATATGTATATATAATATTATTAAAATATGGATATATTTCAAAACCAAATTCTATAGACCATTTATGTAATTATTTCTAAAAAAAAAAAAAAAAAATCCTAAACAACTAGATTTGAGTAGTGAGACTGTGAGAGAAAGAAATGAGGCCCACTAACAGGTAGGTCCCATCCTCCTCTCGCAACCTTACTCACCTGAGTGTAGTTTTTTTATGAGTACTCATACTTGATATTCTATAAAGCATTAAGACCAAAAATAAAATAAAATAAAATAAGATATTCTATATAAATTAAGACAACAAAAAGGCAAGAAAATAAAGGATTTTTAATGACATTGTTGATAAATGCTCCCTCCAATTTCATCCTCTATTTCTGTTAACCTTTTTTTTTTAGCCAAGTCACTATTGCTGTAACTTTATTTACGTTAGATTCATAAAGCATTAAAACTTGTTTGAGATGAAGATGATAGCAACTCTATCATGAGATGGTTGGGTTTCCCTTGAAAAATAAAATGGTAAGCTATATTGAAGGTATGGAGACAATCAAAGATGAGGTGGTTTAAATTGTTGTAATTAAAAATACATGCGATTATCATCAATGGTGATGATATAGTAATCATGAACGTCTTCTTTAGGTCTCTCCTAATCTCAGCATTAGATTTCGAATTCCCAGATTTTGATTTTGAGGTATGAGAATTATGAGATATGGTGAACTGTATAACTTTATATTGAACTTTTAAAGAGAATGAATCAGATCTTAATATTGTTTCGAAGTCCAAATGACTAGTAACGGTCCATTCCTGTGATGCGAAGTGATTTTATTTAAAATTTAGCTATGTATTGAAAAAGTTCGTTCATGTCTTTTGTGGCCAAGACTAAATTTTGTAATTGAAGATGAATTTTTTAACATAGCATCGGAACGTTGCAAATTAGAAGGGGAGGTTATCCTACCTAAGTTAATTTGAGCAATTTGGACCCCGAGTGTTGTTTGGTCAGCTTCAACCCATTTCCTTCTATTATTGATTTCTTTTAAATTTCATGGTTGTTGTTTTAAATTAATTTTAGAACTGATCTATTTGACTTTTCTATTCGACTTTTTGTATATCTAAGTTTTATAATAGAAAATTAATTTGCACGAATCGGATTGGACTTTTTCCTTTTTTTTTTTTTTCCCCTTCTTCTTACAATCCCAAAAAAAAGTCGACACAAATTTCTTTTCAGGCTTCAGGTATAGATTAAAAAAAAAAAAAAAAACTAGCAAGTCTTCTAGAAGAAATATAAATTAGAAATAATAAACTTCAAAACAAGCAAGTGTCTTATTCTTGATTATTTATTTTTTCACAAACATTCTCATTCTGGATAGTTTTTTGAGTTTATAGAAGAAGTTAATTATTATTTTAGTAAGATAATAATAATAATAATAATAATATTATTATTATTATTATTATTGTATAAGAAGTACTAAAAATTATTATTGACTCATCCATGCATCTCTTGGCTCATCTAAATAAGCAAGTTACACATAATAACCATATATACGTGATGTTATCCCAATTCCAATATACCAACTACATCAAGACCTGATCTAACCCGACTCGACCCGATCCCGACTAACAAATAAATCAATGTTAATAAGAGGTAAAAATATTCCTCGCTAAATGGATATCGAGCGGAGGAGATCAGAAGCAATGGAGCCAACGATATATTCTCAATTTTCCAACTTCCCAAGGGATACAGAGCGGGGGCAACCTTAACCTTTAATTTCATATCCTTTTCCAACTCGATCTTTTATACTTATCAGTACAAAATATTGCTAAATCTTTACAAAATCAAGAGGAGGGGAAGGCACACAACAACTGAAACAACAATTAATAGAACGACTTTTACCGAAAAAAAAAATAATAAGAATAATTGAAAGATGCCAGCTAAGTTAAGCTGTAGCGTGCTATTTTGAGTACTTGGCACTTAGGGGGTGTTTGGTATGGGGTAATCTTTTATTAAAAAAAAAAAAGGAATTTTAAAATTATCATGTTTGTTATGAGGTTATCTTATTTTAAGATACCTGAGAATCTGAAACCCATGGGTTTCAGATACCCTTATAAAGGGGTAATCTGAAACCTACCTCTCCCCTTAGGTTTCAGATTACCCCCTATCTAAACCCCCTATCTAAATATCATGGTAATCTTAAAATTTAAATAATTTAGACACAACTATCCTTTTAACTTTTAATTTAAATAATCTATAGATTTAGAGAGATCAAAAAAAAAAAATCTATGGAGCTACATACATACATATATATATATATATATAATATTTTCATCCCATCCCAGCCTCCTCTTATTTATGCACCTCCACTGGGTAACCATTATATTTTCATCCCAGCCTCCTCCACCACGTAATCATTATTCATCCTTTTTGTTTTTTGTTTTCTAATACGTATATATATATAAAAGTCATCTGTTGTTTTGTTTTTTCTTTTTTGTTTTTTTTCCTAATACGTATATATATATATATAAGTCACATGTTGTTTTGTTTTGTTTTTTGTTTTTTATATATAAGTCGCCTGTTGTTTTGTTGTTTTGTTTTGTTTTTTCCTTTTTCTTTTTCCTTTTTTTTTTCCTAATACGTGTGTGTATATAAGTCACCCACCTTCTTTTATCCAGTTAATTCTAGAGACTCTTCTATTCTTTTTAGCTTCACGTCAATTTCCAGTTAATCTTTATTATTCGTTTTAAGAATTTATATTCTTTTTTTTTCAATCCTTTTCCGTTACGCTGTGTTTTTTTTTTTAAACCTTTTATGTTCTTGGATTTTATTTTTAGAATTTTTATATGTATAAGTCAGTCTTATTTATTTTTGTTAAAACTTTTGTGGTTCTATTTCAATATTATAATAATGTGCTCAATATTTTTTTGTGGCTGCCAGTGAAGATTAATAAAAAAAAAATCATAAATCTTGAGTTTTATGAATCTTATTAAAATTGTTTATGTACAAACCAAACACTATAATCTAATATCCCCAGGAATTTGATTATTTTAAAAATATTATCAAATATCTGATTAAATTTGATTACCTTCAATCAAACACCCTGTTAGCAAGTGTTTGGTGTATATCAGTTGCACTTTTTTTTTTCCTTCAGTTTCAACTATTCACAGTTTATTATTATTACTTTACAATTCAAAATTTAAAAGGTCATAACTTTACACATACAAATTCAAACGAGATTTTTTTTTTAATTTCATAAAATTTTAATGCGAATGAAATAAGCTCCATATTGATATTTTTTCCAAGTATATTTCAAGTTTTGTCACTTTTTAGATCGAACCATTTAAACCCATACACCAAACGCGTAATAATTCAATTTAAATCCAGCTAAAAAAACTCAATTCAAATTCGTACACCAAACACATGCTTAAATAGGGGCCATTTGGAAAAATCTTTCAATTTTCTTTTTTTTTTTTCTTTCAAAAGTTGTTTGTTTCACTATCTTATTTCAAATATACATCTATTTTTTCTCTCTTCTATTTTCAAAAACTCAACTTCAAAGGCCTATAACTATCTTAATTCTAGTTAAAATGAAATGGTTCTTATGTCAAAATGCATATGATGACGAGAGGAATGAAATAAAATCTATATTACATATTTTTTAATAAGATTCTTATGTCAAAATGCATATGATAACGAGAGGAACGAAATAAAATCTATATTACATATTTTTTAATAACACATTTTCAATTTTTTCATAATTTTCTATAGGACAATTTTATTTTCAATTCACACTTCAACAAACACACATTTTCAAAACATTCACTCATTTTCCAAAAAAAAAAAAAAAAAACTCAAAATTCCAATTGCAAATGGTGTTCCAAATGGACCCTTATAACACATACAAAAAAAAAAAAAAAAAAAAAAACGAATTAAGTAGTCCACAATGAAATATACAGACTCATAGAAGGAAAGATTGCAAGAATAAATTCATTAATGGCAAAGGAGACACCCAAGGAAACTCCACAACAACAAAGAACAGCAAAAACTCTGAAAAGAGACGAAGATAAGGGGGGGGAAGGCTACAAAATTCGTAGCACTCGTCCGATCCGCAAATCACATTAGCCAAAGCTCATTTAGCAGTATTACAAGAGAAAGTCTTAATAATTGAACTCTCATTCACATCCAGATCACCGACATTAATATAGTCTCACGTTTCAAACTAAGGCCATGTTTGGATCACATGTCCATTTTGAAAAAGAAAAATATTATTATTTAAAATGAGAAAGTCATTTCATTTTAAGAATGAGATGACGTTTGAATATATAAAAAATTTTCTTTATTGAAAACAAAAAATTATTTGGAATGAGAAGAAATGACATTATGAATATTACATTGGGTGAAGATTTTAAAAGGATTTCAAAAGAGTATTATACAAAATAAGTTTGAAAATAAGATAGTTTTTCTTTTTAAAAATAAGAAGAATGATGAAAATAGTTGAGAAAAATACACTTTTTGTTAGTTTTTATGCCTTTTCAAAAAGGACATGTGAAACAAACAGATGGTAGAAGGCTCATGTTGCTTTTGAAAACACAATGTATTCTACATTATATTCTAATCAAATATATATATATATATATATATATATATATGTATTGCTGAATATGTACATTTGATAGTTAGAACGTGGGTTCCAAAGATGCAAACTCCACTACTGGTTTCAAACTCTGCCAAAGTAAACTTTCATGGAGAGAGAGAGAGAGAGAGAGATAAAGCTTCGATACAAGTACAAGAAAAGCAAATTACACAATGACTTGTTTTTTCCCCATATCCACAGTCCACTACACATATTTTGGAGATGGTTCATAGTGCAGAATCCAATGAGACTGATGCAACAAATAGAACCAACAAGTTTTGCAAAGTGAAACTAATGATGACTTACCTAAAAACGAATTAACTTCAACAAATAAAAGTGGAGGTCGTTAATGACCAAATAAACAAAAGGGTAAAAAAAAAAGGGTAAAAAAAAGAGAGTAAAAATTACACCTTAGTCATTCTTAGAGGAGTTTTTCTTATTCTTTCCTTGCCTCTCTTTCAACTTTTCAACTTTCCCACTCCCTTGATTCTGGTTACTAACAGACCCCTCTTGAGCACTGCACATCTGAGACTTTAACTTGAACCCAAACTTCTTAGACACACTGCCCCATGCGCTAGAAGAACCCCCACCCTTCACCCGGCCCAACTTCTCAATCTCTTGCCTCATGTTTGAGCACTCCTTCTCGAGCTCAGATACCCGCATTCGCATGTTATCCATCCCGACCTTCAAAACCTGATTCTCCCTCACGGCTGAGGCCCAGCCTCCCTCGTTGGATCCGGCAAACCCGCTTCTCAACTGTCTTGATCCATCAAGATTGTCCGAAACCAGAAAGCAGCCGGCAATGGAAGTCCTAAGTTGGAGCTGCTCAAAGAAGAGGACTTGGACTACTATTCTGAGGGGTAGCCTCTCGTTCTGTGCGGCATGGGTGCATGCTTCTACAGAGAGCTTTTGACAGTCCATCAACCTGCAGAGTTGTTCTCTGTCCGACTCTGACAACCATGGGTGCGACTGCGGATTTGTAAAACATCAGGGAATTACTGAGCTTAAAAATTATGATAAAAGTTCATCTATATTGCGGTAATGTAATTTCTCCACCAATAAAAGCACAGAGATAAAATGCAAACTATCAAGCACGGTTTAGCCTAGTCAGTTTGGCTTTCCAAACCAAATACCACACAATTTTAATTCGGTAGGTTTTCCGTGTTGGTCTTCTGTTGATATACACAAGTTTTCAACTGTTTTATTAGCCACATAAAGGGAAAAAAAAATTTTTTAACTGTTTGTAGAAAAAAGAAAATCTAACAAACGGACACGCTTGGGCAATGCTCGACTAAAATAATAATGTGGCACACAGCCAAATCTAATCATATTCTACCGTTAAAACAAGAACGTATTGCTGTTCGAAAAAACATGACCAAGGTTGAGAATCTTTACACTGATAGAAGGTTTGTTCTTTGGAAACATAGCATGACTTAAGCTTGACAGTTTTGTGACGAACTAGTGACAAGCTGGCAAGGTTAAATGTTCCATAACATGTCATGCACAGGATTTTTCATACAAGATGAGATAGTTATTACCTTCAGAAATATGTCTATAGAACGATAAAGACCATCGTCCAAAGGTCTAGCATACTCCGGAACTGCGGCAGCAAGCTCCTGGAATTTTGGAGGCTTCAGATTAACATCAGGGGCAACCTCTGCAAGGTACCCATCAATGAGCTTGGCAACCATTGTGATTGGTGTCAGCGAAGGCGACCCAATCAGCTGGCCATCGTCAATTGAACATGGTGAAGCCCCGCCTGTAACGTGATCCATGGCAAGGAAATGCCCCAAAATCCGTTGCACGCAGTCAACATTGTAAAGTGTTTCCATGGTATTTGAGAAATTGGGCATCAAGAGATCTTCTAGAGTAGCTTGATCAAGCTGCATACCAATTCTTTTCTCCAGATTTGATATGCAAGAGGGATTTGCTCGAAGAATCATCGCAGTTCGGAGTAGACCAAACAGGAACTTGGTTGGGACTAGACCCTTCTGCACAGGAAGTAACCTATCGAATTCTTCAAGTAAGGCCTTCTGTTCTTCCTCTGATGGTGGTGTCCCCAAAGACATGGCCCCAAGACGACTGCTAGACTCGCTGCTTCCCTGACGGCGATTGAGACCAGGAAGGTACTTCTTCGCATAAAATGTAATGGATCCCGCAATTATTTCCTGTTTGATGCCCCGAGTTTCCATGACAGAAATCAACCTCCTATACAGAGGAAAGCTTAAGGTTGATGCATCCTCATACCACCAATCTAAACTCGTATTCTTCGGTCTAGCCCCAGTACTGATGCCATTCCACAAGAGACTCCCACCAGGGCTCTGCATGGGCCCCCCATGTTCCCTCATAGGCCACCCAAATAGGTTTGGGTCAGTAGACGCTTTGGTGGCTAGTGACTCGATGCACCTTTTCGTAATATTGAGTTCTTCAGCATGAGAAAGAATGTCATCGCAGGTTTGAAGTGCCTTGAGAGAGTCTTTCCAGCTTCGAAGGACTACTTGATTGATGAACGCTTCTGACTGCGCAATTAAATTACCCTCCCCATACTCCTCAGTCATCTCAAGACACTCAGCAGCACATCGCAGGTATACGACATTTGATGCGGTGAGTTCAAGCTTCACACCGTAACAGAACTTGGCTACCAATTCGAAAGTTTTCGCCCCACCAGGAATTTCTGGGAGCTTTACAACACATTCTTCTTTTGCTTCTTCGGATGCTTCTGCAATCAATTTTTCCATAACCCCGCTCCTAGATAGCAAAGGGAACTGTATCCAACAAAAATTAAAAGATGTAAGTAACTAGCACGATATTCTGATCTCCAGAATTCCACTCAACCTGGCACACATAATAGAGGTTGGCTTATATAAAAACATTGGATAAACTTTCCAATGTTCTACCATCCAAATACGTTTCCTCTGAGTCCCCCCCCCCCCCCCCCCAAAAAAAAAAAACCGCCAAAAAAAAAAAAAGGACCAACCTACCTTATGAAGATGGAATGACATCTCTCCAACTTCAACAACAATATCGCTGGGAAGCCCACTGGTGCAGAACCTGCCGTAGTTACATGTACATACGAGGTTACATCATCGATAATGAGAATAAAAAAGAATTAGCCACTATATAAACACAAGAGAATACGTTGAATTTGCAGCCAAAGTAAAGGAGATTGATGCAGTTCCTTATTCCCGTATAAACTAATAATGGTATATCGAATTAGACCAAGTCATAGTGCAAAAATCTACACCTAAAACACAAGCCATGATAAAATAGTCATGAAAATATAATGCATTACAATGTATCTCATCCACGAGCAAAAAAAAAAAAAAAAAGAAAAATATCATTTGAATTTTGACCTGGTAAACAGTTTTTCCATCAATTCCGTTAACAAGCAGGGTAGGACCGAAAAACCGATTATTTTCAGAAAACAAGATGACCAAAGGATGGTAACAGATTGCTCTAAAACAAAACATGTTCACCAATTTGAGAAGAAGCGGAAATGTTCTGCTAATCTGAGACTTTTCAATCGACCGTAAATTCTTTTTACTTCCTCAATTTACATCTTCACAACAAGTCGATGCTAAATTTGAAGTCAGAAAGTTACATGGAAAATTTCCCAGAGCATAGACAACACTGGGTTAAGACTGCTCGTTCTTCTCGACAAGGTCCTGGGTTCGAGGTCTCAAGAGGACCCCCCCCCCCCCCCCCCCAAAAAAAAAAAATCTACTTTCAAGAGTTCAATGTTATTGAAAAAGACACAAAAACGGTGGTAAAAGCTAAAATTTGCACGGTTCTTCTCCTTAATGAGATGGAAAGCGGATCAGTTTTCAGCATCAAAATTTTAAGACTTTTTTTTTCCTCCTTGTTTGGGCTAAACGAGATCCTTTTGCTTGCAGAAACATAAACCAAACTGAAGTGAAATATGAACTCTTACCAAAAAGTAACCAAAAAAAAAAAACACCAGAGAATTTCACAATACACACACACACACACGTTCATATATGACGAGGTAAAAACATACCAGGCCTGTCCTTGCCTTTGGAACGCATCACTCTTTGACCCCAATTTCACGCAAGCCATTTTTCCTCACAAAAACAAAAAACACAGATTTACAGCAAAGCCCACTCTTATTCAGCTCTCAAGTTCAAAACCACTTTCCAAGTAATTCTCAGACTAAAGAAGTTTCACAACACAGAATTAAGGTAAACCCAGAAAATCTTTTCCCCCAAACACCCTTTTGGCACCAGAATCTGCAAAGAAAATGTTGAAAAATCGAACTAAAAGCTGAAAACAAGCACAATGCAGCTGTTTTTCTGATCTGGGTACCAAAAACACAAGCAAAAAACTTTACATAAACCAAATAGATTTCTTCCTAAATCTACCACTAGATATAACGGAAAACAGTGGAATCTAATTTCTGAGAATCTGTTAAAAAGAAAAATGACCCAAAAACAACTCCATTAACTTGTACCCCACTTTGAGACCCGAATCGGCAAATCCCAAACCACGAAAATTCCCAATCCAGACAACCAAGCAAATTTAGGTCAACCCCTCCAATTTCCCCTACCCAGAAAACAAAAATCCCAACTGTTTTACTAGCACTTTTTTTTTTTTTTCCTTTCTATTTCTTAAAACCCACCAAGAAAAAGATTCCAAAATTCAACAGTGAACAAGCAGGAAAGGACCAAAACTACTCATGGCCATTAGAGAAAAAAGTACGAACATAGTCGCAGTGGCGTCATAATAATGTCTGCTAAAAGAGCCATTTAGATAGATGAGTTAAAAAAAAGAAATGGAAAAGAAACGGAAAGAAAAGAGAAGAAAGGAAAACAGGAAAGGAAACAAGTGTTAAAAAAAGGGGAAGAAAACGCTTCGGAAAACACAAAAAACGAGTCCTTTTTTATGACTTATTTGCATCATTACCCCTGAATTTCTTGTTTATTGGCGATTTACCATATTAAAGAGTACTAATTAACCCCGTAAATTTGTGGTTCATTTGGAATTTGGATTATATATTTAAAAAGTAAATTTAAACAAAAATTTTGTATGAAAAAACATGTGAGAAGCTTTTTCAAAAAAAAAAAAAAACATAAAAGAATCAGAGAAATAGGCCAAAAACCTCTAGCAATAAAAACAAATAGTAAAAAACTTTTTGAAAATAGTAAATGGCATAATCATGATAAATACATTACATTATTAATTCGTGACACAATAATCTTAAAATATTCTTATAATAAAATTTTTACAGTAAATATTTTATTTATGATAAATATTTTATTTATGAAGTATTTTTACTATCAAATTATCTTAAAAAAATTTTCATAAATAAATAATTTACTATAAATATGCTATTTACCTCAAACATCTTTAAAATTTATTATTTATTTTAAGCGTTTTTAAAATATGATATATTTGTTGTAAGTTCGCAAAAATATTGTAGAAAACTTTGTAAACAATTTCTAAAAATAATTTCTAACCAATGATCCAAATTTGGGCATAGAAAATACAATAAAAAGAGGAGAGGAAAAAAAAAAAAACACTTTTAGGGTTTTTTACATGAGAGCTCACATACACAGTCCTTCCCTTCTAACTTGTTGAGTTAGTCCGAACAAGACCTACTTGCTGATGTAGGAGACGAGCCTCTCATGTTCTTAATTAACGATTGTGCAAGTTAAATACAAAATTTGGTCGAAAAATTAACATATTTATCATTTGCTTTGCTAGAAATGTTATTATCAATTGGAGGGGTCTTCATCACACAATTTAAAAGTCAAGAGGCAAATTTCTAAAAGTTATTTTTAGGAGGTGAATGTTAATAAACGAGAAGTTTAGGAGGGCATTAGTGCAAAAAAAAAAGCCTATTTATTGAAGCAAGCTATTCACAATTCTCGCACGCACAACCCAAACAATCAAAGCGCATGTGGGGTCGTGGCTTCTAACGTACTCATTGCTTTTTCTGGAACTCTGAGAGAGTTTTGGAGAATTTCTATTTACTAATCTAATCTTATAATAATTAAACACTTCTTTGCCAATTGACCCCACATAAACAAAAAAGATAATCTTTTCTATTTATTAACGAGAATATATATATATATATATTACATGATTACATGATATATATATATATATATATATTTGCCTTTTCCTTTAAGCTCAATGACAAGGTTTGAAGCCACATGTAAATGAGGTTCTTTACACAGCGAAGCCATGTGAGTACGTTAAAACGGTCCCCAACAAAATACAATTATTTATAGTCGTTTCTGTTGTAAAATAAGTTGGTGATAAAAATTGTCATTTTCTGCAATTGTCAAATTAAATATCAGGGTAATTCTCAAAAGACCCCTTCTTTTATTTTATTTTATTTTATTTTTCTGCAATAGAAACTATAAGAGACCTTTTCTTTTGACTCGTTCACTACGCAAAAAAAAATAAATGTATATAAATAAATAATTGAAATAAAATTGTTTGGCTTGAAGAACGTGTGAATATTTTGGGCCTTTGTTTGTGTGGGGACCAAAAACACTGTATCGATAGAGATGTGTCAGGATATGTGACGGGCCTTTAGTGAGGAAAAAGAAAATTTGAGAATAACACATGACACTGTGGATACGTTTGGTCGGTCATATTAATCTAACTTTAATCATTTTTTTTATCTTTCTCTTAAAAAATTTTGTCTTTTCTAAAAATTCAAAAAAATTTATTATTATAATTAAAATATTTCAACTCAAACTAACCAATCAAACAAACCTATGAGTATGGAAAATAACTTAATTCTATAGGTTTGTCACTTAATAATGTTGACTGATGTTATATTTAGCAGTATTTTAAAAGGGATTATTTACGAAAATTCCTCCAAATTATGATAACATTTTGAGCTCGCTTGGAGAGGTTTAAGAGATGTATTGTGGATTGCAAAAAAGATATAGCTTTCAAAATGTGCCTTTGAGTAAAAATAATGTTTGGAGTGAAAAAATTAAAATCGTAATTGTTTTATTCATCTTCAAATTCGATATAATTAATACATATATATACATTTATATCTCTCTCATTTGGACTTGAGATAACAAAGGATATAATGCTATGTTTGGTAGGGTGAAAAAAATGAAGAAAGGAAATCGGTTAACGAAAAAGTGGATGGAATATGCTTGAGTTGGTTGCTTGGTAAAAAGGAAAAGAGAATGTAAAGGAAAATAAGAAGGAAAACAATTATAGTAGGGTCCACTATTTTTATTCCTTCCAAAAATGGGAAGAAACACAAATTCATCCACATACAATCAAAATTATTTTTTTAATCATTGATTTTAAAGTAAAATATTATAAATAAAAGTATAATATAGTAATTTTATAAACCCATTATTTTCTTTCCTTACTATCTACCAAACAAGACAAAGGAAAACAAATTTCCTTTTTATAATTTTAATTTTTCATCTTTTATAAGTTTTCTTTCCCTCCTATTTTCTTTCTCTCCTATCAAACGAAGTGTTAAAGTTTAAATTTACTATAAACATTTAAAAATATAAATAGTATAAAATAGTTTTGATCGAAGAAAGACAAAATAAAAGTTTTCTGTATCAGATGCCAAATCTTCCCTCCAATCAGGTTCTTTGCCTCTTAAGTTTCACAATGTGATATCATGTGCAAGTAGATACGACGAACATTATGTCACATTTTGAAATTGAAATAACAACGAACTACTAGGATAATAATTTAGGGTAATTGATTATTTTTTAAGTTAATGAAATCTTCCCTTTCACGTCTATTTATTTATTTATCCGTCGGAATCAAAATTAATATCGCGTATCTTAATTTTCTTCGGAGAATATTCTCCTACTAGCAGTCTCGGTCAAAGTTACGATGGAAAATATCAATTTTACCCCGAAATAAGACAACTAATAAGTATTAGACGTGACAAAGGTTTTTATATTTTAACAGCCCAAAAATATAAAGTAACAATTAGGCTATTTTTTGTTATTTTTATTGTATTGTATTACATTATATTTGGTGTTATGTGTTTTGTTGTATTGTCATAATATAATATGATTTTTTTAGAAGCAATAATCAAATACAATTTGGTATCATAAAATATAAAAGAAGTTCCTAACATAATACGATGTTTTGTTGACTGTTACAATGAATTGTATTGTATTATGAATACATAATATAATATTATTATTTATCCATCCTTGATCTTGATTTCGACCCGACCTTATAGTTGGTATAAAAAATAATACAATACAGTGAAATACATAATATATATGTATACATTTTTCAATCATGCACATAGCTCGTATTGATGTACTATTTGTATAAATATATGCAACTGGTAATATCAAACATTGTGTTCCAGCATAATTATATAATACAATATTCTTAAACGATTAGTATCTTTATGCCAACGACGTTGGAGTTTCTATTTCTTTTTTATTTAATAATCTATGTTTGGTTTTTTGGAAAAGAAGTAATATTAGTTTCTTTTCTATAATTAGGTACTCCCCTATTGGTTTAAAAAAATTAAATTAATCAGTCATTTAAAAAATATTTTCCTAATCTTAATGTTAACAAATCAGGAATCTGCAAACTCATCTAAAAAAGGAGGAATTTTTAAAGAAAATTGTATTGTAATTTAACCAAATTATTCATTACACAACGTTAAAAAAATAAGGGGGGGGGGGGGGGGGGTTATTATTATAATTATCCCATATTTTTGTTTATCATGATCTCTGCATTGAGTATGAATTATGGACACAGTTTCACGTCTATAATTATTAGGATGTTGAGAATTATGTTATTCATGATGCAACTGTTGACTTACTTTTTTCCTTTCGAAAAGATTTTTTTTTTTTTTTTGAGCTACGAAATGATTAGATCTAAAAAAGTAATTTCACGTATGAATTGTATCCCCATCAGAAAGAGTAGCATGTGTTTCCAAGATGAGATCCTTTTCAAACGCAAGTTCTTTCATCCGTGATCAGAGTGTGATAGAGTCACGTATAAGTGAGTGGGATTAGTGTCCTAACTAATTTCTGATATAAATGAGATATGTATATATATAATTTAGTTGTACGGAGTCAAGAATTTGGATTAGCGAGACTATCAACTAAAACAAAAGATTCACAAAAAATAATAATGTTAATGTATTACAATTATCCTCTACGAGTTTTTGTTTCTTGAAAATATTATATAAAATCTTCATTATCAATGTTATTTGATGCGGTGTAGCAATAGCTGGCCTTTATGGCGCATTGGGGCCACACTAGGTCTGTTGATGTCGAATTTAGACGAAAAATAGTATTTTTTGGGTCGAAAAGAGCCAACAAGCAAAGCTTATTGCACCGTCACGATATGTATCGCTGTTCAGTCCAATCACATCATTTAGTCCTTCAAAAGATCGATTTTTTCGTTATTAGTAATTTACGTTTTTGTAGTAAGTTGACCTAGGAATTTCATATTCCAATTCCGATTGCATTTTCTTTTTCTTCAATCTGATAGTTTCCATTTCCGCTTTTTGTTTGGTACTCCCCATTTTAACCAATTTTAAAGCCGTTTTCTTACTTTATTTTTCTAACATTCCGCCACTACATCACAATTCAAGATATCTTTTTCGAAGTAATGGCCCATTTAGATTTTCAATTTTTTATTTTTATTTTTTAAATTTATGTATAATTTCAATTCTGTTTCCATAGACGAAAAATTCTCAATGCCCACATTTAACAATTGAAATATATTACTATGTTCTTAATATTTGAAAATTATCTCTATTTTTTGAGAAGAAGAAACTGTTATTTTCTTTAAAAGTTAAAATGCTCTCTACTTGCGTTTTTTCCTTCCTTCCTTTATTTATTTATTTTTTTTCCCCTTTTTTTCAAAGTCTCTCTAGTTTTGGCTAGAGCCTAGAAGTAAGGATTCAATGAATAATGACGTCTTATAGAGAGAATATTCATCTACTCTAAAATTTGTTATTGGAAAATCCTCAACAGCTTTACAAACGTAGCATTTTTCTAGTCCCACTAATTATGCGAATGGTCAATATGTTGATTAAACGTACCAAAACCCATATATATATATATATATATATATATATATGTATATACACATAATTTTTTTTTGGCTAATATATATATCTTAATTAAGCAGATTGCATGCAACTTTGATATTGATTACCCCAAAAATATATATGCATGTATATACTTTTTCGATGTTGACACATGGAGACACCCCTATGCAATTTCTAATATGACAATAATTTATACAAAATTATTTTTAATTGGAATTTAAATGATAGTAAAGAAGATTGCTCAAGCAACATTGAACAAGACATTAAACACTTTTTTTTTTTTTTTTTTGCAAATTAAACATGAAAAAGAAAAAAGGTACATAATTTATAATTTATTACTTTGTTGGAGATGTAGGCACCATTTGATGAACGGTCTGAATTGAAATTTTTAAATTTAAATTGATTGACTTTTTAAAAATTAATTATAATTTTTATTAATTTTTTTAAAAAAGATAAAAATTAAGATGAAAAATTTGAATTTAAAATATAATATCAAAAGAAGTAGTAAAATCCAAAAAGAGGCTTTCTATCTAAAATAGAACATCAAACATAATATCTGTTATTATATGAACTTAACATGTCATTGAACTGTCAAATTATGCCAACTGCAATCCACTTGTAAAGTCAGCCAACTACTTAAAGTAGTTGAGTTTGGTCAAGCATGAAATTAGGTGAGTGTATGTACATATAAATATATTGCTATTAGTGCAGATCTTCATTTCTTTTTTTCTTTCTTTCAGTGAAGACATTATTGAAGCTATAATTGTTTTGACTTTCAAGCTACACCAATTGGTTGTACTTTACAGTGAAATATGATCACTTGCGCTGGCTCTAACTCTTAATTTTTTTTCAGTGCATGTTTGATTTGTCAATTCAAATTATTAATTTGAACTGATTTTTTTGTCCTTTTCTTAAAAAGTTTTTTATCTTTTCTGAAAAAGTTTTTTATCTTTTCTGAAAAGTCAACAAAAATTACTATTGAAACTTAAAATTTCTAACTCAAACTGGTAAACCAAACGGAGGCTTAATAAACAAAGAGAAAAAAAAAACATTACTCATTTCGAGAGAAAAATATTTTTAGGAGAAGGGGAAAAAAATATTAAACTAATAACAAACAAGAGAGTATTTTGGTAGTGATATTATTCAATCGATTACTTAAAAATTTAATAATTTATATACTAAATAATAAAAATTATTTTGTCAATGTATTCTTTTTTTTTTTTTTCAAAAATATTGAAATTGATTATATGAATATTTACCTAATTACCGAATTATGAAGTATCGTTGTTCTATGCATTTGTTTAACCAACACAATTATGATGCAACTTCAGAGTTGTTGAGTGACAGGTAAATTATTAAGAAAGTTATGGGAAATGACGGAGAAGATGAAGTTGAAGAAGATAGTTTTATATTATTAATTTATATATATCAAGTGAAACTTATGTGTTTTCTTTTAAATGTTTTATTTTATAAATTCAGCGAATTATTAATTTACCACATTGATCCCAAGTCGGGACCGGCAATAAATGTTATTTAGTTGAGGTTATTCATCTATCGAGGTTAAATTGTACTATTATCTTCCAACCCTATGGAAAACTTACATCCATAAATATTTTTTTTTTTTGACATATAAAATAATTTTCGATTACAAAAAATATTATTTTGCACGCACACATATATTCATGCATAGACAAAGGCAATAATTGTGTTTGCTTGCCTTGGAGGAAACGGTTTGAGAGAATCGAAGTGGTCTTGGAAGTAGCAGCTTCGCTTCCTTAGATGGCGCCATTTCCGACTCTACTTCACCTTCAATTGCTTATAAAGCTAATCTCTTCCCTTTTGCTGGTATTTTATTTGTACACACACACATATATATATATATATATATGCTTCTCTTTTTTAGAACAATTTATATAATACTATTTATTTGTTTAATATCTTTAACATTACTTAAATCATGAGATGCTACATGTCACATAAGTTCATAACCTCATTTATAAGATCATCAATTGAATATTGAATAAAGTCCGCATAATAAATTCCTGACGATGAGAGATCCCTGTGACCATGCAAACCCAACTCAGAAAATATTTTATTTATTTATTTTTTCTCTTTACTTATGGATTCCTTTTAATTTTTTAGAAAAGATTTTTAACCAAGTTTTTTTTTTTTTTTTTTTGGTTTTCTTTTCTCATTATAATGGCCTTGAGTATCAGTTAAAATTTAATTTTTTTGAAAGCAAGTTTTAAATTTAGTGAACAAAAACTTCAAGTCGTGTTTAACATAAAATTTATAAGGGTGATGTTGGGATATGTGCTCATAAATAAATGAAATATATTATTTTGTTGATTTAATTTAAGGATTTTTTTAATATTATTTTTATATGCATGTTTAGATGTTTTATAAATATCAAAAACCCTAGATTATTTAAATATGACTTTACATATTGTATATAAGTATTATATACAGGAGGATAATATTAAAGTAAAATAATCTAAATCTGTCCGTAATTAAAAATTAAAGTTGAGATCTTTAATTTAAAATTACTAGTACGGTTCATTACATTCTAAATGAAATGATCTTACCCGGATTGTTGATAATGAGATTATTGGAATGAAAGCGCTTTGTATAATTTGATAATATAAGACTGGAATACGATCAATTATGAATCTCTAATAATTTCCGTTGTCATATAGAGCATTCAAAATTAATCAATAATGGTCATAAATGAATCGATCTTAATTTTGAGTAATTAATAGACTCCTATTTATTGTATCATATTTTTTGACATATCGAGTAATGATACAAATGAATAGTGTCAAATTCTTGATATATTGGAAATATAATATAATAAGTAGCCGGGAATATTAATATACAAGATAAAATCTATTCCTTCCTAAAGAAGTCAGATGGACGGTTCCCATAAGTGTTAATTCGGGACTTGAACAATAGGAGCGCTCAATTTATGATTAGATCATAAATATGTTATTTATTAGAGAATCAATGGTACTTAAGGAGAAAGATACAATTAAAGAGGTTAACGGAAAATACCTAACTTTAATTATGAACCGTTTATGGAGGATTGATTTATATGTAGTAACTATATCAATGGGCAATTCAAATCTTTTGAATATAATTAGTTTTATAATTTTAAGAGTGCAATTCCAAATTTTTAGTGGAATAATTTGGAATTAATAATTTCGATATTTTAGTTAAGGTGTTAATTTATTGTCAAAATTATTGGAGTTTAAAATTATAACGTCCATAGTTCCTCTCAACGGCTTCATTAAATCATGTGAACATTATTTTATGTTAGGTTAATTTATTAATTTAGAATTGAGAATTCTATATTAATATTCACACAACAACTTAATTGGATTAATTTGTGTTTTAAAGAATATGATTATTTAAAATAATTTTAAAATAATTTTAAATTAAAGATTATACAGTGTGGTAAGGACTACATCGTAGTTGTACACCACAGGGTGGTTCACATAATATCCACAAACTGTAAGTGGAATTTTGAATTTTGATATATGTGGAAAAGAAAAGATTGGTTATTTTATTTTGAATAGTTTAAAATAAATTAAAAAAAATTATAACTAATCAATAATACTTAAAAGATGGTACATACAATATATTTAAAAAAAGGAAAGATATATTTAATTCCTTTTTTACGGAGAAAAATATATATGTAACTTTTTCTTCAAAGAGTTTCTTCTCGTCTTCTCCTTCACTTTGCGTTCTCTCATGAGTTAAGAACGCAAAGTGAATCAAAATTCAAGTGTGTGATCAAACCCAAATTCAGAAACACCCACTCGTTTCCTATTCATCGTAAATTAGATAACGCTGAGAAAGAATCATTTGTTTTTCCGAAGGATTTGGAGTTCTCAAGAAGGTTGGTGTTTCCAAAGGATTTGGAGTTCTCAACAAGGTTCTTGAAGGAGTTCAAGAATTTTGACCTAATTAGATAATGATCAATTTCTAAACTTTCTTGTTAATTTATTTTATTAAATTAATATAAGCATTGTTGCCGGCAAAATTTTTGAGAAAAATTTTTATATGTGTGATTTAATCCGTATCATGCTTCCGTAAAATTTTAAAAATTGGTTTTCAATACCAACAATTGGTATTAGAGCCGGTAATACCTTATATTAATTTAATGAGTGATTATATGATAATCTTTGTATGATTTTGGATAGACACTTGTGCATATTGATGTATGTTTCTATTTATGGTCATGATAATAAATATTTGTGTGAATGGATTGGCCGTAAATTTTTCCGGTTTCATGGAAATTAGTTTGTATTTTTCATTTTGATTAGATCAATTGTAAATAGGAATTATGGTGTAATTTTTGTTTGATTAGATAAATTGTAAATATGATTTATGTTGTAATTTTTTCCATTGATGAAGAATTGTTCTTCATATTTTTTTTTAAGAAAAGATCTTAATTTTTTTAATTATTAAAAACAAAAACAAAAAAGAAGTCGGAGCCGACGATCGTCGGACACCGCCGGCAGGCTACACCACAGCCATGGCCAATCGTCGGCCATGGTCACTGCTGACCTGGGTTGGTTACACTCAGCCAAGCCTGCAGCCAACCCATTGTCATGGGCTGGGTTCTGGGAACCCAGCTGGCCCAGTTAGTTGGGCCACCAGCCGCAGGCCCAGCCTACTCATTTTGGCTAGGCAGGTGCAGAACACAGGTAGGCTGGGCCTATGCATGGGCAATGCCCAGCCAAGCAGCCACCCAAAGCAAAAAAAAAAAAAAAAACTTTTTTTTTTTTTAGATTTTTGAAATCTTTTTTTTTTTTTGAATTTGAGACATTCAAGGAGGACCACCACCACACAAGAAGACCCAAAGTTTGAGAATTACAAGAAGACCCATTTTTTTTTATTATATTAATTTTTATTTTGGGTTGTAATTTTAGGTTTCCATAGAATCCGGTCAAGTTTGTCCATTTCGCTTGTGTTTGAATGTTTTTATTATGTTGATGATAATTACATTGCTATGCATATCACATGTCATCTAAGATAGAAAAGTGCCTATCAATTTTGTATGTCATGCATTTTTGTGCATAATTTTTTTTTTTCTAAAATTGTTTTAGCAATTAATTTAATACGTCTAGTCACAAATTTAATGAGTTTAAATTTGAAATTAATTGAGCAAACAGATTTGCAAAATTAGTGGGTCAAATGTAAAATTCATAAAATTTAAGTGTTAAATTTTAAAATATCACAATTGATTTAATTTATAATTT